>JAYESA010000007.1:85246113-85981113 GCA_036927795.1 Iris macrosiphon
CTTAGATAGTATTATATATTCTCTTACTTACAGTTCATTCCA
Organism: Iris macrosiphon; assembly: GCA_036927795.1. Taxonomy (NCBI): domain Eukaryota; kingdom Viridiplantae; phylum Streptophyta; class Magnoliopsida; order Asparagales; family Iridaceae; genus Iris; species Iris macrosiphon. The sequence continues at coordinate 85,246,156 of JAYESA010000007.1, forward strand.
TATAGCCTGTATTTACCTTTATAGTACTTTACTTACTTAATTTTATTTCTATTTCCTAGTTATATGTACATCTTGTATTCTTTTCTATTACTTGTCATATATGCTTTACCATATATTTGGAACTAATTTTAGAGTTTTTTACTTCGCTCCAATCTTGATTGGATAATATTTTTCAGTGAGTATTGTTCTCTCCATTCCTGGATGTCAGAGAGATGCTATAGACATGACTGCTCTTATATTATGGACTTGAGGTAACAAACTGTAGTGATCTAGGCTAGTGTTTTTTTTCATAACATGTCTAGTTTCCTTTCTTTAGAATGTTATTTGATTTATCTTTCCTGTTGATTCTTCCTTTAGATTATTGTGATTGAGTACATGATAGAACTAGCTGTATTAGTATATTGATAGTTAGATAGTAATAACCTAGACATCATTATATCGTCGATGCTACGGCATAGGTTGGACGTACCCACGTACTCGTGCCCCTATACCAAGTACGGTCGTGACAACAATACCAATACAAGCCTAAATAAACCTAATGACCAATACTTGGTGCACCATTCTCAAAATTCCTCTAAAATAGGCACCAAACTCAATGTAAAAATCACCATAGTGATTGCTAGTAGCTAAAACTTATTCCTATGGGTAGCCCTAATGTATTAGTGGATTCCTAATGCTTAAATACAACAAATAGAACATAATTAAAGAAGAATTTCATAATTTTACCTATTGAAAGATGGATTTCTAATGAGAACTCAATAGGACACGATTTGGATATAAGTTCCTAGCCAAACTCCTTCTTCTCCAATGCTCCTTGCAATCCAAGCTTCTAGTGCTCCTTGATGGTAAATATGGAAGATATTGGAAGCAATTTGGTAGAATTTTGAAGAATAAATGGGTTAATTTTGGGAAGAATACCAAATTAGGGTTTTATGAGTTAATAAATAAAGTGGAGGGAGGCTCCCCCTTGCTAAATAGGACCGACCATCAAACCTTAGGGTTTGGCTAATGAAGAATATCCAATAGGCCACTTTGGGTTGTCATGAAGAGTTATTTTAATTAGGGAAAGCTTCTCTTCCTAATGATGGTTAAGTTAAATCCCCAATTAATGAGAATGGTTAACTAATTGAGTCTAAATGGACTAGTCAAACTAATTGGTTAAGTTGTCATGTCAAGTTGGTTTGGTACACTAGGGTCTTATCTAATAAATAATCCAATCTACTAACCAATAATAATATTAGTCATACTATATATATATATATATATATATATATATATATATATATATATATATGTATATATATATATATATATAACATGCACATTTATATAAATAAAATATAACCATATTATTTATAATAATACAAAATGACAAAAATATCCCTATTCTAGAAATGTGGTAGTGACAAGTCTACCCTCCTAAAAATAAATCTGTCCTCAAAATTAAAAGACGAAACTAGCATAGTAATGCAACAAAACAAAAGAACGGTACCTCAAGGCTAGAAGAGATAAGGGTATCGCTCGCGTATTTTATCCTCCCCCTCCCAAGTTGACTCACCTAGAGAGTGATGCCTCCATGCGATATAAACCATAGGTATCGTCTGGTTTCACAATACCTTCTTCCTTCAGTCCAGAATCTCCACTGGCTACTCTGGATAGTTGAGAGTCAGACCAACCTCGATCTCTGAGTGATCTAGTACGTGACTAGGATTTGCCATGTACCATCTCAGCTGTGACACGTGGAACACGTCATGTACTCCCTCTAGTGTAGGCGGCAAGTCTAGTTTGTAGGCCACTGTACCGACCTTCGCAAGAATACTGAAGGGTCTGATGTACCATAGACTAAGCTTCCCGCATCGACCAAAGCAAATCATGTCCCGTATCGAAGAAATTCGCAAGAATACCAGATCGCCAATCTAGAATAAAACACAGCCTTAACACGCAAATCTAAAACAAATAAATCACAAGAAACACAAAATAAACCTATACCTCAAAATCCAACGGTCTTCGGTGGCTGTTGGCCCAATCCCGCTGTCTATCCCGTGCCACCCGAAGTCTATCTCTAATGAGCTTCACCTTCTCATCTGCATCCATAACCATCTATGTCCCCAACAAGGATCTCTCACCAATATAATCCAAAGATAAAGGGGTGCGATATCTCCATCCATATAAAGCCTCAAATGGTGACATATCAATGCTGGCCTAGTAACTGTTGTTGTAAGCAAACTCTACCAGGGAAAGATAATCCTCCCAAGAACCTCTGAGATCCTAATCATAAGTGCAGAGCATATCCTCGAGAGTCTAAATAGTCTTCTCCGACTGCTCATCTGTCTAAGGGTAATATGCGGTACTAAACTTGAGCTGAGTGCCCAAGCTATCCTGTAAACTCCTCCATAAGTAGGAAGTGAAATGACTATCCCGATCTGAGATGATGCTCATAGGGACTCCATGCAATCTGATAATCTATCGCACATACATCTTCGCTAGCTTCTCCGTAGATGTACCCACTTTAAATGGCAAAAAATAGGCCAATTTGGTTAACCTGTCTACGATGACCCAAATCACGTCTTTCCCTTCCGGAGAACGCGGAAGCCCTGAAACAAAATCTATAGTCATATGCTCCCACTTTCATTCGAGAATGGGTAAAGGCTAAAGCAATCCACCTGCCTCTGCATATCCGCCTTTACCTCCTGGCACAATAAACACCAGGATACAAAGTGCGCCACCTTCCGCTTCATACTATACAGCCATTTGTGGTCCCTCAGGTCTCGATACATCTTGTTGGAACCTGGATGCATCGAGTACTGAGAGCGATGCGCCTCCTACAGAACCTTTTCGAGTAACTCCCTACTCGGCACACATAACCTAGTATCGTGCCGCAACAATCCATCATCATCAATAGTGAAGTCCTCTGATAATCCCACCCGAACCTGTACCCTAATACTCCTCGGAGCCTCATCATCATACTGCGTAACCCTGATTTTGTCCATCTTCTAAGACTTTATCTGCAATCCCCATATCTGTATCTCGATACCAGGAACTAGTACCTCAATGTCCAAGATCTCAAGATCGGCCAACAAGTGTCTGTCCATCATCAAGTATATAGCTATCGGATAACTGTTCAAGGCATCGACGACAATGTTGGGCTTCCCTGGGTGATACTGCAATGAAATATTAAAGTCCTTCATCAGCTCCAACCATCGCCTCTGCCTCATGTTCAGATCTTTATATATAAACACGTACTTCAAGCTCTTGTGGTCTGTGAAGATCTCTATACACTCTTCGTACAAATAGTGTTTCTACAACTTTAGAGCGACGATGACCGCTGCTAAATCTAAATCGTGGGTGGGGCAGATCTTCTCATGAGGACGTAATTGCCTGGAAGCATAGGCAATCACCTTCTCGTATTGCTGAAGAACACAACCTAAACACTTCTCTGAAGCATCACTATTGATAGTGAATCCACCTGTCCCCGATAACAATGTCAAAATTTGAGCTGTCATCAATCTCTTCTTTAGCTCATCAAAAGCAGCCTTACAATCCTCTGTCTAGACAAACTTCACATCCTTCCTGGTTAGCCTAGTCATTGGCTCTGTAATCTTGGAGAAGTCTTGTACAGATCTTCTATAATAACCTGTCAGCCCCAGAAAACTCCTGATCTCAGCCACTGAACTTGGAGTAGTCCACGACTCCACTACCACGTTCTTCTTCGGGTCAACTGAGATCCCGTCACTTGTCACCACGTGCCCAAGGAATTCAACCTTGTCAAAGAATGAATCACACGTTAAAAGCTTTCCATAAAGTTCCTCCTTCCTGAGAGTCTCTTTTGGACCTGAAGAAGGGAATTCAGGTGCTCCTTATGCTCCTCTGGTGTCTTCGAATACACAAGAATATCATCAATAAAAACAACCATGAAGTTGTCAAGGTACTAGGGAACACCAGTTCATCAAGTTCATGAATACTGTCGGGGCATTGGTCAACCCAAACGGTATTCTATGAATTCAAACTGGACATACCTAGTCTAAAAAGTTGTCTTTGAAATATCTTTCTTTTTCACTTTTACCTGGTGGTAGCCTGACCTCAAGTTTATCTTTGAGAATACCTTTGCTCTAATCAACTGATCGAAGAGATCATCTATCCTCGGCAGCGGATATTTGTTCTTAATAGTGAGGTTGTTCAGAGCCCTATAGTCGATACACATACGTACCGACACATCCTTCTTTGGTACAAACAATACTAAAGCACCCCACGGTGATAAACTGGATCTGATGAAACCCTTATCCTGTAACTCATCAACCTGCTTTTTCAACTCTGCCAGTTCGATGTTGTTGACCCTATAGACATGCTGTGATATTGGGTCTGAGCTTGGCACCAAGTCTATAGAGAACTCAACATCTCGGTCTAGCGGCAATCTCGGCAACTCCTCTGGAAAGATATCTAGGAACTCAGCTATCAAAGGATGTGGCAACTGCTTATCCTCTACCATGGCTCCATAAATGATACCCTCGCTCTGTTCCACTGCTCCTCTGGTAATTTCAAACTCTGGTTCTCCTGGCATTCGAAACAATACTCAACCTCTATGACAATCTATACTAGCGTAGTGCCTACTCAGCCAATCCATCTCGAGTAGAATATCGTAGCTCGGAAGTGGCATTACGAGTAGGCACACACTCAACTCTCGGCCTCCCAATGTAACTCTCCGATCTTTGTAAAAATTAGTAACTATGATAATGCCACCCCAGTCATGATCTTGCAAGTCCTAGCCAAGGGTTCAGCCTCTAAATGATGTTTAAGAGCAAAAGATATAGATACAAAACTATGGCAAGTACTGTAATCAAATAAAGCAAATGTTGGAATGGAATCGAGAAGAACTGAACCTAAAATCACGTCTCCCACTAGCTTGTTCTCCTCGACCGTCATGGAGACTTCTCGCCCCTGGGGTGTACTTTTATGCTGGTGGTGGTGATGGACGAATCTTTGCTGCTGTGGCGGAAGTGGAGGTCTCCTTGTCACTACCATATTTCTAGAATAGGGGCATTTTTGTTAATTTTAATATATATATATATATATATATATATATATATATATATATATATATATATATATATATATATATATATATTGTGTTTATAATTTATATAATGTGTATTGTATATATATTATAATCATTAATAATATTAGTTAGTAGACTAGACTTGATGTGCCCATGGACTCAATACTAAATTAGTCATTTTGGACCAAACTAGTCATTTCCCTTCATTAATTAGAAACTAGTTAAACAACTCATTAGGAATAAAACTCCACTAATTAAATAACTCTTCATGACAACCATAGAGGGCATATTAGACATTGTGCATTAGCTAGACCTAGGGTTCACTTGGCCGACCCTATAAGGAAGGGGGAGCCTCCCTCAAGCTTTATTTAATGTTCATGAAATCCTAGATTGAGTTCTTCCCCAAACCTCCTCATTCCTCTTCCAAATTTCAGAAAATTAATCCTAAATTCCTGTCATTTTTCTTATCTAAGAAGCTTAGGTTCAAGGCGCATTGGAGAAGAAGAAGCTAGCATAGGGAATCCTTAGCTTTGCATTGGGAATCCATATCCCAATAGGTGAATACTTAAATATCTTTTTAAATTTTGTTTTATATATTTTGTGGACTATTAGGAGCCCACTCATGGTTTAGGAATACCGACATGGAGAGGAAATGAGTTTCTATTAGCTAATATTATATTTTCTTCAGGGTGTTGTGTCCATATTGTGGCTTTTGTGTTAATGAGAGTATTTTTCTCCATTCTCCTTGGTAACTAATCATAATAGTTATAAATAGATGTAGATAATATTAATTTTTATTCTTAGTAGAGTATTGGGGGAATTTGGCATGTGGATTGATAGCGTATCATGATATTATAGGGAGTATCACACTTGTACACCAAAGGTGCTTGATGGAATGCCTTGCATATATTAGTGGAAGTATTTATAAATACATATTTTTTATTAGTTGCTATATATATATATATATATATATATATATATATATATATATATATATATATATATATATATATATTGTGTTGATACCATGGTGTGGATACTTGGGTATCGTGTTTGTATTGTGTGTGGTGTTATTTTGGAGATGTGATATGTGAACAAGGGACTGGGTCGGGTTAGCATCAGAATAGATGTGTGTGTGTGTGTGTGCATAGAACATGTGAATAATTTTAGGTGTGTTTGTGCACACTTGTGACTGTGGAGGATTCTGCAAGGCAGTGGGGGTTAACAGTGAGTAGTATATTGATGTGCAACTGTTGTGCATTACAAAAGAATTCTGGCAACAACAGTTGCATTATTGAATAGGTGGAAAGACTGAACAGCATATAACTGTCTTAGTCTTAGCAGCAACAACAAGTGATTGGTCAGTAATCACTTGCCTAGATCGAGTGACAGTAAATACTTACCTAGCTCAAGGGAGTGTTCAATAGCAGCAAAGGTGTATCATTACTTGGGGAGTATCAGTTACCAACTGAAAAAGAAGTGGTTAGTAGCAGTAGTATAACTGTTACTGTGCAGTGGGCTTGTGGATGTTGTTGTTAGTATAAGGATCGGGCATCCTAGAGTGGTGGGTGAACTGATGATAAGTGGTTAGAGTTTGGGGATAGGTGTGAAGTGTTCTCAGATGTGAGGGTGTACTGATACACTGATGTATCAGTAACTAAAGGGGGAGAAATGGCACTCTGTGAGTGAAGTTGTATCGAATACTTGCATTCTTGCAGGGGAAGTATCAGTATCATATAGGGAAAATTGGGTTATAGCAGTAGCTTTTATCACAACTCGCACCCACTTTTCGGATACGAGTACGTGGCCAAGCCCAGCCTATGATGCAGCATCGGCGGTAGTACGCTGTCTATGATAACAGTGGTCCATCAATCCAAATAGATAATATTTAATCACAAATTCAAATCTATTGCTCATTCACAATATTTACATAGTTTTACAAGATTCTTAATTGACAATTAAATCATAACTCGGGAACAAATCCGCTAAACATCAAATCCAAAGAAGTTGCTAAACTATCTAAATTCCAATATTGGCCTCCAAAAGAATCTCGATCTTCAACAAAATCCAATGAGCAAGATAGCAAGTCACCTAAAAATGTTTACCCGGTCAGGATAAAATAAGTACAACCCAATAGCAGTTACAGTTAATTGACAAGTACTATGAACAGTAAATAGTTATGAAATACTTGATGAGCATATAATAATAGAATAGGGTACATCATAGAGGAACAGTTAAATAAAGAAATAATGAAAGACAAGAAAGAAGAACAGAGAAGCATATAAAGACAGACAAATATGTGAACTAAAAAACCTGTCATGCAAGTGTACAATCAGCAAGTATAGATTAATCCAGAATGACTGTATCTAACTATTTTTGTTAAATCATTGATTTTTATAAAGATTATGATATAGTCCTTATCAATTAACTGGAACTATTATTTGGGTTGTACTTCGCTCTATCATGACTGAAAATATTTTTTCAGACTGCGACTTAGAGGACTAGTGTCCGACATATTATGGACCACAGGGAGAGTAGCTGCAGCCTTGGACCTTGTAGCACAGGTATGATTTTCGGAAGGTCTAGCCGGGATCACTAGTTATTTAGTTAGTTTTTTTTAGCAGTTTATTGGTACCAGATTTGTTTCCGGCATACTTTGAGACTTGGATGTTATAGTTTGAGTTAGTCTATTTTGTTTAGACTTGTGTTGCATTTTGATTATTTATTTTCTTCGATATCTTATCGTGCTTTAGTTATATGATTGAGTATTTTCATATTATATTGTGATATCTGTGTCTCCTTATGGAGTTGGATACTCGTGTGAGATTGATTAGATAGTATTATGACCTAGACAGCGTTCTACCGCCGATGTTGCGGTGTTGGCTGGACGTACCCACGCACTCGTACCCCAAATTCTGGGTGCGGGTCATGACACATTTTTAGTGGTGGCCCATGCAGGTCAGGCTTCGCAAGTAGTGTGATGTCGTGGTAGTGCGACGTCTTAGTTGTACTACTGCGTGCCTGCGATAGGATATAGGATATAGTATACTAGGATGAGAGCGAATACTCAATCACAACTAGGAACATCTCCAATCTATCTATCTTGTTATCCTTATTCCTTATGAATATTGCTTACTTTAGAATTTTACTGTCCTTCCTTGATGATATCGTATCTATTGCCTAAATTGATTTCTTAGTACCGTTATTGTATCAGTAATTTTCTAGTTAGAATATAGTTAGTAGTACACCCTGACAGAGACTGCATTATCATGACAAAAGAGACCATAACCGTGCATGTTTTTTTAGATTGCATGTTGTATGACTGTAAGTAGGATTTTCTTAGACTTTGATCGTTGGGGGTTTGACCATAGTGGAGATTAATGAACAAGTTATGACTGGATAAAGAGAGACAAGGTGCCTTAAATTTCGAGGATAAATATTAATTTAAATAAAGAGTTGAGAACTTGATATGGCAGAATTGATAATTTTTGTTAAATCATTTTTTTATGAAGATTATGATATAGTCCTTATCAATTAACTGGAACTGTTATTTGGGTTGTACTTCGCTCCATCATGACTGAAAATATTTTTTCAGATTGCGACTTAGAGGACTGGTGTCCGACATATTATGGACCACAGGGAGAGTAGCTGCAGCCTTGGACCTTGTAGCACAAGTATGATTTCCGGAAGGTCTAGCCGGGATTACTAGTTATTCAGTTAGTTTCTTTTAGCAGTTTATTGGTAACGGATTTGTTTTCGACATACTTTGAGACTTGGATGTTATAGTTTGAGTTAGACTATTTTGTTTGGACTTGTGTTGCATTTTGATTATTTATTTTCTTCGATATCTTATCATGCTTTAGTTATGTGATTGAGTATTTTTATATTATATTATGATATCTGTGTCTCCTTATGGAGTTGGATACTCGTATGAGATTGATTAGATAGTATTGTAACCTAGACAGCGTTCTACCGTCGATGTTGCGGTGTTGCCTGGACGTACCCATGCACTCGTACCCCAAATTATGGGTGCGGGTCGTGACACATTTTTAGTGGTGGCCCATGCAGGTCAGGCTTCGCAAGTAGTGCGATGTCGTGGTAGTGCGACGTCTTAGTTGTACTACTGCATGCCTGCGATAGGATATAGGATATAGTATACTAGGATGAGAGCGAATACTCAATCACAACTAGGAACATGTCCAATCTATCTATCTTGTTATCCTTATTCCTTATGAATATTGCTTACTTTAGAATTTTATTGTCCTTCCTTGATGATATCGTATCTATTGCCTAAATTAATTTCTTAGTACCGTTATTGTATCAGTAATTTTCTTGTTAAAATGTAGTTAGTAGTACACCCTGATAGAGACTGCAATATCATGACAAAAGAGACCATAACCGTACATATTTTCTCTAGATTGCATGTTGTATGACTGTAAGTAGAATTTTCTTAGACTTTGATCGTTGGGGTTTGACCGTAGTGGAGATTAATGAACAAGTTATAACTGGATAGAGAGAGACAAGGTGCCTTAAATTTCGAGGATAAATATTAATTTAAATAAATAGTTGAGAACTTGATATGGCAGAATTGATAATTTTTGTTAAATCATTAAATTTTATGAAGATTATGATATAGTCCTTATCAATTAACTGGAACTATTATTTGGGTTGTACTTCGCTCCATCCTGACTAAAAATATTTTTTCAGACTGCGAGTTAGAGAACTGGTGTCCGACATATTATGGACCACAGGGAGAGTAGCTGCAGCCTTGGACCTTGTAGCACAGGTATGATTTTCGGGAGGTCTAGCCTGGATCACTAGTTATTCAGTTAGTTTCTTTTAGCAGTTTATTGGTACCGGATTTGTTTCCGCCATACTTTGAGACTTGGATGTTATAGTTTGAGTTAGACTATTTTGTTTAGACTTGTGTTGCATTTTGATTATTTATTTTCTTTGATATCTTATCATGCTTTAGTTATGTGATTGAGTATTTTTATATTATATTGTGATATTTGTGTTTCCTTATGAAGTTGGATACTCGTGTGAGATTGATTAGATAGTATTGTGACCTAGACAGCGTTCTACCGCCGATGTTGCGGTGTTGGCTGGACATACCCATGCACTCGTACCCCAAATTCTGGGTGCGGGTCGTGACACATTTTTAGTGGTGGCCCATGCAGGTCAGGCTTCGCAAGTAATGCGATATCGTGGTAGTGCGACGTCTTAGTTATACTACTGCGTGCCTGCGATAGGATATAGGATATAGTATACTAGGATGAGAGCGAATACTCAATCACAACTAGGAACATCTCCAATCTATCTATCTTGTTATCCTTATTACTTTTTAATATTGCTTACTTTAGAATTTTACTGTCCTTCCTTGATGATATAGTATCTATTGCCTAAATTGATTTCTTAGTTCCGTTATTGTATCAGTGATTTTCTTGTTAGAATGCAGTTAGTAGTACACCCTGACAGAGACTGCAATATCATGACAAAAGAGACCATAACCGTGCATATTTTCTCTAGATTGCATGTTGTATGACTGTAAGTAGGATTTTCTTAGACTTTGATCGTTGGGGGTTTGACCGTAGTGGAGATTAATGAACAAGTTATGACTGGATAGAGAGAGACAAGGTGCCTTAAATTTTGAGGATAAACATTAATTTAAATAAAGAGTTGAGAACTTGATATGGCAGAATTGATAATTTTTTTTAAATCATTGATTTTTATGAAGATTATGATATGATGAAATTTGTCATTAAAATTTGAGAAAATTAAAGAGATTATCGTTATATTTATTTGACTGCAAGATATAAATTTTAAAACTTATATTTGAATGTTGTATTCGAAGATTTCATAAGTATTACATTGTTTGAGTATTGTGTGGAAAAAAAAGAGAAATCGAGGAATAAGATCATTAATGGATTAGTGTTTGAATTCAAATTTTTGGGATAAGAATTTAAATTTTATAAATATGCATTGATTGGATTTCAATTAGAGGATTGAATATTAAATTTTTTAGTATTTAGTTATTAACTTAAAATTTTGGAGGAGATTATGATAAAAATAGAATTTGATTTTATATTTGAAGATTTTCGGGAATATGATATTTATAGAATTTTAAAAATTTTGTGAAATAATAATATGGATTTACTTCATGATTATATGGTTTGATGAAATTAAATTTTGATGGTAATAAAATATATATGAATACAACTATTGAGAATCATAAATTTCGAGGACGAAATTTTTCTAAGGAGGGTAGACTTGTCACTACCATATTCTAAAATAGGGGTATTTTTTTATATTTTATTTATTATATGCATTGTGTATATTTATTTTTAAATAATTGCATGATATATGTATATATATATATTATATGTATAGTGTTCTTTAATGCATGAGTTAGTAAACTAGACCTAGAAGCCCACTAATTGAACCTTTGACCAAAATATAGGGTTCTGAATTTAATTGGTATTATTTTGGATTAATTATTTAGGGTTATAATTTATTATTGTGATTTTATTTCATTGTTGTGCCTTACCGTTGCTTCGATATTGGGAGCGCTACACTAGCCTTTGCCTTCCTACAAATTTTACACCATTGTCCTAGACGTGTCCGTCTTCCATTCTGACCTTTGTGTAACTCATAAATATGCTTCCTTGTGCTTTATTTTAGTCACACAATATTCGTCGTGGATGTTTATTTTTAATTCCAAATAAATTTAACTTTAAATCTTTGTGCGTTCCAATCGAAATTGGAGACACAATCTTGACCCATTTTGTGCAACCCAAATTAAAATAATATCCTATTCTGAGTTTTCTATGTCCATGACACTTGTGTTTCACCTAATTTTAATCCCATGTACTTCCAATTAATTTTAGAACACCTATTATTAATTTTAATTAAATTAATCCAAAAACCTTACTTGTGCAATTTTCCAATTGTTGGGCACTTTTGTACAAAAGTGCATTGAAGTGTCCACACCCCCATTGGACCAACACATGAAGAAATCTTATTTTCCTTCATATGATTTTTCTCCATAATTTTGGAGTGTGTAGCACTCAACATCAACCCTCATCAAACCTTGGCCCTCTATTTTGAAACAATGAAATTCTAGCCCTCCAAATATCTACATGAAAAGCCAAAGCCTATTCCAAGGAGGTGTTGACCGGCCCCCACCCTAGGTCAACCTTAAAACCCTACTTTTCCATATATAAATATACCTTTTCTTTATTTTTCATCCCCAATTATTTTTCATCCCCATCCCCAACCTATTCCAGCCGATTTTCTTCACTATCTCCTGTTCTTGATCCCTGTCCTACCGCAGCCGGAGCCCCCGGCCACCCCAATCCAAAGCGTCCCCACCACGCCAGACTGAACGACAGCAGAACCACTGCCTCACCCTCCTCATCGACATCCCTTCTGATCTCGACTCCACGACTGCCTTAACCCGTCTGTCATCATCCCGACTGCGCCGTTGCTCACCGCTGAACCATCTCCATCTCGCTCGCCTGAACCCGTCCGCCCTCCCTCGACTGAATGCCGCCTGTCAGCCACCCTCTTCACCATCACGATCGCCTTCATCTTCTTGTTCTTCCTCTTTCCGGCAATCCCCGACTAAACGCCATCCCGCTTGGATCTTCCCCGACTCCACCAACCGCACCACCGTCTCCTCCATCACGATACAGCCCGTTCTCCTCCACTCCACCCGCCTGAACGCCATAGCACCACCGTCTCTTCCCCAGCCATCTCCATGTCTCACCACGACATCGACTCCACGACCACAGTCATCCGAAAACCCCTGAGCACCGCCACCATCATTTCATCTTTCCCGATCTCCTCTCGCCTGAGACTCCCCGTAGCCTCGACTTACAGCAACCTGACCCGACCACCCTCACCGACCTGCTCACCCTCAACCCGGCCTACACTACCGGAGCCCACAGCCGTTGAACCCCCGAGTAACCCCCTTTGACTTCATCCTCCCCTCCTCCCTGATCTCTCCTCCTCCTCGACACAGCAGCACCGTTCCCCGCAGCCAAGCCCAACCTCGCCGGACCTCACTGACAGCCTCTCCTCGACCCCGCTGATCTCCAAAATGTTCTCCTACTGTGGCCATCCCTGTTCATCATCATCATCATCATCACCATCATCATCACCTTCATCATAACCATCATCATCATCATCATCATCATCACCATTATCATCGTCATCATCATCGTCATCGTCAATCTCGTGCACGTGTACAGGTTCGAAATGCCCTCTTGTGAATTTATGTATACATGTGTGATTGGTATATATATATATATATATATATATATATATTCTATGGTAATTAAATGCTAGTAACAGTTATGACTAATTTGTATATGTACTGTATGACCCTAGGTATAGCTGTGGATATCCCATAGTTGCATGAGACCATGAGTGTTAATTATGGATGCCCTGTATTTGCACATGACTATATGACCCTGAGTATTAGTGATATGTCTGCCTTGTGTACACTGACGTACTGGCGAGACATGTACTAGTTTGACTATCTTTTGCATAACATTTGAAGACATGACACCCGTGTAGTTAGACGCACATTCGACCCAGCTAGTTGACCAGTGTTACCCCTAGCGTAGTCGCTGAGTTCAACATATTTATGTTTGGGTATGTGTTAGTGTAATGGTTGATGTTGTATTGTATTATATTATATTATATGTATATAGGACCATTGGATTGTTCAGCGAGACTTAGGGAGCAGGACATTGGTATTGCCAGCTCAGGACCCCAGGCGAGTACTGTTGAAGCATGAAAAATATGCTGGAAGGTCTACGCAGCATATTGATGCAAAATAGCGTAAACAGAGGACTTCAGAGCCTTCTAACGTGCAAACAGAGCTTCTCCGCCAAAGCACAGTGAGAAATACAGGCTCAAGGACCATCCGCGTAGACAGTACGTCCAGGCTACTTCAGCGTAAACAGGGGATTCATCGCCTTTATGGCGTAAAACTCATCCCCTTTTCAAATATAGCATTGAAGTGTACGAGTGATGCTTCATATTCTCCAAAGTGAACCTGTCAAAACCTGCAATGAACCTGTCAAAGCCTGCAATGAACCTGTCAGAGCCTGTAATGAACCTGACGTCTCGACTTCTGACAAAGGGATACTTCTCGACTACCCAGGCGACGGCTATAATGATGGCGCGGCACTGCAACCCAGGCTATCGTTTACTGCCATTTCCCTTGTGTATACCGCTTTTACGTACACAGAGGAATACGCTGGCTAGTTTACAAAGGCAGATGAGAGCTCCTTACGCTCCGCAGAAGACAAACCGCCTGCCACGTCAAAAGCTGTACCTCATACGAGATTCGAGGCACGTCTCTGCATTTTTTATGCACAGAGCGGTGACAGGTTCTCGAGGCACGTCTCTGCATTTGAAGCGCCAAAAACTGACAGATGCCTGAGCCACGACTCTGCACCATGCACAGGCCAAGTGACAGACCTTCAAAACACGCCTCTGCGTTTAATGCACCGGATGATGGCAAATCTCCACAATTAATGCTGGGGATTTGATTATATCTCCAAAAGCCATAATTCTGGCTAAAATGTCCACATCTACTCGGCCTCTGTGCCCATTCGGCTTCGGTGCCTGCTCGGCTTCTACGCCTATTCAGCTTTGGTGCTCGCTCGGCTTCTACGCCTATTCAGCTTCGGTGCCTGCTCGGCTTCTACGCCTATTCAGCTTCGGTGCCTGCTCGGCTTCTACGCCCATTCAGCTTCGGTGCCTACTCGGCTTCTATGCCTACTCGGCTTTCTATGTCGGTTTGATAACTATTTGGCTTCTATGCCATGGTGACAGACATTTGGCTTCTATGCCAACCTCTTCTACGCGATGGATACCTACCTACGTGGCTTTTATGCCGTGATCTTCGTAGCGATTATACGTGTTTTGTCCCTTAGTTGGACCCGCATCACACGCTCATTCAAAGGATCATCTATACGCAGGCTTTGGTTATTTTAACCGTTGTGTAAAATAGTGCTGTACTTTCCACTACTCGGTTTTTACACCGATTGAGTGGTCACTGTCACTAAAACTCTATAAATAGAGACCTCTATCAATGAGGAACAAGGTCGACAAATTGGAGGGTCAAAGAAGTTAGGTCTGAAAACTGATCAAGAGATCCAGTACAAGATCCAACGGTCGAGAGAGAGAGAGAGAGAGAAGAGTCCAGAGCTCAGGCAAAGAGAAGGGATCGACGACTTTGGCATCGGGCATCCACCCTCTTCAGCAACCCTCGAAGCTGCTACCTGTCTTCCACGGCACTTCTTCAAACATCGTGTGGTCCAAGGGCTAAAGTGATCGACTGCAGATCAGACATCTATAGCAATATTCATCCAAATTAAATAAATTATACTTAGACATCCTCGTATAGGATCGAATTTGTATAATCTTGTTTGTAAACAATAAAAGAAGGGGCGGGTCTTCGCACAAGACCTTGTTTTTCCCGCATTTATCAAAACTTTTCTCGTTTATATTACATCCCGAAATAAGATGGCGACTCTGCTTGGGACATCTTTCTCTTCTGATGAGGAAGTTATTGCTCGACACGATACGGTATCCGTGGAAGCCATGAAGAAGACACTGGTTGTCCAGTTCGACCAGTCTACCGACGAAGATATGCTCCGAACAAGGGGCAGCTCTCACTCTCTCTCTATCCGAAACAACAGGAAGCTGCGTAAGGTCTGGATGTCCAAGATATCCCCTACCATTCCTGTGGACTCTCCGATCTCTCCGACTAATGAGGTTGTAGCATTGCTCCCTCCGCGTCCTGCGCGTAAAATTCAGTCGCCTGTCTCTGACAGAACCGACAAAACTTTTGGCAATGCCTCAGCACTAATCCAGAAGTATACTCCGCGCTCTGTGCGTGAAATTTAGTCTCCCGTCCCTGGCGGAATAGACAAAACTTCTGGCAATGCCTCAGCGTTAACCCAGAAGTATACTCCGCGCTCTGCACGTGAAATTCAGTCTCCCATCCCTGGCAGAATAGACAAAACTTCTGATAAAGCCTCAGCGCCAAATCAGAAGTACAAGACACGCTCCGCGCGTAAAACAACATCTGACCTCTACGGAGAATCAAATGATCCCTGTGATCTCCGCAAGGGAGAGCGAGCGGCGGCCTACTCAACTTCTCGGCCTTTACGCCAGCAAGGGAACGATCTGCACGCCCTCCGAATTACGCGAGACGCTGATGGCCGCCTGAGGACATCCTCGGCTTTACGCCAACCAGAGCAAAGCTCCAAATTACGCCAGGCGAAGTCCCTAGGCGTAAAGAAGGCTCCAATCACGGAAAGACACCCTCCTCGGGGATTATCCGCCATACAAATGGCCAACCTGTTGTATACGGGTGGCGCAGGGAAGACTACGGTTCCCATCATCCGCATACCCACCAACGGGAACAGAAGGAACAAGCCATCATCTTCTTCTTCTGCAACTCCTCCTGACCTGCGCAAATATCTAATCCGGAAGCGCAAGGAGAGGGGATCCCCCAGCATGGCTATTACGCCTCCTAGCAAGCACTGCTGTAATAGTCACAAGATTGTGATTAATTACTGCTGTTCTAAAGTAAAATAGCCGGTTTTCGACCGACTGAGCTACTCTCCATCTTTCCTAGAAGAAGAGCCCGCGCATGCATCTGTGAACATGGCTTCACACATACCTGGGGGAAGCTCAGACTCAAGACGTCCGTCCTCTAGAACTCCGAGCCAAAGAAGATTCAACATGCTCCTTAGGGACACCGAAGCTGGGGTGTTCCAGAACACTCGTTCAAGGTCACGACAACTGACTTCGTGCCTTTCTGATTCTGATGTTGGGGGTCGCCAGTCTCCCGAATCAGATATTGAGAGTATAGAGTCAACTTCTGCAGCGACCTATACTCATCCTTCAATGACGCCCATGGAGATGGGAGTTTATGCCATTGGAGATGAACACGAGGAAGCCTCGCCATCAGGGAACACTGAGCAACGCGTTACTACACTAGAGACATCTCTGAAGCAGATGCAATCCATGATGGAGGACATGCACCAAATGATGCTAACTCAACAGGCGGCTGCTATGGCTCGAACATCGGTCCCGCCTACTCAGATACGTGTGGGGGTAGATTTACCACCGTCCAACATGATCCAAGATCCTGCTCTAGATCAAGAATCAGCTGGTCCTTCACTTCCTCACTCGGAGAATGTACTACCTCCTGCGGGAGTCACGATACAACCAACTCCACACCATTTCGTGGTCTCGCTACCAGCTGAAAATCCGATGCAAGCAGTACGGGAGCTGAAAGCCCAAATTGACGTCTTGAAGCATAAAGATCAGCTCAAGAAATTAGGAATCAACCAGCCATACCCAGCTATCTGGGAAGAGGTCCCTTTTCCTCCGAGGTACAAACCTCAGACCATGGCCCTGTTCGAGGGAAAAACATTACCAAGTCAGTACATGAACTATTTCAGTATGATGACGGTGTTGCTACAAGGGAATGACGCCCTCCTCACCCGGGTGTTCAAAGGTTGTCTCTCAGGAGTAGCTTACCAGTGGTACCGCAGCCTGGCGGACAACTGCATTACTTCCTTCGAAGACTTCAAGACTTTATTCTTCACACGATTCTACGAGGGAGGAATGGACATGTCTATGTCCTCTCTCATCGAAGTCAAGCAGAGGAAAAAGGAGGACGTTCACACCTTCGTCGAACATTTTCGCCAAGCCACTTTACAGATGCCTCCAGGAGTTCCAGACTCAGCATTGGTGGATATTTGCAGGAAGAACCTTCTTCCCTTGATCTCGGTGTTCATAGGACCATTTCAGCTCCATGATTAGCCCTCGTTCATTATCTCAGCGGCAGCCGCCGAGGACAACAGTCGCAAGGCGTGTGACAATGGCGTCATGATCTCTACCTCTGACAGAGGCAAGAGGTCATCCCCCAACGGCAACCATCCTCGCAGTTCCAAAGGGAAAGAAGCTCTGGCGATCAATACGTCCAGACAGAAGACTGCGGCAACCACGCAGACAAAACCGGGGACTTCCAGGCCCGTAGAGGTATACTCTTTCGACGACGACGATATTCGGAGTATATTCGAGTGTCTCGTCAAAAGTAGCAAAATTGCCCTTCCGGAGGAGAGGCGGCCTAGTGAGGCCGGCAGCGCCAACAACCCCAAGTACTGCATCTTCTATAGATACGTACACCACCCAACAAAGGCATGTTACATACTGAAAAGGAAGATCCAAGAGCTGATCGATGCTAAAGCCATCACTCTGCGCAATAGCGAGAAGACGGTCACGGCCAACATGATCTCTCTGCAATTTGGCAATCTGCCTCCCCAAGAAGTATCGGACGGTGTTACACCTATTTTTCGGACAACAATGAACATCGTTAATCTCCCTCCGGCTAGGGGTCAAAATCACGACCTGTTACCCCTAACTACCCAGAGAGGCGAGATTATGTGGGTTCACCCAGACTTGGTATCGGATCTCGAAGAAGAGACTAATGCTACTAAAGCTAAGTCCAGGAAAAACTCCAAATGCAAACCCTGCCATATGGTTGCAACTTCTTCGACATCAGACGAAGACGAGGTTTTTGCCGCAGCAACTCGTTCAGGGAAGGCTTACCTCAAGGTCTACGGAGCGAGTCAGGAAGAAGCACCTGCAGACGCTTCAGCTGCCAAGCCTCCGGAACCAGAGCCTGTCGTACCAGAGACCGGCCCTTCAAGACCAACTTCGGCGGACAAGGGGAAGCAGAAAGAAGTGCGCTTCGATAAACCTGTGAAAAACATTCAAAACAAAGGTTTAGAGAAGCCGTACAACTTCGACATCTTGGCCCAACTGGCTAATACACCGGCCAGGTTGTCCATCTTCGAGCTACTCAGGCTCTCCCAAGACACTCGTTTAGCCCTGAGTGAGGCATTGATGCAGGCGGATACATACTTGACCCAACTCAAGTCCCCCGACGAAGAACCTGCAGCATGTCCCCGATGCCACAGTGTGATGGAGGTGGTCCCAAAAATCACTTTCACTCAAGACGACATGCTATTGAAACATAACAGGCATGACAGGCCTCTCTACCACACCGGATACGTCGATTCCATGGAGGTCGACCGGATTCACATAGATCCGGGATCCTCAATCAGCATTATTCCTCATAGTCTGCTTAGACCGCTGAGGATTCCTACCAGCGAACTGGCTTACACCACCACTACTATTGTGGGTTTCAACGTCGGAAGAAGTAAGCCGTTGGGAAAAATTTGCCTGAGAATCTAGATTGGCAACCTCAGATCGGTGGCTACATGCTACGCCATCGATTCAGAGGTGTCCCACAACATCCTGCTAGGAAGACCATGGATCCACGACCACAACATCGTTCCTTCGACTCTACATCAATGCTTCAAATATGTAGACGCCCAAGGGACAGTACAAACGGAGGTTGCCGACCTAAACCCGTTTAAAGGAGTAGAATCCTACTACTCCGACGTTGTGTTATACTCTCAAGACTACACGGAAGAGGTGTCAGCCCAAGCAGAGAAGGAATCCCACCAGGAGCCTGAAGAACCTTCTGCCAAGCAACCTTTGTCAATCAAGGTGAAAGGATGGACTACCCGTCCAAAAGCCACAGAGCCTATGGCTATCCACCTGAACAAGACCAGGTCAGGGAAAGGGGGTGATCCTCTAATGGTCACTCTAAGACAGAAGCCTCCGCCTTTAATCATCAACCTACGGCACAACAAGCAGCCGAGTGATGTAAATACAACCAGAAGTGCGGTTTCTGATAATAATAAAGGACCTCTTTCCCAGTATATCGATGCTCGGATTCCAAATCAAGAATCCTCTCCCCATGACGATATAGAGCCTATAGCACGAAAATTCTTGGCAGCTATAGATTCCTATCATCCGTACATATAGGAAGTAACGTCATCATCCAATGTCACCATGACGTATGGACCACATGAGGATTCTATCTTCATTGTCCCACCTGCCCAAAATGGTCAGCGTTCAATAGTCTTCGACCGCATGTGCAACGAACAGACTATACAAGAGGATTCCTTCAATGATGACTCTGGTGAAATACAAGTTCACAGGTACAGCCCGCAAGCCTTGAAGATCATGTAAAATATGGGTTACAACTTAAGGATGGAACCAGGTCTCAACTACGGAAAAGGCAGGCGAACACCGCTGCTCGACAATGCCCACTATCAACAAACCCGTTCCGGGTTAGGGTACGCTACCTCCCCTACGACTTCCAAGTTGAACGAGGATGTCTCTTCCTCTTTTTAAAATGGCTCATTGCCCTCCGGCTCATCTCATGCCCTCGAGCAAACCTTATCGGCAAATATGGTAGCAACGGATTCCTTTGAATCAGACGAACGAGAATCCGAACCATTCGAGAATGACGCTTGGGCTCAGCAGATGGATACACAATGGGAGTTCCGCTTCGAGCAGAGAGAACCTTCCACTAAAGATAAAGTTATCCAGATTGACGTAGGGGATAAACTTTCACCAAAGCCGATATTTATCAGTAACGACCTTTCCGAAGAAGAAAGGGAAGAAATTACCCAGCTGATAAAAGAATATATCGACGTCTTTGCGTGGAATTATGAGGATATGCCAGGTCTTGATCCAAAGGTGGCTACTCATAAACTCAACATACTGCCCGATTAAAAGCCTGTGAAACAGCACCAACGCCGGTTCCGTCTGGACATGATGGACGCTATTGAAGCTGAAGTCAAGAAGTTGATAGCCTGCGACTTCATCCGTGAAGAATAATATCCCGACTGGGTCGCCAATGTTGTCCCGGTCATGAAGAAGAATGGGAAAGTACGGATCTGCATCAATTATCGAGATCTGAACGCAGCCTACCCCAAGGATGAGTTCCCTCTTCCCATCACAGACGTCATGATCGACAATACATACGGTTTTGAACGCATGTCTTTCATGGACGGATTCTTGGGATACAATCAGATCAAGATGCATCCTGAAGACTTGAAGACAGTATTTGAATTGATGCGCCAACATCAACTCAAAATGAACCCTACAAAGTCCTTTCTGGGGGTATCTAGCAGCAAATTTCTGGAATTTGTCATCACCGCCAAAGGCATTCAAGTGGACCCTGATAAAGTCAAGGCCATCTTAGAAATGCGACCGTCCCACAATCTGAGGGAACTCAGGGGATTTCAAGGTCGCCTGGCTTATATCCGAAGGTTCATATCCAACCTTTCCGGGAGATGCCAGCCTTTCTCTCATCTTATGAAAAAAGGTGTATCCTTCGTATAGGACGAAGCCTGTCAGCAATCATTCGGGGATATCAAGCGCTACCTCACCAGTCCACCAGTTCTGGTACCCCCTGTCATAGGAAAACCGTTCGTGCTGTACGTCCGAGCAATGGATCATTCCCTGGGAGCTCTTCTCGAACAAAAGAATAATATGGGCCACGAGCAGGATATCTACTACCTCAGCAGGATGATGGTCGGAGCCGAACACCGATACAACCCAGTGGAGAAAGAATGCTTGGCCCTGATGTTCGCTATTCAGAAAATGCGATACTATGTCACGGGCCAAACCATTCATATCATCTCCAGGATCAATCCTCTTCGGGTATTGATGAGCAAGCCAAGCGTTCTTAATTCCTGACTCGCGACTTGGGCGATGTTACTAACGCCATATGACATAGTGTACGTCCCTCAGAAGTCCGTCAAAGGACAAGCATTGGCTGACTTTCTAGCTGCTCATCCGATCCCAGAAGCCTCCAAACTGTACGAGGACATTCCCGACGAAGTCGCAGAGTGTAATTCCGCAGCGGAAGGCGAGGCATGGCAAATGTTCTTCGATGGCGCCACCAGGACTGGTCCCAGGGGAAACATGGTGTCAAGAGTAGGGATCGTCCTAGTCACTCCTGATAAACTCGTTATCTACCAAGCATATTCTCTTAGCGAGCCCTGTTCTAACAATGTGGCGGAATACAATGCTCTACTAATCGGGCTCCAAGTCGCTAAAGAGCTAGGGGTCGAATCTCTGGAAGCATTTGGTGATTCTCTGCTGATCGTCAACCAAGTCAGAGGAATATATGAAGTCCAGAATCCCGACCGCATCCCCTATCACCGAGCAACGGTCGAGATAGCCATGACGTTCAAAGGTTTCTTCCTGGAGCATGTACCTCGGTCTCAGAATCTGGAAGCTGATGCCCTAGCCAGTCTAGCTGCAGACTTAGCCACCCCTATAAGAAGGCAGAATTCGGTGATCCTTCTTAACAGAAACTTATTCTGTGTGAAAAAAAACTTTCACATAGAACATAGCTACGCGGTGAACGCAGATCCGCCCAAGAGAGACTAGAAAAGTCCCTTTATAGATTTCGTAGCATACGGAATCTTGCCGGAAGATCCTAAAGAAGCAATATCTGTCAAAAGACGATCATTACGCTTCTATTTTGACGCATCGTCACAATGCCTATATCGCCGGTCTTACGACGGGCCCTTATTACGATGTCTCTCTGGTGATGAAGCACAGCGAATTATTCGTGAAGCTCACGACGGCATGTGCGGGGCACATCAACCCGGTCCCAAGCTACAGAATCGTATCAGGAGAATGGGCTATTACTGGCCCACTATGATCGCAGACGCAATCCAGTATGCCAAACGATGCAGGGCCTGTCAGATTCATGCGGACTTCATACATCGACCGTCCGAACATCTACATCCTACGGTTGCATCCTGGCCTTTCGAAGCATGGGGTATGGATATCATTGGTCCTATTCACCCGTCTTCTTCCAGAGGTCACCGGTTCATACTGGCCATCATGGATTACTTCTCCAAATGGGCAGAGAAATTTCTCTTGCTGAGGTAAAGACATCTAACATGACCAGCTTCATCAAGCATCACGTTATTTACCGCTTTGGGGTTCCCCGAAGAATAATCTATGACAATGGGCCTCAGTTTATCAGCCATGCGTTTCACCGATTCTGCGATAAAAATCGGATACAAAATATGGCCTCTACGGCATATTATCCAGCTGCTAATGGGTTGGCGAAAGCCTTCAACAAAACCATATCAAACTCTTAAAGAAGTTCGTCTCTTCGAATAAAAGAGATTGGAATGAGAAACTGAAAGAATGTCTCTGGGCATACCGCACAACGGTACGAGCACCGACAGGTTGCACGCCATTCTCATTGGTCTACGGCAGTGAAGCAGTCCTTCCTATTGAAATTCAAATTTTGTCACTCAGGATAGCCGTGGCTAACGAGTTAACTCGAGAAAAGAATGACCTGTTAAGGCTTCAAGAGCTAGAAGGATTAGACGAGAAACGCCTCCAAGCTCAGCAGCGCATCACGCTCTACCAAGCACGCATTTCCAGAAATTTTAATCAAAAAGTAAAGAAAAGAGTGTTCAAAGTCGGTGAGCTAGTCTTGGTTGTAAGAAGGCCGATGATTCTTACTCACAGGAGTAAAGGCAAATTCCAGCCCAAATAGGAAGGCCCTTACATGATCGAGACAATGTTCTCAAACGACGCTTACAGATTAGCCCAGCCTAATGGAGACCTGCTAATGGCTCCTATCAATGGCAAATTCCTGAAAAGGTACTATGCTTAAACCTCCTCGGCTCAAGTGGAATAAGGTGATCTCATTCTGACAAAACTACTTCCAAAACGAAACGAGTTGGATCATATTTCTATCATGTCCATATGGCCTCTGAATAGATATGCTCTGCTAAAACTTGTCGAAAGAATATCACGTCCATACTACCTCTGATATCACTTTCACCCAAACCTGTCATTTACATTCCGAAATGGTGGGTCCACAAAGTCAGATAAAAAAAATCTCTTTATTATTCCCAGAAAAGAGCGAAAGTACATTTGAAAAGAAAAAACAAAAGTACATCATAGAGGAGGAGCGGTCAGGTCGTGAAGCTGCTGCGCCAGTACGTCCATCCTCTCATCCCGGGAGTGCAATACGTCAGCGCAGACCCGCTCCAACCGTGCCTCGTCATCTATCAGGAGGGACAACTCGGCTCTAGCCCGAAGAAGACTGGCATGGACGACTACTGCTCTCGCCAGGTTCTGTTGTGCTGCGACCAGTCGACCATTCACCACATCTAGACCTGCTGACGACTGAGAAGCCCACTCCTTAGCCTGAGCGAGCTTCGTCTCCAGTTTGCGGACCCTCGCTACATTGCCGTCATGCTCGGCCTGGCACTTCGTTTGAAGGGCGAGAGTCTCCTCCAAGACGACTTTCCCTTTATCCATCTCCTGCTGATTGGTCTCGATAAATTTATTCAGACCTTCCTTCTTTTCAACAAGATGCGCAGTCAAGGAGTCATATCTGGCCTGGACCAGAGCTTCAATATTGCCTCGAGCTAGCTGCAGGTATTCGTTAATGGGTTGCTCCAAGCCATTAACCATCGCCTCCAGCGCGTCGGCTACCCCGGTATCGTCAAATTCTCGGATCGCCTTTATAGAGAACCGAGAAGACCTTTTCAGCTGCGCAAAGTCCAGCTTCTTTGCCAACACCATTGACATTAGCATTCTCAAAGTGGTGTAGAAGATGCCGGTGTACTGCTCGGTCAGTGCCGCTAGGTCCGCATGAACGCAGGGACTGTCCGCGATCGTGGCAACTTCCCCTCCAGAAATAACCACAGACGATGTCGCCACGGCCGTCGCCTCAACAGGTGGTGCGACGAAAGAAGAAGCGCCGACACCGGACGAAGCGACCGGCGTGCTCAAAGGAGGCACTGTCGCAATAACAGGCTCGTCCTCCTCTTGAGATATCGGAGTCTCCTCGACAGGCAAGCCAGCGCCCAGAGATGTCTCCTCTTCAAAATCGGGTACCTCCGTGTCGCCGCCAGAGCCAAAGGATGCATCTACACTGCCCTCCCCAAAGAGATCTTCCCCTGAAAGGAGGACGAAAGGGAGTTAATATCAGCATAATGTTAACTTTCCTAAAAGAAAAGGAGTGAAGACGACATTTACCACGGACCGACGGCATATATGTCGCATCCGCAACCTGTACAGCTAAATCATTTCTTAATGATGTTAGGCAAGCTGTCATACCTGGGGAAGGGGGTCTGCTGACAGAAGCTGACAGATAGTCTTCCAAGTCCTCCTCCAAATCCAACCGAGGCTCATCGGCTGGAATCACGCTAGGTGTACTCGCAGGCACGGCAGAAGTCCCCCCCGATGTCGATCCGGCTAGAGGTATACGGAACTTTATTATGCTCAGCCCCGAAGGCGACCTCGCTCCACTACCTGAAGCAATAGCCGCGACACCAGTGTCCAGCTGAGGTCCTCCGGCACCACCAGCCGGAACTGTAGAAGGTCCCTCTCTAAAAGGCGAGGAACCTCCAATCAAAGAATCGTCCCCAACACGGGTAGATGCGAGCTCACCGTTAGGAGCATCAATGCCGGGAATTCAGAGAGAACAATTTATCGTCTTCTTCTTCCTCTTACGAGGGGAAGCTTCCTTGGAAGCAGGAGCCCTTCGCTTCCCAGAAACTACCAAAGCCCCTGCAGGCGGAGGTACTTCGCCCCTAGGGATCGACACCAAAGGCTCGTCCGGGGTAACGGACTCACCCTCGTCGAAAAAAATCGAGGGGACTTCAACTCTTCCCCCAGGCTTGGAAGAGGGCACCCTAAAGCTTCCATGCATATCAAAATCACGATGGAAGGTGTTCGTCGCCACATAGAACTGGGCATACGAATGCAGGATACGCAGCTCCGTGGAGAGTGTAATGACGGGCACAATAAAAATTGCACCAGTACAGCCCATGATGAAATATCGCCATCCTCGCGCTCCATCAACGAGCCCACCTCTGGACCTGAAGTTGGTGACGGCGTTGCCCATGTGCAACTGATCATATCCAAACTGCCGGACAAATCGACTAGGCAAGTAGGGCTCCAAGAAGCAATGATCTTCGCTTCTGTACAGCAGATGGGATGGTCTAATACAGACCAACCAATTAAAAGCTTCAGGAGAAAGAATGGTCTTCTCTCTACCCGAATCCTCAAGCCTAATCCCCGACTTATTGCGATGTACAGGAGGGGTGGTGCAGAGAAGCTTCCAACTATGACTGAAGCCTAGCGCCCGCCGATAGTCTATAACCGTGCTCACGTTCCAGGAAGATTTTCGGTAGTTCAACAAGAAACTACCCCCCGAACTACTGTCGGAACCGGGAGACATCACCTGGGGGTTATGGAGAATTAACCACACCATCAAATATAGGTATGGTAATTCTATCCTAGGAAAGCTATCACGCCGAACTTCATCGACGAGCAGCCCGTCAGTCATGACCCTCAGGCCAGCTTGTATACGGTACACCATGGCAGGGAGCAAGCCCAGTCTTGCCCCGAACACCAGACGCACTCAGCCGAACTCCTCCCCGGCCAACCCCCTTCCTCCCCGTCAAGCCTCGCCGTCGGTCGACGCCGCAGCCGGCCACAATCGCCCCCGCAGCTCCAGTAGCTCCCAGCCGCTGCTGTAGCAGCCGAACACCCCACGCGACGCCGAAGCTCCGTCCGGCCACCTCCGCCGTCGACGGTCAGCCGCCGGACTCCCCTCGGCCTGAGCATCATATAGGTACATGATTTCATGTATTAATACTAGTATTTAAATACTTATTTAGAGTAGTATTGGTTGTGTACACATATATATATAGTTCCGTATTTAATTCTGTATTTAAATACGTATTCAGTATTATATATATTAATTCCTGGATTTCTGTAGTATTTAAATGTATATATATACTGTTTAATATTTTCTGAGTATAATTTATATATGATATATATATAAATACATAATTATAAATATAAATGTGTATATATACATAGTATATATATGCTTGGGTATAAATACCTTATAATTATTGATTACCTAATGTGTATATGTATATATATATACATATAAATGTATATATTTCTGAAATACAGTAATATATGTATTATTACCTAATTATTAAATGTTGTATATAAATATATATAATGGTATATTTATTATTTGTGTATACATATAAGTATATATGTGTATATATATATATATATATATATATATATATATATATATATATATATATATATATATATATATATATATATATATATATATATATATAAATGTGTGTATATATATAATTATATATACTTTATATATTTAGTATATTAGTATGGGAAATGTATGTGTATTATATACATATATATATTATTATTTACTTGTATACTTAGTACATAAATATGGTTATATATCTATAAATATATATATATATATATATAAACTTGTGAATATTAATATGTGTAAGAATATATATATATATATATTTAAATATATATAAGTATGTTATGTATATTTTTACTTAGGCACAAAATTACTATTTAAATACATATAAATAATGTTGTGTATATTTATTTATGTACATAAATAGTATCTAAATATTTGTATATATATGACTTTATGAATGTTATCTATTTTATATATATGTATTTACTTAATATATGTATTATTGCTAAATATTACATAAATACTATTTTGTACTACTAAACATATATATTATTCTAATATAATTAAATATGATTTAGTGTATATATATTTATACTTGTAATAGCTATATATATATACAGTCCAGACCCTGTGTCAGTTGTAGATACAAGTAGAGTGTTTAGTCGTGCTACTGTAGCAACTAATAGTGTTATTATTATATCATATATAGGACTGCTGGAAAGTACCGCCGAGGCATTAGGAGCAGGACTTTGGATTTCGCAGCTACCGGGGACAGGCCAGTATACCTTGCTAATTTACTGCTTAAAATTAAAATGATAAATGTTGCAAATATGCATAGAACTGTGCGCGTCCGAGATTGACTCGGGTGCAGTCGACAATGCGTCGATGAATAGTATACATGTCCTAGTTGCTAGCTGACTCACCTTCTACTATGAGGATATTTTGATATCTTCCTAGACCATGGCACGATACACGTATCACGATGGTACATTCATATTGGGATGCGGGTCCGCGTACCCGATTCGCTATCGGTATGTACGACATGCATCACGGACTAGCCAGTATTCTAGAGTAGCATAGTTAGATGAGACTTGGCATATAGATACGAGACACTCACGTCGTGTATTCGACTTGCGTATCTACATTGGGCGGGAAGGACAACTGATAAACGTATGGGATACACCCATCGGACTCCGTGGTATCCAGAGGAACCACAGACCCGGTGACTCCTTATATTCAGACACCGCGCTCTTCGGAGTGTTACGGACGTATATACATTGCA
The DNA here is from genome assembly GCA_036927795.1 of Iris macrosiphon. Taxonomy (NCBI): domain Eukaryota; kingdom Viridiplantae; phylum Streptophyta; class Magnoliopsida; order Asparagales; family Iridaceae; genus Iris; species Iris macrosiphon. Next base: position 85,274,494 of record JAYESA010000007.1, read on the forward strand.
GATACCACGCCCCTTAGAGTGTGGACGTTATATATATACAGATACCTCATTCTTCAGAATGATGGACGTTGCAGATACCACACTCTAGAGGACGTTGGACGTTATGCCTACACCTACCTATACGTTCCGAGGTTGTCCTTACATTGTATTCACTTAGATGGTTAGCACACCCTCTTTACTTTTATTCAGTACTATATCTGGCATGCATTTTGTATCTTGTTACGTCCCTCTGAAGACCTGGTTATCTTCCAGATCTGGATGAGGCCTTTTATCCCACAGTGTACGGGCCAGGTGTGGAGACGAGGTTTGCTCTTGACGAGGAGCTAGAGGTCCTTCCATCGGAGTACCCCTGATCACATTGGTAGGCCTTCCGCCTATGACTGGAGCTCCTTACCTAGTTAGCAGTTGTTCTAGTCACTCTTCTTATCAGTACTTTATTTCAGACTATCAGCACTTTATCTCCAACATTTGTAGTGGGTTTGTTCCGACCGGACATATTTCAGTTGTACTATGTCATTCGACTATGTCCTTATATTCCAGTCTTTCATTTCAGTATTTTACTTGTTGTCTGTGGATGAGATTAGTCACTATATGTTGTTGATATTAGACTTATTAGATTTAGGACAGCGTAGCACACTTCGTCAGGATCCATTAAATTGGAATATCCTCGAAGACGTGTCAGCTGGCCAATTCCACGTGGCCTGGTTCCATATATTTTGGGACTGGGGCGTGACAGGGTTTTAGTGGTGGCCCATGCAGGTCTGTCAGTAACATTAAATGTTTATTGTTTGTGGTATGGCAACGTGCCCAGCGAGCCTGCAATAGGATTGAAATTATTAGGTCTCATCCACTTGATTACGTCTTTGAACCTCTTCCGAATTTTAATATATCTGCATCCTGTTTGATTGTTTCCGTACTCTTTCTAATAAAGTTCTATCTCTTACAGCGAGATGAACCTTCGCAGTAGACGTGAGATACTTGGTGCCATAGTGTCACCTGCAGCACCGAGGGAGGATACGACTCAGGGACCACCCAGAGAGCAGCCTCAGCCATTGGCACAGGTGATCCCTCAGGCCCTGATGATGCACTGGCATCAGGTCTCTCCCGATGAAGGGATGCAGCAGCCAGAGGGCCAGACGTCGCAGATGATTCCGAGGCAGTACTTCGAGGGACAGACCTCGAGGGCGACACCGATGCCGCAGTACGAGAGGCCGGCACCCGAGGAGACACCAAGGAGACAGCCGGAGGTACCTCTTCCTCCACCTCCACCGTTTCCACCTCAGATGCCACCTGCGGAGGGACAGCCCCAGATGATGCAGTTCTTCCAGATGATGATGCAGGCCCAGTGGCAGCAGACGGAGACCCTCAGACAGGGTCTGATGGCAGTACTGGAGAGGGCACCTGCCCAAGCAGCAGCACCAGCACCTGCACCTGTCCAGCAAGCAGGCACGGTACGAGGCTTCAGACAGATGGGCCCAGAAACCTTCTCGGTCAAGGAGACGGCAGAGGAGATCTCAGACTGGGTCTCCAACACTGAGATATTGTTAGAGGGTTCGCAGCTACACCCCGATCTCTGGATGACCGCAGTGAGGGCCCAACTCACAGGCAATGCCCATCACTGGTGGGACTCTATTGAGCGCAGCATCGGCAGACAGCAGACTTGGGAGGAATTTCTGGAACACTTCAACGCGAAGTATTTTCCCGCTACGGTGAGGAACGCCCTGTACTCTCAGTTCCTGCACCTGGAGCAAGTGAACCTGACGGTGGACGCCTACGACAGAGAGTTCAGCAGACTCAGCCGATTTGGTGCAGCCCTGATCCCCAACGACCTGGAGAAGGCCAGAAGATTCCACCATGGCCTCTCTCACGAGCTACAGAGGTACACCACTACCCAGGCGAGGATCTCTTATGAAGAGGTCCTATCAGAGGCGAGGATCCAGGAGGCTATAGGAGGAGCAAGACGTTCCAGCGCGAACGTACCCGCCAGGACCCAACAAGGAACAGGAGGACCGATCCGCCGTCCAGGAGCGCAGGCGCAACAGAGGACAGCACCGTACCAGCAAAAGGAGCTTCCGACCTGTCACTTCTGTGGCAAGAGGGGACACATTATCAGAGACTGCAGGAAGAAGCTCGGGCTCTGCATGGTTTGTGGAGCCAGCCAGCACCTTGCTAGAGACTGCCCCCAGCGCAGAAATGGAGCACCCCAGACTGGACAGAGACCACCAGTAGCACTACTGAGGATACTACCCCCAGCAGGAGGCCAGCATCCACCAGCTACCGGAGGACAGCAGAGAGGACCACCCTTGGTCCCACAGGAGGCACACTTCAACCAGGCCCGACAGCAGGCAGGAGGGCAGAGGCGCGGGCAAGCCTTTGCTTTAGCATCTATCGAGGAGGAACCAGAAGGGGAGACTATCGCAGGTACAATTCTAGTTGCATCATTACCTGCAACTGTACTGTTTGATTCTGGAGCTACACTGTCATTTATATCTAGTAGCTTCGTAGCAATGCATAGAGTAGCAACTTCCCCTTTACCTAAGAGTTGGAGAATACTTACCGGAGAAGGCATCGTACCGGTTACCAGCACCATTAGAACGTGCTCGGTAGTAGTTTATGGTAGGGAGATAAGAGCGCGATTGTTGGTACTCCCAATGCCAGCTTTCGACGTTATTCTGGGCATGGACTGGTTAAGCCAGTACAATGCCGTACTAGATTGCCGGAAGGGTAGCGTTACCTTTAGACTGCCAGGACACCCGGAGTTCGACTTCATGCGAGGCACCATCGAGCGAGGAGTAGGACACGCAGCTGGAGCTTACATGGCGATGGAGACGGCACCCCCAAAAATTGTTGCAGAGTTCGAGGATGTTTTCCCAGAGGAGTTGCCAGGCCTACCGCCTGATAGAAAGGTGGAGTTCACCATTGAGCTAATACCTGGAGCAGCACCGGTATCATCAAATGTGTACCGGTTGGCGAAGAAGGAGCTTGACAAACTGGAGCTTCAGCTAGAGGAGTTGCAGATCAAGGGATTCGTTCGTCCTAGTGCATCACCCTGGGGAGCACCAGTGCTGTTTGTACCCAAGAAGGATGGGATGTTCCGGATGTGCATTAATTACAGAGCCCTTAATGCTCTGACTATCAAGAACAAGTACCCTCTACCGCGAATCGATGATCTGTTCGACCAGCTGACAGGAGCAGTGGTGTTCACGAAGATCGACTTGAGATCGGGCTATCATCAGGTGAAGGTGCGAAGGGAAGACATTCCAAAGACAGCATTTATGACTCGCTATGGTCACTACGAGTTCTTAGTGATGCCTTTCGGATTGACAAATGTGCCTGCTATGTTTATGAACCTGATAAACTGAGTCTTCCATGAGTATCTGGACCAGTTCATGGTAGTCTTCATCGACGACATTTTGGTGTATTCGAAGAGCCACGAGGAGCACGGGGAGCACTTGAGGCTAGTGCTAGAGACGCTGAGACGAGAGAGGCTTTATGCCAAGCTGAGCAAGTGCGAGTTTCCTCTAGATCGTGTCGCATTTCTTGGACACGTTATCTCGGGAGATGGCATTTCAGTAGATCCCGCAAAGATTTCATCAGTAGAGACATGGCCGACCCCTACCAACGTCTCGGAGGTGAGGAGTTTCCTAGGACTTGCCGGATATTATCGGAGGTTCGTAGAAAACTTCGCAAGGATCGCAGAGTCGATGACCCGCTTGACCCTCAAGGATCAGGAGTTCACTTGGACAGAGGAGTGTCAGACGGCATTCGATGAGCTGAAGAAGCGTCTGACTACAGCACCCATCTTGACCATACCTTCTGGACCCGGAGGATTCGTGATCTATAGCGATGCGTCCGGGAAAGGATTAGGATACGTCTTGATGCAGCTTGGAAAGGTTGTGGCCTATGCCTCTAGGCAGTTGAGGACCCATGAGAAGAACTATCCTACCCACGACTTGGAGCTTGCCGCAGTGATCTTTGCCTTGAAGCTTTGGAGGCACTACCTGTACGGAGAGCGCGTGGAGATATTCACCGATCACAAGAGCCTGAAATACGTCTACACACAGAAGGACCTGAACCAGAGGCAGAGACGTTGGCTCGAAGTGATGGCGGACTTCGAGATTGAGCTGCAGTACCATCCAGGAAAGGCTAATGTGGTAGCCGATGCTTTAAGCAGGAAGCCCATAGCATTTTTCCTGACTACCCAACAACATCTGTTGAGAGATTTAGAACAGTTGGGTATCGAAGTCATTATGCCCGGAGTAGACGGCCAGATGTCGAGTTTCCAGGTGCAATCGACATTGGTGGAGAGAATCAAGGCTGCTTTGCCAACGGACGCCAGATTTCAGAGGCTTCGACAGAGGACAGAGGCTGGAATACAGATGGGACTGCGTATACACGAGGACGGGACTTTGAGATATGGAGATCGTCTCTATGTTCTGAATGGAGAGCTACGCCAGGAGCTGATGACGGAGGCACACAGTTCGACCTATTCTATTCATCCAGGAGGTACGAAGATGTACCGAGACCTGAGGCAGTACTACTGGTGGCACGGGATGAAGAGGGAGATAGCCCGCTTTGTGGCTAAGTGTCTGGTGTGTTAGCAAGTCAAGGCTGAACATCAGAGGTCTGCCGGATTACTTCAACCGCTCCCGATACCGGAGTGGAAATGGGAGCACATCACCATGGACTTCGTCACAGGTTTCTCGAGGAGTCCTAGTGGTCGCAATGCGGTATGGGTAATCGTAGATAGACTCACCAAGTCTGCCCACTTTTTACCCTTCAGGGTTGGACAATCTACGGAAGTCTTGGCAGACATGTACATGAGGGAGATTGTACGATTGCATGGAGTGCCGGTCAGTATCGTGTCTGACAGGGATACGAGGTTCACATCGTACTTTTGGAGGAGTATGCAAGAGAGTCATGGTACCCGCCTTAAGTTCAGTACTTCGTACCACCCGCAGACAGATGGATAATCCGAGCGCACCATTCAGACGCTGGAGGACATGTTGAGGGCATGCATGCTCGACTTCAGCGGTTCATGGGAGGATCACTTGCACTTGGTCGAATTTTCCTACAACAATAGCTATCAGGCGAGCATTCAGATGGCTCCCTATGAGGAATTATATGGTAGGAAGAGTCGATCCCCAGTATGTTGGAGCGATGTAGGCGAGAGGCATATTCTAGGGCCAGAGCTGATCATCCATACAATGGAGAAGGTGAAGAAGATCCAGGGGCATCTACGAGCAGCACAGGACAGGCAGAAGCATTGGGCTAATGTGCATCGACGACCCCTAGAGTTCCAGGTGAGAGAACATGTGTTCCAGAAGATTTAACCTACCAGAGGAACCATCAGATTTGGAGGCAGAGGGAAGTTGAGTCCGAGGTACATCGGACCCTTCGATGTGCTAGAGCGCGTCGGAGAAGTTGCTTACAGATTGGCCTTGCCGTAGACACTGGAAGGAGTTCACGACGTCTTCCATGTATGTAAACCCCCTGAATTTTCAAAAATATTAAACTTGGATTTTTTCTGGAAATTTTCTGTAATTAAAATCAGAGTTTTAATTATTAAATAATTTTTAATTGATAATAAATAACATTAAAATATTATGACAATAATATTTTCGGGTGTAAAATGAAAAACTGGACTTAGGGTAATTTTTCTAAAATTTATTGGGCCTCGGACCTATTTTTAAATACCTAAAAACTAATTAAACTAATTATTATTATTATCATTATTATTGTTATTATTATTATTATTGTTATCAGTATTTGTTATTTGGTTCCGGCCCGGCCCAGTGGGCCGAAGCCCAGCCCAGCTCCGCTTAACGGGTCGGGCGGGTCCGCCCAACCCGGAACCCGCTGCCCGACCCGACCCGGACCCCCATCCCCTTCCCCACGCCTGTGCCGAGAAACCCGCCGCGTTCTCCGGCCACGTCGCCGGAGAACCGCCCGCTCCCTGCTCCACGACCCACGACCCCCCTCAGCACCGCCTCACCCGGCCACGACCCTCCCCCGAGCCCCTATTTAAACCCTACCCCTCCGTCCTCTTCCTTCCCCAAACCCGAACCCTATCTCCCCTGAACCCTAACGCCGGCTCCCCTAGCTCCGGCAGCCACCGCCTCGACCCCCCTAGCAGCCAGCAACAGTGCCTAGCTCCGCCTCCCCTTTCCAGCACCTCCCCTTCCTCCATTTTTCTCCGCCCGCCTCCGCCTCCGGAGACCACTGCCAGCACCGCCCGCGGCCGAACCCGGCGATGCCACCCAGTCTTCGGCCACCGCAGTTCAGCTTCGACGACCCTCTGCCCTAGGCCGGACACGGCTGACCCGGACACAGCAGGACACGGCTGACACAGTGTCCAGGACACGTGTCGGACACCGAAAACCCTGTTTCGAGGAGCCTCGTTCAGGTACTCGTATCTCACACCTCGTAGCTCTGATTTCGATTTCGTAAATTGCAACGCGTAGCCTGTATGACCCTCTCGATGTCCGGACAAACCGCTCGGGGCATCGCGTCCTGTGGTGATTGTACACCGCGATCCAAAAACAGAAAAAATAACGCCCTTTTTCACCCCGGAACTGAGTACGCCCCGCCAAACGGGACGACTTGGTCACGCGCGGTCTTCACAGATACGTGCGCAGCTTTGATACGGACGTGTGAAATTTTGCGAAAGTCGATTCGGGTGTGCGTGCACACCGGGATCAACGCGTATCCGCGGACATCGCCCCGTATTCGACTTTTCTGCAATTCACCCTAACTTTCTGTACACACATCGGATCGAAACGAAACTTGTGCCATCAGACTCGTAGCGATACGCTGGTCCTGTGACCCAAGTTTGGTTCGATTCTGAGAACGTTTACGAAATCGCGTGTCGTGGGCCCCACAGGTCCCACTCGACGGACGATTTCGTGATCGGCTCATCGGAATTCAATTCTGAAAGTTCTGTTGGGTTCATGTCAGCGTTTCTGACCTGTGGATACTAAGTTTGGTAAATTAGGAGACCGTTGATCCGGACACGTTTTTCGGTGCAAAGCGGCCCCACCGGCGGACCCTATTTTGGACCCGAAATTACCGTTTTGCCCTTGTCTCCAAATTGGACTCAAGGACAGGCGTTTCTAGCTATTTGATATCTTCTGAGCATGATGGTAATATTTATTTCAGCATCTGGACACATTTCTAGAAATTCCCCGAGGATAGAACTGTAATTTGGATCCAAACATCAGGCAAGTACCTGCACTTCAAGTTTAATCTTTATATTGTGATAATTAATTCCTTGCTCTACTAGTACCATTGATGATTACACGTAGTGTTAGAATACTAGATTTCATGTCTTGCTTTTCGTGTCGGGTGGGAGAATACTAGGAGGCATGTAGTTTACCCTTCCCCCTGCCGTGACTGATAGCTGTTGGTACACAACTGTCCATCAGCCGGATCTCGATTTTTCCTGTCTGATAGCCGTCTATGACGGCCGGATTAGCCTTATAAACCCCTACATGCCAACTATGTATTCTAAAATAAACAAAAGTTCACACACATAGATTCTTGTCTCGTTGCAGTTCCTGTTGTCTTATTGTAGTTTCATTTCCTGTCTCATATTGTTCTTGTTTACTCATATTCCGGTTTATAGCATTAACTCTTAGTTATTATTGCTTCTTTTATGCATATTCTCAACATGATACTTAGTCAGTTCTTTTCTTGCTTGTCATAAATATTTAGTTTAAATCTTTGTTGTGCATTGTGTACTTTGCTCCTTTCCTGACTGGATCCGTTGATATTAGGCGATGATGAGGACTTTGCCCCTACCTATTATGGCCCCTATGAGGGAACAGATGACACATTTGAGGAGCCAGTTTCCACCCAGGAGACTACTTCTGCGGAGTAGTTAGCAGTAGCTAATTATTTATTTTCTTTCATCTTAGTAATCGGGTTTGTCCCCGATTTAACTTCTGGTTATGTATTAAACATTGGATCTGTTTGTCTCATTTATTCATTTGAAATCTTAGCATTTCTTTCCTGCAATTATCTTTGCCTACTTAATATTGTGAATGAGCTAAATTTATTTAACTATGGATATGACCTAGACAGCGTACTACCACCGACACTGCGGCGTAGGTTGGACGTACCCACGTACTCGTGCCCGAATATCCGGGTACGGGTCGTGACAATGTATCTAAGCTGAGGAGGTACATACCGGATCCGAGTCATGTGCTTGACCACTCGGAGATCACCGTTGGTCCAAGTTTGTCATACCAGGAGGAGCCGGTAGAGATCCTAGACCGAAGCGAGAAGGTACTGCGAGGCCAGACTATCCCTCTAGTTCGTGTCGCATGGAGGCATCACGCACCAGGTAAATCAACCTGGGAACGAGAGGACGACTTCGAAGGCCTAGGTATGTGATAGTATTTATTTCATTCAAATGTTTTTCTATATGTCTGTTTTTAATTTCGAGGACGAAATGCTCTAAGGAGGGTATGTTGTAAACCCCCTCGACCAGAAATTAGGGTTAATTAATTAAATTAAGCCTAATTAGGGTTAACTAGGTATAATTAAGATTATTATATAGTGTTATAATACTTGTACAATAATTTGTTATTTTAGGATACTATCCTAGCTGTTGCCCTAAAACGAATTCCACATACTTAGCCTAGACATGCTAACCTATTATATTGAACCTAGAACAAACCCCGGATATTGATTTTTGTGCCAAATTTTAGTCGCACAAAAGTCGTTACAAATGTCCGTGCGCAAATTAATTAAATTACGTAATTACGTTCGTTGTCCGTTCCAATCGAAATTGAGACCCCATCTCGATCCGATTTGACCAACCCAGATCCTGACATTATTGTACACTGAGCCTACTACATTAATGACCCTTGTCAAACCAAATTTAGACCCCCGGATTTTTATTAAATTTAATTAGAAACACCGGTGCATTAATTATGAATTAATTAATGTGGCGACCTAACCTCAATTAAATTAGACCCTACTCCAACCCAAACCCACACCCACACCCACAAGCCTCATACAAAACACCATACACCATCCTAGCCCAATGAAGAACACCAAACATGGTGTTTGTTTACATCAAATCCCCAAATTCAGAAATTGTGCAAATACCAAATTATTCAGGGGCCTATTTGAAAATTGCAATGAGGTGTTTCCCCCTCATTGGCCCAAACCTCATGGAGAAAAGAATGTCATGCCCTAACCGTATCCATTTATTTTTCCCCCCATTCTTATGTACTTGCACCCCCTTTATGAAGGGCACATCATGGCCCTTCATTCAAAATGCTATACTCCTAGCCCTCCCCTCATCATGATGGACATCCCCAACTCCCCAAAAAAAACTATGTCCAGCCGGCCCTAACCCCTAGGCAGCCCCCCCCCCACTCTCTCTCCTACTTATACACCAACTTACATCACTTGTATTGCACACAAACCTAGGAAACCAAACTAAACCCCATTTTCATAAACCCTTCACTACACAGCCCGACCCCTGCCTTCCATCACCCGACGCCTCCTCCCGGCCAGCCACCGTGTCCGGCGACCCCCCAACCGACTCAGACCCCTTCGCCGGACCTCCCCCTACCTCTAGCCACCGCCACCCGCCGCCTAGCCGCCGGAGCAACCCCCCCCCACAGCCGTCACCAACCCGAGCCTCCCCCTCCAGCACACACAGCCGACCACCCGACCTCCCCGTTCTCCGCCACCCTATCTTTCCCGGCCGCCCAACTCAGCCGAACTTCTCCCCGGCCAACCCCCTTCCTCCCCGTCAAGCCTCGATGTCGGTCGACGCCGCAGCCGGCCACAGTCGCCCCCGCAGCGCCAGTAGCTCCCAGCCGCTGCTGTAGCAGCCGAACACCCCACGCGACGCCGGAGCTCCGTCCGGCCACCCCCGCCGTCGACGGTCAGCCGCCGGACTCCCCTCGGCCTGAGCATCGTATAGGTACATGATTTCATGTATTAATACTAGTATTTAAATACTTATTTAGAGTTGTATTGGTTGTGTACACATATATATATAGTTCCGTATTTAATTCTGTATTTAAATACATATTTAGTATTATATATATTAATTCCTGTATTTCTGTAGTATTTAAATGTATATATACTGTTTAATATTTTCTGAGTATAATTTATATATGATATATATATAAATACATAATTATAAATATAAATGTGTATATATACATAGTATATATATGCTTGGGTATAAATACCTTATAATTATTGATTACCTAATGTGTATATGTATATATATATATACATATAAATGTATATATTTCTGAAATACAGTAATATATGTATTATTACCTAATTATTAAATGTTGTATATAAATATATATAATGGTATATTTATTATTTGTGTATACATATAAGTATATATGTGTATATATATATATATATATATAAATGTGTGTATATATATATTTATATATACTTTATATATTTAGTATATTAGTATGGGAAATGTATGTGTATTATATACATATATATATTATTATTTACTTGTATACTTAGTACATAAATATGGTTATATATCTATAAATATATATATATATATAAACTTGTGAATATTAATATGTGTAAGAATATATATATATTTAAATATATATAAGTATGTTATGTATATTTTTACTTAGGCACAAAATTACTATTTAAATACATATAAATAATGTTGTGTATATTTATTTATGTACATAAATAGTATCTAAATATTTGTATATATATGACTTTATGAATGTTATCTATTTTATATATATGTATTTACTTAATATATGTATTATTGCTAAATATTACATAAATACTATTTTGTACTACTAAACATATATATTATTCTAATATAATTAAATATGATTTAGTGTATATATATTTATACTTGTAATAGCTATATATATATACAGTCCAAACCCTGTGTCAGTTGTAGATACAAGTAGAGTGTTTAGTCGTGCTACTGTAGCGACTAATAGTGTCATTATTATATCATATATAGGACTGCTGGACAGTACCGCCGAGGCATCAGGAGCAGGACTTTGGATTTCGCAGCTACCCGGGACAGGCAAGTATACCTTGCTGATTTACTGCTTAAAATTAAAATGATAAATATTGCAAATATGCATAGAACTGTGCGCGTCCGAGATTGACTCGGGTGCAGTCGACAATGCGTCGATGAATAGTGTACATGTCCTAGTTGCTAGCTGACTCACCTTCTACTGTGAGGATATTTTGATATCTTCCTAGACCATGGCACTATACACGTATCACGATGGTACATTCATATTGGGATGCGGGTCCGCGTACCCGATTCGCTATCGGTACGTACGACATGCATCACGGACTAGCCAGTATTCTAGAGTAGCATAGTTAGATGAGACTTGGCATATAGATACGAGACACTCACGTCGTGTATTCGACTTGCGTATCTACATTGGGCGGGAAGAACAACTGATAAACGTATGGGATACATCCATCGGACTCCGTGGTATCCAGAGGAACCACAGACCCGGTGACTCCCTATATTCAGACACCGCGCTCTTCGGAGTGTTACGGACGTATATACATTGCAGATACCACGCCCCTTAGAGTGTGGACGTTATATATATACAGATACCTCATTCTTCGGAATGATAGACGTTGCAGATACCACACTCTAGAGGACGTTGGGCGTTATGCCTACACCTACCTATACGTTCCGAGGTTGTTCTTACATTGCATTCACTTAGATGGTTAGCACACCCTCTTTACTTTTATTCAGTACTATATCTGGCATGCATTTTGTATCTTGTTACGTCCCTCTGAGGACCTGGTTATCTTCCAGATCTGGACGAGGCCTTTTATCCTACAGTGTACGGGCCAGGTGTGGAGACGAGGTTTGCTCTTGACGAGGAGCTAGAGGTCCTTCCATCGGAGTACCCCTGATCACATTGGTAGGCCTTCCGCCTATGACTGGAGCTCCTTACCTAGTTAGCAGTTGTTCCAGTCACTCTTCTTATCAGTACTTTATTTCAGACTATCAGCACTTTATCTCCAATATTTGTAGTAGGTTTGTTCCCAACGGACATATTTCAGTTGTACTATGTCATTCGACTATGTCCTTATATTCCAGTCTTTCATTTCAGTATTTTACTTGTTGTCTGTGGATGAGATTAGTCACTATATGTTGTTGATATTAGACTTGTTAGATTTAGGACAGCGTAGCACGCTTCGCCAGGATCCATTAAATTGGGATATCCTCAGAGACGTGTCAGCTGGCCAATGCCACGTGGCCTGGTTCTATATATTTTGGGACTGGGGCATGACAGGAAGCCAGCCAGTTGAGCCTCCCTGGATAGAGGCCTGCGATAGCACCTCAAATAGCTATAGGCCTTAGTGCCTTCAGGATACTTTCTCGTCCCTTCGTCGAGGAACCGATCCGGAGCACCAGCATCTACTATGAGATCATCAACTACCTGAGCATTAAGTGCACTCAGGGGATTTACAAGCAGATCCTTGCCCTCCAATATCTTCTCCGGCTTAGCAGTCCTGGACCAGTGGAAGAAAAGATAGGACGTCCATTTATTGATGTGAGCCAAATCTGAGGGCTCATCATAAAAAGCGGTACAGGCGAGGTAATGGCACATCAGCTCCTGATAGACCTCCACTACCCGAGGGTCGGAACCCCCCATCTCCCGGTTCGTAGGAACATACTCTTCGTATGGAGTATCCCCCATCGGCAGTCTTGAGATCTCTGCCATCTCATGCAGGGCCAATCCTAACTCCCCCAGAGGAGTGGCGAAGGTCCCGGTAAGCGAAATATATCGCTCCATCAGTGCCAGGAATAGGTTAGGGTTAGGAGGTAACCCAATATTGGTCGCACTTACAACTGTAAACAGACCGATGTTCTCCAACTCGGTCTGAAAATGCTTCAAGGCCCAATCAACCAAGCGAGCCCATCAAAGGTTTGAAGGGGTGATCCACCCGCCACACCGAGGGTTCACCTTAGGGTATACTCCCCCACGCTCCATAAAATCATTACAGATAGTCGGTAACTGGACCGCTAGATCACCAAACTGTCTTCACTCGGGACACTGCCCGGGTACAGCCCCCTGAACAGCGTCACAGAGCCAGAAGGGCGGCTGACAAACGACCCCTGGTCAGCTCCTCTCAGATGAAAGATCTTTCCCGGCTTTCTGTGAAGATCGAGGGTCAGCATCCACGACATCTTCCTGGGATGTGTAGCATGAAAGAAGGCCGAGATGGGGTAGTCTCTCTACATACTGGGCAGATATAAGACCAAATCCACGGCAGGGAAAACCCAGAGTTCTCTCTTAGGCTTTGTCTGGGACTGCTTATCGATCATGTCCCCGAAGAGGAAAGCCGGCTTCAGGTATTGATCCCCGTCTACGTACGTTAGGGGCTCCCCATTGATCATGCTCAGGAGCATTCGCTCGCCCTGAGCCGATATCAGAATTGCCCTTCCTTCGGGATTTTGGGGCCCGGAGATAGGAAATGTCACGTGCGACAGATCCTCCAGATAGTTGGAGTGTAGCATCCCGGCGGCAGAGCCCATCACTTCAGCTAGCGGAGACTCATGCAAGTTAACTGTGAAAGTACAAAAGAAATACGTCAGTTCCTAAACTAGACATTTCGGGACTTGCAGCATCCAATCAACAGTCCGTGCTCTACGCCGAGACAGTGAAACTTGAAACCTTTACGCTGGAATCCATTTTCCTTAGACGTAAAATTCAAGATTGGTAGTATACGGTTTGTGCTTTACGCCAGATTGATTAAATTGAGCTTTACGCCAGGATTTCCATCCACAAGCATAAAACTCAAATTTTAATGGTATACACCAAGTTTTTTGGCGGTCAAAGCTTTTACGCTCGACTGCAGAAAAAATGGAGTTTTTACGCTGACACATTAGGAATGTGGGCGTAAAAAGATAAAACGTCTCCGTGCATCATCTTCCTCAAAGAGGCTATCAGCACAGAAAATGACCTAGCACGGTCACGTTCAACGTGTGTGAAGGATTTTCAGCCATTCTCTCCTTCCCAAAAGCTCTACCTTCCAGGCCGGGTGCACTACTCGTCGGCGGGATGCTCCGCTCAGAATGAAGTTCGCCTTGTCCAACCAGAGACTCTCTCGCTTGGGACGAAGAACGAGAAGAGGAATCAACCTTCTTTCCCTTAGCGGAGGAGGTTTGTTTCGAAGCCATTACTGGAGACTTTGAAGACTCGAAGAAGAAACAGAACTCGAACAGTCGAAAGCTTTCTCTCGCAGAAGACGGATGGAAAGTTTTTCCCTCAGAAACTTGGGATATATATAGAGTTCGGATGGACTCCTCGGACCCCGAACCAAATATCCTAATTAATATTCGGTTATGATTGGGTCCCACGTCAGCCTATTTGTTCAGAGAAGGCGGACAGTCGGCGAATTTGAAAAGTTTTTCGCGCAAAGCAGGTTCGTGGTTTCTACGCTAAGGAGCTTTCTACGCTCGACAGCTACAGATCTACGGTTTTACGCTCGCAAGATATAAGGCTATGGTTTTTACGCCCGGATGCCTTTGTGCTCGGTAGCTTTTATGCTCGAGAGGCTACAAACCTACGACTTCACGCTCAGCAGATACCAAATCGATGATCTCACGCTCGGTGGTACATAGTTTATGCTCGGAGGCGACGGATCCACGACTTCACACTCGAAAAAATTTTCTAGAAGCAACAAATCCACAGTTCTACGCTAAAGAGCTTTCTACGCTCGACGGCTACGAATCTACGACTTTTCGTTTGACAGCTACAAGTTGGGTTTTACGCCCGGATGCCTTTGTGCTCGGTAGCTTTTACGCTCGAGAGGCTACAAACCTACGACTTCACGCTCAGGAACTACAAGTCTATGATTTCACACTCGATGGTGTTTAGTTTACGCTCAGAGGCTGCCAACTGAGATTTTGCGCTCCATGACTTCCCGTACATCTGAAAGATATGCAGGCCAGTTTACGCATACATCTGAACGATCCTCAAGGCGGTCAATTACAGGAGTTCACACAGAAGATACTCCTTCTTGACCTTAAGATATCCCAAGTACCCGAAATATACAGAGTTCAAACATTAAAAAAAATTACTCTTCTTCATGGGTCGATTCGAAGTTCATCCAGACTCCAGTCTGAATATTTCATCTACCAAGATGGAAAATCAGTTTGACAGCCATTTCTCGCCCTGTTCCAAGGGATTTCCGAAAAATCATTCTTGAAGATGATGTCTGAACAAAGAAATTCTGTTTATCAGAAGTAACAGTTCAGGGTTCTACGCGGTTCCTCACTCCTAAACAGCAGGACAGTTCGAACACTCGAATGCTAAAGCGCTTTCTACGCATCCCTAGTTATGCGTAAAAGATAGGACAGGACCCAGCACTCTTTCTAAAATAGAGTCGGCGTAAAGAATCAGACGTGTCGAAGCTACACACATTCAGACTTCACAGCAAAGTATGACAAGATGATCATATGAAGAAAAAAAAATGATTTTATTAAAGATTAAAGTCATGATTACATATGAGAGAAATCCAATCTACAAGGGTTTTTTTTTATTTTTATGACTACATCTGAGGAAAACCCCGTCTACAAAGGGTTTCCTCATCATCGTCTGAAGATCGTACCGAGAAGCTGTTCTGACAGGTTCTCACGTTGGTGAAGGTCTTCCTCTTCTTCCAAGAAGATGATCAGTGGCGGAAGGATACAAAAATGGGCATAGACCCATCCTCCAACAGAAGGAAAGTAGGGTAAATCTGCTGTCCTACAGACCACCACCATTCAAGCCGGGACAGAGCTACTCTGTCTGCCTCTCGTCAACGGAGGTAACGGAAGAAGGTGCCACTTGCAAGCTGCGTGGTGAAATACGATTCTTCGTCTCTCCCGAAGAACCACCATACAAAGTTGCTGATTATCCCGAGCAAAGGAGGCTATGATATCCTTCCATGATCCGTCGTTGCAGAGGACATTTGCTCGAAGACGCAGTCTTTTTCGACTCCTTACATGCTGGAAGAGCATGATCTCCTTCTTCCTCAAGTCGACCCGACGAACTACGGCCATCATCTCTGTATGATGAAGGAAGTGTGGGAAGAACAGGAGAACTCCTCAGCCTTTTTATAGGCGAGAGAGAGCCGATCCCCAATGAATCCGCCATAAAGTCAGCCTCGACCGTTTCAAAACTCCATTCAGAAACGTTTCGAGTTACGAGGAGCGGGTTATGCTTCATTCAAAGCGTTTCAAATTACGAGGAATTTAAAAGCTTTGAAGGGGGTCTTGTTGAAGCATAAAAAATATGCTGGAAGGTCTACGCAGCATATTGATACAAAGCAGCATAAACAGAGGACTTCAGAGCCTTTAAACGTGCAAACAGAGCTTCTCTGCCAAAGCACAGTGAGAAATACAGGCTCAAGGACCATCCGCGTAGATAGTACGTCCAGGCTACTTCAGCGTAAACAGGGGCTTCATCGCCTTTATGGCGTAAAACTCATCCCCTTTTCAAATGCAGCATTGAAGTGTACGAGGGACGCTTCATATTCTCTAAAGTGAACCTGTCAAAACCTGCAATGAACCTGTCAAAGCCTGTAATGAACCTGTCAGAGCCTGCAATGAACCTGACGTCTCAACTTCTGACAAAGGGATACTTCTCGACTACCCAGGCGACGGCTATAATGATGGCGCGGCACTGCAACCCAGGCTATCGTTTACTGCCATTTTTCTTGCGTAAACCACTTTTACGTACACAGAGGAATACGCTGCCTAGTTTACAAAGACAGATGAGAGCTCCTTACGCTCCGCAGAAGACAAACCGCCTGCCACGTCAAAAGCTGCACCTCATACGAGATTCGAGGCACGTCTCTGCATTTTTTATGCACAGAGCGGTGACAGGTTCTCGAGGCACGTCTCTGCATTTGAAGCACCAAAAACTGACAGATGCCTGAGACACGTCTCTGTACCATGCGCAGGCCAAGTGACAGACCTTCAAAACACGCCTCTGCGTTTAATGCACCGGATGATGGCAAATCTCCATAATTAATGCTGGGGATTTGATTATATCTCCAAAAGCCGTAATTCCGGCTAAAACGTCCACATCCATTCGGCCTCTATGCCCATTCGGCTTCGGTGCCTGCTCGGCTTCTATGCCTATTCAGCTTCGGTGCCCGCTCGGCTTCTATGCCTATTCAGCTTCGGTGCCTGCTCGGCTTCTACGCCTATTCTGCTTCGGTGCCTGCTCGGCTTCTACGCCCATTCAGCTTCGGTGCCTACTCGGCTTCTATGCCTACTCGGCCTTTATGACCACTCGGCTTCTACGCCAACTCGGCTTCTATGCCGGTTTGATAACTATTTGGCTTCTATGCCATGGTGACAAACATTTGGCTTCTATGCCAACCTCTTCTACGCGATGGATACCTACCTGCGTGGCTTTTACGCCGTGATCTTCGTAGCGATTATAAGTATTTTGTCCCTTAGTTGGACCCGCGTCACACGCTCATTCAAAGGATCATCTATACGCAAGCTTTGGTTATCTTAACCGTTGTGTAAAAGGGTGCTGTACTTTCCACTACTCGGTTTTTACACCGATTGAGTGGTCACTGTTACTAAAACTCTATAAATAGAGACCTCTATCAATGAGGAACAAGGTCGACAAATTAGAGGGTCAAAGAAGTTAGGTCTGAAAACTGATCAAGAGATCCAGTACCAGATCCAACGGTTGAGAGGGGGAGAGAGAGAGAGAGAGAGAGAGAGAGAGAGAGAGAGAGAAGAGTCCAGAGCTCAGGCAAAGAGAAGGGATCGACGACTTTGGCATCGGGCATCCACCCTCTTCAGCAACCCTCGAAGCTGCTACCTGTCTTCCACGGCACTTCTTCAAACATTGTGTGGTCCAAGGGCTAAAGTGATCGACTGCAGATCAGACACCTATAGCAATATTCATCCAGATTAAATAAATTGTACTTAGACATCCTCGTATAGGATCAAATTTATACAATCTTGTTTGTAAACAATAAAAGAAGGGGCGGGTCTTCGCACAAGACCTCATTTTTCCCGCATTCATCAAATCTTTTCTCGTTTATATTACATCCCGAAACAAGTACATTCTCTGATAATTTTTGTTATTTGATAATTTCTATAATTCAAGTATTTAGAAATGTTACATCTGATTCTTGACACTGTGCGACACGGACTAGTATGTAGATTGGATCTGTAGTCATGAGATGTTACATTGGTTATTGTATTGACATTGTACATGATATTGATATTAGACATTGATATTAGACATTGTACATGATATATTGGACATTGATCGTGTATCGTGACGTGTCATGGTTGGATCCACAGTACTAGTTGGGGGCGGGGAAATTGCTTGTGAGAGATGTGATCAAATCCCTATCGTACAAGTGTAGATATTGTTAGTGTTAATCATACACCTCACGTATGATTAGCTAGGCAATGTAGCTATTGTACAAGTTCCTAAGCCGATCACATTTCGAAACTACTATTTCAAACACTTAGAATAGTTATAGTTCTCCATTTTAGTTCATATACTACATCACCCCGTATATGATATTGTAGCTCTTTTTCTTCATTTTATATATGCACTGACTGTACCATATTATTTATATAGCATATTCTCTTACCTTGCCATTGCATTTATTATTGTCTTCTCTCAGTATATAGCATCATCTATTTATTGTTTTATAGTCCTTATCAATTAATTGGAACTGTTATTTGGGTTGTACTTCGCTCCATCCTGACTGGAAATATTTTTCTAGACTACGACTTAGAGGAATGGTGTCCGACATATTATGGACCACAGGGAGAGTAGCTGCAGCCTTGGACCTTATAGGACAGGTGTGATTTTTGGGAGGTCTAGCCGGGATCACTAGTTGTCACGCCCAGTCTCAAAATACGTAGGACTAGGAATACGTAAGCATGCCAGCCGTATATATATGGCAACTCCAATATATGGATACCATAATACATACGTATGATATAATATGAATATTAACTCACATGTGGTATATATACAGTCACAAGTCACAGAAATACTAATCTCATCCACACAACAAGTCATAAAAAAAAACTGAACTAGAATAATGAGTCTGAATCATCCAAAAATAATAGTCGGGTGAAGACAAATCCACTACCAATGACTATACCAAAACTAAAATGAGAGAGGAGGATAAAATCTCCAATATAAAATAAGATGATGATATAAGAGTATCAGCTAAGAGATCCATCGCTAGAGATAATCAAAGATGCTCAGAAGGTAAGACCTCCTCGGAAGAGATAAGTAGTAAGTCCTAATCCGTGCTCCTACGAATAGTCAAGATCGTCTACACCTGGAAAGGGACCAGGTCCTCAGAGGGACGTAACAAGATACATAGAAGCATGCCAATTTGAATACAGTAAACATGCATAAATGTAGAAAATATATAAGTACGCTGTACAAGATAATCTATATGAATGCATAATGAGGAAAACTTTTTGACGTATGGGCATGGGTAGGCTACTCGATCTAAATCTAACAACTCACACACACGGCAGGGGCATCAGAAATCAATATACCTCGGGGGTAGCAACCAGCGAGACACACTACCGTAGTGCGTGCTAGATACTACGGTTTACCAGAGTGGTTATAGCCCATACGCCTAATGATTGTCCTCCCCTCCCATGATACTATGTGTTAAGTGTGTGTCAACATATATATAGTATATAATTATGACTGAAAGAAAACACACATGTAATAAAAATATAAAAATATAATAAGCATGCAAAGTACTGTAAGCAATTTGGTAAGGTATCTTGCCTGGTAAGGAAGCTGCGTAGTGCCAATAGCCTGCTCCTGGAGTCTCGCAGAATAATCCAATGGTCATCGGGGTGATCGCACAGGGCACGAGGATCGAGGGTGACTGTTGCAGGTCGTCTTCGACGAGGGTGACGGGTCCACGAGGACGACGATGATGTCGATGTTGATGATGATGACGAGGGTGATGATTATTGGGTTAATGATGATAATAATAGTAATAATTAGGTTAAGATGATGATAATGGTGATTAGGGTGATGATGAGGATGATGATAGGGATGATGGTAATGATGTGGATGATTAATGATGATGATGACTGGTGATGATGAAGATGATTACAAGGGTGGTGATGATGATAATGCAGGATAGGGAAGGAGGCTGCTGCTCCGGCCAGGGCTCAGGCGGCCGTGGAGGTGTCTCAGGCGAGGGTGGACAGGCCGGAGGGAAGGCAAGAGATAAAGTCGTAGGGTGAAGTGGAGGTGGTGATGGTGGCATTCAGGTGGGGACTCGGGGTGGTCCACGGTGTGTTAATGGTGGTGTTAATGGTGGTGGTGTAGGCTGTGTTTGTGGTTTTGCAGAGGCGGGGGAAGGCTCTGCGTTGATCACCGAAGGGAGGTGATGGAGAGTCGATAGAAGGAGATGTCCGGACGTGGAGATATTTGCAGAGGGGTTGGTGATGTCGGGGACGATGACGATGGGAGGTGGTGGTACGACGGAGGAGAACATGGGGACGATGGTGGCTCGTGGTGGTGATGGAGTCGTAGGTGGTGAACGGCTCAGGGAGGCGTCGAGGTGCAGGGAGGTGGAGAACGTCGGGGATGAAGGAAGAGGAGGCGATGGTGGTGTGGAGGATCCGGCGAGGGAGGTCGACGGAGGAGGTGAGGGCAGTAGTGATCGAGGGTGGCGGAGAACTCGGCGGAGGAGGGAGAACGTGGAGGAGTCGGGACGCCGACGTTAATAGCAGCCGGGAGATGGCCGGGAAGAGGCCTGAGATGGGAGGAAGGAGATGAAGAGGGTGGAGGAGATCTGTGGTCAACTCGGTGCAGGCGAGCGGGGATGGTCGGAGGAGATCGAAGAAGGAGGTTTGGCCGGCTGAGATGAAAGTCCGGCGAGGCACTGCTCCGGCCGTGGCTCCGGCCAGGTCTGAGGAAGGGGATGATGAACAAGGAGAGGGAGGTTGAGATGTAGGCTAGGTGTAGTTAGGTTTAGGTGAAAAAAAGAAAAATAAAGAAAGGAAAGGAAAAGTTATAATATATATGTAAAGGAGTAGGGAGGGGTGTTGACCTAGGTAGTTGGGCCTTGGTCAACATCCTTGGAAAGGGGCCATGGCTTTACATATAGGTATTTGGAAGGCTATGATTGCATGGTTTCAAAATGGAGGGCCAAGGTTTAAGGAGAGTTGATGTTGAGTGTTGCACACTCCAAAAAATTATGGAGAAAATTCACATGAAGAAAAAATGGGTTTCTTCATGTGTTGTGTCCAATGGTATGGACACCTTAATACATTTTTGCATAAAAGTGCCCAACAATTAGGAAAATTGCACAAGGATATAAATTGGATTAATTTAATTAGAATTAATGCAAAAGGTGTTCTAAAATTAATTAGAAGTACATGGGACTAAAATTAGGTGGGACACAAGTGTCATGGACATAGGGGACTCAAGATAAAATATTATCGTAATTTGGGTTGCACAAAATGGGTCAAGATTGTGTCTCAAATTTTGATTGGAACGCACAAGGATACAAAGTCGAATTTATTTAGAATAAAATAACAACGTGTGCGACGAATATTGTGCGACTAAAATGTAGCATAAGAGAACATAATTATAAGTTACACAAAGGTCAGAATAGAAGGCGGACACGTCTAGGGTAAGGGTGTAAAGTTTGTAGGAAGGCAATGGCTAGTGTAGTGCTCCAATTATCGAAGCAACGGTAAGGTGCACTAAGGGATATAAATATTATAAAATTGTCTAAAACACAGTGTTCTATCTCTAAAAGTAGGCCTAATTTTGGATGAGGGGGTTTACACTAGTTATTTAGTTAGTTTCTTTTAGCAATTTATTGGTACCGGATTTGTTTCCGGCATACTTTGAGACTTGGATGTTATAGTTTGAGTTAGACTATTTTGTTTAGACTTGTGTTGCATTTTGATTATTTATTTTCTTCGATATCTTATCGTACTTTAGTTATGTGATTGAGTATTTTTATATTATATTATGATATTTGTGTCTCCTTATGGAGTTGAATACTCGTGTGAGATTGATTAGATAGTATTGTGACCTAGACAGCGTTCTACCGCCGATGCTGCGGCATAGGCTGGACGTACCTACGCACTCGTACCCCAAATTCTGGGTGCGGGTCGTGACATTGGTGGATTTATATTAGACTGTTATAGAGACTTTGGCATGTATATTATTTCAGTCTTGTGGTTGTATTGTGATTCTTTCCTTCGTTATTCTATTTGTGCTCTATCTTCCTTAGTTTGCATTATGATTGAGTGTAGTTACATTTATGAGATACCATATTGTTCCTCCGTTTGGAGTTGAGATGATTGACAGGTACCTTATATATATTATGTGAGAAGTTTAGATAGTAGAATTGACCCAGACAGCGTTCTACCTCCGATGTTGTGGCGTAGGCTGGGCGTACCCACGTACTCGTGCCCGAATATCCGGGTGCGGGTCGTGACAGCAATAAACGAAAATCATGAGATTTTTTCATGTAGTGCAAGATGTACTTGCCTAAATGAAGGAAGGGAAGAAAATAAGAGAATGAGGGAAGAGAGAGAAATAAGTTAACTTATATAGTTAGGGTTTGAGGTTTAGATCATGGGTTCAACTCATGACCAAACCAACCCAACAATTAAACCATGAGTCTAATTGAACCAAAGAATGGGTCTAGTATCCATGACATGCAACCTAATTATCATGCAAGCAACAAATAATATAAGCAGGAAAACTAATATGTTTCAAATACGTATATCAGGAACGGGGAGTGACAAGAACATGGCCCTGCTAGTGTCGTCCCCACTAGCCGGTACGATATTTCATTTCATTATTTGATATAATTATTGGGATATTGTGTTTGATAAAATTCCACATACTTCAATAATCTTATATTGTATTATATAGTTACTAATAACGTGCACGTACACTGTACACGCGTAAAAAAAATTAAATATAAATTTATTATCGATATTGTTGTCCCTAAGATTTAAACTCAGACAACCAAGAAAATTTTCTTCCACCTTAACCATTTAAGTTAGATATGCTTAGTCATAATTAGATCATATTAGGTAGTCATATTAAATACTTAAACAATTAGCTAATTTTAAATAATTAATAGAGGATTTACAAACGTCTTATACGGTTCAATTTTGAGTTGTTTCCAAGCCACCTTATATTAGTGGAGATTAAGTAGACTATAATCTAGTTTCAGTTGAATGTACTTACTTTACATTGTGAAATTTACAAGTCTTAGTTTCTTTCTCATTTCTGAAGAAAAAATATATTTGACCATATCTTTGAACGAGATTGACTAATATATTTGACTATATCTTCGAAGAAAATTGGCTTTGACCTTTAACCATATCTTTAAAGAATAAGAATGGATTTATATTCCAACATTATGTAGGATTCATATGAAGGAAAAATATATTTGACAATATCTTTAAAGGAGATTGACTAATATTTTTTTTTTTCATATATATATATATATATGGTCAAATATATTAGTCAGTTACCTTCAAAGATATGATCAAATATATTTTTCCTTCGGTTTCAAACTAGTTTATCTCATTGTTTTATTATACTCGGGATATTCAACATCACAGGAGGATTGAATTACTTAGTGTCGGATATTATTGTGTGTTAGTGAGAACTCTCCGTTCATTGACTGCAAAAAAACAGAATAGTTCTTTGGTTGAATTACATATTGTATGTGTTGTGCGCCTATTGTTTACTTTACTCTGTGTGTGCCGAGTATCATCCTGCCGAGCTTTGTTGCCGCCAACGTATTAGAAGGGTCTAATTATATATCTATGTAGGTTTAAGTATTAATTTGTGGTGACAAAGGTGCAGCCCCATGCTATGTTGATAAATATGGAATACTTCATCGGATATGAACTCTACAGGCTATACCAGCTTAGTACCAGCCCAAGAAGTCCAGTCAGCCCTTAGTAACAGAGTCATCATGGTACAGTGTGAGATATATTGTGAGAGTATTTGTGCCCGAGGCTCTTGACTGGGCGTTTCGCCTTATACATACTGTAGTGCGGTTCAAGGAAAGAGCAAATGGTGTTGGATCTGACCGGAGCTAATGATGAATGCGGACTATGTTCGAATTTTACGTTTGGAATAGAAAAAATAGTACTAATAGGACACTTATATATTAACTTGGTTCCTCTTAAACAAATTGGATACTAGCACTTTGATAGGTTATAGATATTTTAATATATTATTTTTGGCACATTAAAATTTTATTATTATAAATTTAATTTTGATTATATATATATATATATATATATATATATATATATATATATATATATATATATATATATATATATATATATATATATATACACACACACACGGATTAAGAATTTCGATTATAAAGATTGCAAAAAGTTCTCATTTTTAGTCGTTAGATGGTGTTTTAAGAGGTGTTTTAAGTCATCTAAACAACGGTCAAAATTAGATGACTTAAAGACGATCCAACGGTTAGAAATGATAGAACTTTTTGGGGACATTAAAAGCGGAACTCTTTATCCGGATCATATATATATATATATATATATATATATATATATATATATATATATAACCAAATTTATTTTTATTAAATAGGATATGAGCCATTGGTTCATATTCTTAAATAATTAAATAACCAATAGTAATTAAATAATTTTAAAAAAAATATAAATACTAATTTTAATATTAATTTTCTTGTTAATATTAATTTTAATATTAATATTAATACTAATTTTAATTTTACTAGTAATATTAATGTTAAAATTAATATTAATATTAATTTTAATTTTAAATTTTAGTATTAATTTTAATGTTAATTTTAGTGTTAATTTTAGTGTTAATTTTAATTTTAATTTAATTTTAACTTTAACTTTAATTTTAATTTTAATTTTTTTTTATTTCTATTTTTATTTTTATTTTTACCTTTATTTTTATTTTATTTTATTTTTTTTTTTTTTTAATATTAATATTAATTTTAATTTTAGTTTTAACATTAATATTAAATTTAAACATAACATTAAAATATTCTTTTTTTACTCAAATCACTTAATTTCTATTTGGTTCATGGCATGGCTCACTTAAGAATATGAACCAGTGGCTCACATTTTCCTTCCTCCACCCCAACAACACACACACACACACAAATATATATATATATATATATATATATATATATATATATATATTGAAAATATTCTGTTGATGGCTTGAAGGCATTTAAAATGTTTCTTTGACGTGAGATTAGATGGCACCTATAAGGTGTCGTAACACCAATGATATTTTTTATTTGTATTTTTAGATGACACATGAAAATTGTCAAAAAAAATACCAAAATATCTATTAACTGTTATTGAGTGTTAAAATTTTAAATAATAATTAACAATTAGTAATTAATAGTAAATAGTATATCAAAAAATAATAAATAAAAAAAAAATAATAGGAAAATAAAAATAAAAAACAAATAAATAAATAAATAAATAAGCAAATAAATCAATAAATCAATTAAAAGTTTATAAGTAAATAAATAATAAAATAAAAGACACACACAATATATATATATATATATATATATATATATATATATATATATATATATATATATTTCGAAATTTCCACTCTTCTTAATCTCCAAATTTTTTCTAGATCACAGCCGTCGGATCTTGTTTAATTTATCTAATCTTAACCATTGATTTGAACCATTCAAATCAATGATTAAGATTAGATGACTTAAACAAGATCCAATAGTTATGATCATTGGAGATGTAAAAAATACGGTAATCCAGATCCCTTCTCCTATATATATATATATATATATATATATATATATATATATATATATATATAGCATCTGAGTTGTTTCATATTATAAAAAATTAACCTATGTTTCAACAATTAAATTTGGTTAAGATTAGGTGACTTAAATAAGATCAAATGGTTATGATTAATAGGGATACAAAAATACGGAAATCCAGATCCCTCATATATATATATATATATATATATATATATATAAAACCTATGTTACAACAATTGAATTTGGATTACAAGACTAAAATTACACATGTACATCATCCAACTGGTTTTAGAACATTCATCTCTCTCTCTCTCTCTCTCTCTCTCTATATATATATATATATATATATATATAAAAGTTTATTAGTTAAACGCAATTACATAAATTTTACAATATAATTAAATTTAAAAGAAAGTTATGTACGATTGTAATCCTGATTACATTACATCCTAACAAAATTGTTAAATCTAAATTAGATTGACCATGTAGTGACAATTACATCCAGATTTGATTGATTAAGTAACGATAATAAAATTAAGTTGTTCAATCCTGCAAACCAAAAGGACCTAAAGTCCGTGACACCATCCTACTATCAACGGTGTGAAGCGGAGATATTGCACAACGCAACATTCTCCGCGTAGAAGACCCGTAGCGGAACAATTGGATTCCTGCAAACGATGGCAATGATCTGTGCCTCTTCTTCAAGTGGGCTGCAGAAAAAGGCAAGAATGACAACCACACCGGCCGACATCGCATAGGGAATTGCGGTGGATACATCGCTCTCCTCTGCTCTCAGTAATTTATTTTACCTGTGCTTTCTTCTGCATGTAATGAAATAGTAGACGGAGCCATATGTAGCACATTGGAGTCTACCGTTCCGACAGTATCCTTCTTTGAGGTCTTCTATAATTTTTTTTTTCTTCTTAAAATCAGTTTCAGTTAAAAAAAAAAAATTTATCCCCCACAGAATGAAATGTGGCTCCGCCCCTGTTCTCGAGCGTGGTGATACCATCTCTGCAACATGACTGAATAACCAACAAACAAATCCGCCCAGTACAATATAGTTTACAAAACTAGGACATTGACAAAAGTCACATGCGGTCATGGCCTTTTGAGCTCCATCCACTTTGACTAACATACACTTTGACTAATTGACTGATATGATTCCCACATTCCCAACAAGACCTGGCATAATTGAAACAATACTCTCCCTTCCCTCCACCTCCTCCTCTTCCTCCGCATGCTTCTTAAAATTACCATACTGCCCCTTGCGACCGATCACTCACGGTAATGGCAGGAGCTGGCGATGTTGCGAACCGGCTTGCCAAGACGGTTCTCTCTTAGCACAAGCGAACAGCGTACATGACGGTAGAATTTGGACCTGACCAGCTTGCCGAGCACCCGTGCCCTGGCCCGAACGACAAAGGTCAGCTCGAGCGGAACCACGGCACCAGGGCCTCCTCCGTTCGCACGGCTGGTCAGGCTCGATCCGCCTCCGTATAGTGGGACCTCCGTCCCCGCCACCACTATCGACACCACACGCCCGCTCTTCCTCGACTCGTAGAATTCCTTCATCTGTATGTATGTATGTACATACAAACCATAAGGGTACTTTCGGAAGGACAACTCTTTTGGATCAATTAACTAATTAAAAAAAATCACATTGGCAAGCACGCAACAGTTTAATTAGAGTATTAAATTAATTAATTAATTCGCACAGCAGCCAATGGGCGCTTGCACTGGCGTGTAGAGTGGCAGCTTTTCTTTTTTTTCCTTTTTGAAAGTCTACACAGTAGCCCATCCTTTTCACTGTTGATATCACAGCCGTGTGGGCCCAAGTCCGCGAAATTTACAAGTGATTGATTAGATTTTCATGACTGACCTGACCGGAAGCGACGTTGAGCTGGTAGTAGTAAAGCTGGAGAGGGGTGGATGACACGTGTACGCCGAAGAATGTGGCTGGGTTGCGGAACCTGATCCTGACCGTCGAGTTGAGGGATAGCATCTTGGTGGGCACGCCGGTGAGGTCCATCCCGGCCTGGACGTTGAACCCCTCGAACACCACGCCCTGATCCCATCCAAAAAGTAAGGACCTATAACAAATAAAAAGACTTAACGAAGGACTGTTGTGGGAAAGTAAAAAAAAGAAAAGTTACTTTGACATAGACTTCAGGCTTGTAGGATTTGCTAGCTCCCCATAGAATGAGAGAGAAGAGGGAGAAGAGGAGGACGAAGCCGACGAGGAAGAGGACAGCGTAGCATCTGACGCTTCTTGCGGTGTCGTCGTCGTAGTCGTCGTCGTCTTCGTCGTCGTCGGCGTGGTTGGGGGGGACGCGGAGGCGGAAGTCGTGGAGCTTGCGCCAGGAGGAGTGCTGCTTGAGGGAGGCGGAGAAGCGGGTGGTGGAGGACTCGCGGGAGTGGTGGATGGGGGAGTCGATCGTGTAGCGGTGGTTGGTGTGGTGGTGCTGGTGGTGGGGGAGCGGGGAGCCTCCGCCGCCGGGCGTCGAGCCGCCAAGCGACATTTTCTCCGCGTCGGCGTGGGAGGGGCTCATGACATAGTAGATCGGGCGGCGAGGGGAGCGAGGCGGGGACGACGGCGCCAGGCTCGTCACCTCCGAGTCGGTCTTCGCGTGCATCTTGATTGATCGAGGGAGGGAGAGGAGGAATGGAATAGGAAGGGGGACTGGACTGACAGCGAGAAATATTATGGGGGTGTTTGGATGTTGCCAACTTTGGGGGGGATAGTGAGAGAAGGTGCTTTCTCCCTTTGGTTTTGTATTTTCCTTCTATGTAAAGATGTTATGTGGGGGACACGGGTTCTTATGTCACCAACGGCTAATTAAAACATCCTAACTCCTAGACTGCCTGCGCGAGTTGTTTTTGTTTACTCGGTGCCTCCGGCTTTGCTTCACTCATGACTCCAGTTCCCTTTGATAAATTATTTTCACTTAGAGCTTGACACCCTCAACGATTCTAGTTTTTCAATTTGATACTTTAAAATTTAATATACATCAATTTTATATTTTAAAAAAAAAAACTACTTGACTCTCTCTTTCTCCCTCTTTATCCGACAGTGATAACGACAATGACGATAGTGACGACGTGTGACGGAAAGACAAGACACATGAAAGACATCTGTAGGAAGCGACTGGGTACATGTTTATCTTGTGGATCATCAGCGCACTAGTTGAGAGATTGTCCGTCTATTCAGACTCGTTCAGATCAGGGTAGAGCAGCCATTCAAAGAGGGCCTGCTAGAGCACCTACTGCACCAGGAGGCCAACAGAGGGGACCACCCCTTCTGCTACAGCAGCAGAGAGGTGCACCCCAGGGACGAGCGTATGTCATGACGGTCGAGGAGGCCGAGCCAGCAAGAGACGTGATATCAGGTTCAGTTCTTCTCGATTCAATTTCAGCACTTGCATTATTCGATTCTGGCACTTCTCATAGTTTCGTATCTGTATCTTATGCTCTTAAGCATCGTTTAGAGGCTGAACCCTTAGATAGGACTTGCAAGATCACGACTAGCGGAGGCATTATCCTAGTCAGTGATTTTTGCAATGACCGGAGAGTTTCATTGGGAGGCCAAGAGTTGAATGTGTGCTTATTCGTAATGCCACTTCCGTAATACGATATTATACTCGGAATTGATTGGTTGAGTAGGCACCATGCTACTATAGATTGTCGTAGAGGCAGAGTGATATTTCGACCGCCAGGAGAGCCAGAGTTCGAGGTCGCCAGAGGAGCAGCGGAGCAGAGTAGGGGCATCTTCTGTGGAGTCAGGATGGAAGAGAAGAAGTTGCCACATCCTTTGATAGCGGAGTTCCTGGATGTCTTTCCAGAGGAGTTGACAGGTTTGCCGCCAGACAGAGATGTCGAGTTCTCTATAGACTTGGTGTCAGGCGCAGAGCCAATTGTCACTACCACGTTCCGAAAACGGGAGTATTTTCGACTTTTTATAATATTTAATATTATGGTAGTTGCAATTAATTAATTTCATGATAGTATATTTGATTTAAATAAATGTGTGATGTGTAATTTAAATATAATATTATATACAGTGTTCATTTGTTTTGAGCTAGCAGACTTGACCTAGAAGTCAGTAGAGGAACACCTGTCCGAATTATGGAATTTTGGGGTTAATTATTTTATCTAGAATTTATTTATTGGAGATTGTAATTAATTACCGTATTTTAATTAATTATTGCGCATTGCCTTTGCTTCGATATTTGGAGCGCTATCCTGACTTTTGTCTTCCAACAAATTTTACAATCGTGTCCTAGACATGCCCGCCTTCCATTCTGCTATTCTTGCAGCTCCTAATTATGCTCTCTGTGCATTATTCCTAGCCGTACAAAAATCATCGCGGACGTTATTTAATAAATTCCTATTTTTTATCGTTGTGCGTTCCAATCGGAAATTGGGGACAATCTTGACCTATTTTTCGTGCGGCCCAAATTAGGGTAATATCCTGTTCTGACTCTACTTCATTATTGGTATTGATGACCTGACCTGATTTTGGTCCCATGTACTCCTAATTAATTTTTGAAAATAACTTGCATTTATTTCTAATTAAATTGAGGATACCATTTTAACCGATTTTGAAAATCCCAATTTAATTCCAGTGCCCTGCTAATTGAGCCCGTACCAAACTTACAGCGCCCCCTGACCCTACAAAACACCGGACACCAAATCGTCCGCCAAATTTTTGTCATTTCATGCGTCTGTGCAAATACCCAAATTTAAGGGGGCTAATTTGCAAATTTGCATTTATGTCAACACCCAATTGTTTAAACAATGAGGGAACCTAATATTATTTAATTAGCCTCTCACCCTCATTCCTACATGAATTAATTTTCCTCTTGACAAATCTGGACCACTCATTTTATGGGTCCATCATCACCATTAGATTCACACACCCTCTCACCCTTTTTCTATTTAAAGTCACATCAACCCTAATCCCTAGAAAACCTAGGAAACCCCACCCTCCTCAAGCCTCCATCCCCTCTCTCCTACGTATGTAAATTCTTCTTCTCATTCTTCCTTTCTTCTTCTCTTTCCTTCTTCTTCTTCTTCTTCTTCTTTATTTAATTTTTGAATTCAAAGAAAAGAGTAGGAAGGGGGGGGACACTGTTCACCCCCCATACTGTTCACCAGTGCGGCCTAGCCCGACTCCTATGTGCTCCGGCGGCTTCGACCAACTGCGGTGACTCCCTGGCCTCTTCCCGAGAGCCCCCACCCTCGCCGGCCTAATGCGACTGCCGCCGACCTGCCTGCTGTTGCCGCCGACCGCCGACCTGCCTGCTGTTGCCGCCGACCTGCCTGCTGCTACGCCGGCTGGAACCATCACCACCACCATCAACAGAGACTCCGGCGGCCGCTGCTAACTCCAACCCGGCGGCGAACCACCAGGTCGACCCCCTGGCCTGCTCCTCCCCTCGCCGCTGCTGTTCTTCCTCGAGTTCCCCTTCCCGATCACCCCTCCGACCCGCTGCTCCACCGTTGTTCACACGAGGCGGCCCCGACTACAGCCGACTGCTGTCCGGTCAGCGAGCTCCCTCTCCCTCCTTGCTCGACTCCGCCTGCTGCTACAGCCGGCCGACATCCAACTCCATTCACCACCACCCCCATCATCCAAACACCACCACCACCACCATCAACTTCATTCATCCATCCATCCGTCCATCTCATCTCCGACCACCCTCCCCTCAGGGCTCCGACCAACCTCGGCTGCTCCTTCCCTGCTGTTCAACTCCGGCGGCCCTCCGGCGAGACCACGGCCAACCCCCGCAGTAAGTTTCCCTCTTCCCTTTCCCTGTAAAATACATGTATAAGTATGATTTAATTAGTATGCATATGTATATATACAATTAATGTGTATAAATATTGTGCATTAGTATATATTAGTTAATGTGTAGAAATACGTATATGTACATATAAATGCGTATATACGTATATGTGTGTGTGGGTGTATACGTGTAATAGGCATTGTGTAGTAGTTAGTGTATGTTCATATTATATATATATATTGTATTTTATTATTGTATCTATGTTTCATATATATATATATACGAGTATATGTATATATATACATCACGTATTTTCTCTATTATATATATATGTATTAGAATGTATTTTAGTATAGATACATATTGGTATAATATATATTAATGTATGTTTCAGTATTTAATGTTATAAATAAATATAAATTGGTATATATATATATAACCGTATTTTGGTATAAATATGTGTACCTATATATATATACATGTATAAACATATTTTGGTATGTAAATATATATAGTATATATATAACACTGTATTGATATATATATGTACTTGTAAAACATATTTTGGTATAATTACCTGTATATAGTATTGTATTATTTTGGTATGTATGCATATATATATATAATATAAGTTAATATGTATTTTGGTACATGTATATTAGTTTATATATATGAGTGATGTATAATTTTCACATAAATAAAATATATTTCCACTTATGTACATACAGTTATACCTATTTTGTATACTTTGGAATAACTATATATATATGTATTAATTTAATTGGTGAAGTTACTAGGTGACCCTAGATTGACCAGTGCCATACCTGGCACGGCCCTGAGTTCGATGTTTTTGATTGTGTGTTAGTGTAGCATCTGATACGAGTGTTATAATTGTGATCTGTTTATAGGACTGTTGGTTCATCCAGGGATACTCTGGAACAGGACATCAGTGATTACCAGCTAAGGACCCAAGGCGAGTACATTCTCTGATTAGTTTCTAATTTATGATATATCCTATGTTCACTGTATCTAGTGTAAATATTCATGTTCTTGACACGTTGGTTACACGGATTGGTATACACGGATCTCGTCATGAGATGTTATTCCTTATTCATGGTGTAGCTTGTACAAGACTTGTTTCCTTGATATCTTGTGCATGTACAGACACTGAGACCCGGAGAGATTTGCTACCTCCCTAGGGAATCCCGTGCCATAGCGTACCATGATTTGATCTACTATACCAGTCGGGGGTTTGGGAAGTATTTTAGTGTAGATATGTGATCATATCCAACTTTCCATGCATCATAGCTCACCCCACATCTCACGTCGGGTGCGGCCTGACCATCTCCATGCTTCATAGCTGTTACGTGTGATTAGCCTGACCATCTCCATGCATCATAGCTAACCAACGGTTAGCCTGACCTTCCATGAATCATAGCTAATCACATGTAACCAGCCTGATCAAGTTTCCAAGCCGATCACATGTTAAAGCTAGTACTCACACACTTAGTCATAGGTTTCTTGCTCATTGACATATTGTTTCTTTTCCTGCATTTACTTCCAGTATTTCTTTCATTATATATTTCTCGTACCTATACATGCATCTGGTATATTTCCATCTAGAACTGCTACATAGTTTATGTCATTTATATAGAACTGCTATTTAGAGATGTACTTTGCTCCTTCCTGACTGGAAAATATTTTTCCAGACTGTGACCTTAGTAGACTGGTTTCTGACACACTTGGGGATTGAAAGTTAATGATTGCAGGTATGATTATTTTGTCGTTAGACTTGTCTTGTATTTCTTGCTTTCCTTGATATCTCATCGTGCTTTAGTTTATGTGATTGAGTATTTCTAGCATTATTTTATGATATCCACGTCTCCTTATGGAGTTGGATATTCACGTGAGTTTGATTAGATAGTTACATGACCTAGACAACGTTTTACCGCCGATGCTGCGGCGTAGGCTGGACGTACCCACGCACTCGTGCCCCTAAACCGGGTGCGGGTCGTGACACCAATATCACAGCATGTCTATAGGGTCAACAACAGCGAACTGACAGAGTTCAAGAAGTAGGTTGAGCAGTTGCAGGACAAGGGCTTCATCAAATCCAGTTCATCATCGTGGGGAGATCCAGTTTTGTTTGTACCAAAGAATGATGGGTCGGTATGCATGTGTATCGACTACAGAGCTCTGAACAACCTCACTATCAAGAATAAATATCTACTGCCGAGGATAGATGATCTCTTCGATCAATTGAGCGGAGCAATGGTATTCTCAAAGATAGACTTGAGGTCAGACTACCACCAGGTGAAAGTGAAAAAAGAAGGCATTCCGAAGATAGCTTTTCGGACTCGATATGGCCAGTTTGAGGTCATGGTGATGTCGTTTGGGTTGACTAATGCACTGACAGTATTCATGAATTTGATGAATAAGATGTTCCACCAGTACCTTGACAAGTTCGTGGTGGTGTTCATCGATGACATTCTTGTGTATTCGAAAACCCCAAAGGAGCATGAGGAGCACCTGAGGATGGTTTTGGAGACTCTCAGGAAAGAGAACCTTTACGGAAAGTTTTCGAAGGACGAATTCTTCCTTGACAAGGTTGAATTCCTTGGACATGAGGTGACTGGTGACGGGATCATAGTTAACCCGAAGAAGATTAAGGCAGTAGAGTTGTGGGCTACTCCTAGTTCAGTAGCTGAGATCAGGAGTTTTCTCGGACTAGCAGGTTACTACAGAAGGTTTGTACAAGACTTCTCCAGGATTGCAGAGCTGATGACTAGGCTGACCAGGAAGGACGTAGATTTTGTCTAGACGGAGGATTGTCAGGCCGTATTTGATGAGCTGGAGAAGAGATTGACGACAGCTCTAGTATTGACGTTGCCATCGTGGACAGGTGGATTCACTATCTATAGTGATGCTTAAGGGAATGGTTTGTGTTGCGTTCTTCAGTAACACGGGAAGGTGATTGCCTATGCTTCCAAGAAATTACGTCCTCATGAGAAGAACTACCCCACCAATGATTTGGAGTTCGCAGCGGTTATCTTTTCTCTAAAGTTGTGGAAACACTATCTGTACGGAGAGCGTATGGAGATCTTCACCGACCACAAAAGCTTGAAGTACGTATTTACGCAGAAAGAACTGAACATGAGGCAGAGGAGGTGGTTGGAGTTGATGAAAGACTTCGACATTTTATTACAGTACCATCCAGGAAAGGCCAACGTAGTCGCTGATTCCTTGAATAGGTATCTGATGGCTATGTACTTGGCGACAGACAGACATTTGTTGGCCGATCTTGAGAGCTTGGAAATTGAGGTGTTGGTTCCTGGTATCGAGATTCATATGTGGGGATTGCAGATACAGTCCGAGTTAATGGATAAAATCAGAGCTACGCAGTATGAGGATGAAGATCTGAGGAGTATCAGGTCACAGGTTTGGACAGGATTGTCAAAGAACTTCATTATTGCTTATGATGGGTCATTGCGTAGTATATGGCTACTAGTTATTGGAAGGGTGATGCCCTTGCATGGCTAAGAAGCCTTGAAGTTGGTAATAAAACCATGACTGAAAAGCTTAGAAGTATTAAAGATCCACAAAAGGCACTTGGAGAACTTATTGCTCTCTTGGTAGCAGATTTCACAAGAGATGAAATCTATAGTGAAATCGATTATGAAAAATTACTCCACAAATTAAAACTATGTGATATTTGTATGTTAGAAGAATTTACTGCTAAATTTATTGGTTTATTATTCCATTTAAAAGTAGATAACCAAAAGGAATTTTGGTTGAAAGGATTTTTTACCAAAATACATTATCCTTGGAATAACATTATACAAAAAAAGGTATGATGAAATAAGAAATAATATTCATTCCACTGGCTTATTAAAAAGGGCTTGTATGGAAGTTATAGAAAAAAAAATGTGAACAAGCTAAGGCACAAAAACAAATGAATAAAACAATAAAGAATTCTAAATTAGGATATAATTGTTGTCCGAAATATGACGACAATATCAATACCCAATTTGGTTGCCCTCCGGAATATGGTAGAAAGAATAAGAAATATAAACAACCACCGCAGACCCTTGGAGTTTGAGGTATGGGTTTTGTTAAGATTGCTTGTGATTTCTTTATTTTAGATGGCGTGTTAAGGCTGTATTGTTCTAGGTTGGCGATTTGGTGTTCTTGCGGATTTCTCCGACACTGGGCACGATTCGCTTTGGTGGAGGCGGAAAGCTTAGCCCACGGTACATCAGACTTTTCGGTATTCTTACGAGGGTCGATGGAGTGGCCTACATGCTAGACTTGCCGCCTGCACTAGAGGGAGTATATGACGTATTATATGTGTCGCAGCTGAGACGGTACATAGCAGAATCTTGTCACGTACACTTGTTGGCCGATCTTGAGAGCTTGGGAATTGAGGTGTTGGTTTCTGGTATCGATATTCATATGTGGGGATTGCAGATACAGTCCGAGCTAATGGACAGAATCAGAGCTACGCAGTATGAGGATGAGGATCTGAGGAGTATTATGGCACAGGTTCGGACATGATTGTCAGAGAACTTCATTATTGCTTATGATGGGTCATTGCGGCACGGTATTAGGATATGTATGCCGAGCGGGGAGCTGCGTGTGGAGGTTTTGCAAGAGGCGCATCGCTCTCAATACTCGATGCATTCGGGTACAAACAAGATGTATCGAGACATTAGGGAGCACGTTTGGTGGTATGGTATGAAGCGCGAGGTAGCACACTTTGTATCCCGGTGTTTAGTGTGTCAGCAGGTAAAGGCGGATATACAGAGGCCAGGTAGATTGCTTCAACCTTGACCCATCCCAGAGTGGAAGTGGGAGCACATGACTATGGATTTTGTTTTGGGGCTTCCGCATTCTCTAGGAGGAAAAGATGCAATTTGGGTCATCGTGGACAGGTTGACCAAATTATCCCACTTATTACCATTCAAAGTAGCTACGTCGACGGAGAAGCTAGCAGAAATGTATGTGCGGTAGATTGTCAGATTACATGGGGTTCCTGTAAGCATCGTCTCGTATCGGGATAGTCGTTTCACTTTCCACTTCTGGAGGAGTTTGCAGGTTAGCTTGTGCACTCAGCTCAAGTTTAATACCGCATATCACCCCCAGACAGATGGACAGTTGGAGAGGACTATTCAAACTCTTGAGGATATGCTATGAACTTGTATTCTGGATCTTGGAGGTTCTTGGGAGGATCATCTACACCTGGTAGAGTTTGCTTACAACAACAGCTACCATGCCAGTATTGAGATGTCACCATTCGAGGCTCTATATGGACGGAGATGTCGGACAATGTTATCTTGGTATGATGTCGGTGAGAGAGCCTTGTTGGGACCAAAAATGGTCGTAGATGCAGCGGAGAAGGTGAAACTTATCAGGGATAGACTTTGAGTGGCGCATAACAGACACCGGCATTGGCCCGACAGCCACCACAGACCCTTGGAGTTTGAGGTATGGATTTTATTAAGATTGCTTGTGATTGCTTTATTTTAGATGGCGTGTTAAGGCTGTATTATTCTAGGTTGGCGATTTGGTGTTCTTGCGGATTTCTCCGACACGGGGCACGATTCACTTTGGTGGAGGCAGAAAGCTTAGCCCACGGTACATCGGACTTTTCGGTATTCTTACGAGGGTCGATGGAGTGGCCTACATGCTAGACTTGCCGCCTGCACTAGAGGAAGTACATGACGTGTTCCACGTGTCGCATCTGAGACGGTACGTGGCAGATCCTAGTCACGTACTAGATCACTCGGAGATCGAGGTTGGTCCGACTCTCAGCTATCCTGAGCAGCCCGTAGAGATTTTGGATCGCAGGGAGAAGGTATTGCGGAACCAGACTATTCTTTTGGTTCGTGTTGCTTGGAGACATCACTCTCCAGGCGAGTCCACCTTGGAGAGGGAGGATAAAATGCGCGAGCAATACCCGTATCTTTTCGAGCCTTAAGGTGTAGTTCTTATTCGTCTGATTGTGTTCTTGTGCTAGTTTAGTTCAATTTCGAGGACAAATTTTTTTTTAGGAGGGTAGACTTGTCACTACCACATTCCTAGAGTAGGGACATTATTATCTTTTGCAATACTATATATATATTGTGTTTATAGTTACATGATATATATAAATGACATGGGTTAGTGGACTAGACTTGATGAGACCATTAGACTCAACCTTAGACTAGATATTTGAACCCACTAATTAATCCCTATCCATTTTAAATTAGAATATAGTTAAACCCCCTCATTAGGAATAAAAATTCCATTAATTAAATAACTCTTCATGACAACCATATGGGGGCATTATGGACTTTGTGCATTAGCCAAGCCCTAAGCATGTGGCCGGCCCTATATAGAGAGAGGGAGCCTCCCTCTAGTTCATTCATAGCTCATGAAAAATTCTAGAAGTAGTTCTTCCCCAAACCCTTTCCTTCCTCCACCAAATTTCAGAAATTAAACCTCCAATCCCTCTCATTTTTCTCATCTAAAAAGCTTAGAAGCTTATGTCACAAGGAGCATCAGAGAAGAAGAGGCTTGGCTAGAGAACCCATGATTTTGCATTGGAAATTCATCTCCCAATAGGTAAAAATTTAAAATCTCTCATTTAAATTATGTTTTTATTATTTGTTTGGCCATTAGGAGCCCACCCATCCTTTAGGAATAGCTACAAGGGGAGGATTAGTTTTCTTTGGTTCCCATAGTGTTTTCTACATGATGTTGTGTCCATATAAGGGATTTTGTGCTTGTTGAAGTATTTTTCCCTCCATTGTTCAATGTAACTAATCATATTATATATATATATATATATATATATATATATATATATATATATATATATATATATATATTTGTATTTACTATGTATTTCATTAGTAATTGAGTATTTGGGGTTTTGGACATGAGATCGATAGCGTATCATGACACTATATATAGAAACATGACTTATGCACTCCAAGTGTTTGGCAAATTGTCTATACTAGAAGAGTATTCATTTAGATGTTTCCATTGTTATAATTTGGTGAATGCATGAGTGTATGATTTGGAGAGGTGACTGTGCATGCTGTGCACACGTGAAGGGATATCAGGTCCCTGTGTATAGGGGACATGGGGGTGTGCAGTGGTGTCAGGCCATGGAGCATGTCGGGCCATAGAGCATTGTGTTCCTTAGGCAGTGTGTTTCACTGTTTAGAGCATCAACAATAGGGTGTTTTGGTGTATCAGGATGCAGTGTATAAAAAAGTAAGAACGGTAGTAGCAGTAGCATTAAGAGTAGCAATATCAACAATTTTAGTATGCAAAAACAATTATGACTTGGGGGGGAGGGGGTTCAGTACACACTGAAACGTTTGGGGTCTTGGTACCAGCAGCTCGGGTAGTATGCAACTACCTGTTGCATTGCAGCAAGGGTAGATCGGGGTACTTGGTGTGATGCAGTTGGGTTGCTTACAGAGAGTGTAGATAGCAGCAACATTGGGAGTGTTAGCAGCTCGGTTCAGGCAAGGGGAAACACCTCTGCCTGCGTGCTTGGTAGAAGTGGGTGTATGGTTGCTGCCCAAGGAGATGGAGGGATGGAAAGAACCTGGGTGCAATAAATGGAGAGCCTGCACAGCATGGTCCAGTCTTGCACTCCACATGGTTGCCTGCACAGATGCAGGTGAGCATTAGTTGGTGGTAGTATTTTCAGTTATGTAGTATTGGTATCATGTGATACCTGAATTACTAGTATGGATTTGGGAAATACCTTCAATGATACCAACATAGACTGATACATTAGTATGGCGTCCCGTTCCCCCGGTGCAGGGAGCGCGGCTAAGAAATACAAGATGGTATCGTTCGATCGGGATAGATTGAAACAAGAACTCATCCTCGTTATGGATTTGCTTCTTCGGAATCGATTCCTATATTCAGTGGACCGTGCCCCCGGGATCGACTTAGCGGCAGAGTCAGGAGGGACCTCTCCGCTGCATTCTTTTGTTGCCTCGGATTTCGATGTCGCTTGTTGCTTTCGTGCTTTAAGTTGATTTTCGGATTTGCTTCGGTTTTCTTGAACGGTTTCAATGGATTTCATTGTTTTCGTTCATTGCACTGCATTTCAATTCCGAGTATGGAAAGAGAGGAAGAGGTATTGATCGAGCTGTTCGTGATGCAGGTGAACGAGCAGTAGGCAGCTTACGAGCGGAGTCTTGAAGCGCCTCTTTCCTTCTCCCTTCCAACCAACTAAGTGAGTGGCTACCATCCCGATTAGCTATCCCTTCTTCCAAGCTTCACATCTATAAATCTTGTATCCTTGTTTGCCCCGATCAGACGATACCAAGTAATAACTAAAATATGTCAAGATAAAAAGGGAATAGACTTGGGTAATATTGCTTGTCAAACTAAACTCGTGAACTGTTATCTTATTGTATGCTAGTTCGTTTGCAAATGTTCTATAAATCGTGCTAAGTATGGAACACACCTTGTATGCGTGTAAACCCCCTCGACCAAAAATTAGGGTTAATTAATTTAATTAGCATAATTAGGGTTAATTGGAGATAATTAAGATTTATTATATAATATTATTATACTTGTGCAATGATTGGATTATTAGGATTGATACCCTAGCTGTTGCCCTAAAACAAATTCCACATATTTGACCTAGACAGCCAACCCATCATATTGAACCTAGAACAAACCCCGGATACGGATTTTCGTGCCTAATTTTAGTCGCACAAAAGCTGTTACAAACGTCCGTACGCAAATTAATTAAATTGCGTAATTACGTTCGCTGTCCGTTCCAATTGATTTTGAGACCCAACCTCAACCAGTTTTGACCAACCCAGATCACGATATTATTGTACACTGAGCCTACTACACCAATGACACTTGTCCAGCCAAATTTAGAATCCCGGATTGTTATTAAATTAAATTAGAGACACCGGTGCATTAATTACGAATTAATTAATGTGGCTACCTAACCTCAATTAAATTGGACCTAATTACAACCCAAACCCACATCCACACCCACAAGCCTCATACAAAACACCATACACCATCCTAGCCCAATGAGGAACACCAAACATGGTGTTTGTTTGCATTAAATCCCCAATTCTAGTTATTGTGCAAATACCAAATTATTCAGGGGCCAAATTGCAAAATTACAATGAGGTGTCCTCCTCTCATTGGCCCAAACCATCATGGAGAAAAGAATGTCATGCCCTAACCGTATCCATTTATTTTTCCCCCATTCCTATGTACTTGCCTTACTCTATGTAGAGCACATCTTGGCCCTACATTTGAAATGGCCCATTCCTAGCCCTCCACTCATCTTGATGGGCAACCCCACTCCCCAAAAATTTAGGTCCAGCCGGCCCTAATCCCTAGGCACCCCCCCTCACTCTCTCTCCTACTTATACCATTATTTACACTACATGGAAGGCACACAAACCTAGGAAACCACTACATAAACCCTTCTCCTTAAAACCACCAGCCTAGCCCGACCCCTACCTTCCCTCACCCGCCGTCCAACTCCGGCCAACCACCGTGTCCGACGACCCCCACACCGACCCGGACCCCTTCGCCGACCAATCCCCTGCCTGCCACCACCGCCAACCGCTACCACGACGCCGGAGCAGCTCCCCCCACCGACCTCCCCAACCCGGCTGCTCTCTTCCCCGAGTGCACAACCGACTACCCTTCCCCCTCGTACTCCGCCACCACCGCACCACCGACCGCCAAACTTTACCGACACCACCCCCTGCCCATCCTCTTCCTCCCCGTCGATTTTCAGCCGACGACCTCGACACACCGAGGAGAAATCGCCCCCGCAGCGCCGGTTGTTCCAGACCGCGGCTGCTGCTGCCGACCCTCCCCGCCCGACGCCGGAGCTCCGTCCGGCCACCCCCTCCGGCGACGGTCGACCATCGAGACCCCGTCGACCCGAGCTTCGCTGAGGTACATTATTTTATGTATAAATACTGGTATTTGAATACGTATTTAAGGCTACATGTATAAGTATATAGCTTCATATATTAGTTTAGGTATTTAAATACGTATTCAATATTAAATAGTGTATTTTATATTTATCAGTATTCATAATTAAAATACTCCTGTATAAATTATGTAATATATATATATATATTTATTGTAATTAGTATTATATATAATAGGATTATAGATGTGTATCTTGTGTATGTATATAAACACCTATTGCGTATAAATGTATATATTTATATGTAGATATAGATAAATATATGTATATATGTATAATGTATAAAATAGTAAGTATTTAATATAAATCATAATAAAAGTAATTTCTGTGATTTAATATTATATATAATATAATACTATTTTCTTAGTATATTTACGTATTAATACTTATACATATGTAGCATGTATATATGTATGTATGTATGTATGTATGTATGTACATTTTTAAAATATGAAGAATACTAAGTATATAATATTTATTGTGTTAAATACATTTTCTGGAAATTAAGTATATTATATGTATATATTATATATTAAATACTTATACGTATTGACAATCTAGTATGTTTATGTATATATATATATATATATATATATATATATATATATATATATATATATATATATATATATACCTGCATGTAGGTGTACATATTTTATATACCTTTATTATGTTGTATATAAATTTTTGTATATATTTTCTATCTAAAAATATGTATATGTATAAAGATATGAATTTACATTATTATCAATTATGTACAGATATTTAATAGGTGTAATATTAGTATATACTAATTAATACATAAGTACTATTTTCGTACTATTAAAACAAATATAATATTTTATTTAATATAATTAAATATGATTTAGTGTATATATATATACTTGTAATAACTATATATATATACAGTCCCGACCCTTGACAGCTGAAGATACAAACAGTGTGTCTTAGTCGTGCTATTATAGCGACTAATTTGGTCATTACTATATCCTATATAGGATTGCTGGACACTACTGCCGAGGCAACAGGAGCAGGACTTTGGATTTTGCAGCTACCCGGGACAGGCAAGTATACCTTGCTGATTTACTGCTT
The DNA here is from genome assembly GCA_036927795.1 of Iris macrosiphon. NCBI lineage: Eukaryota > Viridiplantae > Streptophyta > Magnoliopsida > Asparagales > Iridaceae > Iris > Iris macrosiphon. The sequence continues at coordinate 85,317,208 of JAYESA010000007.1, forward strand.
AAATTTAAATGTTAAATGTTGCAATTATGTATAAACTGTGCGCGTCCGAGATTGACTCGGGTGCAGTCGACAATGCGTCGATGAGTAGTGTACTTGACATAGTTGCTAGTTGACTCACCCACTACTGCGAGGATATTTTGATATCTTCCTAGACCATGGCACTATACACGTATCACGATGGTACACTCATATTGGGATACGGGTCCGTGTACCCGATTCGCTATCGGTGCGTACGACATGCATCACGGATTAGCCTGTTTACTAGAGTAGTATAGTTAATTGAGACTTGACATCTATATACGGTACACTCAAGTCGTGCATTCGACTTGTGTATCTACATTGGGCGGGAAGGACAACTGATAAACGTATGGGATACCCCCATCGGACTCCGTGATATCCAGAGGAACCATAGACCCGGTGACTCCCTATATTCAGACACCGCGCTCTACGGAGTGTTACGGACGTATATACATTGCAGACACCACGCCCTTAGAGTGTGGACGTTATATATATATACAGATACCTCATTCTTCGGAATGATGGACGTTGCAGATACCACACTCTAGAGGACGTTGGACGTTATGCCTACACCTACCTATACGTTCCGAGGTTGTCCTTACATTGCATTCACTTAGATGGTTAGCACACCCCTCTTTACTTTTATTCAGTACAATATCTGGCATGCATTTTGTATCTTATTACGTCCCTCTGAGGACCTGGTTATCTTCCAGATCTGGACGAGGCCTATTATCCCACAGTTTACGGGCCAGCTGTGGAGACGAGGTTTGCTCTCGACGAGGAGCTAGAGGTCCTTCCATCGGAGTACCCCTGATCATCTTGGTAGGCCTCCCGCCTATGACTGGAGCTCCTTTCCTAGTTAGCAGTTGCTTCAGTCACTCTTTTTATCAGTTCTCTTATTTCAGACTATCAGCACTTTATCTCCAACATTTGTAGTGGGTTTGTTCCCACCGGACATATTTCAGTTGTACTATGTCAGTCGACTATGTTTCTTATATTCCAATCTTTCATTTCAGTATTTACTTGTTATCTGTGGATGAGATTAGACATTGCCTGTTGTTGATATTAGACTTGTTAGATTTAGGACAGCGTAGCACGCTTCGCCAGGATCCATTAAATTGGGATATCCTCGGAGACGTGTCAGCTGGCCAATGCCTCGTGGCCTGGTTCCATATATTTTGGGACTGGGGCGTGACATGATTTTAGTGGTGGCCCATGCAGGTCAGACAAACATCAAATGTTTATCGCTTGTGGTATGGTAACATGCCCAGCGAGCCTGCAATAGGATAGAAATCACTAGGTCTCATCCACTTGATTACGCCCTTGAACCTCTTTCGAATTTTAAAATACCTGCATCCTGTTTGATTGATTCTATACTCTTTTAATATCGTTCTATCTCTTACAGCGAGATGAACCTTCGTAGCCGACGTGAGATACTTGGTACCATAGTGCCACCTGCAGCACCGAGGGAGGATACGACTCAGGGACCACCCGGAGAGCTGCCACAGCCAGAGGCACAGGTGATCCCCCAGGCCCCGATGGTGCACTGGCATCAGGTCTCTCCCGACGAAGGGACGCAGCAGCCAGAGGGCCAGACATCGCAGACGATCCCGAGGCAGTACTTCGAGGGACAGACCTCGAGGGCGACACCGATGCCGCAGTACGAGAGGCCGGCACCCGAGGAGACACCAAGGAGACAGCCGGAGGTACCTCTTCCACCACCTCCACCGTTTCCACATCAGATGCCACCAACGGAGGGACAGCCCCAGATGATGCAGTTCTTCCAGATGATGATGCAGGCCCAGTGGCAGCAGACGGAGACCCTGAGACAGGACCTGATGGCAGTACTGGAGAGGGCACCTGCCCAAGCAGCAGCACCGGCACCTGCACCTGACCGGCTAGCGGGCACTGTACGAGGCTTCCGACAGATGGGCCCGGAAACCTTCTCGGGCAAGGAGACGGCAGAGGAGATCTCAGATTGGGTCTCCAACACCGAGATGCTGTTAGAGGGTTCGCAGCTACACCCCGATCTCTGGATGAACGCGGTGAGGGCCCAACTCACAGGCAACGCCCATCACTGGTGGGACTCTATAGAGCGCAGCATTGGCAGACAGCAGACTTGGGAGGAATTTCTGGAGCACTTCAACACGAAATATTTCCCCGCTACGGTGAGGAATGCCCTGTACTCTCAGTTCCTGCACCTGGAGCAAGGGAACTTGACAGTGGACGCCTACGACGGAGAGTTCAGCAGACTCAGCCGATTCGGAGCAGCCCTAATCCCCAATGACCTGGAGAAGGCCAGGAGATTCCACCATGGCCTCTCTCACGAGCTACAGCGGTACACCACTACCCAGGCGAGGATCTCTTACGAAGAGGTCCTATCAGAGGCGAGGATCCAGGAGGCTATAGGAGGAGCGAGACGTCCCAGCGCGAACGTCCCAGCCAGGACCCAGCAAGGAGCAGGAGGACCGATCCGCCGTCCAGGAGCACCGGCGCAGTAGAGGACAGCGCCGTACCAGCAGAAGGAGCTCCCGACTTGTCACTTTTGTGGCAAGAAGGGACACGTCATCAGAGACTGCCGAAAGAAGCTCGGGCTCTGCATGGTTTGTGGAGCCAGCCAGCACCTTGCTAGAGACTGCCCCCAGCGCAGAGATATAGCATCCCAGACTGGGCAGAGGCCAACAGCACCACCTTTGAGGATCCAACCCCCAGCAGGAGGCCAGCGTCCCCCAGCTACCGGAGGACAGCAAAGAGGACCACCCTTGGTCACACAGGAGGCACACTTCAACCAGGCCCGACAGCAGGCAGGAGGGCAGAGGCGCGGGCAAGCCTTTGATTTAGCATCTATCGAGGAGGAACCAGAGGGAGAGGCTATAGCAGGTACAATTCTAGTTGCATCATTACCTGCGACCGCACTGTTTGATTCTGTAGCTACATTATCATTTATATCTAGTAGATTTGTAGCAATGCATAGAGTAGCAACTTCCCCCTTACCTAAGAGTTGGAGAATACTTACCGGAGGAGGCATCGTACCGGTTACCAACACCATTAGAACGTGCTCGGTAGTAGTTTGTGGTAGGGAGATGAGAGCGCGATTGTTGGTACTCCCAATGCCAGCTTTCGACGTAGTTCTAGGCATGGACTGGTTAAGCCAGTACAATGCCGTGCTAGATTGCCAGAAGGGTAGCGTTACTTTTAGACTGCCAGGACACCCGGAGTTCGAATTCATGCGAGGCACCATCGAGCAAGGAGTAGGACATGCAGCTGGAGCTTACATGGCGATGAAGACGGCACCCCCAGAGATCGTTGCAGAGTTCGAGGATGTTTTCCCAGAGTAGTTGCCAGGCCTACCGCCTGATAGAGAGGTGGAGTTCACCATTGAGCTAGTACCTGGAGCAGCACCGGTATCATCAAATGTGTACCGGTTGGCGAAGAAGGAGCTTGACGAGCTGAAGCTACAGCTAGAGGAGTTGCAGATCAAGGAATTCGTTCGTCCTAGTGCATCACCCTGGGGAGCACCAGTGCTGTTTGTACCGAAGAAGGACGGGACGTTCCGGATGTGCATTGATTACAAAGCCCTTAATGCTCTGACTATCAAGAACAAGTACCCTCTACCGCGAATCGACGATCTGTTCGACCAGCTGACAGGAGCAGTGGTGTTCACGAAGATCGACTTAAGATCGGGCTACCATCAGGTGAAGGTGCAAAGGGAGGACATTCCAAAGACAGCATTTAGAACTTGTTATGGTCATTACGAGTTCCTAGTGATGCCTTTCGGATTGACAAATGCGCCTGTTGTGTTTATGAACCTGATGAACCGAGTCTTCCATGAGTACCTGGACCAGTTCGTGGTAGTCTTCATCGACGACATCTTGGTGTATTCGAAGAGCCACGAAGAGCACGGGGAGCACTTGAGGCTAGTGTTAGAGACGCTGAGACGAGAGAGGCTTTATGCCAAGCTGAGCAAGTGCGAGTTTCTTCTAGATCGTGTCGCATTTCTTGGACACGTTATCTCGGGAGATGGCATTTCAGTAGATCCCGTGAAGATTTCGTCAGTAGAGACGTGGCCGACCCCTACCAACGTCTCGGAGGTGAGGAGTTTCCTAGGACTTGCCGGATATTATCGGAGGTTCGTAGAGAACTTCACAAGGATCGCAGAGCCGATGACCCGCTTGACCCGCAAGGATCAGGAGTTCACCTGGACAGAGGAGTGTCAGACGGCGTTTGATGAGCTGAAGAAGCGTCTGACTACAGCACCCATCTTGACCATACCTTCTGGACCCGGAGGATTCGTGATCTATAGCGATGCGTCCGGGAAAGGAATAGGATGCGTTCTGATGCAGCATGGGAAGGTTGTGGCCTATGCGTCTAGGCAGTTGAGGACCCATGAGAAGAACTATCGTACCCACGACTTGGAGCTTGCCGCTGTGATCTTTGCTTTGAAACTTTGGAGGCACTACCTGTACGGAGAGCGCGTGGAGATATTCACCGATCACAAGAGCCTGAAGTACGTCTACACACAGAAGGACCTGAACCAGAGACAGAGACGTTGGCTCGAAGTGATGGCGGACTTCGAGATTGAGCTGTAGTACCATCCAGGAAAGGCTAATGTGGTAGCCGATGCTTTAAGCAGGAAGCCCATAGCATTTTTCCTGACTACCCAACAACATCTGTTGAGAGATCTAGAACAGTTGGGTATCGAAGTCATTATGCCCGGAGTAGACGGCCAGATGTCGAGTTTCCAGGTGCAATCGACATTAGTGGAGAGAATCAAGGCTGCTTTGCCGACGGACGCCAGATTTCAGAGGCTTCGACAGAGGACAGAGGCTGGAATACAGACGGGACTGCGTATACACGAGGACGGGACTTTGAGATGTGGAGATCGTCTCTATGTTCCGAATGGAGAGCTACGCCAGGAGCTGATGACGGAGGCGCACAGTTCGACCTATTCTATACATCCAGGAGGCACGAAGATGTACCGGGACCTGAGGCAGTACTACTGGTGGCACGGGATGAAGAGGGAGATATCCCGCTTTGTGGCTAAGTGTTTGGTGTGTCAGCAAGTTAAGGCTGAGCATCAGAGGTCTGCCGGATTACTTCAACCGCTCCCGATACCGGAGTGGAAATAGGAGCACATCACCATGGACTTCGTCACGGGTTTCCCGAGGAGTCCTAGTGGTCGCAATGCCGTATGGGTAATCGTAGATAGACTCACCATGTCTGCCCACTTTTTACCCTTCAGAGTAGGGCAATCTACGGAAGTCTTGGCAGACATGTACATGAGGGAGATTGTACGATTGCATGGAGTGCCAGTCAGTATCGTGTCTGACCGGGATACGAGGTTTACATCGTACTTTTGGAGGAATATGCAAGAGAGTCTTGGTACCCGCCTTAAGTTCAGTACTTCGTACCACCCGCAGACAGATGGACAATCCGAGCGCACCATTCAGACGCTGGAGGACATGTTGAGGGCATGCATGCTTGACTTCAGCGGTTCATGGGAGGACCACTTGCACTTGGTCGAATTTTCCTACAACAATAGTGTCACGACCCGCACCCGGTTTAGGGGCACGAGTGCGTGGGTACGTCCAGCCTACGCCGCAGCATCGGCGGTAGAACGCTGTCTAGGTCTTGATTCTATCTAGCCAATCTCACACAAGCATCCAATCTCCATAAGGAGATACGGATAACACAATGAAGTAAACACATACTCAATCACAGGACGACAGCACGATAAGATATCCAACAAAACTGAAATTAAACACAACACAAGTCCACAAGTAATAACTTAACTCAACAATATCCAAGTCTCACCAAAATGCCGGAGACAAATCCGGTACCCAAAAGATCTACTTAAAGAACTAACAATAAAATATGATTTCCAGCTAGACCTCCTGGAATCACAACTACTATCAAGTCTGCAGCTACTCACCATAAGTGTCGGACAGCGGTCCTCTAAGGCATAGTCTGGAAAAATATTTCCAGTCAGGAAGGAGCAAAGCACAATCTCAAATAACAGTTCCATTAATTGATAATGTCTATAATACAATAAAACATGTTATGCTAGCTACTGAGAAGAAAATGTAATGACAGTTTAAGAGAGACAGGCAATGTAAAGAGACAGGCAATAGGCAATATGGTACAGTCAGTGCATGTAAAAAATGGAAGAACAAGGTACAGTATCATATACGGGTGATGTAGTATATGATTAAAAATAGAGAACTGTAATCTATTCTAGGTGTTTGAAATAGTAGTTTCGAAATGTGATCGGCTTGGGAACATGTACAGTAGCTACAGGGCCTGGCGAATCATGGGTGAAGAGCATGATTAACACTTACAATTTTTATATAGTACAATAAGAGGTTATGATCACATTTCTTACTAACTACTTCCCCGCCCCCAACTAGTACTGTGGATCCAACCATGACACGTCACGATACACGAGCAAGTCAAGTCTATCATGTACGAGGTCTAATATACATGTCGTGTACAATGTCAATACGATAATCAAGGTAACATCTCATGACTGCAGATCCAGGCTATACTAGTCCGTGTAGCACAGTGTCAAAGATTCAGTTGTAACATTTCAAGATCATTGAACTTATAGCAATTATCAAGAATTGGAAATTATCAGAGAATGTACTTGCCTCGGGTCCTTAGCTGGTATTTATGGATGTCCTGTTCCAGAGTATCCCCTGGGTAAAACCAACAGTCCTATAACACATTACAAGCAAAACCATATTTGCATCAGATGCTACGCTGACACACAGTCTATAAACACTGGCCTCAGGGCCATGTCAAACAGGCACTAGTCAACTAGGGTCGCCTAGTAGGACTACATATTTAAATAACATCTTATTAATTAATTACATATAATATCCCTCAATACAATTATAGATATATGTATAAATATATATACTTTAAAATAAATGATTCTTGTATGTATATATAAACATAAAAAGTTGTACTTGCAATATTTTATATATGCACCAAATTTAAATACATTTACAATATATATATATATTTATATATACCTTTTAAAATTACATATTCAATTTATACTAGTGTATACTCATATATATGCCAAAAATACATTAATTAAATATAAATACTTTACATTTTATCAGATTATGTATACATTAACATACACATATTTATACCAAAGTATTAATTTAAATTCATACTTTTCCAAAATACATACATCTATATGTTTGTACATATACCAAAATAGTACGTATTTTATGTGCAATTAGAGAAATGATACTATATTTATACAATTAAGATTAATAAATAAATAATATATAGATATTCATATTTTAAAATACATACATTACCAATCAATTTTATATTGAAAATATGCTAAATATATATATATATATAATACATGTATACACATATACCAATTATACACTTTACATTATATACTAATACATATTTATGTATTAACATAAACTAAATAACTATTATATCTATATATATTTTATATATACTATACATTTATATATATACATTAATTCATATACATATATATTAATACACGCATTTACAAAATATATATACATATATACATGTATTCTCATTTTATTAAAAATATATTAAGTATATAAGAATATATATTTATACGTATACCAATATTTTATATACTATTAATCAATTAATAAAAATAATACCATATACATATACGAATATATTAAATTATATATACAATTTAACATACACATTTTTTTAATTATATATATACAATTACATTGGTTATATATACATATACTAATTCTCATTACTTAAATATATAACAACATATATATATACATAAACATTTGATATATATATATATCTACATATATATATAAAGAGGGAAGGAGAGAGAGAGGGGCTTACAGAGGGGGTCGCCGGAGATCTGAGGGGTCGCCGGAGATCTGAGGGGTCGCCGGAGTTGTTCACTGGAGGGGAGCAGGGGCCGCCGGATTCGCTCAGCAGCGCTGCCGGGCTTGAACGCCGGAGGGGAGGGGCAGCGGCTGATGGGGAAACACAGCCGGAGTAGCAGAGGGTCCGCCGGCGCCGGACGGGAGGAGTGTCGAGGAGGAATGGGGGAGGATGGCCAGCGGGGTGGCTGCCAGCGACCGCTGGACCGGAGGTGGGGTCGGCCTGGGCAGCAGTCAGCGGGACTGCCGGAGTCGATGGTTGATGGTGGTGGTGGTTATGGGTGGTGACGGAGGTGGAGCAGCCGCGGCAAGGCGGAGGGGAGAAGCCGCCGGGCCGGACTTGATGGGGGAGAAGAGATGGTTGATGGGGGAGAGCCGCCGGACGCAGGCTGGAGGCCGGGCCGCTCGCCGGCCGCCGGAGGTCTGAGCACTGGGGCCGGGCTACAGTATAGGGTGATGGTGAGGTTTCCCCCCTTGTGAAGATTTAAATCTTCAAAAAAGAAAAACAATAAAGAGGAAGAAGAAGAAGAAGAAGAAGAAGGAGAAGAAGAGAAGAAAAATAGGAGAAGAAAGGAAGAGGTTTCCAACGTAGGAGAGAGGATGTAGGGGCTTGGGGAATTTTTGGAGGCTTGTGAGGTGGGGGAAAACCTAGGTTTCTAGGGATTAGGGTTGAGGTAGACATGTCATTAAATAGGATGAGAGAGGGTGTGATGGAGGGTTGTGATGGGTCAATTTCAAATGAATGGTTAGGATTGAACATGAGAAATTTATTCATGGGGGATGAGGGTTCTTAATTAAAATTAATAGGCTCCCTCATTGATTAAAATAATTAGGTGTTGGCACCTACAATTAAATAATTGCAACTTAGCCCCTTAAATTCGGGAAATTGCACAAACACATGAAATGATGAAAATTTGGCGGGCGATTCGGGGTCCGATATTTTGTAGGGTCAGGGGGCACTGTAAGATGGGTATGGGCTGAATTTGCAGGGCACTGGAATTAAATTGGGATTTTCAAATCAGATAAAATAGTATCCTTAATTTAAATAGAAATAAATGCAAGTTGTGTTCAACAATTAATTAGGAGTACTTGGGGCCAAAATCAGATCAAGTCATCAATACCAATATTGAAGAAAACTCAGAACAGAATATTACCCTAATTTGGGTCGCACGAAAAATAGGTCAAGATGGCCTCCAATTTTCGATTGGAACGCACAACGATACAAAAATAGGAAATAAAAATAACGTCCGCGACGATTTTTGTGCGGCCAGAAATAATGCACAAAGAGCATAATTATGAGTTGTAAAAATAGCAGAATTGAAGGCGGGCATGTCAAGGACAAGATTGTGAAATTTGTTGGAAGACAAAAGTCTGGATAGTGCTCCAAATATCGAAGCAAAGGCAATACGCAAAATATTAAATAAAATACAGAAATTAATTACACCTCCAATAAATTAATTCTAAAATAAAACAATTAACCTCAAAATTCCATAAATTCCGACAGGTGCTCATCTACTGGTTACTAGGTCTAGTCTGCTGGCTAAAATAAAATAATTAACACTGCATATAATTATATATTTAATTACACATCGCACAAAATTATTTAAATCAAATACACTATCATTTATAATTAATTAATTATAAATAGCATAATATTAAATATTAAAAATTTTGAAAATACCCCTGTTTTCGGAATGTGGTAGTGACAAGTCTACCCACCTTAAAAGAATTTCGTCCTCGAAATTTAAAATCCTCATATTAGCATTTAATCATACACATTATTATTCCCTCCATTAAACTCATCAACCACGAATAATCCACAAGGTCTTTTCACAATTTCAAAAATCCGAAATTATCTGTATTCCTGTAAAAATCCTCGACATAGAATCAAAGTCCCTTTTTATTAAAAATTTCCTGAAAGTTTTTGAGTTAATAATCCAATGTCCGGAATTTAATATCCACTCCTCAAAGTACTCAACAATATGATATTTAAGGATTCTCCAATTGTTATATCCAATTATAAAGTTCAAAATTCATAACTCGCAATTAAATAAATACATTGATAAATCTCCCAAATTTCCAAATTAATAACCAACTTAAACATGTCAAAATCTTTCCTGGAATTAATAAACCACCAATTATGCCATGTTAATTTCTTAACCATTTATTTAAATCAATAATTATCCTCAAATTTTTAAATCCTCGATTGTTTTATTTATGTATTTACTACCATCAAAATTAAATTCCTTAAATCATATAATCATGAACTACTCCATATTGTTATTTCACAATAAATTCTTTCAAAAATTCTATAATTATCATATCCCTAAAAATCTTCAAAAATAAATCAAATCACATTCTTATCACAATATCCTCCAAATTTTAAGTTAATAACGAAATGCAAGAATTTAATATTCAATCCTCTAATTGAAATCCAATCAGTGCATATTTTAAAAATTGAATCTCGTCCCAAATTTGAATTTAACACTAATCCATTTGTGTTCTTTATCCCTCGATTTTTTTTTTCATAATATGCAACGATGTAATACTTATGGAACCTTCAATACAATATTCAAAATATAAGTTTACAACTTGCAGTCCAATAACTATATCGATTGCCTTCTTAAATTCCTCAAATTATATGATAAATTCAATCATTTCATAATTTTCTAAAAATCAATGTCTTAACAAAAACTTCAATTACGCCATATTAAATTCCCAACTCTTTATTTAATTTAATATTTTTCCTCAAAATTTTAGGCACCTTGCCTCTCTTTGTCAAGTCATAACCTCTTCGTTATTCTTTATTACAGTTAAATCCTCAACAATCAAAGTCTAAGAGAATTCTACCTACACCCATACAACATGCAACCTAAGGAAAATATGTATGATCATGGTGTCTTTTGTCAGGGTATTGCAGTCTCTGTATCAGGGGTACTACTAACTACATTATAACAAGAAATCATGCATACAAGCTACGGTACTAAGGTATCAATCAATCAGAAGACAAAAAGAACATGAGGAAAGAAAAGAAAGAACCTGCTAATATATATTTGTAATATCTTCTAACATAACCATAGGTCAAATGATGCATGGAAAGTTTGATACCTCTATCTCTTTAGGTACCACACTTTACTACAAGCATACTCACTGCTAGCTTCCTTACCTACTGCAATAGTTGATACTAGTTATTCTTATCACGCAAGTGCATATCAATTGCAACATACTATACTAAGTACTGCTCTCTCTAATACAACCCTAGATTGACACCAAAGTCAGTGGGCAGTGAGATCTCAATCATACTCAAGCCAACAGATCCTTACACATGCACCTCACCTACTTATATACTAATATATCTTTCCCCCTATAAGATCTTATCCTCAAATAAAATTCCTCAAAATAACTCCTCGAATAAATTTTAAGGTAAAATTGCATATACTTTCCTCAAGACCAATTATCTAAATACTGAAATGAAATTTTATCAATCCCAAAAATCCTTATAGCTTGTCTAGGTTCATCAAATTGAACCTGAATTCCTCAAAAATAAAATTTTAATAACCATATTTCAACTCCTCAATTTCAAAATTTTGCAATTCATTGAAATCTTCAAAATAAATTTTAATAACAATCTCAATCTTCTCAGAATTCAAAAATTTGAAATTCATTTCCAATCTTAAATTAAAATTTAAATCCACTTTCTGCAATCCAATAGCCCTAGTGTTAATCCTTTTCACTGTCCTCATTGACGGCATCATCAAATAATATCATAATTCAGTCTGCAAATTTACCTTGATATGAAATCAACTCTATAATGAAACCAAAATCCTAATTTAATACCTAATCAATAACAACAAGCAAATTCAACATCAATAGGTGAGAATGGACGGAACAAAGGAATGATTTAAATTGGAAATTTTAACAAGGAATCCTTAGAGAATAGGAGCTCAAAAGAACTGGATTGAGGACGGAAGGTATCTTTAATGCTAGTAAAGAAAAGAAGCGATGGAACAAAGTCCTGGAATAACAGAAAATAGATAAGTCTTGAGATGGTACTTTAAGAACCAATTTAAGATACAACCTGATAATCATACACGTCTGCCAGAAATCATGACACACAGAATTCTCGCCACGCCAGTAAGCATAGATGCGATAAACGACAGGTTCCTTAACTAAGGTATGCAACTCTATAATCATGTCATCTAGAATCCTCACCACGCCAACCGGTATGGCTGCGAGAGACCCTAAATCTCATAACTAAAGTATGTGCATCCAAGTTAGGTTCCTACGTTCTCGTCACGACAGCTAATATGGCTGCGATAAACTCTAGGTTCCATAACCAAAGTAGACGTTTTACCTTTCTCGCTGTCCTCATCAATATATGTCATCAGATGATACCATAAATTGTAGTCCGTAAAATTTATCTCAATATGAAATCAAACTCCACAACGATATCAGGAATTAAAGTTAACAACTGGTCAACAAGGATCAAACTCAATATCAATAAGTGAGAACGGACGAAAACAAGGAGGAAGGATTTAAATTGGAATTTATAATGAGATTCTCAAGGGTCGTCCCAGGAATCTCTCAAATAATGGTGATTGAGTATTTGCTCTCGTCTTAGTATCCTATGTCCTAGATCCTATAGCAGGCACGCAGTAGTATAACAAGGATGCCACACTACTACGACATCGTACAACTCGCGAAGTCTGACCTGCATGGGCCACCACTAAAAATGTGTCACGACCCGCACCCGGTTTAGGGGCACGAGTGCGTGGGTACGTCCAGCCTACGCCGCAGCATCGGCGGTAGAACGCTGTCTAGGTCTTGATTCTATCTAGCCAATCTCACACAAGCATCCAATCTCCATAAGGAGATACGGATAACACAATGAAGTAAACACATACTCAATCACAGGACGACAGCACGATAAGATATCCAACAAAACTGAAATTAAACACAACACAAGTCCACAAGTAATAACTTAACTCAACAATATCCAAGTCTCACCAAAATGCCGGAGACAAATCCGGTACCCAAAAGATCTACTTAAAGAACTAACAATAAAATATGATTTCCAGCTAGACCTCCTGGAATCACAACTACTATCAAGTCTGCAGCTACTCACCATAAGTGTCGGACAGCGGTCCTCTAAGGCATAGTCTGGAAAAATATTTCCAGTCAGGAAGGAGCAAAGCACAATCTCAAATAACAGTTCCATTAATTGATAATGTCTATAATACAATAAAACATGTTATGCTAGCTACTGAGAAGAAAATGTAATGACAGTTTAAGAGAGACAGGCAATGTAAAGAGACAGGCAATAGGCAATATGGTACAGTCAGTGCATGTAAAAAATGAAAGAACAAGGTACAGTATCATATACGGGTGATGTAGTATATGATTAAAAATAGAGAACTGTAATCTATTCTAGGTGTTTGAAATAGTAGTTTCGAAATGTGATCGGCTTGGGAACATGTACAGTAGCTACAGGGCCTGGCGAATCATGGGTGAAGAGCATGATTAACACTTACAATTTTTATATACTACAATAAGAGGTTATGATCACATTTCTTACTAACTACTTCCCCGCCCCCAACTAGTACTGTGGATCCAACCATGACACGTCACGATACACGAGCAAGTCAAGTCTATCATGTACGAGGTCTAATATACATGTCGTGTACAATGTCAATACGATAATCAAGGTAACATCTCATGACTGCAGATCCAGGCTATACTAGTCCGTGTAGCACAGTGTCAAAGATTCAGTTGTAACATTTCAAGATCATTGAACTTATAGCAATTATCAAGAATTGGAAATTATCAGAGAATGTACTTGCCTCGGGTTCTTAGCTGGTATTTATGGATGTCCTGTTCCAGAGTATCCCCTGGGTAAAACCAACAGTCCTATAACACATTACAAGCAAAACCATATTTGCATCAGATGCTACGCTGACACACAGTCTATAAACACTGGCCTCAGGGCCATGTCAAACAGGCACTAGTCAACTAGGGTCGCCTAGTAGGACTACATATTTAAATAACATCTTATTAATTAATTACATATAATATCCCTCAATACAATTATAGATATATGTATAAATATATATACTTTAAAATAAATGATTCTTGTATGTATATATAAACATAAAAAGTTGTACTTGCAATATTTTATATATGCACCAAATTTAAATACATTTACAATATATATATATATTTATATATACCTTTTAAAATTACATATTCAATTTATACTAGTGTATACTCATATATATGCCAAAAATACATTAATTAAATATAAATACTTTACATTTTATCAGATTATGTATACATTAACATACACATATTTATACCAAAGTATTAATTTAAATTCATACTTTTCCAAAATACATACATCTATATGTTTGTACATATACCAAAATAGTACGTATTTTATGTGCAATTAGAGAAATGATACTATATTTATACAATTAAGATTAATAAATAAATAATATATAGATATTCATATTTTAAAATACATACATTATCAATCAATTTTATATTGAAAATATGCTAAATATATATATATATATAATACATGTATACACATATACCAATTATACACTTTACATTATATACTAATACATATTTATGTATTAACATAAACTAAATAACTATTATATCTATATATATTTTATATATACTATACATTTATATATATACATTAATTCATATACATATATATTAATACACGCATTTACAAAATATATATACATATATACATGTATTCTCATTTTATTAAAAATATATTAAGTATATAAGAATATATATTTATACGTATACCAATATTTTATATACTATTAATCAATTAATAAAAATAATACCATATACATATACGAATATATTAAATTATATATACAATTTAACATACACATTTTTTTAATTATATATATACAATTACATTGGTTATATATACATATACTAATTCTCATTACTTAAATATATAACAACATATATATATACATAAACATTTGATATATATATATATCTACATATATATATAAAGAGGGAAGGAGAGAGAGAGGGGCTTACAGAGGGGGTCGCCGGAGATCTGAGGGGTCGCCGGAGATCTGAGGGGTCGCCGGAGTTGTTCACTGGAGGGGAGCAGGGGCCGCCGGATTCGCTCAGCAGCGCTGCCGGGCTTGAACGCCGGAGGGGAGGGGCAGCGGCTGATGGGGAAACACAGCCGGAGTTGCAGAGGGTCCGCCGGCGCCGGACGGGAGGAGTGTCGAGGAGGAATGGGGGAGGATGGCCAGCGGGGTGGCTGCCAGCAACCGCTGGACCGGAGGTGGGGTCGGCCTGGGCAGCAGTCAGCGGGACTGCCGGAGTCGATGGTTGATGGTGGTGGTGGTTATGGGTGGTGATGGAGGTGGAGCAGCCGCGGCAAGGCGGAGGGGAGAAGCCGCCGGGCCGGACTTGATGGGGGAGAAGAGATGGTTGATGGGGGAGAGCCGCCGGACACAGGCTGGAGGTCGGGCCGCTCGCCGGCCGCCGGAGGTCTGAGCACTGGGGCCGGGCTACAGTATAGGGTGATGGTGAGGTTTCCCCCCTTGTGAAGATTTAAATCTTCAAAAAAGAAAAACAATAAAGAGGAAGAAGAAGAAGAAGAAGGAGAAGAAGAGAAGAAAAATAGGAGAAGAAAGGAAGAGGTTTCCAACGTAGGAGAGAGGATGTGGGGGCTTGGGGAATTTTTGGAGGCTTGTGAGGTGGGGGAAAACCTAGGTTTCTAGGGATTAGGGTTGAGGTAGACATGTCATTAAATAGGATGAGAGAGGGTGTGATGGAGGGTTGTGATGGGTCAATTTCAAATGAATGGTTAGGATTGAACATGAGGAATTTATTCATGGGGGATGAGGGTTCTTAATTAAAATTAATAGGCTCCCTCATTGATTAAAATAATTAGGTGTTGGCACCTACAATTAAATAATTGCAACTTAGCCCCTTAAATTCGGGAAATTGCACAAACACATGAAATGATGAAAATTTGGCGGGCGATTCGGGGTCCGATATTTTGTAGGGTCAGGGGGCACTGTAAGATGGGTATGGGCTGAATTTGCAGGGCACTGGAATTAAATTGGGATTTTAAAATCAGATAAAATAGTATCCTCAATTTAAATAGAAATAAATGCAAGTTGTGTTCAACAATTAATTAGGAGTACTTGGGGCCAAAATCAGATCAAGTCATCAATACCAATATTGAAGAAAACTCAGAACAGAATATTACCCTAATTTGGGTCGCACGAAAAATAGGTCAAGATGGCCTCCAATTTTTGATTGGAACGCACAACGATACAAAAATAGGAAATAAAAATAACGTCCGCGACGATTTTTGTGCGGCTAGAAATAATGCACAAAGAGCATAATTATGAGTTGTAAAAATAGCAGAATTGAAGGCGGGCATGTCAAGGACAAGATTGTGAAATTTGTTGGAAGACAAAAGTCTGGATAGTGCTCCAAATATCGAAGCAAAGGCAATGCGCAAAATATTAAATAAAATACAGAAATTAATTACACCTCCAATAAATTAATTCTAAAATAAAACAATTAACCTCAAAATTCCATAAATTCCGACAGGTGCTCATCTACTGGTTACTAGGTCTAGTTTGCTGGCTAAAATAAAATAATTAACACTGCATATAATTATATATTTAATTACACATCGCACAAAATTATTTAAATCAAATACACTATCATTTATAATTAATTAATTATAAATAGCATAATATTAAATATTAAAAATTTCAAAAATACCCCTGTTTTCGGAATGTGGTAGTGACAAATAGCTATCAGGCGAGCATTCAGATGGCTCCCTATGAGGCATTGTATGGTAGGAAGTGTCGTTCTCCAGTATGCTGGAGCGATGTAGGCGAGAGGCAGATTCTAGGGCCAGAGTTGATCGTCCATACAGTGGAGAAGGTGAAGAAGATCCAGGGGCATCTACGAGCAGCAGAGGACAGGCAGAAGCATTGGGCTAATGTGCATCGACGACCCCTAGAGTTCCAGGTTGGAGAACATGTGTTCCTGAAGATTTCACCTACCAGAGGAACCATCAGATTTGGAGGCAGAGGGAAGCTGAGTCCGAGGTACATCGGACCCTTCGATGTGCTAGAGCGCGTCGGAGAAGTTGCTTACAGATTGGCCTTGCCGCAGACACTGGAAGGAGTTCACGACGTCTTCCATGTATCTCAGCTGAGGAGGTACATACCGGATCCTAGTCATGTGCTTGACCACTCGGAGATCACCGTTGGTCCAAGCTTGTCATACCAAGAGGAGCCGGTAGAGATCCTAGACCGAAGCGAGAAGGTACTGCGAGGCCAGACTATCCCTCTAGTTCGTGTCGCATGGAGGCATCATACACCAGGTGAATCAACCTGGGAACGAGAGGACGATATTCGACAACGTTTTCCCCATCTCTTCGAAGGCCTAGGTATGTTATAGCATTTATTTCATTCAACAGTTTTTCTATATGTCTGTTTTAATTTTGAGGACGAAATACTCTAAGGAGGGTATGTTGTAAACCCCCTCGACCAGAAATTAGGGTTAATTAATTTAATTAGCATAATTAGGGTTAACTGGAGATAATTAAGATTTATTGTATAATATTATTATACTTGTGCAATGATTGGATTATTAGGATTGATACCCTAGCTGTTGCCCTAAAACAAATTCCACATATTGGACCTAGACCAGCCAACCCATCATATTGAACCTAGAACAAACCCCGGATACGGATTTTCGTGCCTAATTTTAGTCGCACAAAAGCCGTTACAAACGTCCGTACGCAAATTAATTAAATTGCGTAATTACGTTCGCTGTCCGTTCCAATTGATTTTGAGACCCAACCTCAACCAGTTTTGACCAACCCAGATCACGATATTATTGTACACTGAGCCTACTACACCAATGACACTTGTCCAGCCAAATTTAGAATCCCGGATTGTTATTAAATTAAATTAGAGACACCGGTGTATTAATTACAAATTAATTAATGTGGCTACCTAACCTCAATTAAATTGGACCCAATTACAACCCAAACCCACATCCACACCCACAAGCCTCATACAAAATACCATACACCATCCTAGCCCAATGAGGAACACCAAACATGGTGTTTGTTTGCATTAAATCCCCAATTCTAGTTATTGTGCAAATACCAAATTATTCAGGGGCCAAATTGCAAAATTGCAATGAGGTGTCCCCCTCTCATTGGCCCAAACCATCATGGAGAAAAGAATGTCATGCCCTAACCGTATCCATTTATTTTCCCCCCATTCCTATGCACTTGCCTTACTTTATGTAGAGCACATCTTGGCCCTACATTTGAAATGGCCCATTCCTAGCCCTCCACTCATCTTGATGGGCAACCCTACTCCCCAAAAATTCAGGTCCAGCCGGCCCTAATCCCTAGGCAGCCCCCCCTCACTCTCTCTCCTACTTATACCATTATTTACACTACATGGAAGGCACACAAACCTAGGAAACCACTACATAAACCCTTCTCCTTAAAACCACCAGCCTAGCCCGACCCCTACCTTCCCTCACCCGCCGCCCAACTCCGGCCAACCACCGTGTCCGGCGACCCCCACACCGACCCGGACCCCTTCGCCGACCAATCCCCCGCCTGCCACCACCGCCAACCGCTACCACGACGCCGGAGCAGCTCCCCCCACCGACCTCCCCAACCCGGCTGCTCTCTTCCCCGAGTGCACAGCCGACCACCCTTCCACCTCGTACTCCGCCACCACCGCACCACCGACCGCCAAACTTCACCGACACTACCCCTGCCCATCCTCTTCCTCCCCGTCGATTTTCAGCCGACGACGTCGACACACCGAGGAGAAATCGCCCCCGCAGCGCCGGTTGTTCCAGACCGCGGCTGCTGCTGCCGACCCTCCCCGCGCGACGCCGGAGCGCCGTCCGGCCACCCCCTCCGGCGACGGTTGACCACCGAGACCCCCTCGACCCGAGCTTCGCTGTGGTACATTATTTTATGTATAAATACTGGTATTTGAATACGTATTTAAGGCTGCATGTATAAGTATATAGCTTCATATATTAGTTTAGGTATTTAAATACGTTTTCAATATTAAATAGTGTATTTTGTATTTATCAGTATTCATAATTAAAATACTCCTGTATAAATTCTATAATATATATATATATATTTATTGTAATTAGTATTATATATAATAGGATTATAGATGTGTATCTTGTGTATGTATATAAACACCTATTGCGTATAAATGTATATATTTATATGTAGATATAGATAAATATATGTATGTATGTATAATGTATAAAATAGTAAGTATTTAATATAAATCATAATAAAAGTAATTTCTGTGATTTAATATTATATATAATATAATACTATTTTCTTAGTATATTTACGTATTAATACTTATACATATGTAGCATGTATATATGTATGTATGTATGTATGTATGTATGTATGTACATTTTTAAAATATGAAGAATACTAAGTATATAATATTTATTGTGTTAAATACATTTTCTGGAAATTAAGTATATTATATGTATATATTATATATTAAATACTTATACGTATTGACCCTCTAGTATGTATATATATATATATATATATATATATATATATATATATATATATATATATATAGATACCTGCATGTAGGTGTACATATTTTATATACCTTTATTATGTTGTATATAAATTTATGTATATATTTTCTATCTAAAAATATGTATATGTATAAAGATATGAATTTACATTATTATCAATTATGTACAGATATTTAATAGGTGTAATATTAGTATATACTAATTAATACATAAGTACTATTTTCGTACTATTAAAACAAATATAATATTTTATTTAATATAATTAAATATGATTTAGTGTATATATATATACTTGTAATAACTATATATATATACAGTCCCGACCCTTGACAGCTGAAGATACAAACAGTGTGTCTTAGTCGTGCTATTGTAGCGACTAATTTGGTCATTACTATATCCTATATAGGATTGCTGGACACTACTGCCGAGGCAACAGGAGCAGGACTTTGGATTTCGCAGCTACCCGGGGCAGGCAAGTATACCTTGCTGATTTACTGCTTAAATTTAAATGTTAAATGTTGCAATTATGTATAAACTGTGCGCGTTCGAGATTGACTCGGGTGCAGTCGACAATGCGTCGATGAGTAGTGTACTTGACCTAGTTGCTAGTTGACTCACCCACTACTGCGAGGATATTTTGATATCTTCCTAGACCATGGCACTATACACGTATCACGATGGTACACTCATATTGGGATGCGGGTCTGCGTATCCGATTCGCTATCGCTGTGTACGATATGCATCACGGATTAGCCTGTTTACTAGAGTAGTATAGTTAATTGAGACTTGACATCTAGATACGGTACACTCAAGTCGTGCATTCGACTTGCGTATCTACATTGGGCGGGAAGGACAACTGATAAACGTATGGGATACCCCCATCGGACTCCGTGGTATCCAGAGGAACCATAGACCCGGTGACTCCCTATATTCAGACACCGCGCTCTACGGAGTGTTACGGACGTATATACATTGTAGACACCACGCCCTTAGAGTGTGGACGTTATATATATATACAGATACCTCATTCTTCGGAATGATGGACGTTGCAGATACCATACTCTAGAGGACGTTGGACGTTATGCCTACACCTACCTATACGTTCCGAGGTTGTCCTTACATTGCATTCACTTAGATGGTTAGCACACCCCTCTTTACTTTTATTCAGTACAATATCTGGCATACATTTTGTATCTTGTTACGTCCCTCTGAGGACCTGGTTATCTTCCAGATCTGGACGAGGCCTATTATCCCACAGTTTACGGGCCAGGTGTGGAGACGAGGTTTGCTCTCGACGAGGAGCTAGAGGTTCTTCCATCGGAGTACCCCTGATCATCTTGGTAGGCCTCCCGCCTATGACTGGAGCTCCTTACCTAGTTAGCAGTTGATTCAGTCACTCTTTTTATCAGTACTCTTATTTCAGACTATCAGCACTTTATCTCCAACATTTGTAGTGGGTTTGTTCCCACCGGACATATTTCAGTTGTACTATGTCAGTCGACTATGTTTCTTATATTCCAGTCTTTCATTTCAGTATTTACTTGTTATCTGTGGATGAGATTAGACATTGTCTGTTGTTGATATTAGACTTGTTAGATTTAGGACAGCGTAGCACGCTTCGCCAGGATCCATTAAATTGGGATATCCTCGGAGACGTGTCAGCTGGCCAATGCCTCGTGGCCTAGTTCCATATATTTTGGGACTGGGGGCGTGACAATGCGCATAATTGTTCAAGGAGGCTATGTAAAATAAATTGTGCAATGTTATATGTCTCGTACTCGTGTTGCCTGAAGTGCATGAAATGTTTGACTAATTATTGATATGTCTCGTACTCGTGTTGCCTGAAGTGCATGAAAATATTTTGAAAAATAATTGATACCGTTCGATCATGGACAACTTGTGCACAAGGTATAGTTCCTGCGGACGGATGCTGGAGCACTGGCACCGATCCGATTTCGGACGAAACTTCACGTTTAGTCTCACGTTCTTGGACGGAATGGTATGCAGCACCTCACGTACATGCCGCTGCAAACCATCCTTGTCATTGACTATGTCCATTATGGAAATCAAGCCAGTGATCATCTTGTATATTTAAACCTGTTGCAAACTAACTTGTGTCTTCGTGGCAGGGAAGGCATGGTAAGTATTGTGCAGGTGGTTCGGACGGACAGGTAAAAGCTACCGAACGGTGCAAGTTCATTTCAGTATTTTATATATATACTGCTGCTTGTAAATGAACTAAGGCAAGATAGAAAGACAACAAATAATATGCATGCTTTATTAAAACAACGTGTTGATTGGTATAGTTGGGTTTAGCTCGCTTTCACCAGTATGTTTCGATATACTGACCCTCGTTGAAACAGGTTTCCCGCACTAAGGCGAATCGAGCGAGTAGCCGAAGTCGTCTTCCCGATCCAGTCCAGCTGTAGGTGCATCCTGACCGTGCCGCATTTTGAAGTACTTGAAGAAAGGAGCTAGAACCCAAGCAAGAATGCAGCTCCGTGGAAAAGTCGTCCTCCAGCCCGGAGGTCTTTATCATTTTTGAAGTTTAGTAAAGGGATGTAATGTACATGATTGCTATCTCATTTTGAGTCAACACTTTTGTAAGTCCCTGCGGCAATTAGCTGACTCGTTCAAGAGTTTGTAATAGATGTTCATTTTCAATAAAAGAGAACTTTTTCATGTTTCAATTTGTGCTTCAATTTATCTGCATACTCTGAATATGTGCTCGTTATACAAAACACTCTAGCATTGTGCGGGCGCAACCCCAGGCCCGCACGGCGGTCACGATTCGGGGGACGTCCCAACGATTCCACGGAATCGGGTCATGACATAGTGGTATCAGAGCACAAATTCAAGTTCCTTAGACTCACGTATTGGAAAAGTTCCTTTAATGATCAATCCCTGTGCGAACTCTTGAACTCGTTAGGCCAAAATGAGATACGTTCATGCAATAAGTCCATAATACATTATGATCCTAATGTAATTTACCTTCTTTTGAAGGAATGAGGAGAGAGAGTCTCTCTCCACCCCTATGGTAGCCAACCCTTTTCCCTCCTCCAAGCTATTATGAATTGACCAAAATACCCCTTGGGGCTTGTCATGAAGAAATAATTAAGGAAGAAAGGTTCTAGTCTAATTGGTTTCACTAATTAATTCATCCTTCTAATGAATGGGCTTACTATTGGGCTCAATTCTAACTAGAATCAAATATTGGTACATGGATCTAAACTAAACTAGTTAGATCCACTAACATAAGTCCAAAATCAAATACTAACATCTGACAATAATTAAAAAATATAATAAATAATATTTACAATATGCACAATATTTAATATTAAAATTCTAAAAATAAAAATACCCATGCAAATACCAAACGACCCTTAGTTGAAAAAGTGAGGGTGACAATCCTACCCACCTTAGAAAAATTTCGTCCTCGAAATTAAGGAAGAAACTAACTACCAAAAGCAATCAATACAAGCAAGAAAGAATTATACCTCACGGCTCAAACATATAAGGATATCGCTGGCGCATCTCGACCTCTCGCTCCCAGGTACTCTCTCATAGCGAGTGATGCCTCCATGTGACGTGCACCAAAGGAATGGCCTGGTTCCTCAGCACCTTCTCTCTCTGATCCAGAATCTCAACTAGCTGCTCTAGATAGCTAAGAGTAGGGCCTAACTCTATCTCTGAGTAATCCAACACATGGCTAGGATATGTCACGTACCGTCTCAACTGCGACACATGAAACATGTTGTGTACTCCCTCTAATGCAGGTGGCAAGTCTAGTCTGTAAGCAACTGCACCGACCCTCTCGAGAATACTTAAGGGTTCAATGAATCGTGGACTAAGCTTTTTACCTCCACCAAAATGATCGTGCCACGTATCGAAAAAATCCTCAGAAACACCAAACCACCAACCTAGAACAAAACATAACCTTAGCACTATAACAAGACAAACAATCACAAGCAATGCAAAACAAAATATATACCTCAAACTCCAATGGTCTCCGTTGGCTATCGGCCCAATGCCCATCCGTAGTCTATCCTTAATGAGCTTCACCTTCTCAGCTGCATCCACGACCATCTCTGGTCCCAATAAAGCTTTCTCACTAATATCATCGTATTATAACGGAGTGTGGCATCTCCGTCCATACAATGCCTTAAACGGTGATATCTCGATACTGGCCTGTTGGCTGTTGTTGTAAAAAAACTCTACCAAGTGAAGATGATCCTCCCAAGAGCTTCCAAAATCCATAACACAGGTGCGTAGCATATCCTCGAGAATCTGGATAGTCCTCTCCGACTATCCATCGGTCTGAGGGTGATATGCGGTACTGAACTTGAGCTGAGTGTCCAAGCTAGCCTGCAAACTCCTCAAGAAGTGGAACGTGAAGCGACTATCCCGATCTAAGACTATGCTCACAGGAAAACCATACAATCTGACTATCTGACGCACATACATCTCCGTGAGCTTCTTCGTAGAAGTACCCACTTTGAATGGCAGAAAGTGGGCTGATTTGGTTAAGCTGTCTGCAATGACCCAAATCGCTTCTATACCTCCTGGAGAACGCGAAAGCCCTGAAACAAAGTCCATCGTTACATGCTCCTATTCTACTCTGGAATGGGTAAAGGCTGAAGTAATCCTCCCGGCCTCTGTCTCTCTGCCTTTACCTGCTGGCATACCAAGCATCTGGATACGAAGCTAGCTACCTCCTACTTCATACCATACCACCAAACATGCTCTCTCATGTCCCTATACATCTTGTTGGCACCTGGATGCATTGAGTACTGAGATCGATGTACCTCCTGAAGAATCTCCTCGTGTAATTCTCCAATCGACACACACAATCTAGTACGTACCGCAATGATCCATCATCTGCAATGATGAAGTCCTCTGCCAATCCCATCCGAACCTGTGCTCTGATACTCCTCAGAGACTCATCCTCGAACTATGCCACTCTGATTCGGTCTATCAACTCTGACTGTACCTGAAGTCCCCACATCTGTGCTACAACTCCAGGAACTAATACCTTCATGCCCAAGCTATCAAGATCGGCCAAAAAATGTACCCTCATCAAGTATATAGCCATTGGATACCTGCTCAAGGCATTCACGACTATGTTGGCCTTTCCTGGATGATATTGCAAAGCAATATTGAAGTCCTTCATCAACTCCAACCACCGTCGCTGTCTCATGTTGAGCTCTTTTTGATTAAATACATACTTCAAGCTCTTGTGATCTGTAAATATCTCTACCCTCTCTATACAAATAGTGCTTCCAGAATTTAAGAGCAAAAATAACTGCTGTCAAGTCCAAGTCATAGGTAGGACAATTCTTCTCATGCGGGCGTAATTGCCTGGAAGCATAGGCAATCAGCTTCTCATTCTACTACAACACACAACCCAAACTCTTACCCGATGCATCACTGTATATGGAAAATTCTCCTGCCCCTGATGGCAATGTCAAAATTGGAGATGTAGTCAACCTCTTTTTTAGCTCATTAAAAGTAGTATGACAATCCTCAGTCCAGACGAACTCCATGTCCTTCCTGGTTAGTCTAGTCATCGTCTCCGTAATCCTGGAAAATCCTAAAGAAATCTCCAGTAATAGCCTGCCAGTCCAAGAAAACTCCTGATCTCCGCTACTGAACTCGGGGTAGACCATGACTCAACTGCTAAAATCTTCTTCGGGTCTACTGAGATCCCGTCTCCTGTAATCACATGTCCGAGGAATTCAACGTTATCAAGAAAGAACTCACACTTTGAAAGCTTGCCATATAGCTTCTCCTTCCTGAGGGTCTCTAGAACAATCCTCAGGTGCTTCTCATGCTCCTCCGGGGTCTTTGAATATATCAATATATCATCAATGAATACTAACATAAACTGATCCAAGTACTGATGAAACTCCTTATTCATCAGGTTCATGAATACCGCCGGGGCATTGGTCAACCCAAACGGCATCACCAAGAACTTAAACTGCCCATACCGAGTCCTGAAAGCCGTCTTCGGAATGTCTTCCTTCTTCACTTTCACCTGGTGGTACCCTGACCTAAAGTCTATCTTTGAGAATACCTTTGCTCCGCTCAACTGATCAAATATATCATCAATCCGCGACAACAGGTATTTGTTCTTGATAGTGAGGTTGTTGAGTGTCCTGTAGTCGATACACATGCGTACTGACCCATCTTTCTTTGATACAAATAAACTAGAGTACCCCACGGTGATGAACTAGAGCAGATAAAGCCATTGTCCTACAACTCATCCACCTGCTTCTTCAACTCCGCTAGTTCACTGTTGTTCACTCTATAGACGTGCTGCGATATTGGCTCTGCGCCTGGCACCAAGTCTATAGAGAACTCCATATCTCTGTCCGGTGACAACCCCGATAACTCCTCCGGAAAGACGTCCATATACTCTGCAATAAATGGATGTGGCGGCTCCTGCTTTTCTACCAAAGCTCCACAGAAGTCTCCTTCGCTTTGCTCTGCTGCTCCTCTGACGAACTCAAACTCTGGCTCTCCTGGTGTCTGGAACAAAACTCTGCCTCCATGATAATCGATACTAGCATGATGCCTAATCAACCAATCCATCCCGTGTACTATATCATAGCTCAGAAGTGGCATTACGAGTAGACACCCACTCAACTCTCAGCCTCCAAAAGAAACTCTCTAGTCCTTGCAAATATCACTGACCAGGATAATGCCACCCCCGGTCATGATCTTGTAAGTCCTCTCCAATGTTTCAGACTCAAGATGAATGTTCAGAGCAAAAGATACAGAAACAAAACTATATGAAGCACCAAAATCAAATAAAGCATGAGCTGGAAAAGAATAAAGATAGACTGAACCTGAGATAATATCACCGACTGGATCCTCCTCCTCGATGGTCAAGACGAAAGCTCGCCCCTGTCGCTGGGCACCTCTCTCCCGCTGGTGGTCTCGCGGGTGATCTTTGCGCCTGAGCTCCGCCTTGAGCTGGATGAGCTGGAACTTTAGGACAAGCCCTTAATTAATGGTCTCATAATCCGTAGAATAAGCACTGGCCCAATCTCATCCAGCATACATCCCATCCATGTCCCTACTTCTTACAGAAAGTACAAGGAATAGCTGCCCTCAGGATCTGGTGTATCTGTTGTACCGGTGCTCTAGCTGGTCCATGATATTGCTGCATCGGTTGCTGAAAATTTCTCTGGTACTGCTGCTAAAAGTGAGGCCGCTTCATTGGACCCGTATTGGTATTGGATCCTCCTATGTCACTCGGCCTCTTAGAGCCAAGCTCTAGATCATCCTCTGCCCCCTGTGCCTGTCTCAGAATCTTCTCAAAAGTAGCGGTAGGATCTCCATTTGTATATGATTTAACTTTCCTGTTCAGGCCGTTCTTTAATTTCCTGGCTCTTTCTCTAGGGTTCTTCCCCTCTACAAAGCGGTATAATCTGTAATACTCTGTCGCATACTCATCCACCTTCATACCTCCCTGAATAAGGTACTGGAACTGGCTCTCTAGAGATGTCAGAGCCACACCTGGAAAGAACTTTTCCTTGAAGAACTCTTTGAAAGCTTTCCAAGTAAGTCCTGGTGCTGAGATCCTGGGGTCCGTCCTGAACCAAGTCAACACAATGTCGAACATCATGCTCCCCGCGGCCTCAATCTGCAACCTCTTTGGAATTTACGCCAGCCGTAGGTTACGCTTAATGTCTTCTATCCAATTATCATTATAAATGATCCTTTCAGTGCCTTTAAAGTCCTTCAGCCTCTTCCTCTTGAAGTCTATGATAGTCCCCGGCCTAGGCTACTGCGGGGTAAACAGAGGTGGTGTCGTTTGTGGCTAGACTAAGACGGCTCTCTCAACTGCTGCGAGCGCAATCTGGTGAGCATTCTCAATGCTCTATCACATAACCTCTGACTAACGCTGCTGTGCCTCCATTATCTGTTAAAAAAGCACAAACATCTGCATCTGATCGACTGCAAATGGTGGGAGTGGAAGATCCCCTGAAACTGTCGACGCTGCCCTCTGTATCGGAGGTGGAGCACCTACGAAAGCAGCTGCAGAAATGCCCACCTGGATCGGTAAAGCGGATCTCTGGAATGTAGCTGCTGGAATAACATCTGATGGTGCTGCCCTCATAGGCGACGAAGTGACTGACCTCGCTTGTCACCCTCACTTTTCCAACTAACGGTAGTTTGGTAATTGGGCATGGATATATTTATTTTAGAAAATAATATTAAATATTGTGCATGTTATAAATATTAATTATTGTATTATTTATTTATTATAGATGCTAGATTTTTTTTTTGGACTTGTGTTAGTAGACCTAACTAGTTTAGTTTAGATCCATAGACCAATATTTAATTCTAGTTAGAATTGAGCCCAATAGTAAGCCCATTCATTAGGAGGAAGAATTAATTAGTGAAACCAATTAGACTAGAACATTCCCTCCTTAATTATTTTTTTATGACAAGCCCTAAAGGATATTTTGGACTTTCTATAGTAGCTTGAAGGAGGGAAAAGGGCCGGCCACCATAGGGGTGGAGAGAGATTCTCTCTCTCCTTATTGTCATTCCAAATCTAGATCTAGAATTTTTCCTCTTCCAAATTTTTTCATTTCCACACCAATTCCTACTCAAATTTCTTCTAATTCCTAACCTATTCATCATTGGAGGCTATTAGAACAAGGATCTACAAAGAGGAAGCAATGATCTACAAGGAGGAGCAAGGATCTACAAGTTGGAGGCTCATGACACTCAATTTAGAAAATTTATTGGGAATCTATCTCCCAATAGATATAATTTAGTTTTTCCACTCTAATTAGGTTCTAAATCTGTAATTTAACCATTAGGAACCCTCCCATGTACTAAGGCTACCCATAGGAATTGGAATTAGGTTCATAGGAGGCCTATGGAGAAAGTTAATGGTATTTTGTGGCAATTTTGGGAGGATTTCGAGATTGACACATCTTGTGTTTGTCAATTGGTTAATTAGACCAAATTAACATATGATTGATTGTGTGTGACTAAGATTGTGTCCACAATTGGATACGTGTAGGCCGTATCTAGGCAATTTGGTAATACGGGTTGATTGGGTGGTTTTCTTCCGACACGGGGGTTTGAGCATGTCACATTTTGACACGGGCACGTAGTTAAGTAGTTAGCTCTTCGTGTTGTTCATAATTATGATTTTAGACTTGCTCGTGTCCTTCGGGATACGTTTGATTGTGTGGTGGAGCCGTATCGCAAGTGTATCATAGAATGAGTGTGATACGGGTGCAGTGCACTCCACATGTTTGTTTTCTTGCATTTAGATTCAATATAACTTGATTATAGCTATTAGAATGTTATATATATATATATATATATATATATATATATATATATATATATATATATATATATATATGTGTGTGTGTGTGTGTGTGTGTGTGTGTGTGTGTGTGTGTGTGTGTGTGTGTGTGTGTTCTAGGTTTTATTTTGAGGTATTGGTGGTCATGAGAGAATGGTGAGTTCATATGCATCACTAGTGTGGTAATTGTATATATATACATAGTGATACATATATGTGTAGATATAGATATATGAATGTGGTATGCATATATATATATATATATATATATATATATATATATATATATATATATATATATATGAGGATGAGTTTATATATATATATATATATATATATATATATATATATATATATATATATATATATATGTTTGGCAATATGTTTATATATGTATGTAGGTATAGTTATAATTATATGTGTGTGTGTGTATGTGTTGGTTAGTGATATATATATATATATATATATATATATATATATATATATATATATATATATATATTTAGGTATATATATGTATCGTGTGTGTGTCTAAGTGTGTGAGTGTAGAGTGTTAGTGTATCAGTGAGAAGAGGGGGTCGGGTTGCATGGTATCAGCAGCAAGTAGCAGTATATCAGCAGCATTAACAGCAACTGCAGCAGCATTCAGTAGCAACAACTGCAGCAGCATTCAGTAGCAACAACTGCAGCAGCAAGTAGCAGTATATCAACATCATTAGCAGCAACTACAGCAGCATTCAGTAGCAACAACCACAACATCATTCAGTAGGAATAGTAAGTACAACAGTTGCACTGCAATACATTGTAGTGCATGCACAGCAAGTGCAGCAGTTTGTACTACAATGCATTGCTCAGTAAATGCACAGCAAGAGCAGCATCAGCAATGCTGCAGCAGCTAGAGAAGAGAAATACAGCAATAAGTTCAGTATGCTGCAAGAGCATGCACAACAATAGCAAGCAGTTCAGCAACTTCAGCAGCAAGAGATGCAGTAGCAGTGCAGACAGAAATTGCAAGCAGTGTGATGTGTAGCAGTAGTAGTAATAGTAATTGGAAGTTGTTGCATTCAATCATATATGGGGTCCAGGTATTAGCTTGGGGCAAGTATTAGATATCTGGTTAAGGGGCAGTGGGTATTAGACTCTTGTGAGTCAGTTAAATTTGACTTAACCTTTAGTTCAGACTTTACCTTGTGTATCAGGCTTCACGAGTTGTGTAGTAGCAGTGCATATGAGTTTCAGTTAGGACTTAGTTGTTATCTGTATTGGTTAAGTATGTGATACAATTTGAGTATCAGTTTAGCATACCTCTTAGTATAAATTTATGTCAGTGTTATCAGTTAGTACTTTATTTAGTATTAGATTTGTATTATGTTAAGGTCAAGTGTCAGATGCAGGAGTATTGAGTTTGTATATCAAGATGGGTATGTAGGTAATGTGATATCGCTTTTGGTTCAAAGCCAAGGTATCCACTTAGCATTAGTTAGCTAAGATTACTATATATATATATATATATATATATATATATATATATATATATATATATATATTAGTATTTTGATATCTAATAATTTGCGTATCTTATGATACGGTAGTTTGTTGGTATCCTAGTATCTTAGCATAACTAGTATGGCCTAATTACATAGTGTATGGATCTAATATCCTAGAGATGGACTCATACAACCTAGTAATAGCTAGTTTGACTAGTTTGACCTAGAGTTGACCTAGTTTGACTGTTTTGACTTAGAAATGACTTTATGACCTAGAATTGAACTAATTTAACTTATTTTCATTCCAAAACCTAGTATTGATGCAATATACCATATATAGGTCTATGTGACACCAGCTTGGGCATCGAGAGACACACCTTGCTCAGGACCTCAGGCGAGTACATTTCTCTGTCTGGGTTATTTCTAACTATCTAACATCTCAAAAATATAATATGGTACCTGTTAATCATCTTAACTCCAAACGGAGGAGCAATATGGTATCTCACAAGTATAACTAATCTCAATCACAAAACAAACTAAGGATAATAATGCACGAATGGAATAGCGAATAAAAGAAATAAAGATACAATCCACAATCTAAAATAATATACAAGATGTGAATCCACCAAAATAATAGTCTAATACAAGCCAACACAAAAGCTAGACCTCCTCGGGCTCTGCAACTAAGTTCTCCTGGTCTATAGGAGTATCCTCTATAGGTACGCCATCCTACGGCCCGTAGAATGTGGAACATTGCTCTAAAATCCAGTCATCTAGAAAAAATATATCCAGTCAGAATTGGTGCAAAGTACATACCTCTGAAAGCAGTTTCAATAACATAGTCGAGCATATAAATAGATATATAATTGAAATACATGATCACTAAACATATGAATGAATGAACAATAGATATACAGGTAAGGTACGAGAATATAGATCAACAATATGAATATCATAATATAATAAAATAACTGCAATCTAAACTAACTAATGTGCCTCAGAATACAAGTTCATTATGTGATCGGGTTGGGTAAACATGATCAGTTAAGACGATTACAAGTGAGGAATGTAACCAGAATGTACACGATGTAATAATGGGGCTTTGATCACATAATCAACTCCTATTCTCCCACCCCCAACTAATACCGATGGATCCAATCATGACACACTACAAACATGATATATAACCACTGAACACGAACAGTGGGTGTATACAAATATCATAACCACCTAACACGAGCGGTGGGTGTACACGAATAATCACACTGAACACGAGCAGTATGTGAGCACGAAATGTAATCAATATCCAATATACACTATGAGATATAATGTACATGAGTACCCGCTGAACACTGTAAGGGATAACATCTCCTGACGAGATCCATATAGTACCAGTCCGTAAAATCACTGTGTTGGGATCAATGTATGCAATTCTAGAATATGCATATATACAATATTATGAATTGAAAACTATCAGAGAAATGTACTGGCCTGAAGTCCTGAGCAAGGTGTGTGTCTCGATGCCCAAGATGGTGTCACACAACCTATATATGGTATGTTACATCAATACAAGGTTCTAAAATAGAAATAAATTAAGTTGATGCAATTCTAAGTCGATACGCCATTTCTAAGTCAAACCAATAAAATCTAGGTTGCAAGAGTCTAATACTAAGTCACTAAGTCGATACACTATGAAGCTATGCTATACTAGCTAAGCTAAAATATTAAAAGGCATTCAAAAGCCGTATCCTGAGATACGTAAGTTTAATCATATGAAAATAGTGTTTTAGAGATATATACAAGCCAACATATATAGTATCTATACAAAATAATGAATTTCGGATACCTTCGCCTTGCACCAATGCGTATCACACCTATCTCGATACCCAAACCCAATACCTTGGGTATCGAACCAATACCTTGGTAATACCTTGATATTCCTAGGTAACCCAAACCTCTACCAAAAGCTAAAACATATATATAGACCCAAACTAATATTCTAACTATAAGCTAACATATACTAACTACTATAATGGATATTAATAATACATATAAACTAACTATAATACACTATACACATATCCATATGTAATATACTTACATATATACATATAGCTAAACTACATACAAAGAATAGCTTTTAATATACTATTAACTATCTAGACTAGTAGTTATATATACTAATATCAAACATAGATACTATGGATACCATACTCTCATTATCAATACACTACTAAACCAACCTAACTAACTAAACCAAAACCTCAAATACCCAATACCATGAAACCTTACTGATACAAAAACTAATACGGCACAGTGAACTGCTCTTCTCGAGTTGCTGACACTGCACGGCAGCTCGAGGGGTTGAACTGAATGAGACTGCACACTGAAGTTGAATGTAGATCCTGCTGCACAGAGTGAAACTAGCTGCTCAGTTTGCACACCTACATGTGCTGGTATGTCTCGAGCTGTAGTGCTCAGTTGAAACTTGCTGATGCTCCTTAACCCATGCTGTTTGCTGATACTCTACTGCAGCTACCTGCTTATGAGTGAAGCTTGCTACACACTAAATTGGTTTGCTGAACATCTACTGTAGTGCAGCTATTATTGCATTTTCTGCAGTAGTCGTATACTGCTGTAGTTGGTTGCAGTGACTACTCGGCTGCACACTAAACTGGGGACTGGGAACTGATACTGCTACACTGATCTGGGGACTGGGAAAAATAAGCACAACAGTTCTTCTCTTACACTGTGCAGTAAGATACTGCACAGTCTCATTTCAACGAATGCCCAAACTCCTGCTACTGCTCTTTTTCATATTACCGTGCATTGCTGCAAAACAACTACACAATGCTGCAGGACTGAGCACGAACCTCTCGTGCTCGTGCTGCGCACCCTGCTGTTGGGGCTTCCCTGCATTGGTCACTCGAGCAGTGGTGCACCTCTACTTACTGCAGCTCGAGCAATTCTCCCTTGCTATTGAACTGATGAGCCACCCCTCACTCACTGACACACACCCACAAACACTCACACCACACAACACAAACCACCATCACAAACTCTATGTATATCATCGTACACACTTACACTTATATATATATATATATATATATATATATATATATATATATATATATATATATATATATATATATATATATATATATATATATACTATAACCCAACACACACACACACACACACACACACACACACACACACACACACACACACACACACACACACACACACATATATATATATATACACACACATTGATACACACATATACATAAACTCAATTACACTAAAATATACATATGTATATCACTTAAATATCATAATTATATATAATTACACATGCACGTATAGCAAAGAGGGCAAAACAATAAACATGTGGAGTTTTACCGCACCCGTATCACACTTTCTCTATGATACGCTTGCGATACGGCTCCAACACACAACCAAACGCATCCCAGAGGACACGAGCAAGTCTAATGCATTAATTATGAGTAATACATATAGTAATTAGAGTATCTACATGTCAGTGTTACAATGTGATATGCACAAGGAGCCGTGTCGGAGGAAAACCCCCAAAATTAACCCGTTTTGTCAAATTGATGAGATACGACCTACACGTACCCAATTGTGGACACGCCACTAGCCACAAACAATCAACCATGTGTCAATTTGATCTATTAGACCAAATAACAAATACCATATGTGCCAATCTCGGAATTTCCCCAAAATTGGCACCAAAATGCACATAACTTCCACCGTAGGTCTCCGATGAACCTAAAATCAATTCCTATGGATAGCCTATGCATGTGGGTTGGTTTTTCATGGTTAAATCTCAGATTTAGAGTCTACTAGAAGAGAAAAAACTGAAATGTATCTATTGGAAGATGGATTCCTAATAGAAAGTCCTCAAGTGCCAAGTAGCTCCTCTCATGGTAGATCTTGGCCTCCTCCTCCTTGCTTCTTGCTTCCTTCTTGTAGATCCTTGATGTAGTAACCTCAATTTATGAATAAGAAAGGAATTTGTAAATAATTGGTGGAAAATTGATGAGGGAATGGAGGGAATTGGAAGAGGAAAATTGTGGATCTAAAATTTGGGGATGAATGAAATGAGAGCACTCTCTCTCCTCCTCTATGGGCCGGCCATGTAACCCCCTCCCAAGCAATGTAAAATATCATAAATACCCCTTGGCACTAATTAATTAGGGAGGAAATGTTCTAGTCTAATGGTTTCACTAATTAATCCAACCTCCTAATCCATGGGCCTAATTTAATGGGCTCAATCTAAACTAATATAAAATATTGGTTCATGTATTCTAATAAATGGGTTAGGTCCACTACACAAGTCTAAAATAAACATATAACTAGCAAACAATAATTAATACAATAATTAATAATCATGCATACACAAATATTAAATACAATTAATCCTAGAATTAAATTACCCATGTCAATTACCAAACTACCCTTGAGTGAAAATCTGAGGGTGACAATCCTACCTACCTTAGAAAAATTTTGTCCTCAAAATTAAGGAAGAAACTAACTTCCAAAAGCAAACAATACAATGCAAGAAAGAATTATACCTCACGGCTCGAACAGATATGGATATTGCTCGCGCATTTCGGTCTCTCACTCCCAAGTGCTCTCTCCTGGCGAGTGATGCCTCCACGCGACGCACACCAAAGGAATCATTTGGTTCCTCAACCCTTCTCTCTCCGATCCAGAATCTCCCTTGGCTACTCTGGATAGCTAAGAGTAGGGCCCACCTCTATCTCCGAGTGATCCAACACATGATTGGGATCTGCCACGTACCGTCTCAGCTGCGACACATGAAATATGTTGTGTACTCCCTCCAGTACAGGTGGTAAGTTTAGTCTGTTTGCAACTGCACCGACCCTCTCAAGAATACTGAAAGGTCCGATAAATTGCGGACTAAGCTTGTCGTCTCCACCGAAACGAATCGTACCACGTGTCGGAGAAATCTTTAAAAAAATCAGACCACCAACCTAGCATAAAACACAACCTTAGCACTCTAACAAACAATAATCAAACACAAGTAAGACAAAACTAAAGCTATACCTCAAACTCCAAAGGTCTCCGGTAGCTATCGGCCCAATGCCGCTGCTTGTCCTGTGCCACACGAAGTCTATCCCTGATAAGCTTTACCTTCTCTGCTGCATCCACTACCATCTCTGGTCCCAATAAAGCTCTGTCACCAACATCATCCCAGGACAACGGAGTGCGGCATCTTCGTCCATACAACGCCTCGAATGGTGACATCTCAATGTTGGCTTGGTAGCTGTTGTTGTATGAAAACTCTACCAAGTGAAGGTGATCATCCCAGGAACCTCCAAGATCCAAAACACAGGTGCATAGCATGTCCTCAAGAGTCTGAGTAGTGCTCTTCGACTGTCCGTCCGTTTGAGGGTGATAAGCGGTATTGAACTTGAGCTGAGTGCCCAAGCTAGCCTGCAAACTCCTCCATAAATGGGACATGAAGCGACTATCCCGATCCGAGACTATGCTTACTGGAACACCGTACAATCTGACAATCAGGCGCACATATATTTCTGCGAGCTTCTCCGTAGATGTACCAACTTTGAATGGCAGAAAGTAGACTGATTTGGTCAACCTGTCTATGATGACCCAAATTGCATCTTTGCCTCCTGAAGAATGCGGAAGTCCCGATACAAAATCCATAGTCATATGTTCTCATTTCCACTCCGGAATGGGTAAAGGCTGAAGTAATCCTTTTGGCCTCTGTCTCTCCGCCTTGACCTGCTGGCAAACTAAGCATCTGGACACGAAGCTAGCTACCTCCCACTTTATGCCATACCACCATACATGCTCTCTCATATCTCTATACATCTTGTTGGCACCTAGATGCATAGAGTATTAAGAATGATGCGCCTCCTGCAGAATCTCCTTGTGCAATATTTCTCTTGGTACACATAACCTGGTACCGTGTCGCAATGATCCATCATCTGCGACGATAAAGTCCTCTGCCAACCCGACCTAAACCTGTGCTCTGATGCCCCTCAGAGACTCATCCTTATACTATCCAGCTCTGACCCGGTCTATCAGCTCGGACTGAACCTGAAGTCCCCACATCTGTGCTGCGACTCTAGGAACTAGTACCTCAATGCCCAAACTATCAAGATCTGCCAATAAATATCTGTCTCTAGTCAAGCACATAGCCAAGGGATACCTACTCAAAGCATCCACGACTACGTTGGCCTTCTTTGGATGGTACTGCAAGTATATGTCGAAGTCTTTCATTAGCTCCAACCATTGCCGCTGCCTCATGTTGAGCTCTTTCAGTATAAACACATACTTCAAGATCTTATGGTCTGTGAAGATCTCTACTCTCTTTTCATATAAATAGTATTTCCATAATTTGAGAGCGAAGATAACCGCTGCCAACTCCAAATCATGGGTAGGGTAGTTCTTCTCATGCCGATGTAATTGCCAAAAAGCATAGGCAATCACCTTCTCGTGCTGCTGCAACACACAACCCAAACCCTTCCCTGATGTATCTCTATAAATAAAAAATCCTCCTGCTCCTGATGGTAGTATCAAGATGGAAGCTGTAGCCAGTCTCTTCTCCAACTCCTCAAATACTGACTTACAATCCTCAATCCAGACGAATTCTACGTCCTTCATGGTCAGCCTAGTCATCGGGTCTGCAAGTCTGGAAAAGTCCTGAACAAACCTCCGGTAGTAGCCCGCCAATCCAAAGAAGCTCCTGATCTCTGCTATTGAACTCGGGGTAGACCACGATTCAACTGCTGAAATCTTTTTTGGGTCCACCGAGATTCCATCTCCTGTAATGACATGCCCAAGGAATTCAACCTTATCAAGGAAGAATTCGCACTTCGATAACTTGCCATACAGCTTCTCCTTCCTGAGGGTCTCCAGAAAAATTCTCAAGTTCTGCTCATGCTCCTCTGGGGTCTTCGAATATATCAGAATATCATCTATGAAGACTACAACAAACTGATCCAAGTACTGATGAAACACCTTGTTTATCAGGTTCATGAACACTGCCGGGGCATTGGTCAACCCAAACGGCATCACCAAAACTCGAACTGCCCATAGCGAATCCTGAAATCTGTTTTCGGAATATCTTCCCTCTTCACTTTTACCTAGTGGTACCCTGACCTCAAGTCTATCTTTGAGAATACCTTCGCTCCGCTCAACTGGTCAAACAAGTCATCTATCCACGATAATGGGTATTTGTTCTTGATAGTGAGGTTATTTAGTGCCCTGTAGTCGATACACATATGTACCGACCCATCCTTCTTTGGTGCAAAAAGTACCGGAGCACCCCATGGTGATGAACTGGAACGGATAAAGCCCTTATCTTGCAACTCAACTCCGTCAGTTCGCTATTGTTTACTCTATAGACGTGCTAAGATATCGGCTCTGCGCCTGGCACTAAATCTATAGAGAATTCCATATCTCTGTCCGGTGGCAACTCTGGAAACTCCTCTGGAAAGACATTCAAGAACTCTGCAATCAATGGATGTGGCGGCTCCTACTCTTCTACCAAAGCTCCATTGAAATTGCCTTCGCTCTGCTCTGCTCCTCAGACGAACTCGAACTCCGGCTCTCTTGACATCTGAAATAAAACTCTGCCTCCATGACAATCGATACTAGCGTGATGCCTACTCAACCAATATATCCCGAGTAATATATCGTAACTCAGAAGTGGCATTACGAGTAAACATACGCTCAGCTCATGGCCTCCCAAATAAACTCTCTGGTTCTTACAAACATCATTGACCAGGAAGATGTCACCCCCGATCGTGATATTGCAAGTCCTCACCAACGGTTCAGACTCAAGACGATGCCTCAAAGCAAAATATACAGATACAAAGCTATGAGAAGCACCAGAATCGAACAAAACATGACCTGGAAAGGAATCGAGATAAACTAAACCTGAGATGACATCGCCAACGGGCTCCTCCTCCTCGACAGTCAAGGTAAAAGCTTGCCCCTGTCGCTGTGCTCCTCTCGGCTGCTGATATTGGGCAAATTGCTGCTGTTGCGGTGAAAGAGGTCCTCTTTGCTGGCCCGCTGGTGGTCTAGCGGGTGCTCTCTGTGCATGTCCTCCACCCTGAGCTGGACGAGCTGGGACTTTAGGACAAGCCCGCAACTAATGATCTTCTGATCTACAGAATAAGCATTGGCCTAGCCTCATCCTACATGCGTCCCATCCGTGTCCTTGCTTCTTACAGAAAGTACAAGGAATTGCTGCCCTCTGAATCTGATGCATCTGCTGTGCCGGCGCTCTAGCTGGCCCATGATACTGCTGCCTCTAGTGCTGATAAGGCCTATGGTGCTGCTTCTAGAAGTGAGGCATCTTCGCTGGACCTGTGTTGTTGCTGGATCCTCGGATATCCTTAGGCCTCTTAAAGCCAAGCTCTAAGTCACCCTCCACTCTCTACGCCTGCCCGAGTATCTCCTCGAAGGTGGCGGTAGGATCTCCGTTGGTGTGGGGTTTGACTTCCCGGTTCAGGCCCTTTCTGAACTTCCTTGCTCTGCCTCTAGGGTTCTGACCCTCCATGAAGCGACCTAGACGGCAATACTCCGCCGCATACTCGTCCACTGACATACCTCCCTAGACGAGGTACTGGAACTGACTCTCCAAAGATGTAAGGGCCACGTTTGGGAAAAACTTCTCCTTGGAAAGCTCTTTGAAGGCTTCCCAAGAGAGTCCTGGTACTGCAATCCTCGGGTCTGTCCGGAACCATGTCAAAGCAATGTCGAACATCATACACCCCGCTGCCTTTATTTGTAGCTCCTCTGGAATCTGCGCCAGCCGCAGGTTTCGCTCTATGTCCTCGATCCACTCATCCGCATAGATAATCCCCTCTGTGTCCCTGAAGTCCTTTGGGCCCATCCTCTTGAAGTCGATGATGGTACTTGGCCGCGGCTGATGCAGAATAAACTGAGTTGGTGCTGTCTGTGGCTGGACTGTAGTAGCTCTCTCTACTGTTGTAAGTGCGATCTGGTGAGCATTTTTTATGCTCTGCCGCAGGACCTCTGACTGTCGTTGATGCGCCTCCATCATCTGCTGGAAGAATGCGAACATTTGTGTCAAATCACCTATAGGTGGTGGAGGTGGAAGATCCTCAGAAACTGTCTGTCCTCTCCTCGGTACTGGAGGTGGAGCACATCCGAAAGCTGCTGCCGATACGCCCACCTGGACTAGTGAAGCTGACCTCCTGAATGTAGGTGCTGGACCATCGTCTGAGGGTGCTGCCCTCATGGGTGATGAAGTGACTGATCGCGCTATCACGATACCTGATCGCTAGGAACACGTCTTCGGTGGCATCCTGAAGATAGATTGAAATACAGAATCAATATTGAATATGATACGATATCATCAAAGAAGGACAAAACTTTATTCAAAGTAAAACAATATTCAATAGATAAGGATTTGCAAAAAAATAGATTAGAAATTTTCTAGGTGTGATTGAGTAAACCCTCAGCCTAAATCCTATTTCCTAAAGCAGGCTCGTAGCAGTACTCTAGACGAGTACAACTACGAAATCATACTAATTGCGAATCTAGACCTGCATGGGCCACCACTAAAAATGTGTCACGATCCGCACCCGGATATTCGGGCACGATTATGTGGTTATGTCCAGCCTAAGCCGCAGAATCGGTAGTAGAACGCTGTCTGGGTCATTTCTAACTATCTAACATCTCAACAATATAATATGGTACCTGTCAATCATCTCAACTCCAAACGGAGGAGCAATATGGTATCTCAAAAGTATAACTAATCTCAATCACAAAACAAACTAAGGAAGAATAATGCACGAATGTAATTGCAAAGGAAAGAAATAAAGATACAATCCACAATCTGAAATAATATACAAGATGTGAATCCACCAAAATAATAGTCTAATACAAGCCAACACAAACGCTAGACCTCCTCGGGCTCTGCAACTAAGTTCTTCTGGTCTATAGGAGTATCCTCTATAGGTACGCCGTCCTGCGGTCCGTAGAATGTGGAACACTGCTCTAAAAGCCAGTCATCTGGAAAAAATATATCCAGTCAGGATTGGAGCGAAGTACATACCTCTGAAAGCAGTTTCAATAACATAATCGAGCATATAAACAGATTTAGAAATGAAATACAAGATCACTAAACATATGAATGAATGAACAATAGATATACAAGTAATAATATGAGAATATAGATCAACAATATGAATATCACAATATGATGAAATAACTGCAATCTAAACTAACTAATGTGCCTCAGAATACAAGTTCATTATCTGATCGGGTTGGGTGAACATGATCAGGTAAGACGATTACAAGTGAGGTGTGTAACCAGAATGTACACGATGTAACAATGGGGCTTTGATCATATAATCAACTCCTACTCTCCCACGCCCAACTAATACCGATGGATCCAATCAGGAAACGGTACGAACACGAAATATAACCACTGAACACGAGCAGTGGGTGTACACGAATATCATAACCACCGAACATGAGCGATGGGTGTACACGAATAATCACACTGAACACGAGCAGTGTATGAACACAAAATGTAATCAATACCCAATATACACGATAAGATACAATATATACGAGTACCCGCTGAACACGGTAGGGGATAACATCTCCTGACGGGAACCATATAGTACCAGTCCGTGAAATCACTGTGTCGGGATCAATATATACAATTTTAGAACATGAATATATACAATATTATGAATTAAAAACTATCAGAGAAATATACTCGCCTGAAGTCCTAAGCAAGGTGTGTCTCTCGATGCCCAAGCTGGTGTCACAAAACCTATATATGGTATGTTGCATCAATATAAGGTTCTAAAATAGAAATAAGTTAAGTTAATGCAATTCTAAGTCGATATGCCATTTCTAAGTCAAACCAATGAAATCTAGGTTGCAAGAGTCTAATACTCAGTCACTAAGTCGATATACTATGAAGCTATGCTATACTAGCTAAGCTAAGATATTAAAAGGCATTCAAAAGTCGTATCCTAAGATACGCAAGTTTAATCATATGAAAATAGTGTTTTAGATATATATACAAGCCAATATATATAGTATCTATACAAAACATGAATTTAGGATACCTTGGCCTT
Organism: Iris macrosiphon; assembly: GCA_036927795.1. Classification (NCBI taxonomy): domain Eukaryota; kingdom Viridiplantae; phylum Streptophyta; class Magnoliopsida; order Asparagales; family Iridaceae; genus Iris; species Iris macrosiphon. The sequence continues at coordinate 85,358,762 of JAYESA010000007.1, forward strand.
GTACCAATGCGTATCACACCTATCTCGATACCCAAACCCAATACCTTGGGTATCGGCCCAATACCATAGTAATACCTTGATATTCCGAGGTAACCCAAACCTCTACAAAAAGCTAAAACATATATATAGACCTAAACTAATATTCTAACTATAAGCTAACATATACTAATTACTATAATGGATATCAATAATACATAGAAACTAACTATAATACACTACACACATCTCCATATGTAATATACTTACATATATACATATAGCTAAACTACATGCTAAGCATAGCTATTAATATACTATTAACTATCTAGATGTATATATGTAGGTATGTTATGTTTGTGTATGTGTTTTGAGAGTGTGAATGAAGGTAGGGATATGCTAGAGCTAGTGTATCAATTTCGAGTGAGTTTAGTGTATCAGTGAGTGAGTGTGTTATATGTGTGTGATAGTGCAATTAAGGATCGGGTTCTTCACTGTGTTTGTGTCAGTGTTTATGAGGTTGTGTGTGTGAGAGTGAGAGCTACTGCATAGTGGCAGCAAGGAGGGAGCTCGGGCATAGAAAATGAGAGCATGTGCAGTTAAATTCAGTCTGCCATCAAGCATTAAACTCAGCAAGTGCAAACTGCAGCACTGAAACAACAGATGCAACACAGAGGCATGGCAGTTGGCAACTGGAGCAGGTCCACTGCAGGTTCAGCATCTCAGGTAGTGGACACTGCTCAGTGAGAGTATCAGGAGGTATCTGCACAGTGCAGTAATAGCGTGTCTGTTAGGTAGTGCTAATGCAGTATCAGGGGGTGCAGTATCAGTAGTATAGTATATTAGTTAGAGTTAAGGGTAGGTGTATAGGTGTCTGTATGAGCATTGTGTGTATTAGTATATTCTTGTTAATTGATACTGTGCAGTAAGTGATAGGAGTCGGGTTCAAGCACAGGCAAATGGGGAGTTCACCAAGTGCTGTAATGCAAGTAAGGGCATTGGTGCAAGTGATGTGCACCACACATGTGTAGTTGATGCACAGATATTCTATGTACATGCTTTGGGAGTTTGAGGTCTTGTGCAAGGTATGGGTAGTTAGTTAATTTTAGTTGCTAGTTTAATAGCTAGTAGATAGGTGGACTAGTTAGACTATGAGCTAAGTGTAGTACCATATATAGATATTATATATGGATAGGTATTATATGAGGTATTGGTACGTTAGTATTGTATTATAGTTAGTATCTAAGTATTATATGGAAATCTATATTATAGTACTTAGTATATATTAATATACTGGTTGAGGGTTACATATATATTAGCTATAATCATGAGATTTGAATTACCTTGGAATACCAAGGTAATGTTAAGATAAAGGGTCGATACCAAGGTATTGGGTTGAGTGTCGAGATAGGTAGTGTGATACGCATTGGTGAAAGGCCAAGGTATCCAAATTGCATTGTTTAGTTAAGATACTATAATTATTGACTTGTATATATACGTAAATTACTATTTCATATATTGAAACTTGCGTATCTTAGGATACGGACTTTTGAGTATCTTTTAGTATCTTAGATTAATTAGCATGGCTTAGTTCCTTAGTGCATTGATTTAGTATCCTAGTGTTAGACTCTTGCAACTTAGAAATAGTCGGTCTGACTTAAAAATGGCTTTATGAATTAGAATTGCATTAGTTTAACTTATTCCATTCTAGAACCCTGTATTGATGCGATGTACCATGTATAAGTCTGTATGACTCCAGTTTGGACATCGATCTTCATTCATGCTCCGGACCACAGGCGAGTACATTCTCTGATAGTTTTCATTATGTTGATTATTTCTATAATTCTAGTTGTAGTGTATGCTTGATTCTGACACTGTGGATACACGGGCTAGTATCATAGATACCTGTCATGAGGAGTCGTGATTGGAATCCATCGTTCTAGCTGTGGACGGGAAAATATTAACAAGATTATGTGATCATACCCCACTTTACATGCATCATAGTCCACCCCACATATCACGTAGGGTGTAGCCTGACCATTTACATGCATCATAGCCTGTTATATATGATTAGCCTGACTATTGATCGCATCATAGCTAACCAGATGGTTAGCCTGACCTCACATGTATCATAGCCAATCATATATAACAAGCCTGATCTAGTCCTGCCGATCACATAGCAAACTGATATTTCACAACACTTAGCTAGAATTTCTATTTCTTTATTCCAATTCACTCATTTCTAACATTCACATATATCTATTCATTGTTAGTTAGTACTATTGCTGATTACATATCTCTCCAGTATTTTTTATTTTTCAGTATTTTTTTATCATGTATTTCCTTACACTGCCTTATAGTTTTTGTCAATATAAATAAAACTACTGTTTAGTGCTTTTGCTTCGCTCTAATCCTGATTGGATAACATGTTTCAGAGGACCTTGAGAATTTCTGTCCTACTCACTATGGCAAAGGAGTAGAGGGAGACTATATACCAGAGATTCTAGAGGAGTCACTCTCCTTAGAGGAGACACCACCTGCAGTCGTTTAGACAACTCCTTGGTCTAGTTATCTATGTATTTATTTGTTCTAAACTTGAGACTTGGTTTGTATTATTGTTGAGACTATTTATGTTGGGATAGCTAGACTCTAGATTATTGTTGTATTTGGGTTGTTATGCTCGACTTATGTCGGTACTTCCTTATCTTTTATATCTTATCATGCCATTACTTTCCTATCATTATTATGATTGAGTATCTATGAATTGTTGATCAATGCATTATTCATTGTCCTCCTTAAGGAGTTGAAATCATTGACATGTTATCTTGTGAGCTATGTTTAGTAGTATTGAGACGTAGATAGCATTCTACTGCCGATGCTGCGGCGTAGGCTAGACGTACCCACAGCTCATTCCCAAATTCTGGGTGTGGGTTGTGACACGGTACCAGATTGTGTGTGCCGAGTGAAGCTTTACGCGAGAAGATTCTTCAGGAGACGTATCAATCTCAGTACTCTATGCATTCTGGAGCCAACAAGATGTATAGGGACATGAGAGAGCATGTTTTATGGTATGGTATGAAGTAGGAGGTAGCTAGCTTCGTATCTAGATGCTTGGTATGCCAGCAGGTAAAGGCAGAGAGACAGAGGACGGAAGGATTGCATCAGCCTTTACCCATTCCAGATTAAAAATGGGAGCATGTGACGATGGACATTGTTTCATGGCTTCCGCGTTCTCCAGGAGGTAAAGATGCGATTTGGGTCATCGTAGACAGGTTGACCAAATCAGCCCACTTTCTGCCATTCAAAGTAGGTACATCTACGGAGAAGCTCGCGGAGATGTAAGTGCGTCAGATAGTCAGATTGTAAGGAGTTCCTGTGAGCATAGTCTCGGATCGGGATAGTCGCTTCACGTCCTACTTCTGGAGGACTTTGCAGGCTATCTTGGGCACTCCGCTCAAGTACAGTACCGCATATCACCCTCATACAGACGGACAGCCAGAGTGGACTATTCAGACTCTCGAGGACATGCTACGTACCTGTATTTTGGATTTTGGAGGCTCTTGGGAGGTTCATCTTCACCTGGTAGAGTTTTCTTACAACAACAACTACCAGGCCAGTATAGAGATGTCACCATTTGAGGTATTGTATAGACGGAGATGCCGTACTCCATTTTCATGGGATAATATTGTAAGAGAGCCTTATTGGGACCAGAGATGGTAGTCGATACAGCTAAGAAGGTGAAGCTCATCAGGGATAGACTTCGAGTGGCACATGACAAACAACAACATTGGACCGATAGCCACTAGAGACCATTAGAGTTTGAGGTTGGTGGTTTGGTGTTTATTAGGATTTCTCTGACATGGGGCACGATTCATTTCGGTGGAGACGAGAAGCATAGTCCACGATTTATCGGACATTTCAGTATTCTCGAGAGGGTCGATGCAGTTGCTTACGGACTAGACTTGCCACCTGCATTAGAGTGAGTACACAATGTATTTTAAGTATCACAGCTGAGACAGTACGTGAAAGATCCTAGTCAGGTATTGGATCACTTGGAGATAGAGGTGGGCCCTACTCTTAGCTATCCAGAGCAGCCGGTTGAGATTCTGGATTGGAGAGAGAAGGTGCTGAGGAACCAGACGATTCCTTTGGGGCGCATCGCATGGAGGCATCACTCGCCAGAGGAGAGTACCTGGGAGTGAGAGGCCGAGATACGCGAGCGATATCCTTATCTGTTTGAGCCGTGAGGTATAATTCTTTCTTGCTCGTATTGATTGCTTTTGGTAGTTAGTTTTTTCTTAATTTGAAGGACAAAATTTTTCTAAGGTGGGTAGGATTGTCACCCTCACTTTTTCAACTAAAGATAGTTAGGTAATTGGGCACGGGTATATTTATTTTAGAAAATAATATTAAATATTGTGCATGTTATAAATATTAATTATTGTGTTATTTATTTATTATAGATGTTAGATTTTATTTTAGACTTGTATTAGTGGACCTAAGTAGTTTAGTTTAGATCCATGGACCAATATTTAATTTTAGTTAGAATTGAGCCCAATAATACGCCCATTCATTAGGAGGAGGAATTAATGAGTAAAACTAATTAGACTAGAACCTTCCCTCCTTAATTATTTTTTCATGACAAGCCCCAAGGGGTATTTTAGAGTTTCCATAATAGCTTGAAAGAGGGGAAAGTGCTGGCCACCATAGGGGTGGAGAGAGACTCTCTCCTCATTTATTATTCCAAATCTAGATCTAGAAAATTTCTTCCAAAATTTTTCATTCCCACCCCAATTTTTACTCAAATTTCTTTCAAATTCCTTCCCTATTAATCATTGGAGGCTATTAGAATAAGGATCTACAAAGAGGAAGTAAGGATCTACAAAGAGGAGCATGGATCTATAATATTGAGGCTCTTGACACTCAATTTAGAAAATTCATTGGAAATTTATCTCCCAATAGGTACAATTAAGTTTTCCCTCTCTAATTAGGTTCTAAATCTATAATTTAACTATTAAGAACCCTCCCATGTACTAAGGATACCCATAGGAATTGGAATTAGGTTCATAGGAGGCCTGTGGAGAAAGTTATGTAGTATTTTGTGTAAATTTTGGAGGAATTCCGAGATTGGCACATCTTGTGTTTGTCAATAGGTCAATTAGACCAAATTGACATGTGTTTGATTCTGTGTGACTAGTGTCGTGTCCGCAATTGGATACATATAGGCCATATCCCGACAATTTGGTGATACGGGTTGATTTGGTGGTTTTCTTCCGACACGGGGGTTTGAGCATGTCGTATTTTGACACAGGCACGTAGTTGAGTAGCTAGCTTTTCATGTTGTTCATAATTATGATTTTAGACTTGCTCGTGTTCTTCGGGATACGTTTGGTTGTGTGGTGGAGCCGTATCACAAGCGTATCATAGAATGAGTGTGTTACGTTTGTGGTGCACTCCACGTGTTTGTTTCCTTGCATTTAGATTCAATATAACTTAGTTATAGCTATTAGAATGTTATAATTATATTGTAATATGATATATATGTATATATATATATATATATTTATGTGTATATTCTATGTTTTATTTTGAGCTGTTGGTGGTCATGAGAGAATGGGGAGTTCGTATGCATCACTAGTATGGTAATTGTATATATATATACATAGTGATACATATATCTGTAGATATAGATATATGAATGTGGTTCGCATATATATATATATGTGGAGGTATATATATATAGATATATATGTTTGTATGAGGATGAGTGTGTATATATATATATATATATATATATATATATATATATATATATATATATATGTTTGATAATATGTTTATATATGTATGTAGGTATAGTTATAATTATATGTGTGTGTGTCCAACATATATATACATACATACACACACACACACACACACACATATAATTATAACTATACCTACATACATATATAAACATATTATCAAACATATATATACATATATATATATATATATATATATAAATATATATATATATATATATATATATATATATATATATATATATAGGTATATATATGTATTGTGTGTGTGTCCATGTGTGTGAGTGAGTGAGTGTAGAGTGTCAGTGTATCAGTGAGAAGAGGGGTCGGGTTGCATAGTATCAGCAGCAAGTAGCAGTATATCAGCAGCATTAGCAGCAACTACAGCAGCATTCAGTAGCAACAACTGCAGCAGCAAGTAGTCGTATATCAGCAGCATTAGCAGCAACTACAACAGCATTCAGTAGCAACACCTGATATCACATGTTTCTCATAATCTTCAGCTTGACTTCGAACATATTTCTCAATCATAGCATATACTCCAATCTTAGGCACACAAGAGCAGGCAGCAGGCGACCGGAGGGAGGAACAATACTTCTTTTTCTCGCCACGCCAGCCACTTCAATGAAGCAACATTCAGCAGCAATAGCAAGTGCAGCAGTTGTACTGCAGTGCATTGTAGTGTATGCACAACAAGTGCAGAAGTTTGCACTATAATACATTGCCCAGCAAATGCACAGCAAGAGCAGCATCAGCAATGCTGCAACAGCTAGAGCAGAGCACTGCAGCAGCAAGTGCAGTACGCAGCAAGAGCATGTACGACAATATCAAGCAGTGTATCAACTTCAGCAGCAAGGGATGCAGCAATAGTGCAGACAAAAATTACAAGCAGTGTGGTGTGCAGCAGTAGCAGTAATTGGAAGAGGTTGCATTCAATCATGTAAGGGGTCCAGGTATTAGCTTGGGGTGAGTATTAGATATCTGGTTAAGGGGCAGTGGGTATTAGAATTTTATGAGTCAGTTAAATTTGACTTAACCTTTAGTTCATACTTTACCTTATGTATCAGGCTTCACGAGTTGTGTAGTAGCAGTGCATATGAGTTTCAGTTAGGAGTTAGTTGTTATCTGTATTAGTTAAGTATGTGATACAATTTGAGTATCTGTTTAGCATACCTCTTAGTATAAATTTATGTCAGTGTTATCAGTTAGTACTTTATTTAGTATTAGATTAGTAATATTTTAAGGTCAAGTATCAGATGCAGGAGTATTGAGTTTGTATATCAAGATGGGTGTGTAGGTAGTGTGATACCGCTTTTGTTTCAAAGCCAAGGTTTTGACTTAGCATTAGTTAGCTAAGAGTACTATATATATATATATATATATTAGTAATTTAATATCTAATAACTTGCGTATCTTATGATACGATACTTTGTTGGTATCCTAGTATCTTAATATAGCTAGTATGGCCTAATTACATAGTGTATGGACCTAATATCCTAGAGATGGACTCATACAACCTAGAAATAGCTAGTTTGACTAGTTTGACCTAGAGTTGACTTAGTTTGACTATTTTGACATAGGGATGGCTTTATGACCTAGAATTGAACTAGTTTAACTTATTTTCGTTCCAAAATCTAGTATTGATGCAATATACCATATATAGGTCTGTGTGACACCAGCTTGGGCATTAAGAAACATACCTTGCTCAGGACCTCAGGCGAGTACATTTCTCTGTTAGTTTTTATTTCATAATAGTGTATATAGCTCATATTCTAGAACCGTATACTTGATTCTGACATAGTGGTTTCACGGAATGGTAGTATATGGATCCTGTTAGGAGATATTATCCCCTACCGTGTTCTTCGGGTACTCTTTCACATATATTTTATCATGTGTATTGGGTATTCATTTATTATATTTTGTGTTCACACACTGCTCGTGTTCAGTGTGCCTATATACGTGTACACACACTTCTCGTGTTAAGAGTGCCCATATCCGTGTTCGTAACGTGTCATGATTGGATCCATTGGTATTAATTAGGGATGGGGGAGTATGAGTTCATTATGTGATCAAGCCCCAGTGTATTCGTGTACATGTCGATTACGTACCACACTTGTAATCGAGTTACCTTATTGTATTCGTGTTCAACCTAAATTGATAACATAATAAACTTGTATTCCAAGGCACATTGGTTAGATTTCAGTTATTCCTTTTTATTGCAGATATTCTATTGCATGTTCTACTTTCAGTACATTACCTGTACACTCTAGTTTATTTTATTTTGTTATTTAGTTATCTTGTATTCCTTTCTATTATCTGTTTTATATGCTCGATTATGTATTTGAAACTGCTTTCAGAGGTATGTACTTCGCTCCAATCCTGACTGGATATATTTTTTATATGATTGGCTCATAGAACTAGTGTCCTATATTCTACGGGTCGCAAAAGAATATACCATTAGAGGATACTCCGATAGACCAGGAGGACTTAGTTCCAGAGCCTGAGGAGGTCTAGTTTATTTTGGTGGATTTATATTAGACTGTTATTGAGATTCATGGCATGTCTATTATTTCAGACTTGTGGATTGTATCTTAATTTTTTTCTTCGTTATTCCATTTGTTTTTATCTTCCTTAGTTTGCATTATGATTAAGTATAGTTACATTTATGAGATACCATATTGTTCCTCCGTTTGGAGTTGAGATGATTTACAGGTACCTTATATATATTATGTGAGATGTGTAGATAGTAGAATTGACCCAGACATCGTTCTACAACCAATGTTGCGTCGTAGGCTGGGCGTACCCACGTACTTGTGCCCGAATATTCGAGTGCGGGTAGTGACACATTTTTAGTGGTGGCCCATGCAGGTCTAGAGTCGCAAGTAGAGTGATATCGTAGTGGTGCTCACCTAGATAACTACTACGAGCCTGCTTTAGGATATATGATATAAGTTGAGAGTATACTCATTCACAACTAGGAAACACTTCCAAATATCAGTTTTTCTTTCCTTATCTATTAAATATTTGCTTTACTTTGAATAAAATCTGTCATTTATTACGATATCGTATCTTACTCAATATTGATTCCTTTGTTCCATCTATCATCAGGATAACGTCGAAGACGCATTCCCAGTGCTCAGGTGCCATCTCAGCGAGGTCAGTCACTTCGTCGCCTATGAGGGTAGCACCATCAGAAGCTGTTCTAGCAACTACATTCCAGAGGACAACTCCACCGATCCAGGTGGGTATTTCTGTAGCAGCTTTCGGAGGTGCTCCACCTCTAGTTCAGAGGCCAACGCCGACAGTTTCAGGAGATCTTCTACCCCCACCATCCGCAGCCAATCAGACGTAGATGTTTGTGCTCTTTCAGCAGATGATGGAGGCATAGCAGCGTCAGTCAGAGGTTATGCGACAGAGCTTTGAAAATTCTTACCAGATTACGCTCGCAGCAATTTAGAGAGACGCCTTAGTCAAGCCACAGACGGCACCACCTTAGTTTAACCCGCAGCAGTCGAGGCCGGGGACCATCATAGACTTCAAGAAGATGGGGCCGAAGGACTTTAAAGGCACTAAAGGGATCATTTATGCTGATGCTTGGATAGAAGACATTGAAACGAAACCTACGACTGGCGTAGATTCCAGAAAGGTTGCAGTTAGAGGCCGCAGGGAGCATGATGTTCGACATTGCATTGACTTGGTTCAAGATAGACCCCAGGATCTCAACACCAGGACTTACTTAGAAAGCTTTCAAAGATCTCTTCAAGGAAAATTTCTTTCCAGATGTGGCTTTGACATCTCTAGAGAGCCAGTTTTAATACCTTTCAGGAAGGTATGACGGTGGATGAGTATGCGACAGAGTATTGCATATTAGACCACTTTATGGAGGGGCAGAACCCAGAGGAAAAGCCAGGAAGTTTGGGAAGGACCTGAACATGGAGGTCAAATCACATACGAATGGAGATCCTACTGCTACCTTTGAGGAGATTCTGAGGCAGACATAGAGGGCAGAGGATATCTAAAGCTTGGCTCTAAGAGGTCGAGAGACATAGGAGGATCCAGTATCAACATAGGTCTAATGAAGCGGCCTTATTTTTAGCAGGAACACCAGAGGCACTTCCAGCAGCCGAGGCAGAGGTATCATGGACCAGCTAGAGCGTCGGTAGAGAAGATGTACCAGATCCACATGGCAGCTATTCCTTGCACATTCTGTAAGAAGCAAGGAGATATATGTGATGCATACAGGATAAGATTGGGACAGTGCTTATTCTGCTTATCAGGAGACCATCACTTGGGGGTTTGTCCTAAAGTTCCAGCTCGTCCAGCTCAGGGCAGAGCTTATGCACAGAGAGTATCCGCGATGCCACAAGCGGGACAACAGAGAGGAGCCAGTCGGTGATGTTATCTCAGGTTCAGTCTATCTTGATTCTTTTCTAGCTCATGCTTTATTTGATTCTGGTGCTTCACATAGTTTTGTATCTGTATATTTTGCTTTGAAACATCATCTTGAGTCTGAACTGTTGGCAAGGACTTGAAAGATTATGACGGGGGGCAATATTATCCTGGTTAGTGATGTTTGCAAGGACCGAAGAGTTTCTTTATGAGGCTGAGAGTTAAGCATATGTATACTCGTATTGCCACTTCCGAGCTACGATATAGTACTGGGGATGGATTGGTTGGGTAGGCACCATGCTAGTATCGATTATCAAGGAGGCAAAGTTTTATTTCAGACACCAGGAGAGCCAAATTTTGAGTTCGTCAGAGGAGTAGCAGAGAAAAGTGAAGGAGACTTTTGTGGAGCTTTTATAGAAGAGCAGGAGCTGCCACATCCATTGATTGTAAAGTATATGGACGTCTTTCCGGAGAAGTTGTCAGGGTTTCCACCAGACAGAGAGGTGGAGTTCTCTATAGACTTGGTGCCAGGTGTAGAACCAATATCACATCATATCTGTAGAGTGAACAACAGTGAACTAGCAAAGTTGAAGCAGGTGGATGAGTTACAGGACAAGGGCTTCATTCGCTCCAGTTCATTATCGTGGGGTGCTCCGATACTTTTTGTACCGAAGAAGGATGGGTCGGTACGCATGTGTATCGACTATAGGGCACTCAACAAACACACTATCAAGAACAAATATTCGTTGTCGCGGATTGACGATTTGTTTGATCAGTTGGGTAGAGCAAAGGTATTCTCGAAGATAGACTTGAGGTCGGGGTACCACCAGGTGAAAGTAAAGAAGGAAGACATTCCTAAGACAGCTTTCAGGACTCGGTATGGGCAGTTTGAGTTCTTCGTGATGCCGTTTGGCTTGACTAATGCTCCGACGGTATTCATGAACACTATATATATATATATATATATGTATATATATATATATATATATATACCAATTATATATATATTAACATATACTAATGGAATACATATACAAAATATATATATACATATACCAATGAATAAGATACATACATACTAAATATATACATACTAAATATATGTATACATATACCAAATGAACAATATATGCATACTAAATATATATATACCAAATAAGTAATATACGCATACGCGTACGTATGCGTACACAACAAATCACAAGAGAAAATACTGCTCACCTTGGCCTCGGCGTGCACGTGCACGAGATCGGCGATGGCGACGATGTTGATGACGACGATGACGACGACGTTGATGACAACGATGTCGACGATGTTGATGACGATGATGACAATGACGTTGATGACGATAATGTCGACGATGTTGACGATGTTGATGATGAGGCAGGGTCGAGGTGATAATGGTGGTGGTAGTATAGAGTGGTGGTGGTCGAGGTGATAATGGTGGTGGTGGTTCAGTCGAGGGGATCGGGATGAGGAAGATGATGACGAGAGGAGGATCCGGCGAGGTTGGGGAGGAGGATGGGTGGGCTGGCTCGGGTCAGGGAAGATACTCCGATGGTACGGCGATCAGTCCGGCACAGGTGATGGCGATCGTGTAGGCGTCGGGTTGGGCCTCCGGTCTAGTAGGGCGGTTGGCAACGAGGCTCCGACGAAGGGATGGCAAGGTGGAGTTCAGTCGTGCTCCGGTGAGTCATCGACGGGGTGGCCGGAATGTGCAGCGTTCATGGGAGGCGAGAACAGCAGCATTGGGTTGGGTTTCACGGTGCAGTCGGCGGGGAGAGAAATACTCCGGCGTGACGAGGAGGGAGATGGTAGGCGGCTGCGGGCTTCAGGCGAGAGCGGGTGGTGTCGTGTGAACTCCGGCGGGTCGGGTGGTCGAGGCTCCGACCGGGGAAGAGGAGGAAGAAGAAGATGAATAGGAAGATGGGAAGGAGTTGGCTGGTGCTTGTGGTTAGGAATAGAAAAAAAAAAGGAAAAGTAAAGAAAAGAATATTTATACATATATGCAAGGTGTTGGGTTGACCTAGAAATTGGCTTAGTCAAACCTTTGGAAAAAGGGCTTCCCATATAGGTATTTCAAGGGCAAGGAATTGGTTTGATTCAAAATGGAGGGTTAGGATTACATTGGTTCAAAATAATGGAGGCTATGGTTTGAGGAGGTTGATGTTGAGTTACACACTCCAAAAATTATGGAAAAATTCACATGAAGGAGAAATGGGTTTCTTTATGTGTTGTGTCCAATGGGTTGGACACCTTAATGCATTTTTGCATAAAAGTGCCCAACAATTAGAAAATTGCACAAAGTTGAAATTTGGTTTAATTTAATTAAAAATTAATACAATAGGTGTTCTAAAATAAATTGAAAGTACATGGGGCTAAAAATAGGTGGGACACAAGTGTCATGAATGAAGAAGACTAAGAATAGAATATTACCCTAATTTGGGTTGCTCAAAATCGGTCTAGATTGTGTCTCCAATTTCGATTGGAACGCACAAAGATACAAGATTGGACTTATTCGAATTAAAATAAATGTTTGCGACAAATATTGTGCGACTAAAATATAGTACAAGAGAGCATAATTATAAGTTACACAAAGGTCAGAAAAGAAGGCAGGCATGTCTAGGACAAAGGTATGAAATTTGTTGGAAGGCAAAAGCTAGGATAATGCTCCAAATATCGAAGCAACGGTAAGGCACAACAATTAAATAAAATCACGTTAATTAATTATAACCCTAAATAAATAAATCCTGAAATAATACAAATTAAATCCACAATCCTACATTTCGGTCAGGGGTTCATCTAGTAGGCTTCTAGGTCTAGTCTACTAACTCATGCACTAAGAACATTATATAATATATATATAAATACACATATCATGCAATTAATTAAAATATATTCACACAACACTTATAATAAAAAAAATCCAAAAATAACCCTATTTCAGAATGTGGTAGTGATAAGTCTACCCTCCTTAGAAAAATTTCGTCCTCGAAATTTAAGATCCTCAATAGTTGTATTTACTCATTATATTATTTTCCATCAAAATTTAAATTTATCAAACCAAATAATCATGAAGTAAATCCACATTGTTATTTCACAAAATTTTCAAAATATCATATTCCTGAAAATCCTCGAAATAAAAATCAAATTCCATTTTTATTACAATCTTCTTCAAAATTTTAAGTTAATAATTAAATACTCAAATATTTAATATCCAATCCTCTAATTTAAATCCAATCAATGCATATTTAGAAAATCTAAAGTGTCATCCCCAAAAATTTGAATTCAAACTCTAATACATTAAAGATTTACTCTTCTATTCTTTTTCCACACAACACTCATCAATGTAATACTTATAAAATCTTTAAATATCGCATTCAATTTATATCTTAAATTTATATCTTGCAGTCAAATAAATATAATGATAATCTTCTTAAATTCCTCAAATTTAATGACAAATTCAATCATATCATAATCTTTATAAAAATCTATGATTTAACAAAATCGTCAATTCTGCCATATTAAATTCTCAACTCTTTATTTAAATTAATATTTATCCTCGAAGTTTAAGGCACCTTGTCTCTCTTTGTCAAGTCATAACCTCTTCATTAATCTTTACGACGGTCAAACCCCCAACAATCAAGGTCTAAGAAAATCCTACCTACAGTCACACAACATTCAATCTAGAAAAATATATGTATGGTTTATGGTCTATTTTGTCATGGTATTGCTGTCTCTGCCATGGTGTACTACTAACTATATTCTAGCAAAAAAATCACTAATACAAGCTACGACACTAAGAAATCAATCAATCAAACAAACGAAAATAGAACAGGAGAAAAGGAAAGAACAGAACCTGCTAACACATCACCTGCAATATCGATCTCCTCGACCGTTATCGCAAATGCTCTGCCCTGCTGGGGTGGCTCCCTCCGCAGGTGCTGAGCAATCTGCGGTTCCACAGGTGGCCTAACTAGATCTCTATAATTTGGAGCTGCGCGTTGTCCGGGAAGATAATGAACTAGAGGACAATCCCTCATTTGGTGTCCTGCATCGCCATAGTGCAAACAAAGTCCTAGCCTCAATCTACATCTCTTCCAAAGGTGACCTAGCTTCATACAGAAATGACAAGTCTGTTTATCCTGCTGAACACGAACCGGTGCCTGGTGCTGCTGGTGGTTATATTGAAACATCCTCGGCTGCTGCTGAATATGGGGGTGCTTCACCGGTCTCGTGCTACCACTCGTACCTCCAAAAATATTACGACTCCTCTTAGGCCTGAGATCTAGATCATCTTCTACAATCTGGGCATCCATCAAGATATCCCCAAAGGTAGCGGTACGACGACCGGAAGTGCGCGACCTAATCTCTTTTGTCAGCCCCTTTCTAAACTTTCGGGCTCTGTCTCCTGGGTCTCGAATCATGGACGATGGAAAACGACTCAATCGACAGAATTCTGCGGCGTAATCGTCGACCGACATAGTTCCTTGGATCAAGTCATGGAACTGACTTTCTAAAGTTCCTAAGGCCACGTCGGGAAAGAACTTCTCCTTGAAAAATCTCCTTGAAGGTCTCCCAAGTAAGTCGTTCATCAGTGAGTCTTGGTTTTGTACGATACCACGCCAGTGCGATATCAAACATCTGACTGCCAGCGACATCGATCTGAAGATTCTCCGAAATCTGCGCCAAACGTAAGTTCCTCTCTATATCCTCTAGCCAGTCGTGCGCGTAGAGTATTCCCTCGGTGCCTTTGAACTCTCGAGGCATCATCCTCTTGAAATCAACTATAGTGCATGGTCTCTGTTCTTGCTGTTAGCCAGGATACTGCTGGACAACTCTCTCAACTGCCTGTAGTGCCATCTTGTGAGCGTTCTCCATGATCTCTCTCATCAGTTCAGTCTGCGCTTGGTGTGCCTCTGCCTGCACTCTCTGAGCCTCAGCTTGAACTCGCTGAGCTTTTGCTGTCACTCTTTGGGCATCTACCATGCCCTGGATCAAAGTAAACATCTGTGCCCTGTCAATCGGTATACCTGCGGGAAGCGGAGTCGGTGGAGGTGGAAGGTTCTCCGTCATAGCTGGGGCAACACTCGGAATAGGTGGGAGAGAAGGAACTCCAGATGTCTGTCCGTCAGGTGGAGAGGTGGCAGACCCCTCTGAATTTGATGCTCCCACTCTAATCTTGTCTTCGACGACATCCTAAAGATAGACTGAAAAGAATCAATTTATGCAATAGATACGATATCATCAAGGAAGGACAATAAAATTCTAAAGGAAGCAATATTCAGAAGGAATAAGGATAACAAGACAGAAAGATTAGAAATGTTTTTAGTTGTGATTGAGTATCCGCTCTCATCCTAGTATGTTATATCCTAGATCCTATCGCAGGCACACAGTAGTACAACTAAGATATCGCACTACCACGACATCATACAACTTGCGAAGTCTGACTTGCATGGGCCACCACTAAAGTGGTATTACAAGTAGACACGCACTCAGTTCCCGACCTTCCAGAGTAACTCTTCGATTCTTGCAAATATCACTAACCAGGATAATTTCTCCCCCGGTCATGATCTTGCAAGTCCTAAGTAATGACTCAGCTACCAAATGATGCTGAGCAAAAGAAACAGATACAAAAATATGGGAAGCACCACTATCAAATAAAGCTAAAGTTAGAATAGAATTAAGAATAATAGAACCTGTGATGACATCTTCGTGGGGCTCGGCCTCCTCGACCGTTATAGCAAACACTCATCCTTGACGTGCATCTCTCTGATGCTGGTGCTTGGCATAACACTGCTGCTAGATCGGAAGCGGCGGTCCCCTCGGTTGTACTGCAGATGGCCTCACCTGTGTTCTTTGAGCTGGGGTTACTCCCTGAACTGCACGACGGGGGTTGGAAGGATAATCTCTCAGCTGATGCTCCTCAGCACCATAATATAGACAAACTTCCAACCTCTTCCTGCAAACTTCTCAGATGTGGCCGGACTTCTTACAGTAGTGGTAAAAAGCTTATTGTGACTGTCTCTGCTACTGCGGTGCCTGGTAAAACGGTGCCCTAACTAGAGTCTGGTGCTATTGCAGCTGCAGAAAAGCCTTAGACTGGAAATGAAGACGCTTAGCAGTCACTGTGCTGCTATTAGTCCCCAAAAAAGAATCATGGTCTCTCTTGGGTTTCAAGCCCAACTCCCTCTCAACCTTGCGTGTCTCCGTACTTATCTCTGAATATGTCTCTTAGAAACACAGAATAAGGATCTTTACTTCCCTGTTCAGACCCTCGCGTAAGCGGATAGCCCAAACCTCTGGGTCCCTCACCAAATATTCCACAAATCGGCAAAGCCTACCAAACTCTGCAGCGTACTCCTCCACGGACATGGTCCCGGGATTAAGGCCCCCAAACTGCCTCACCAAGTCCAATCTGTCCGCTCGAGCAAAGAACTTCCTCTTGAAGAGGTCCTTGAACACCTACCAAGACTGTTTTGCATCAGCAAGAAGTGGCTCATTCCTGAACCAAGTACGGGCGATGTCGAACAACTGAAGTCCTACTGCCTTAACCTTGAAATCCTTAGCAAGATGGGACACCCTCATGAGATGCTCCATATCCTTGAGCCAATCATCAGCATAGACGATACCCTCAGTCCCCTTGAAGACCCGAGGTTATAGCTTCTTGAAGTCCTGAATATTACCCGACCGAAGCTGGACAAACTGTGGAGCAACCTGCTACTTGACCGAAGCTCCTCTCTCTACTACAGCAAGGACAAGCTGATGAGCACTCTCAATACCCTGAAGTAACACGTTGGTCTGCCTCTAGTGAGCTTCTGCTGGGCCCTCTAAGCCTCCAATATCTCACAAAATAATGCGAACACCTGAGTCACAACTGTCGGCACGGAAGGTGGAGGTGGAAGTCCCTCAGACTCAGCTAGAATAGTCCTCTCAACTAGAGATGGACCTCTGAACGCAGCTGATACGCCAATCACCAGAGAAGTGACTGGTACAGGCCCTCGAGAAGTCGCAGATCTCTTAGAAACTGCTCTCCTCTGCTGTGATCGAGTCTTAGGCGGCATCCTGAGGAAAAGTAAAAGGAAAGAATCAATATGGCACATGATATAATGCATTCAAAGAAGGACAATTAAAGATCAATTATCAACAACATCACGGAAGAACAGTTGAAATGAATAATAAATTTTTTGCTAGATGTGATTGAGTATTCTCAGCCTATAACCTATATCCTATATCCTGAAACAGGCTCGTAATAGCACTTAAATCAGAGCACCACTACGAATCACACTAATTATGACCTCAAAGACTTGCATGGGCTACCATTAAAAATATGTCACGATCTGCACCTGGTGTAGGGGCATGAGTAGTGAACAACGCCCACCCTATGTCGCAGCATCAGCGGTAGAACGTTGTTTGGATAAACTATCTATCTAGCAATCAAGATATAATAATGCCACCAATGTAATATGAATACTTAATTACAGATCGATAAGATAGAATAATGGCACGACTATGATAAAAGAACTGAAGAGACAATACAACTCACAAGACAAGATAATATCAAATGAGTCATAAAAAAATACTAGATAAAAGATGGAGACAAATCCAGTACAAAAAGATTTATCTACTGAGCAATGAGTCCTGGGTCGTCTGTCTCAATCGGGATGAGACCCTCTTGAGCCAAAGTCTCTGGCTCTAAGCCAACTACGTCTTGAGGCCCATAGTGAGTGGGGTACCACTCCTCAGTGTCATTTGGGAAAAATATATCTAGTCAGGAAAGGAGCAAAGTACATCTCTAATAACAATTTCAATGAATGATATAAACTATGTAACAGTAAATAGAGCGAATATACAAGATGCAATAAACATGTACAAAAGATATACAATATAGGAATACTGAAAATAAATACAAGAAATGAGCAACATAGAAATGAACAAGAAATACTACTACTAAGTGAGTGAGTACCAGCTTCAACATGTGATCGGCTTGGGAACTTGCACAAGGATAATGGCCTGGTTAATCATACGTGCGGTGTATGATTAACACTATTCAAGGAACAAGACATACATAAGAAGGGTATGATCATATAGCTACAGTAACACTCCCCGTCCCCCGACTGGTATAGTGGATCCAACCATGGTACGTTATGACACAGGATTCTCTGGGTAGATAGTAAGTCTTCCTAAGAATCAATGCCTGTATATGTACAAGAAGAACAAGTAACAAGGCTTACACAAGATACACCATAAATACCAAGAAATAATATCTCATGACGAGATCCAGATATACCAATCTGTGTAACCATCGTGTCAAAAAATTAATGATATCTACACTAGATACAAGAGATATGGAGGATATCATGAATGAGAAACTATCAGAGAATGAACTTGATAGAAATCTGGTAAATAGTACCAAAGATGTCCGGTACGATGCCTCGGAGACCTAAATATGGAATATTACATCAATAAAGGGTTTTGGAATTAAAATAAGTTAAATTAGTCAAATTCTAGGTCATAAAACTATTTTTAAGTCAAATCAGTCAAACTAGGTCAACATTAGGTCAAACTAGTCAAACTTGGTCAAAATAGCTATTTCTAGGTTGTATGAGTCCATCTCTAGGATATTGGGTCAATACACTGTGGATCTGGGCTATACTAGCTATACGAGGATACTAGGATACCAACAAAATACCGTATCATAAGATACGTAAATTATTAGATATAAAAATATTATAATATATATATATATACAAGACAAACTATATAGTACTCGTAGCTAAACTAATGCTAAGTGGATACCTTGGCTTTGAACCAAAAGTGGTATCACACCACCTACACACCCATCTTGATATGCAAACTCAATACCTTGAGTATAAACCCATACCGTGACATTACCTTGGTTTCACAAGATAATTCCATATCTAACATATAACTAACCACCCATACACCTTACTATACACTAATATACATTTAAACTTATATCAATACTATACTAATATACTAACATACCCCTTGATATTAATACTCGTACCCAAGATACCTCAATTCTCATTACCTTGGTGTAACTTAAGGAAATCTAGAAATAAATATTAACTAATATTAACTAGTGCTTATATATATATATACATATATATATATATATATATATATATATATATATATATATATATATATATATATATATATATATATATATATATCATACATATATACTAACTTACTAACAATATATATATAACTTACTAAATTATCAATATAAACTAACTTGCTTATCCTAACTTATCAATAACTAAACTATAATCACTCAAACTACTGCAGCTTATCGCTATTGCTGCTTCTTACTGCAGCTTACTGCAGCTTATCGTTGCTTCTCCTGCTGCTTCTGGCTTTTGCTGCTTACAGCGGCTTGCTGCTTCTTCTGTAGCTTGCTGCTTCTGCTTCTGGTTCTGCTTGCTGCTTCTGCTGCTGCTTCTGCAGCTTCTACTCTTGTTGCTTCCCTGTTCTACTTTTCGGCTGCTTATTGGCTGCTTATCACTGCTTATTGGTTCTAATTGTCCCATCTATCTCACATACACACATACACTCACTCACATATCTATCTATCTATCTATCTATCTATCTATCTATCTATCTATCTATCTATATATATATATATATATATATATATATATATATATATATATATATATATATATGTCACCCATAACCACACTAGTGATGCACATACACTCTCCTATTCTCCCATGACCACCAACACATCACAAAGAAATATAAAATATACATATAAATATATATATACATATATATCATATAAAAATTATAATTAGAATATTATAATATCTATAACCAAGGTAAATTGAATTGAAATAAAATAAAACAAACACGTGGAGTGCACCTCACCCGTATCACACTAGATCTATGATACGCTTGTGATACGGCTCCACCACACTACCAAACGTATCCTGAAGGGCATGAGCAAGTCTAAAATCATAATTATGAACAATACGAAGAGTTAGATACTCAACTACATGCCCGTGTCAAAATATGACATGCTCAAACCCTTATGTCGGAGAAAAACTCCCAAATTAACCCGTATCTCCAAATTGTCGGGATACGACCTATACGTATCCAATTGTGGATATGAAACTAGTCACACATAACCAAGCACATGTCAATTTGGTCTAATTGACCTATTGACAAATACATGATGTGCCAATCTCGAAATTCTCCCAAAATTGACATAAAATACCACATAACTTTCTTCATAGGCCTCCTATGAACCAAATACCAATTCCTATGGGTAGCCTTAGTATATGGAAGGGTTTCTAATGATTAAATTATAGATTCAGAGTCTAATTAGAGAGATAAAACTAAATTGTACTTACTGGAAGAAAGATTTCTAATAAAAATCCTAAATTGAGTGTCAAGAGCCTTCAACTTGTAGATCCAAGCTTCTCCTTGTAGATCTTTTGTCACCCCCACTTTTCAGATTAAGGATATTTTTTTCTTTTTATAATTAGTGAGTAAATGATTGCATGATAATTAATTATATTTAAATAATTATGACTTTTATTTGATTGTTGCACTTTACCATTGCTTCGATAACTAGAGCACTACCCTAGCCACTGCCTTCCAACAAATTTTACACCCTTGTCCTAGATGTGCCAAACTGTTACTTTGATCCTCGTGTGACTCATAACCATGTCTTGTTGTGCTTCATCCTAGTCGCACAGCATTCATCGCAACCGACTACCCTTAGTTCTATATAAATCAAGCCTTGTATCCTTGTGTGTTCCAATCAAAATTGGAGACACAATCTCGACCCATTTTGAGCAACCCAAATTAGGATAATATTCTATTCCGAGTCTATTTTATTTATGACCCTTGTGACCCACTTAAATTCAGTCCCTTGTACTTCTAATTAATTTTAGAACACCACTTGCATTATTTTAATTAATTAAAAACCATAAACCTCACCTTATGTAATTTTTTAATTGTTGGGCACTTTTGTGCAAAAGTGCATTAAGATATCCATCTCGTTGGACACTACACGTAAATAAACCCTATTTTCCCCTTTATGTGTATTTTCTATAATTTTTGGGAGTGTGCAATTACAACATCAACCTCCTTGAACCATGGCCCTAAAACCTTGAACCAATATAATCATACCCATTCATTTTTAATTTATTTAAAATCCTAGCCATTGAAATACCCATGAGAAAGCCCAATCCCAAGATGGCTCTGACCAAGCCAAATTTTAGGTTAACCCAAGTCTACAACATATATATAACTCATTTTTCCTTTACTTTTCTTTTTCTCTAAACCTAATCCCCATCTCCATGTCGATCACCATACTCCCTGTTCACCCGTCACGTTGTCACCCTAACCCTCACCGCCGGACAACCCCTCAACTGAAACCATCCGCCCTACTCGACAACCCGCCATCACAATTCACATCCCCTCGTCCCGCTGAAACCAACGACCGAGTCATCCCGTCTTCAATACGCCGGAACGACGCGACCGATGACCGCCTCTCCATCTCGTCGACGACGAACTCACCCCTCCCCGCCTGTACCGCCGTAGAACTCGTCATCTTCGCCTGAACCGACATCCAACTCGTTGAACGTGGCGCTTGCCACCTGCTGTCCAAATCACCCCTGAACCCGATCCTGCCTCACGCCGAAGCTGCCCGCCGAGCCGACCATCCTACACCGTCCAAGTCTGCCGTGAACCCCGCTGACTCATTGCACCTGTCGATGACCTGCTATCCAGACCTGCAGCAACCCGCTGCCACCTTGCTGAAGCCCACGTCGACCGTCGAAACCCGCCGAAGACCCGTTGTCCACGACTGCCCTCAATCGAACACCCCGCGACGACCTCGACGTACGACTCGTCCTACGTACCCATGTTTGAGTCCCCTCTCGTGTACATGCACACGTACACGCATACGCGTATTCTTCATTGTATGTATACATATTTAGCCATGGTTTAGTATTCGTGTATTGTGGGTATATGGATATATATATAGTTGGTATATACGTATTGGCATACGTATTAATATCTGTCTAAATGTATATTAATATATATGTATATAAATAGTATAATTCTCAATTAGTATAAAACATACGTATATGTATTATACGGGCATCCCTAGTACATGTTTAATATATGTATATATGTATATATTATAAATTCTATTAAGTATGTATATACATGTATATTTTATAATTGAAATTAATTAGTATTAATGTATATGATAGATAATAATATATATTATATGTCTATGTACTAGATGACCGAGTATAACCACAGATACACCGTAGTTACATTGACCTGTGACAAGATAACATGTTAGCAGACTACCATATGTACACAGACGTATTGCCAAGACCGTACTATTGACTGTCTGTTATGTATAGCAACTACAGACGTGACCCCCTAGCGTAGTCTCCGAGATCATTGTGTTGATTGTGTGATAGAATAATGTCTGATGCAGTATTGTGTTATATGATATGTCTATAGGACTGTTGGATCATTCAGACGATACTTTGGAACCCAGACATTGGTATTGCCAGCTACGGACCACAGGTGAGTACATTCTCTGACAGTTTTCATTATATTGATTATCTCTATAACTCTTGTTGTATAGCATATATGACTCTGACACTGTTGTTTACATGAGTTGGCATTATCGAGACCTGTCACGAGGAGTCGTGATTGGAATCCATCGTGCTAATTGGGGAAAAACGAGGAAATATTAGTAGCTTGTGTGATAATATCCAAACTTTACATGCATCATAGCTCACCCATACCTCACGTCGGTGCAGCCTGACCATTACATGCCTCATAGCTATTACATGTGGTTAGCCTGACTATTACTCGCATCATAGCTATCCGGATGGTTAGCCTGACCTTAAAAGAATGATAGCTATTCATATGTAATGAGCCTGATCAGTCCCAAGCCGATCACATGATATGCTGATGTTTCACATACTTAGTTAGATGTTCTTGACATGTATCACTAGTATATTGATCTAGCATCTCTACATGTTCCAGTTATTGTTCTAGTACTTATTTGTATTCTAGTTCATTGTTCTAGCATGCACTTGTATTTCTATTTTATTGCTAGATGTATATTGATGATGACATATGCTCCAGTATTCCTTTATTCCAGCATTTCCTTACTTCCAGTATTTCTTATTGCCAGTATTCATATCTGTCTTGTATTTCTTTACACTGTGTTATAGTTTTTGTCAATATATGTGGAACTGCTATTAGTGCTTGTACTTCGTTCCAATCCTGACTGAATATTTTTTCCAAAGGATCTTGAGGAGTTCTGTACCACACACTATGGACCCGGTATAGATGGAGATTACACACCAGAGATCTTAGAGGAGACTATTCCTTTAGATGAGACATTGTCTACAGCTAACTTGATAGTATTATATTATGCATCTGAGACTTATTGAGGTTTATTTCAGTTTATATTTAGACTTATGTTAAGTTTAATTGGAGACTTGTGGAGACTTTATTTTGGACAGCTAGACTATGGTTTATCCTTATTTTGAGACATGGTGTTGACTATGTCATTCTTCTTATCTTTTATCGTGCCTTATTCCTCTTATAGTGGTTGTGATTGAGTTTATATTATGAGATATTATGAGATATATATTATCCTTCTTATGGAGATTGATATCATTAGCAGGTTGCGAGTATTGTTTAGTATATTGTTGAGACCTAGACTGCGTTCTACCGTCGATACTGCGGCGTAGGCTGGATGTACCCACGACTCATGCCCAAATTCCGGGTGCGGGTCGTGACACATTTTTAGTGGTGGCCCATGCAGGTCTAGTTTCATAAATTGTGCGATATCGTGGTAGTACGACAACTTAGTTGTACTGCTACGAGCCTGCAATAGGATATAGAAAATATGATTTAGGATGAGAGTATGCTCAATCACACTAGAAAATTCTGACCTTCACAATGCTATTCTAATTGATTGCTTCCTTTAGCATTTTACTGTCCTTCCTTCATAATATTGTATCTATCACCTTAATTGATTCTTTTGATCTGTATTCAGGATGCCGCCGAATACTAGATCTATGAGAGTGGGAGCTTCAAATTCAGAGAGGTCTGCCACCTCTCAACCTGACGAACAGACACCTGGAGTTCCTCCTACATCTCCTGTTCATGTGGGAGTATTTGCAGCTAACGGGATTCCTCCTCCACCTATTCAGAGGATTGCCCCAGCTATGACAAACAACCTTCCACTACCACCGACACTGATTCCCGGAGGAGTGCCCACTAATGGGGCACAGATGTTCGCACTGATCCAGGGCATGCTAGAGGCCCAGAGTGTAACAACAGAAGCACAGCGTGTTCAAGCTGAGGCTAAGAGAGTGTAAGCAGAAGCATACCAGGCACAGACAGAACTGATGAGAGAAAGCATGGAGAATGCTCATCAGGTGTTTCTCCAGACTGTGGAGAGAGTAGCACGGCAACCGCAACAGCATGGCCAACAATAGAGGCCAGGTACCATAGTGGACTTTAAGAGGATGATGCCTCGAGAGTTCAAGGGCACCGAAGGAATACTCTATGCTGATGATTGGTTGGAGGACATAGAGAGAAACTTGTGTTTAGCACAGATTTCGAAGATTCTTCAGATAGAGGCCGCTGGCAGTCAGATGTCTTATATCGCACTGACGTGGCATCATACAGAGCCGAGACTCGCCGTTGAAGGACTTACATGGGAGGACTTTAAGGAGCTCTTCAAGGAGAAATTCTTTCCTGACGTAGCCTTGGGAGCATTAGAAAGTCAGTTCCATGACTTAATCCAAGGAGGCATGTCAGTCGACGAATATGCCGCAGAGTTTTGCCGATTGAGTCGATTCGTGCCATCGATGATTCGAAACCCGGGAGATAGAGCACGAAAATTCAGTAAGGGATTGAATAGAGAGATCAAGTCTCGTACTTTGGGATGACGCACTGCTACCTTTGAGGGTATTCTGATGGATGCCCAGATCGCTGAAGATGACTTGGACCTCAGGCCCAAGAGAGGACACGACATTTTTGGAGGAGCCAGTGGTAACACAGGACCGGCCAAGCGCCCACACTTTCAACAACAACAACAACAGCAGAGGCCATACTGGACATATCCAGCAGCAGCAACCACAGAGACAGAATTAGCCTGTTGCCCAGTGCGCATATTGTGGAAGGATGGGACATACTAGAGACATCTGCCGAAAGAGGCTGGGAACATGCTTGTCTTGTGGATCATCAGCACATCAGCTGAGGGACTGCCCAGCTGTTCAGACTCGCCAGGGAGGATCAGCAGTTCAGAGAGGACCAGCCTCAGCACCTATTATACCAGGCGGCCAGCAGAGAGGACCTCCATTTCCACCACAGCAGCAGAGGTTTGCTCAGCACCAGTAGCAGCAGAGAGGAGCCCCACAGGGACGAGCTTACGCCATGACTGCTGAGGAGGCCGAGCCAACGGGAGACATGATTTCAGGTTCAGTTTCCTCGATTATATTCCAACACTTGCATTATTTGATTCTGGCGCTTCCTATAGTTTCGTATCTGTATCTTATGCTCTTAAGCATGGTTTAGAAACGAAACCATTAGATTGGACTTGTAAGATCACGATAGGAGGAGGCATTATCCTAGTCCGTGATTATTGCAAGGATCAGAGAGTGTCATTGGAAGGCCGGGAGTTGAGCATGAGTTTACTCGTCATGCCACTTCTGGGATATGATATTGTACTCGGAATGGACTGGTTGAGTAAACACCATGCTTCTATAGATTGTCATGGAGGTAGAGTAGTATTTTGACCACCAGGAGAACCAGAGTTCGAGATCGCCAGAGGAGCAAAGGAGCGAAGCAGAGGCACTTTTTGCGGAGCCAGGATGGAAGAAGAGGAGTTACCACATCCACTTATAGTGGAGTTCCTGGATGTATTTCCAGAGGAGTTGCCAGGTTTGCCGCCAGACAGAGATGTTGAATTCTCTATAGACTTGATACCAGGAGAGGAGCCTATTTCGCAGCATGTATATAGAGTCAACAACAATGAATTGGTAGAACTGAAGAAGCAAGTTGAGGATCTGCAAGACAAAGGTTTCATTAGATCCAGTTTATCGCCATGGAGAGCACCAATATTATTTGTACCAAAGAAGGATGGTACGGTACACATGTGTATCGATTATAGAGCTCTGAATAACCTCACTATCAAGAACAAATACCCGCTGCCGAGGATAGATGATCTCTTTGATCAGTTGAGCGGAGCGAAGGTGTTTTCAAAAATAGACTTGAGGTCAGGTTATCACCAGGTGAAGGTGAAGAAGGAAGACATACCGAAGACAGCCTTTCGGACCAGATATGGCCAGTTTGAATTCACAGTATTTATGAACTTGATGAACAAGGTATTCCACCAGTACCTTGATAAGTTCATAGTGGTGTTTATTGACGACATTCTAATATATTCAAAGACCCCAGAAGAGCATGAAGAGCACCTGAGGATGGTCTTAGAGACTCTCAGGAGAGAGAAGTTGTACGAGAAGCTTTTAAAGTGTGAGTTCTAACTTGACAAAGTTGAGTTTCTTGGTCATATGGTGACGGGTAATAGAATTTCAGTTAACCCAAAGAAGATCGAAGCAGTAGAGTCATGTGATACCCCCAGTTCAGTAGCTGAGATTAGGAGCTTTCTTGGACTAGCTGGATACTACAGAAGATTTGTACAAGACTTCTACACGATTACATAACCAATGACTAGGCTGACCAAGAAAGATATGGAATTTTTCTGGACAGAAGAATGTCAAGTCGCGTTTGATGAGCTGAAGAGGAGATTGACGACAACACCAGTTTTGACGTTGCCATCAGGGACAGGTGGATTCACTATCTACAGTGATGCTTCAGGAAAAGATTTAGGATACGTTCTTCAACAACACGGAAAAGTAATTGCCTATGCTTTAAGACAATTACGCCCTCATGAAAAGAACTACCCTACTCACGATTTGGAGTTAGCAGCAGTTATTTTCACTCTAAAGCTGTGGAAACACTATCTGTATGGAGAGCGTGTGGAGATCTTCACAAACCACAAAAGCTTGAAATACGTGTTTATACAGAAGGACCTGAACATGAGGCAGAGAAGGTGGTTAGAGTTGATGAAAGACTTTGATATCTCATTACAGTACCATCCAGGAAAGGCCAACGTAGTCGTCGATGCCTTGAGCAGGTATCCGATGGCTATGTCTTTGACTTCAGATAGACATTTATTAGCTGATCTTGAAAGCTTGGGAATTAAAGTATTAGTTCCAGGAGATGAGATTCAGATATGGGAATTGTAGATACAATCGGAGCTGATGGACAGAATTAGAGCTGCTCAGTACGATGATGGGACTCTAAGAAATATTAGAGCACAAGTTCGGACATGATTGACAGACGACTTCACTATTGTGGATGATAGATCTTTACGACATGGCACAAGGATGTGTGTGCCAAGTGGAGAGCTGCACGAAGAAGTTTTGCAAGAGGCACATCGCTCTCAGTACTCGATGCATCCCGGAGCCAACAAAATGTATCGAGATTTGAGGGAGCATGTATGGTGGTATGGTATGAAGCGTGAAGTAGCACGCTTTGTGTTCCGATGTTTAGTGTGCCAGCAGATAAAAGCAGATCGACAGAGGCCAGGAGGATTGCTTCAACCTTTACCCATTCCAGGATGGAAGTAGGAGCACAAGACTATGGACTTCGTTTCAGGACTTCCACGTTCTCCAGGAGGAAAGGACGCGATTTGGGTCATTGTAAATAGGTTGACCAAATCATCCCATTTTTTACCATTCAAAGTGGGTACTTCGACAGAGAAGTTAGCAGAGATATACGTACAACAGATTGTCAGATTAAATGGAGTTCCTGTGAGTATTGACTCAGATCGGGATAACCGTTTTACTTCCCATTTCTGGAGGAGTCTGCAGGCTAGTTTGGGCACTCAGCTCAAGTTCAGTACCGCGTATCACCCCCAGACAGACGGATAGTCTGAAAGGACTATTCAAACTCTCGAAGATATGCTACGTACTTGTATTTTGGATCTCGGAGGTTCTTGGGAGGATCATCTACACCTAGTAGAGTTTGCTTATAACAACAGCTACTAGGCCAGCATTGAGATGTCACCATTCGAGGCTTTATATGGACGAAGGTGTCGTACACCGTTATCTTGGGATGATGTTGGAGAAAGATCTTTGTTAGGACCAGATATGGTCGTGGATACAGCAGAAAAGGTAAAACTTATCAGAGACAGACTGCGAGTGGCGCAGGACAGACAGCGGCATTAGGCCGATAGCTACCGTAGACCCCTAGAGTTTCAGGTATAGATTTTGTTTTATTGGTTGTGATTGTTTTATTTAGATTGCATGTTAAGATTGTTTGTTCTAGGTTGGCGATTTGGTATTCCTACGGATTTCTCTGACACGGGGCACGATTCATTTTGGCAGAGGCGGAAAGCTTAGTCTATGATACATCGGGTCCTTCAGTATTCTTGCAAGTGTCGGTGCAGTGGCCTATAGACTTGACTTGTCGCCTGCTCTAGATGGAGTGCATGACATGTTCCACCTGTCACAGCTGAGAAGGTACGTGGCAGATCCTAGTCATGTACTAGATCACTCAGAGATCAAAGTTGGACCGACGCTCAGCTATCCTGAACAACCAGTTGAGATCTTGGATCGTAGAGAGAAGGTATTGCGGAACCAGACTATTCTTTTGGTTCGTGTTGCATGGAGAAATCACTCTCCAGGAGACTCAACTTGGGAGAGAGAGGACGAAATGCGCGAGCAGTATCCGTATCTCTTCGAGACTTGAGGTATAATTTCTTGTTTGATTGTTTGTTCTTGTGCTAGTTTATTATAATTTTGAGGACGAAATTCTTTTAAGGAGGGTAGACTTGTCACCCCCACTTTTCAGATTAAGGGTATTTTTGTCTTTTCATAATTAATGAGTAAATAATTGCATAATAATTAATTATATTTAAATAATTGTGATTTTTATTTAATTGTTTCACTTTACCGTTGCTTCGATAATTAGAGGACTACACTAGCCACTGCCTTCCAACAAATTTCACACCCTTGTCCTAGACGTGCCAAACTGTTACTTTGATCCTCGTGTGACTCATAACCACGTCTTGTTGTGCTTTATCCTAGTCGCACAGAATTCGTCGCAACCTAAAACCTTGAACCAATGGAATCATACCCATTCATTTTTAATTTATTTGAAATCCTAGCCATTGAAATACCCATGAGAAAGTCCAATTCCAAGAGGGCTCTGACCAAGACAAATTTTAGGTCAACCCAACTCTACAACATATATATATATATATATAACTCCTTTTTCCTTTACTTTTCTTTTCCTTCTAAACCTAATCCCCATCTCCCTGCCGATCACCATACTCCCTGTTCACCCGTCACGCCGTCGACCTAACCCTCACCGCCGGACAACCCCTCGACTGAAACCATCCGCCCTACTCGACAACCCTCCATCACCGTTCACATCCCCTCGTCCCGCTGAAACCAACGACCGAGTCATCTCATCTTCAACATGCCGGAACGACGCGACCGACGACCGCCTCTCCATCTCGTCGACGACGAACTCACCCCTCCCCGCTTGCACCACCGTAGAACTTGTCATCTTTGCCTGAACTGACGTCTAATTCGCTGAACGTGGCGCTTGCCACCTGCTGTCCAGATCACCGCTGAACCCGATCCCGCCTCACGCCGAAGCAGACCGCCGAGCCGACCATCCTGCACTGTCCAAGTCCGCCGTAAACCCCGCCGACTCGTTGCACCTGTCGACGACCTGCTGTCCACACCCGCAACAACCAGCTGCCACCTTGCTGAAGCCTAAGTCGATCGTCGAAACCCGCCGGAGACCCGCTGTCCACGACTGCCCTCAACCGAACACCCCGTGACGAACTCGACGCATGACTCGTCCCACGTACCCAGGTTTGAGTCCCCTTTCGCGTACATGCACACATACACGCATACGCGTATTCTTCATTGTATGCGTACGTATTTATCCATGGTTTAGTATTCGTGTATTGTGGGTGTATGGATATATATATAGTTGGTATATACGTATTGGCATACGTATTAATATGTGTCTAAATGTATATTAATGTTATGTATATAAATAGCATAATTCTCAATTAGTATAAAACATACGTATATATATTATACGGGCATCCCTAGTACATGTTTAATATATGTATATATGTACATAGTATAAATTCTATTAAGTATGTATATACATGTATCTTTTATAATTAAAATTAATTAGCATTAATGTATATGATAAATAATAATATATATTATATGTCTATGTACTAGATGATCGAGTATAACCACGGATACACCGTAGTTACATTAACCTGTGACCAGATAACATGTTAGCAGACTGCCATATGTACACTGACGTACTGGCAAGACCGTACCATTGACTGTCTGTTATGTACAATAACTACAGACGTGACCCCCTAGCGTAGTATCTGAGATCATTGTGTTGATTGTGTGATAGAATAATGTCTGATGCAGTATTGTGTTATATGATATGTCTATAGGACTGTTGGATCATTCAGACGATACTTTGGAACCCGGATATTGGTATTGCCAGCTAATGACCACAGGCGAGTACATTCTCTGACAGTTTCCATTATGTTATTTATCTCTATAACTCTTGTTGTATAGCGTACATGACTCTGACACTGTTGTTTACACGAGTTAGCATTATTGAGACCTGTCACGAGGAGTCGTGATTGGAATCCATCGTGCTAACTAGGGAAAAACGGGGAAATATTAGTAGCTTGTGTGATCATATCCAAACTTTATATGCATCATAGCTCACCCACACCTCACGTCGGTGCAGCCAGACCATTACATGCCTCATAGCTGTTAGATATGGTAGCTTGACTATTACTCGCATCATAGCTATCCGGATGGTTAGCCTGACCATAAAAGAATGATAGCTAATCATATGTAACGAGCCTGATCAGTCCTAAGCCGATCACATGATATGCTGATGTTTCACACACTTAGTTAGATATTCTTGACATGTATCACTAGTATATTGATCTAGCATCTCTACATGTTCCAGTTATTGTTCTAGTACTCATTTGTATTCTAGTTCATTGTTCTAGCTTGCACTTGTATTTCTATTTTATTGCTAGATGTATATTGATGATGACATATGCTCCAGTATTCCTTTATTCTAGTATTTCTTTACTTCCAGTATTTCTTATTGCCAGTATTCATATATGTCTTGTATTTCTTTACACTGTGTTATAGTTTTTGTCAATATATGTGGAACTGCTGTTAGTGCTTGTACTTTGTTCCAATCCTGACTGGATATTTTTTTCAAAGGATCTTGAGGAGTTCTGTACCACACACTATGGACCCGGTATAGATGTAGATTATACACCAGAGATCTTAGAGGAGACTATTCCTTTAGATGAGATATTGCCTGCAGCTAACTAGATAGTATTATATTATGCATCTGAGACTTATTGAGGTTTATTTCAGTTTATATTTAGACTTATATTAAGTTTAATTGGAGACTTTATGTTGGACAGCTAGACTGTGGTTTATCCTTATTTTTAGACATGGTGTTGACTATGTCATTCTTCTTATCTTTTATCGTGCCTTATTCCTCTTATAGTGGTTGTGATTGAGTTTATATTATGAGATATTATGAGATGTATATTGTCCTCCTTATGGAGATTGATATCATTGGCAGGTTGTGAGTATTGTTTAGTATATTGTTGAGACCTTGACAGCGTTCTACCGTCGATACTGCGGCGTAGGCTGGACGTACCCACTACTTATGCCCAAATTTCGGATGCAGGTCATGACATCTTTGCTTCCTCCTTATAGATCTTTGCTTCCTTCTTGTTCTAATATCCTCCAATGATAATTAGAAAAGGAAACTGAAAAGAAATTTGGGTAGAATTTGATGTAGGAATGAAGAAATTTGGTAGAGGAAAATTCTAGATCTATATTTGAAATAAAAAATGAAGAGAGAATTTTCCTCCATTCCTTATTCGGCCGACCACTATCCCCTCCTCCAAGCTACTAGGAAATGTCCACAATAACCCTTGAGGCTTGTCATGAAGAAATTAATTAAGGAGGGAAGGTTCTAGTTTAATTGGTTTAACTTAATTAATCATCCTCCTAATGATTGTGCTTATTATTGGGTTTAATTCTAACTAGAATTAAATGTTAGTCCATGGATCTAATCTAAACTAGTTAGGTCCACTAACACAAGTCCAAAATTATATACTAGCATCTAATAATAAATAATTAATATAATAAATACTTAATACAATAAATAAATTTACAACATGCACAATATTTAATTAATTATAAAATGACCAAGAAACCCTTTTCTAGAAAATATGGTAGTGATATCGTGATTGGATCATTTGGTATTGGATAGGGATGGGGGAATAGGAGTTGATCATGTGATTAAGCCCTAGTGTATTCATGTACATGTCAATTATATACCACACGTGTAATCGAGTTACCATATTGTAGTCGTGTTTAACCTAAACCGATCACATAATAAACTTGTATTCCATGGCACATTAGCTAGATTTTATTTATTCCAATTATATTGCAGTTATTTTATTATCTGTTCTTTATTCCAGTATATTACATATTCACTCTTGTTTGTTTTATTTTGTTGTTTAGTTATCTAGTATTCTTTTCTATTATCTATTATATATGTTCGATTATGTATTTGAAACTGCTTTCAGAGGTATGTACTTTGCTACAATTCTGAGTTAATATATTTTTCAGATGATTGGCTCGTAGACCAGTATCCTACATACTATGAACCGCATGATGGCATAACATTAGAGGATACTCTTGTAGAGCAGGATGACTTAGTACCAGAGCCTGAAGAGGTTTAGATTATTGTTAGACTTATATTAGACTTTTATTGAGGCTATTGACATGTATATATTATTTCAGTCTGGTGGATGTATTGTGACTCTTTCTTTCGTTATTCCATCTCGTGCTTTATCTTTCCTAGTTTGCATTATGATTGAGTATAGTTTATATTTATTAGATACCATATTATTCCTCCGTTTGGAGTTGAGATGATTGACAGGTACCATGTATATACTGTTTAAGATGTTTAGATAGTAGAGTTGACCTAGACAGCATTCTACCGCCGATGTTGTGGTGTAGGCTGGACGTACCCACGTATTCATGTCCGAATTTTTGGGTGCGGGTCATTACAAGGCGATCTACGGGACAGCAGAGGGAACCTCTTTTATAAACTCAACATGAGTATTTTGTCCAACACCAGCAGCAGCAGAGAGGTTTATCGCGAGGGCAGACTTTCGCCATAACAATTTTGGAGGAAGAGCCAGTCGGAGATGTGATATCAGCTTTAGTTCTCCTTGATTTTATTTCAGCTTATGTTTTATTTGATTTTGGTGCTTTCATTTCTTTTGTATCTGTATCTTTTGCTCTTAAGCATCGATTAGATTATGATCCTTTGGCTAGAACTTGCAAGATCACGACTGGGAAGGCATTATCCTGGTCAGGGATGTTTGCAAGGATCGAATAGTTGCATTTGGAGGCCTGGAGTCTAGTGTATGCTTATTCGTATTTCCACTTCCGAGCTATGATATTGTACTCGGGATAAATTGGTTGAGTAGGCACTATGCTAGTATAGATTATCGTGGAGGCAGAGTTTTTGTTCGACCGCCAGAAGAGCCAGTTTGAGATTATCAGAGGAGCTGCGGAGCAGAGGGGGATGCCATCTGTGGAGCCATGGAAGAAGAGAATGAGTTGCCATATCCATTGATAGCAGAGTTCATAGATTTTTTTTGGAGGAGTTTCTAGGTTTGACGCAAGATAGAGATGTTGAGTTTACTATAGACTTGGTGCCTGGCACAAAGCCGATATCTCAGCATATTTATAGAGTTAACAATAATGAACTGTTAGAGTTAAAGAAGTAGGTGGATGAGTTATAGGACTAAGGCTTCATTCGATCTAGTTAATCACCATGGGGTACTCCGGTATTATTTGTAATGAAGAACGATGGGTCGATACGCATGTGTATCGACTACAAGGCTCTAAACAACCTCACTATCAAGAACAAATACCGCTGCCGAGGATTGATGATCTTTTTTATCAGTTGTGCTGAGCAAAGGTATTTTCGAAAATAAACTTGAGGTCAGGTTACCACCAGGCAAAAGTGAAGAAGGAGGATATTCCTAACACATCTTTTCTGACTCGGTATAGCTAGTTTGAGTTTATGGTGATGTCGTTTGGGTTGACCAATGCCCCGGCAGTTTTTATGAATCTGATGAACAAGGTGTTCCACCAGTATATTAATAAGTTCATGGTGGTATTTATTGATGATATTCTGGTGTAGTCGAAGACCCCGGAGGAGCATGAGGAGTACCTGAAGATAGTTTTGGAGACTCTCAGAAAGGAGAAGTATTATGGCAAGCTTTCGAAGTGTGAGTTCTTTCTTGACAAGATTGAATTCCTTGGTCATGTGATCACAGGTGACGGGATCTCAGTGGTCCCAAAAAATATTTTATCAATAGAGACGTGGGCTACTCCAAGTTTAGTGGCAGAGATCAGGAGTTTTCTGGGGCTAGCAGGTTATTACCGGAGATTTGTACAGGACTTCTCCAGGATTGCAAAGCCGATGACTAGGCTGACCAGGAAGGATATGGAGTTTGTCTGTACAGAGGAGAGTCGGGCCACTTTTGAGAAGATGAAGAAGAGGTTGACGACAACTCCAGTGTTGACGTTGCTATCAGGATTAGGTAGATTCACTATTTATAGTGATGCTTCAGGGAAGGGTTTTGGTTGTGTCTTTCAGCATAATGTGAAGGTGATTGCCTATGCTTCCAGGCAATTACGTCCTCATGAGAAGAATTATCCTACCCACGATTTATAGTTGGCAGCAATCATTTTTGCTCTAAAGCTGTGGAAACACTATTTGTACGGAGAACGCGTGGAGATCTTCACAGACCACAAGAGCTTAAAGTATGTATTTATCCAGATAGAGCTAAACATGAGACAACAACGGTGGTTGGAGTTGATAAAGGACTTCGATATATCATTGTAGTACCATCCAGGGGAGGTCAATGTTGTCGCTGATGCCATGATCATGTACCCAGTGGCTCTGTGCTTGACTATGGATATATATTTATTGGCCGATCTTGAGAGCTTGGGTATTGAGGTGCTGGTTACAGGTGTCGAGATACAGATGTGGGAATTATAAATACAGTCAGAGTTGATGGACATGATCCGAGCTACGTAGTATGACGATTAGTCTCTAAGGAGCATCAGAGCACAGGTTTGGATGAGATTATTCGAAGACTTCACTATTGTCGAGGATGGATCACTATGGCATGGTACTAGGTTGTATGTGCCAAATGGGACGTTGCGCGAGGAGGTTCCTCAGGAGGCACATCAATCGTAGTACTCTATAAATCCAGGTGCCAACAAGAAGTATAGAGATCTGAGAGAGTATGAATGGTGGTATAGTATGAAGCGGGAGGTGGCGTACTTCGTATCCAGATGTTTAGTATGCCAGCAGGTAAAGACAGAGAGGCAGAGGCCAGGTGGTTTACTTTAGCATTTACCCATTCTAGAGTGGAAATGGGAGCATGTTACTATAGATTTTATTTCAGGGCTTCCATGTTCTTCAGAAGGGAAAGACGTGATTTGGGTTATCGTAGATAGGTTGACCAAATCAGCTCACTTCTGGCTATTTAAAATGGGTACATCTACGGAGAAGCTAGCGGAGATGTATGTGAGATAGATTATCATATTGCGTGTAGTTCCTGTGAGCATTATCTCAGATCGAGATTGTCGCTCCATATCCCACTTTTGGCAGAGTATGCAGGCTAGCTTGGGTACCAAGCTCAAGTTTAGTACTGCATATTACCCCCATACAGACGGGCGGTCGGAGATAACTATTCAAACTCTCGAGGATATGCTTCACACTTGTTTTTTGGATTTTAGTGGCTCTTGGGAGGATCATCTTCACCTGGTAGAGTTTGCTTACAACAACAGCTACCAGGCCAGTATTTAGATATCACAATTTGAGGCTTTATATAGACGAAGATGTCACACTCCTCTATCTTGGGATGATGTTGGTGATAGATCCTTATTCGAACCAGAGATAACTATGAATGCAACTGAGAAGGTAAAGCTTATTAGAGATAGGCTTCGGGTGGCGCAGGACAGACATCTGCATTGGGTCGATAGCTACCGTAGACCTTTGGAGTTTGAGGTATATATTTTGTTTGTATTATTTATGATTGCTTTATTTTAGGTTGAGTGTTAAGGCTGTATTTGTTCTAGGTTGGCGATCTGGTGTTCTTGTGAATTTCTCTGACACGGGACACGATTCGCTTTGGTGGACGCGGAAAGCTTAGTCCATGGTACATCGGACCCTTCGGTATTTTTGTAAGGGTCGGTCCACTGGCATACAAACTAGACTTTCCACCTGCACTAGAGGGAGTGCATGATGTATTCCATGTGTCACACCTGAGACGATACGTGGCAGATCCTAGTAACATATTGGATCACTCAGAGTTCTAGGTGGGTCCAACTCACAGCTACCCAGAGCAGCCAGTGGAGATTCTGGATCGCAAGAAAAAGGTTTTGCAAAACCAGACAATTCTCTTAGTACGCGTCGCGTGGAGGCATCACTCTCCGGAAGAGTCTACCTGGGAGAGGGAAGCCGAGAAGCGCAAGCGATATCCTTATCTCTTTGAACCAAGAGGTATTATTCTTTCCTGCTTGCTATGATTGCTTGTTGTAGTATTAGTTCTTCCTTAAATTTTGAGAAATTTTTTTTCTAATGAGGGTAGACTTGTCACTACCATATTTTTAGATGAGTGTATTCTTATAATTTAGTATATTTATTATTTAGTGATTTAAATATTATATATTGTGCCACTAATTAATTATATTGAGTTATGTAATTTAATTAATTGTTAGTGGGCTAGCCTATATTTATTTTGACTTGTCATTAGTGGACCCATTAGTTGTCATGACACAATTAAGCCCAACATTAGACTAGGCCCATTAGACCCATTTCTTTAATTAATTAAGGAGATTAGATTAGTTTCAAGAAGAATTAGAAGTTTCCTAATATAGTCCTTCTTAATTAAACCTCGTGACTAGCTAGGAGGGGTATCTTAGATATTATACATTGCTTGAGATGGGGGAAAGAGGGGACCGACCACTATAGAGGGTCTCACTCTCTCTCTCTCTCTCTCTCTCTCTCTCCTCTCATTAGTTCATTATATTAGAGATCCTCAATTGTGTTCTTATCCAAATGACTCATCCCTCCACCAAATTTAACCCAATTAACACTCATTATCTCTCAATTTTATTATCTAAGAAGCATTAGAGATTGGATTGCAAGGAGCACTTGAAGGAGAAGAAATTGACAAGGAGATTGTGTCCTAATTATGTCCATTGAGTATTTTATTGGGAATCCATCTCCCAATAGGTACATTTTGAATTCATCCCTTAATTTATACTCTAATTCATATATTTAACCTTTAGGAATCATCCCTTGGCTTAGTGCTATCCATAGGACCAAGATCTAGGTTCACATAACTTGTATTATGAATTTTACATGGTGATTTGTTCCCAATTAGAGGAAAATTCTGAGATTGACACATCGTGTGTTTCATGAGACAAATTAGATCTAATTAGACTTAGATCGGGATTATGGGAGTAGATACGTGTCCACAGTTGTACACAAGTAGAATGTATCATGGTATTTTTTGATACAGTGTGATACAGGGTTCATTTTGGGTGATTTATGTTTATTCGCTTCAATTCCTATTATAATTTGTTACATTAGTTATATAAATATATAATTTAGATGTATTAATGATTATTGGAAAAGAAATGTGAGTTTTGACTTTTTAATAAGATTTGTATCATCAGTATCACAACTATACACCCTAGGTATTCTTTTAATTGACACTAGTATACTGTGTGTGGAGGTATATATATATATATATATATATATATATATATATATATATGGGTGGTTGAGTAAGTGTATTAAGTGTTATGTCTCTGATCAACTGTGTGTGTGGTGTTGGTATAGGTAGAGATGTATTCTGTGTGGGTAAACTCGATGGTGGCAAGGCAAATGCCTGCAGTTTGATGAGGATGTATCTGGTACTGCAGTATGTTATAGCCTGGACTTAAGTGTGCTTGCATATTACCTATGTGAGGTCAGGCAAGTGCAAGGGGGGCTTGCTGTTACACCCCGTTCCCGATATACGTATTTGTAACATATTAGTTTTCCTGCCCATATCATTTGTTGCTTCCATGGTAATTATGTTGCATATCATGGAGACTAGACCCATTCTTTGGTTCAATTAGACTCACAGTTTAATTATTGGGTGGGTTTGGTCATGAGTGAACCCATGGTATAAACCTTAAACCCTAGCTATATAAGTCAACCTCTTTCTCTCTCTTTCCTCATTCTCTCATTTTTTTTCTTCCTTTATTTAGGCAAGTACACCTTGCACTACATGGATAAACCTCTTGATTTTTGATTCTTGCTCTTTACTTGCACTTTATTCGTCTATTATGTGCTCATGATGATTCTAAACACTTTTAGTACTTGGTGTTTTCGATTTTAGTTGGTAGATTTAATTAGATCTACATTCTAAGTTTATAGTTTTCATAGGTTCCTTGATTTTTGGTACTTTTTATCTACTAAAATAAGGTATTTTTAAAAAATAGTTTTTGGGATGGTAGTAGCACTTTATTTCAAGCATTTTGGCTTTTGGTTCACTTGATTCGGAGTTAAAATAAAGTTTTTATGAAAAAAATTTGATTTTTGGAGTTCTTACCATGGCTGAACTTGTTATCTGGAGAAGGCAAAGTTTTTATGCGGCCAACGCCATATACGACCGAGAGTTCCATACGGCATGATCCTTATGTAGCCTGGACACTTGTCCCATATCCGACCAACATGTGTCCATCTTATTGGAAGAATGACTGATTATTACACAAGTGTTCTAGAGCTAATCCTTGAAATCCTTGTGTTTCACTCGCTAAACGAATGAGAAATTCGCTAAGTCCCAGAACATCTTATGCGGCCATCACCCATATACGGCAAGTAGACCTATGCGGCCTTGACCCATATGCGACAAGTAGACCTATGCGGCCTTGACCCATATGCGAAAAGCAGACCTAAGCGGCCTTGACTCATATACGGTAGCAATCTCTATGCGGTACCTGTCATATACGACACTGACTCTATGCGTCCCTAACCCTATGCGGCCCTATGTGCATGATTTGTTGATTTCCTTGGTTTGATATTTTATTAGATTTTTTTGTTTCTAAGTGTGAGATTGAAGATTGGAATGCATAAGAACTGAGTGACCATGTATTGAACCTGACTATATGCTTGACCCGATTATGAATAGAGATAAACCATATGGCCAAGTGACTATGACTACCTATGTGCCTGACTCGACTTACGTATTATTCTATGCTAGAACTCATATGATTTACCAATGATTGGCAACTTGACTCGACCATTGGTATCCGTGCTAATATACTTACTACGTGCAATATGTTCCTTCATGCTAAGTATTTCTACGTGATTATGTTACATGTTTATACCGAGGTGTGCCTACATGCTAAGCGACATATGATATAATCAAATTCCTCCAGCATAGACATGATAGTTGGTCAATAACCAAATGGGGCTAGGATTTATTGGTTGTTGTATCAGGCTCGGGTAAATCCAAATTGAATTACTAAGTGACAAAGTGGATTCGTATCTAACGTGCTCATACTAGGGTACGACATATAAGGATAGTAACATGTGACAATGCCATATGATTTCAGCTAAACGTATGGTTAACTAGGCAACTTAAACATGTAGAGCATTGGAAGGAAGAAAATCCTGAGATCTTGCTTAACTAACCACCCTCAATCATTATATGGGGACTACAGGCTGGTCCCCCATGGATATTGTTTAAATCCTTATTAGTAGATGGCAATATCTGACTATTATATTTTTACTATATGTTCTATACAATCTTAGCACGGTGGCCTTACGATGGACCAGCACATACTACTATGTGCTATGCGATAATTTATGGATTGGCTAGCCCCTGCTAGAACATGGTTCGATCTAAGGATTCCTATTATATGCATAATACCTCTAGGATAACCTAGACTCAACCTAGTAAGCCGTACAAGTGATTGGCCAGTTTTGTAACTGAGCTTGATTGTAATTGTACCTTCTGTTAAATAGTTTAGGGACGTGGGCTATCATAGTGCGATGGTCTAACACTTGTCCTTATTTGGTTGTAGGGTTAGATTGTTATATCATGGTAGGCTATGAACCGAAACTACGAGACAGAAATATATATATATATATATATATATATATATATATATATATATATATATATATTTATATATATTTCATAACCTGGTATTATTTCTTCATTCGTGCTTCCTTTATGGTACTTGCTATTTAGGTACTAACCGTACTGGTTTTTTATGGCCAGGTTTAGAGCCAGCACCCTAGGATCAAGCGTACTTCCTCCTGAACAATGGCGCGCACCAGACGGATGGCCACTAAGGGAAACGAGTGGATTTTTTCTTTCCTGCTCGTTATTGCATATTTTACTCATTTTTGTCGTTTAGCCACCGGCACTTGTTAGCCATAAATCTGGACTTTTAGTTTTCTTATATGATTATAATTAATCAGACTGCAGCTGATCATGGTCATGTACTTTTGATACTCTGTCAGCTTTTTTATTTTTGCACAGTTGGTTTCTGGAATATTGAGGCAGGGCGTTTGGGATGCCTTACTTCATTTTTATATTTGTTTTATGTTTACTGTTTTTACTTGACTGATTGGGACAATAGATGTACTGTGTGACCCTTAGTGACTTGCTTGTAGTATGCACCCACTGTCTACTTAAAGTCATGATCGCCGTACGGCATTTTATACCTTGTACGCGAGAGCTGGCCATGTCCGTCTCCGTATTCCGGTACTGGGGCGTGAGAAGGTTTTAGTGGGGGCCCATGCAGGTCTTTGTTTTCAGAATTGTGGGATGTTATGGTCATAGGAATTTCAATCAAATATATCCCCTTTGATATCTTGCTTCGTCTCCCTCGATACCAATGCTTGAACTATTAAACTATTTGCTTACTTGATCCTCCCTGTCCTGTGCTTGATATTTCTGGCCCATTTCTCTAGGGCTTCTTCAGTTGCTGGAGTAGCAGGCTTGGCAGGACAGGGTTTCCCTGGGCAAAAATGGGAGGTAGCACATGTTCAGAGTCAAATTCGAGTAGAGCCAAAAGTTGAGCAAGCTGGCACGGTGGAACCTAAAGTTGGACATATTGAGCAACCAGCCCCTGAAATCCCCGTATCCCTAGTTGTACCGGCAGTACCAACGCTACTTGATACCCCGGTATTACTGGAGATCCTCCGGGGAAATATGGCTATGTAGTAGTATCAGATGGAAGCGCAACAACATCAGAAGTTTCAACAACAATAGCAGAATGTATTATTGTGTCAGGATTGGCAGACGGGCCTGGAAAGAGAAGGAAGGACTGATTCAGGGGCGTCGGTTAGATTTTTCCGACTTAACCAGAGATACTATGAAGGCACGGAGGACGCCATCATGGCAGATGCATGGCTCCAAGACATCGAAGTTATTCTGGCGACGATGAAGGTTTCAGCTGATGAACAAGTTGACCAGGTCCGATTACAATTTCAGGACCTTGCCCGTGACTGGTGGACGTTAGTAGAGGTTGGCTTAAGGCGTCCTTTCTCCTAGGATAATTTCAAGTTTAATTTTGGGCCAAGTACTTTAGAGCAGTAATGCAGTATGAGCTCCAACAGAGATTTATCAATCTCAAGCAGGCCGGTAGGACTGTGGATGGATATGTAGTCGAGTTTTGCAGGCTGAGTAGATTCGCTCTTACTATTGTGGCTACATAGTCGGGTAGAGCAATTAGATTCTAGCAAGGACTTTATCTAGAGATTCTACAACTGGTAGAGGGACACGACTACCAGACTTATGAAGAAGTACTGATAGCAGCCCGGTAGCACGAGCTTAACATGCAAAGGTTATCAACAAGGATAGGAGGCCAGAAGTGGTCTCATGCTCTGAGTGGAGGAGGAGGTATAGGACTACCTCAGACGTCAACACCATAACCTGGCGTTCACATCCATGATTCGACACCGAGGAGGACAACAGTTTCGACGGTGACAACACCGGCTCGGCAATAGCCGAGACAACAATAACAATAACAACAACAACGCTAGAAGAACCGGTGGGTTGCACTTACTGTGGCAAGGGAGGCCACACTAGAGATGTGTATAGGGTAACCAATGGGTTGTGTATAAGGTATGACATTCCAGACCACCAGATTTCCAATTGTTCGATAATGTAGAGACCAGAAGGGCCAGTCCAATAGTTGCGAGCACTATCAGCGCCAGGGGAAGTCCAGCAGAGAGGTCCAGCAATAGCAGTGAGGCCATTAGCTCAACGTTCACTACCGACGCAATCCCAGATATACCAACAGCAGCAAAATCAATAGCAGGGCCAACAGAGGCCACAACAACAACGTATCCAAGGGAGGCAACAATGAGGAGCGCAGCAGGGCTAAGAGCAAGCTTTCACTTTATCTCTAGAGGAGTCTTTGGCATCAGGCGACGTGGTGGAAGGTAACATCTCTGTTGCATCTTTTTCTGTTATAGCATTATTTGATTCTGATGTATCTCATTCATTCGATACATATTGGATTGGAGTTCGAGGCATTGCTAGAGAGGTTGAATATACTCTCTGTTAATGGGCTCGTAGGAGTTAGTAGAGTATGTATAGTGTGTCCGATCATAGTGTGCAAATGTTCAATACCAACACGGTTGATCGAGTTATCTATGGGTAACTTTGATGTTATCTTAGGCATGGACTGGCTGAGAGACAGTTATGCTATGATAGCTTTACATAAGGGTAGGGTACTATTTAGTATCTTGGCCACGGAAGGTTTCGTCTTTAAGAGATCTGTAGGAGATCAGCATGAAGAGAGGATCGCAGCGGCATTAATAGCCTAAGAACAACTTCCCGAGGTAGTCAAGGATTTCTTAGACGTCTTCCTAAAGGAACTTCTAGGGTTACCCCCAGTAAGAGATGAGCAGTTTTATATAGAGTTGGTGTCACGACCCGCACCCGGTGTAGGGATGCAAGTCGGGAACAACACCCAGCCTACGCCGCAACATCGGCGGTAGAACGCTGTCTTGGTCAACTATACTATCTAATTATCTCACTATAAAGCATAAATCTCTAATAATATCTCAACTCCAGATGAAAGTATAATCAACTTAGTTCAACATAATACTCAATCACATTACTATGGCACGAGAAGATATCAAAGAAGTCTAACATAACTAAGCAGTTAAAAATATAACAACAATAAATAGAAATAATATCCAAACACAATAATATGCCGAAAACAAA
The DNA here is from genome assembly GCA_036927795.1 of Iris macrosiphon. Lineage (NCBI taxonomy): Eukaryota > Viridiplantae > Streptophyta > Magnoliopsida > Asparagales > Iridaceae > Iris > Iris macrosiphon. The sequence continues at coordinate 85,402,478 of JAYESA010000007.1, forward strand.
TCCGGTACCAAAATGCTAAAGAGAACTAACTATGCTAACTAGTGAACCCGGCTAAATTTCTCGGCAGTCACTCCAGAACTAGTGGGTCCAAGTCTGCACCATCTATAGGCTGAGGTCCATAGTATGTCGGACACCAATCTCCCGGATCCTCTGAAAAATATTTTTCAGTCAGGAATGGAGCGAAGTAAACCCAATAGCAGTTCTAATTAATTGACAAAAACTATAAAGCAGTAGAATAGAAGATGCTATCTACGATGAGGATATAACTGATAATCAAGAACAATGAAAGAATAGGCAATACTAACAACAGAATATAATCAATGCGTAAAAGAATAAAGGAATGAACTATAATGTCAGAATAGAACAAGGTAATCAATGAACTGAATAATGGAATCTATAATAACTATGTGATTTGAGATACTAACTAAATATGTGATCGGCCTGGAAGATTCAATGATTACACTAAGGAGCTAACTCAACCATACGTGAATTGCATGGTTAGTTAGTAGCCAATGATTATACTACTAGCCGATAGTTTCTTGATCACATATTTAATTGGTATTTCCCCCGCCCCGACTGATTTGATGGATCGAATCATGACACGTCACTAGCCAATGTATCCAATGTTTAATCTACAATATTCAATGTTATCCAATAACAACAAGAACAATATCCGATACCATCTCCATAATCAAGGTAACATCCCATGATTGACGATCCAATAACAATACTAATCCGTGTACCATCGTGTCAAGAATCATAAGTAATATTTCTAAATACTTGAATTATAGTGGTAATCAAATAATAGAAACTATCAGAGAATGTACTCGCCTGTGGTCCAGAGCAAATGATAAAAAAATGATGTCCGAACTGGTGTCACAGACCTATATATGAAATATTGCATTAATACAAGTTTTGGGGAAGAAAAATAAATTAAACTAGTCAATTTCTAGGTCATAAAACTATTTCTAAGTCAAAAGTCAAACTAGGTCAACTCTAAGTCAACTATGGTCAACTGTAGTCAAATTATGGTCAACTACCTATTTCTAGGTTGCATGAGTCTAACTCAAAGATATTAGGCTCACACACTATGAATCTAGGCCATACAAGCTACATCTTAGGATACTAAGATACCGTATCTCAGGATACGCAAACAAGGGATAAATATAACACATATGTACATATCAAACAATATTATATATATAAAATCCTAATTACAAATGCTAAATGGATACCTTGGTTTCGAACCAACTTGGTATCGCAATACTAAACCTCTATCTTGATATCCAAACCCAATACCTTGATTATCCTCCAATACCTTGATACTTACCTTGGCATCTCAAGGTAAATTCAAAACCTTATTTATACTAACTACCTAACAATAATTATAAACTACTATGCATTTAATATTTATATAATACTATATACCTTATTTTAGTCACCTTAATACCGACCCATAATTAGTTTACAACTATCCTATTACTTATGCCAATACCTACTACTCATACCTTGGTATATCTTGATACTTAACTTGATATCTCAAGGTAATTACCAAAATCTCATATATATACTAACTACCCATCAATAATTACATATATCAATCCAATATAACTCTAGTATGTACTAATAGAATAATACTAACTACCAACTACACACTAACTATTAATACATATATACGTACATACATACCTTCAAATATATAATATATAAAAGATACTCATAACAATTGATAACTAAAATATACTAACTATTCTAATAAATTTATATGCTACAACTAAATATATACATATATAGTATACTATAATACAAATAGCAATTATGAACATATTTATATATATATATATATATATATATATTAATTACCATATATATATACATATATATCTATATATATATTAATATCTAATATATTAAAAACTGCCAAACTGTCGCTAAATACCCTGTCCACTGTCACAGAAAGCTGCTGTGTATATAGATATACTGCAGTTTTTGTGACAGTTTCCTGCACTGTCACTAAAAACTGTCGCTGAAGCTTCTGATACTCTGCTGATACACTGTTATTTCAGCGACAAAAGCTGCTATTATTTGTTTTTGTTGCTGCTGTTGCGACACTTCTGGCTCGCTGCTGTCGCTGAAAATATATGTATATATATATAAATACATATATATAACCCACCATATATATTTATACAATATATATTTAAATACATATATATAACCCAAAATATATATTTATACAATATATATATAAAACTATATATAACTATACATACACTTATACATAGTAAATTGTATAAAATACCACATAGTAACATACACACATAGTAATATGTATATATAACTATACATATATGTATACATATATATAATCATACAATAATATAAATACATAACAATATATAATATAACTATATATATAACCACATATAAATATATTTACTATATTATATATACATATGCTACCACTTATAAATATATATCTACATGTAGAAAAATAGCTACATAATAAATATACACATAATATATACATAGATACATAGATCTAAGGCACAACACTACATAAATATATATACACAATATTATATATATATATAATTACACTTTTCCATGAAATAAGAACATAAAGAATTAGAACTACAATTAAATTGTACCCACATGGACCGTATCACTCCGTATCCCACTAGATCTAGGATACACATGCGACACGAGTACACCACACATCCAAACGTACCCCGAAGGACACGAACAAGTCACATATAATTGTTGGGATACGACCTACACATACCCAATTGTGGATACGACACTAGCTCCAAACACATAAACATATGCCAAATTGATCTATAGGATCAATTGACACACACAACAAAAGTCATTTTCGGAATTCTCCCAAAATTGACACAAAAAGTACCATAACTTTCTCCATAGGTCTCCTATGAACACAAAACCAAATCCTATGGGTAGTACATACATATGGGTTGATTATTCATGATTAAATCTCAGATTTAGAAGCTATTTTAAGGGGAAAAAATTGAATTATACCTATTGGGAGATGGATTCCCAATGAAACCTCCAAAATTGGTGAAATTAGCTTCCAACTTGTAGATCCTTGCTCCTCTTTGTAGATCCTTGCTTCCTCCTTCTAAATCCTTGCTCTTCTAGTCTCCAATGGTGATTTGAGAAGTAATTGGGTAGAAATTTGGTAGAGATTTGGTGGAATTTGGTTGAGGGAAATTCTAGATCTAAATTTGGAATAAAAAATGAAGAGAGAGAAAGTTTTCATTCCCTTTATATAGGCCTCACTTGCCCCCTCCCTCAAGCTACTATGTAAAGTCTAAAATACCCCTTGGGGCCTCTCATGAAGAAATTAATTAAGGAGGGAAGCTTCTAGTCTAATGGTTTAATTAATTTAATCATCCTCCTAATTAATGGGCTTTCAAGTTGGACTCAATTCTAACAATTAATACATGTTGGTCCATGGATCTATTCTAACTAGTTAGGTCCACTAACACAAGTCCAAAAAAATAAATCTAACATGCTAATAATAAATAAATAATACAATAAATAAATATTTAACATGCACAATATTTAATTAATTATAAAATGACCAAAATACCCTTTTCTAGAAAATACGGTAGTAACAGTTGGTTCCTGTAGCAGGACCAATATCTTGTAAAGTACACCAAATGGCACCATCATAGCTAGACATACTGTACCAACATGTAGAAGAACTGAAGCCAAAAAAGTTTATTCAAGCCAGGGGATCACCTAGGATAGCGCCAGTGGTTCTAGTGAAGAAAAAATGATAGGTCATCACGGTTATGTATCGACCACATACAATTGAACGCAGTAACAGTGAAGAAGAAATATCAAATACAAATGATCAATAATTTGTTTGATCAGCTGAGTAAAGCTAATATTTTCTCTAAGATCGATCTTCGAGCAGGGTATCATCAAGTAAGAGTTCGGGGACAAGACATACCCAAGACAGCATCTAGGTCACGATATGAGCATTATGAATTCTTACTTATGCTATTCAGACAGACTAATGCTCCAGCGATATTTATAGATTTGATGAACCATATTTTTATGCCATATCTAGATCAGTTCAAGGTAGTTTTCATTGACAACATTCTAGTCTATTCCAGTAGCGAAGAGGAGTACGAATATCTTCTTCGGAAGGTCTTATAGATTTTGAGGGAATACCATATATACGCAAAGGTTAGCAAGTATGAGTTTTGGTTGGATCATATGTCATTCTTGGGTCACATCATCTCTGGAGCAGGAGTAGCAGTTGATCCAAAGAAGGTTGAGGCCGTAGAGAGTTGGCCAGTTCCTAAGACAATAGCTAAAGTACGTAGTTTCCTGGGATTGATAGGATACTACAAAAGGTTCATGGTAGACTTAGCAAGGATTTCAGCACCGCTGACTCAATTAACGGATAAGGAGGCTAAGTTCGACTGGTCAGCAGAGTGTCAGACATTATTTAAAAAATTAAAGAAGAGATTGATTTTAGCTCTGATTCTCACGCTTTCAGTAGGTTCTGGAGGGTTTATAGTATATTGTGACGCGTCAGGCAAAGGTATTGGGTGTGAATTGATGCAACATGGAAGAGAGATAGCTTATGCATCACAGAAGCTTTGAGATCACAAGAAGAATTATCTGACTCACGATTTGGAGTTGGCGGCGGTAGTATTTGTACTTAAGTTGTAGAAGAACTACTTGTATGGTGATCGGGTAGAAATATTTACGGATCACAAGAGCTTAAAGTATGTATTCACTCAGAAGGACTTGAACATGAGGCAGAGGAGGTGGCTAGAATTGATAAAGGACTATGATGTGGAACTCCAGTACCATCTGGACAAGGCAAATGTGGTAGTTTATGCTCTTAGTAGGAGAAATAGTACATTTATATTGACATCGCAATGACATATCTTAGAAGATCTTCGAGAAATAGGGATCGAGATAGTACTCCCATTAGACGTAGGAGTATTGGCTAGTTTACAGGTATAATCTACCATTATAGAGAGGATTAAGGCGGCTCAGGCAGATAATCCAAAAGTTCAGAAGCTTCTGGCAAAATGTGAGTCTGGTCTCAGAAAAGAGTTGACGATTCATGAACATGGAACTCTTAGGTTTAAAATTTGTCTCTGTGTACCAAGTGGAGATATCCGGCAAGAAGTAATGACCGAGGCAAATAGTTCCCAGTATTTAATTCATCCAGGAGGTACCAAGATGTATCAAAATATCAAACAATATTTCTGGTAGAACGAGATAAAGAGGGATATAGCACGATTCCTTTCCCGGTGTTTGGTATGTCAGCAAGTGAAGGCCGACCAACAAAGACCGGCAAAATTATTACATTCGCTTCCTATTTCAGAGTGGAAGTAAAAACATATCATGATGGACTTTATGATCGGTTTACCTAGATTTCCAACTGGTCGTGATGCAGTTTAGGTAATAGTAGATCGTCTCACAAAAGAAGCTCACTTTCTTTCATTCCGAGTAGGGTAATCCACAGAGCAGTTAGCAGAGATGTACATACGACACATAGTAAGACAGTACGGTATCCCAATGAGTATTATATCTGATTGAGACACTCTGTTCACTTTATATTTTTGGAAGAGTTTGCACTAGAGTTTGGGCACCAAATTGAGATTCAGTACCGCTTACCATCTACAAATTGACGGACAATCAGAGAGAGCCATCCCGACCCTAGAAGATATGCTACGAGCTTGTACTTTAAATTTTGGAGGGTCTTGGGAAGATCACCTTGATCTCGTTAAGTTCTCATACAATAATAGTTATCAAGCAAGTATTCAGATGTCACCATTCGAAGAGTTATATGGGAGAAAGTGTAGATCACCATTGGCATGAGATAATATAGGTGAGTGAAAGACGTTAGTCCCAGAGATGATCACGCAGATAGTAGAAGTTGTCAAGCAGATCAGAGAGAGACTTCGGCTTATGCAAGATAGGCATCGACATTGGACAGATCAACATCGTAGGCCTTTAGAGTTTTATGACGGTAACCATGTGTTCTTGCAGATTTTGCCAACCCGTGGAGACATTAGATTCGGGGTTCGTGGAAAGCTTAGTCCGCGATAAGTCGGTCCTTTCGATATCCTCGAGCGGGTAGGTGATGTTTCTTATCTTCTTGCCCTTTCACCTTAACTAGATGAGGTACAAATGTATTTTATGTGTCTCAATTATGTAGGTAGGTCCCAGATTTGATTCATATCCTCGACCATTTTGAGATATTCGTTGGTACCGACTTGTCTTACGAGGAGCAACCGTATCCATTTTGGACTGAAGGCAGAAGGTGCTTAAGAATCAAAATATCCATCTTGTTCGGGTTGCTTGGGGTCATCACCGTTTGGGAAAGTCGACGTAGGAGCATGAGGACAATATTCGGTCTCGTTATCTGTACTTGTTCGATACGAAAGGTATATTCGTTCTTATGCCCTCGAATCTCGAATCTCATGATTCGTTTACCCATGCAATATGTCACTGCTTTTCTTTATTATATGTTTAAATTTGATTGCATGTGTAGATATGCTTGTAGTTTGTGTAGTGCTCATTCTGATTTCTCTAGCTAGCCTTAAGTTTGAATTCCGAGAAAAAAAAATTCTAAGGTGGGTAGAGATGTCACTCCCCATTCCCGATATACGTATTTGGAACATATTTGTTTTCCTACGTATATTACTTGTTGCTTGCATTATAATTAGGTTGCATGTCATGGAGACTAGACTCATTCTTTGGTTGAATTAGACTCATGGTTTAATTGTTGGGTAAGTTTGGTTATGAGTGAACATATGGTCTAAACCTCAAACCCTAGTTATATAAGTCAACCTCTTTCTCTCTTTTCTCTCACTATCTCATTTTCTCTTTCTTTATTTAGGCAAGTATACCTTGCACTACATGGGAAAACCTCTTAATTTTTAATTCTTGCTCTTTTTTTGCATTTTATTAGTCTATTATATGCTCATGATAATTCTAAACAATTTTAGTACTTGGGGTTTTCGGTTTTAATGGGTAAATTTGAGTAGATCTACATTCTAAATTTAGGGTTTTTATGGGTTCCTTAATTTTTAGCATTTTTTAATGGGTGAATTTGAGTTGATCTACTAAAATATGGCATTTTTAAAAGTTTTGGGGATGGATGTAGCACTTCATTCCGAGCATTTTGGCTTTTGGTTCACTTGATTTGGAATTAAAATAAAGTTTTTATGAATAAAATAAATTTTTAGTTTTTGGAGTTCTTGCCATGGCTGAACTTGCTGTCTGGAGAAGACGAAGTTCTCATGCGGCCAACGTCATATGCAGCCGAGAGTTCCATACGGCATGACCCTTATGCGTCTTGGACACTTGCCGCATATTCGACCAGCATGCGTCCATCTTGTTGGAAGCATGACTGATTATTACACAAGTGTTCTGGAGCTATTCTTTGAACTCCTTGTGTTTCACTCGCTGAACGAATAAGAAATTCACTAAGTCCCAGAGCATCTCATGCGGCCTTTACCTATATACGGCAAGTGGACCTATGCAGCCTAGACCCATATGCGACAAGTATATCTATACGACCTTGACCCATATACGGCAAGCAGACCTATGCGGCCTTGACTCATATGTGGCAGCAACCTCAATGCGGCAGCTATCATATGAGACACTGACTCTATGTATCCCTGACCCTATGCGGTCCTATGTGCATAATTTATTGATTTTCTTGGTTTAATATTTTTATTATATTTTTGTGATTCTAAGTGTGAGATTGATGATTGGAATGCATGAGAACTGAGTGACCATGTGTTGAACTTGACTATATGCTTAACTTGACTATGAATAGAGATAGACCATATGGCCAAGTGACTATGACTACCTATGTGCCTGACTCGACCTTCGTATTGCTATGTGCTAGAACTCATATAATTTACCAATGATTAGCAACTTCACTCGACTATTGGTATCCGTACTGATATACTCACTACGTGCTATGTGTTACTACGTGCTAAGTGCTTCTACGTGAATATATTACAAGTTTACACTGAGGTGTGCCTACGTGCTAAGCGAGATGTGATGTAATCAAATTCCTCTAGCATGTACATGATAGTTGGTCAATAACCAAGTGTGGCTAGGATTTCTTGACTGTTGTGTCACGCTCGGATGAATCCAAATTGAACTACTAAGTGACAAAGTCAATTCGTATCTAGCATGCCCGTACTATGGTACAACATATTAGGGGAGTAAACGTGACTATGCCATGTGATTCCAGCTAACCGTAGGGTTAACTTGGCAACGAAATCCCTAGATCATGCTTAACTAGCCACCCTCAATCATTATATGGGGAGTGAAGGCTGGCCCCCATTGATATTATTTAAATCCTCATTAGTGAATGGAAATATTCGACTATTATATTATATTATGTGTTTTATGTCATCTTAGCACGGTGGCCTTACGGGGGACCGGTACATACTACTATGTGATATGCGACGATTCATGGATCGGCCAGTCCTTGCTAGAATATGGTTCAATTTGAGGATTCTTATTATATGCATAAAATCTCTCGGATAACCCAGACTCCACTAGTAAGTCGTACAAGTGATTGGCCAATTTTGTAACTATGCTTGAATGTGATTGTACCTATAGTTAAATAGTTTAGGGACATGATCTATCATGGTGCGATGGTCTAACCATTGCCCTTGTTTGGTTATAGGGTTAGATTGTTGTATCATGGTAGGCTATGAATCAAAACTATGAGACAGAACCATATATATATATATATATATATATATATATATATATATATATATATATAAATTTTATAACCTGGTTTTATTTTTTCATTCGTGCTTCCTTTATGGTACTTGTTATTTGAGGTCTAACCACACTGGTCTTGCATGGCCAGATTTAAAGCCAGCACCCGAGGATCAAGCGTACGTCCCAAACACCTGAGGATCAAGACGTATGCACTGAGGAAAACAAGTGGGTTTCTTCTTCCTTGCCCGTTATTGCACATTTTACTCATTTTTGGCGTTTATCTACGGGCACTTGTTAGCCATAAATCATAAAATTTAGTTTCCTAACATAATTGTAATTAATCAGACTACAACTGATCATGGTCATGTACTTTTGATACTCTGTCATCTTTCTTATTTTTGCACAACTGGTTTCCAGAATATTGTGGCAGGGCGTTTGGGACACCTTACTTCCTTGTCATATATGTTATATGTTTACTGTGCTTACTTGACTGATTGAGACAATAGATGTGCTATGTAACCCTAAGTGACTTGCTTGTTGTATGTACCCCCTTGTCTAGTTACAGTCGTGACCGTCGTACAACGTTATATACCTTGTACAGAGGAGCTGGCCATGTCCATCTCCTTATTCCGGTATTGGGAAGTGACACTTGCACTGGTGTGCAAGTAACTGCAGTGTATAGCACTGTAGTAAGAAACATAGCAGCAGTGGCATATGAGGTTGGAAGGGGTCGGGTTCTATCACGCTCTAGTCCTAAAATACGTAGGACTAGGAATACGTAAGCATGTCAGCCGTATGTATATGGCAACTCCAATATATAGAAACCATGCACATACGTACGCTATTTTATGAATAATAATTTACAAGTGGTATATAATTTCACCAATCACAGGTAATATTAATCTCATCCACAAAACCAGTTAGTAATAAATAACCAAATATGACAAATAACCAAGTATAAAAATAGTCGAGAAGAACTAGTAGTCGGGTGGAGACAAATCCACTACCAACTAGGATATAAAAGACAACAAAATAAGTACATATTATAGTAATCAAGAAGCTTGAAGGGAAGACCTCATCGAAAGAGAAAGAAGTAGCAAGTCCTGATCCGTGCTCTTACAAACTGTCATGATCTTCTATACTTTGAAAGGGTGCCAGGTCCTCAGAGGGACATAACAAGTATACAAGAAATCGACATGCATGAAGGTAAAGTAGTAAATAATAAATAGGATAACTAAACCATCCATGTAGGGTGCACTCGAGATATCTCTAATGGCGCATGAGGGGGGGAGAAATATAAGAACAGTCGTCCCATCAGGCGTTCCATAGAACTCGGGGTTACACTGTTGCACCATTTTTACAGTACAGTAAGAAAAAGAAATCACATACGCTCACTTGCAGATTCTCTCTCCCAATGAACTATCCGAACAGTATATGTGGGTACATACATAATACGATGACGTCAATAAAATCTAGAACCCAAACTAACACCAATAGCTAACACAAGACACAAACTCATGTACCGATGGCCAGTCAACATGCCAGTCCATGCACTAACTCAGTTAACGTATATGAAATAGTATCATGTCAGAAGATAACACATATCTTCACAACATAACGGGTACGTCTTCTACTCTAAGACGCATGCACACAACTAACAAAATAAAAATTAGGCATAATGTAAACTGACAATATAATCAAATAAGGTGTACTTGCCTTCCAAGCCAAGTTGCGAGCACAATAAGTCTGTTCCGGAGCTATCTACAGGAACGTCTCAAACACCTACCAATTAATTATTACACTATTTAGACTCTTATTCTACCAGTCAAATTAAGTTATTATCTAATTATTAATCCAACTTTGGTTGCACATGCAAGTAACTACACGCAAAAATATTACTAACCATTAACATTGCCAAAAACTATTTTTAAATCATTAATTATTAAAACTATTAATTCTAAGCTTTTATTAGAAAATAGGGTTTTTAGTGATAGGGTCGTCTCCTAAAAATTCTATGAGTCCAAAACTAAGTAGAAACCAAAACTAGGTCACAACGAGATGTCTACTAGCACTAAAAATTAATTTTTAATAAATAATTAAATTTAGAATAAATACTCATAAATCAAAATTAAAATATAATAATATAATTTAAAATACTAAATAAGGGTTTTCTTCAGGGTCTAAGTCTAACATTGACGGGGTCATATTTTGTCAAAACTAGGTCAACTTGCTACATAAAACATCTATAATTTTAATTTTTATAAATATAATTAAATATGAATTTATTTGATAAAAATCATTAATAAATACAATAAATACTATTTCTTTTATCTATACAAAAATAATTAGGGTTTCACTATCTACAAGTTGATCCTATTAGGATTGGCAACCAAACTTGCTATTATGCCTGCAAAAATTGGTGGTACATGGGTGTTGTGACAATAAAATAATATATATTTAATAAAAATTTAGAATATATAATTTTTGAAAAAAATAATAGTTCATCAAGAAAATTAAAGGGTTTCTATCTATGATCAAGTCCTAACAAGGTCCAAGGTCTTCAACATGCATACATCAAAACTAGGTCAAAACTACCCATAAAATATGCTCAAACTCAAATTTAATAAAAACTAATAAATCTAAAATTTATTATAAAAAATGAATATATTTCCTATTATTAACATCTATATGAATATATTAACAACAATTAAAAAGAGTTTTGAAGGAGGTTGCATGCATGCACAAAAGTGTTGAGTTGAACATCAAAATTAGGGTTCATGGGTTGCATGATTTCTTCAAAATAAAAATAATGGAGTCTGCATTATTAATATATATATATATATATATATATATATATATATATATATTCATAAATTTAGAAGAGATTGAAGAAGGAAAGAGACAAGGATTAAAGAAATTTACTTGAAGAAGAATGAAGGAGATGCTTGGGTAATGGAGGTGACAAGTAGGGTGATGGAGCAAGGAGAGAAAATTAAGATTTTGTAAAGGTGACTTTAGGTTAGGGTTTTTAGAAGAAGAGATGAGAAGGAGATTATATAGAGAGAGAGAGAGAAAGAGAGAGGGGATCGGATTAGGGGTGTGTGTGCGGGTTTTGGGAGAGGGGCTGCGAATTTGATAAAAGGGGTAGGATTAGGATTGGGTAGTTAGTTTGTTAGGATATTTCATAATTAGGTTATTAGTTCTTTAAAGTCAATAACTAACCAAATAACTAATTTATTACAAATATTTGATTTGACTCTAAGAGAATAAAATAATAGACAATTAATATGCAAATCTAAGGTAAATCTTTGGTAGTTGGGATTTGATTGAACTTCTAAGAGAATAATTAATGGACAATTAATATACAAATCTAAGATAAATCTTTGGTAGTTGAAATTAGATTGGGCTTCTAAGAGAATAATTAATTAATAAATAAATAAATCATACAAAAGAGGGAGTGGCCTAATTTAGCATGGAGGAATTATGGGTTGCTTATTGAAGAAGGTTGGATTAGAAAATAATTATAAATAAATTATATATATAAAATATCTAACTATTAAATACAATAAACTACAGTTGTTACACTAGTTCCATACTAATGCTAAATAATCAAATTATGAGTCACAGAAAGATCCAACAAGTTGTGTCTCTCGTGTAGGCTACTTCCTACGAAGGGCAATGTAGATTTTGGGGTCATCCTATGTCATTAATGTCCAAAATACGGTAAGGTATCTTAATGCAATAATTAAACTTTAATCTATTTAAATTAATCTAAAATAATTATAATAAATACAAAATACCCACAAAATACCTATTTTTGGTGAGGGGGTTTATAATCTACCTAATTTAAAAGAATTTTGTCCTCAAAATTAAAAAGAAGGCATAATTTGTTAAATCTTTCACATTCGTATCTAAGGCAAGTCAAATGCAATCTTCTAAAAAGTTTAAATGATAAAATCTATTCAAATATATCGCAATCTCTTCAAAATTAAAATAACCACTATTTAAATTAAAATTTAACCTATCGTAATCTCTTCACGATTTTTAAATAATCAACATTCAAATTTAAGTCAAATCTATATGGCATCTTTAAGATTTAAATAACCCAAATCAAATTTTAAATCACGATTTTCAACCATCAACTCCTCTAGATTTTAAATAATAAACAACTCTAATCAAATCTTATTCCTATTTTTAACTTAAGAATTTTGTACTCTTTAAATTCTAAATTTAATTTTCATCCTCAATATTTCAAATAGGTAATCCAACAATCAAAATTTAACTTTTAATTAAAATTATCAAATTGTAAAATTTTAAATTCAATCCATCAATGTTCATATTTAGAATTTTATTTTTATCCTCAAAATTTAAATCGTTGATTCAATCTCCAATATTCAAAATTTAAATTATGTGCTCAAATTATAAATATTTGGTCCAAAATATCAAAATTTATTCTATAAGGCATTCTTATCTTTAAAGTTAAATCCTCATCATGATAATTATTCTTCTAAAAAAAATTTCAAAATTAAAATGACTTAATTCTCTCGATTGTATCTTACTTGATAACCTTCGTAACCACCGTCTAAGATCTTCATATAAACTTTTAGCTCAAGTTGACAATGCAACTTCTACCAAACTTAGAATTTACCCATCTTTCAGAAACACCAGGCTATAAAAAAAATTTTCCTCGATCATTCAATAGTGCTTACTAATCCTCAAAATCTGAACACAAAACCTATATCATGTGATATGCCCTTAATTACAAAAGATAGTCACAAAGTAATGTGATTGGCCTATGGGGTATACCTCATACTATCCGTGTGTCAACATTATATCAAGCATGAGTGTTCCTCTTTTCGAAATAGGGAAAGGCGAAAAACATCAATAAAGAGTTCAAGGAGTAGGTGATAGAATACAAGTACGGGGTTCAAGGGCAATTGAAGAATTCAAAATAGAGTTATCAAGACAGTTGTAGATTAAAATCTTATTTTTGGTAAATATCTATTTGTATGCTAATATCTGTACAGTTATGTAACCGATACAATATATTCTGACCTGTTTAGATGGAAAGTATATTTGTCTAACAAGCTAAGTCAACTATATCTCAATCCATGTAAAGTAGTCATGCAAAAAGAGAACCAATCACACTAAGGTTAGCTAGACCATAATACACTGATTCTAATTAGACAATGTATTAGTGTGGCACCCCAATAATATATATGTCATGAACAAGCTCGATAAAGAATAAGCTTGCATAACTAGACTGTAATAGCAACATGAGTCAAGATATCCCAAATAATATAAATATGTGAGATTATGATGAATGCAATTACAATAGTTCAAGTTCATGAAGAATCGAATACTCTTCCGGTGTTTGCCTCTGTAGTTGCCATGCTAACTTCTCATGTAAGTCTCTGGTCGACCAAATGGGGGTATGGCCTCTAAATTTTTATAGTCTGGATAAACACTATCTTCTTATGCTAGCATATAGTTAGTGTTATTCAATTATACTTCATTAATGGGTCAAAAGGACTATGGAATATTAGGTTGTGAGGCATGCTACCCAACTTACAAGAATCAACTAATACTGTAACTTACGAATGGAGAAATTACTGGCTCTCAAGTGATGGAGGATATAACCTATATTGAGATATGTGGAACAGATTACTTGATTTTAAACTAAAGGATTATCATAAAGTCATAATCTAAATAAATAATTCAAACTATCAAGTTCTAACTACTAAGCACACAAATTTAAAATTCAAGATTAATAAACTACAATCCTACCAAACTATATATCCTAACATAAAAGGAATCACTTAGCCTAAATTGGAAGGGTAAGGTGGCACGATCTGATTTTCATCATCGTTTAAGGTTAACGATTATGGAATGAGATTATGACAGTCACGTAGGAGAATAATAAGTATGCCTCAAGGAGCAAAATGATTGGAAGAAGAAAATACTAAATAGTATTGGATTCAACGAATGTGGCACAATTTGAAAGATGAAGGAATTTTTTTGTCATCGCATAAATAGCGAGCGTTAAGGTTTTAGAGAAACAAGATATAAAAGTAAATAGAGAGACACTTGATAATATCATAGTTTTCTAAGGGGAGATGGTATTCTAGTCTCTGTGTTCAAGGTATGATTAAGGAAAATGTTCTAATCATTCAATAGGTTTTAATTGGATAAAGAGCTATGATAATTGTTCGATGATGGAGGGAGGGATTAACTAAAGATGGAAAATATACAAATATTTGGATGAGATGGCATGGTCGGTGACTCATAAAGACTCAAATATGACTCAACGATGACCATAGGTTCTAGGGGATCTATTAAGTTGATGGTAGGGTACCCTTGCTCCTACTATGGTATTGGTTCATTTCTCTTGGTTTTCTAGGGTGCTGCTCTGCTAATATTAAGACAAGAATCTAAATTTATAGTCCTCTTATATTATATCACCATGGAGGTTAGGTTTAGTCCCAATATTCGACCTTGGAGTTCTATTAGTTCCTCAATACTAGGGTCAAACAATATGGTCAAATTTTTAACTAACCCTAGTAGTATCTATACTACTCTCAAGTCATTCCTAAATATATTAAAGGATAATAGTCAATCAATTTATAGGTGTTGGATGCTAGGGTTTATTAGGTATGTTAAACTTTTGGGAGCTTCCAATATTCTAATTTTTTTCTTAGTATGTATGCTATCATAATTATTTTCTAACAACAAGCATTCCTATATTCGGGCAGGAGGCTATACTCAAGGAACTATTAGGGAAGTACATTAAATAGGAAGAGTTCAGAAAATAAGAATACCGATGTCAATAGAAATAAGCGAGTACAATTTTGAAGTCAAGGAAGGTAGGTGAGTTCATGAATCCGGAATAGAAATAAAGAGAAAAGTCAAATATGTGGATAAGATCCTATACTCTAATCATATTTGCAGCCTTGCTCGGTACAGTAACGTAACCGAGTCAATATACTCTTGACCTGCATGGGCCACCACTAAAAATATGTCATGTTCAGTCCCAAAATACGTAGGACTAGGAATACAGAAGCATGCCAGCCGTATGTATATGGCAACTCTAATATATGGAAATCATGTACATACGTACGTTATTTTATGAATAATAATTCATAAGTGGTATATAATTTTACCAGTCACAGGAAATACTAATCTCATCCATAAAACCAATTAGTTATAATTAACCAATTATGAAAATTAACCAAGAACAAAAATAGTCGAGAAGAACTAGTAGTCGGGTGGAGACAAATCCACTACCAATTAGGATATAAAAGACAATAAAATAAGTACATCTTCAAGTGATCAAGAAGCTTGAAAGGAAGACCTCCTCGAAAGAGAAAGAAGTAGAAAGTCCTGATCTGTGCTCTTGCAAAAAGTTATGATCTTCTATACCTAGAAAAGGTGCCAGGTCCTCATAGAAACATAATAAGTACACAAGAAATTGACATGCATGAAGGTAAAGCAGTAAATAATAAATAAGGTAACTAAACCATCTATATGATGTTCACTCGAGACATCTCTAATGGTGCATGAGGGGGGAGAAATAGAAGAACAGTCGTCCCACCAAGAGTTCTGAAAAACTCGGTGGTTATACAGTTGTACCATTTTCACAATACAGTAAGAAACCAAAATCCTACACGCTCTCTAGCAGATTCTCCCCTCCCAATGAACTATCTGAACCGTATATGCGGTGCATACATAATACAACGACGTCAATAAAATATAGAACCCAAACTAACACCAACAGCTAACACAAGACGAGAACTCACGTACCGATGGCCAATCAATACGCCAGTCCATGCACTCACACACACAGTGAACGTGTTTGAAATAGTGTCAGGTCAGAAGATATCAAGTATCTTCACAACATAACGGGTATGTCTACTACTCTAAGCCGCGTGCACAAAGCTAATAAAATAAAAATTAGGCATAATATAAACTGACAATACAATCATGTAATGTGTACTTTCCTTCTAAGCCAAGCTGCGAGCACAAGAAGTCTTGTCCGGAGCTATCTACAAAAATATTACAAACACCTACCAATTAATTATTACACTAATTAGATTCTTATTCTACCAGTAAAATTAAGTTATTATCTAATTTTTAATCCTACGTTGGTTGCACATACAAGTAACTACGTCCAAATATTACTAACCATTAACATTGCCAAAAACTATATTAAATCATTAATTATTAAAACTATTAATTCTGGAATTTTATTACAAAATAGAGTTTTTAGTGATAGGGTCATCTCCTATAAATTCTATGAGTCCAAAACTAAGTAGAAACCAAAAGTAGGTCACAACGGGTTGCCTACTAGTCACCAAAAATTAATTTTTAATAAATAAATAAATCTAAAATAAATACTCATAAATCAGAATTAAAACATAATAATATAATTTTTAAATGCTAAATAAGGGTTTTTGGTCGGGGTTTAAGTCCAACATTGACGGGGTCATGTTTTATAAAAACTATGTCAACTTGCTACATAAAATACCTATAATTCTAATTTTTATAAATAAAAATAAATCTGAATATATTTGATAAAAATTAGTAATAAAAAAAATATACTATTTTTTATATATATAAAAATAATTAGGGTTTCACCATCTACAATTTGATCCAATTAGGATTGGCAACCAAACTTACTAGTATGCATACAAAATGGGTGGTACATGGGTGTTGTGACAATAAATTAATATTTATTTAATAATAATTCAGAATATATAATTTTTGGAAAAAATAATAGTTCATCAAGAAAATTTTAGGATTTTTTATCTATGATCAAGTCCTAACAAGGTCCTAGGGTCTCCAACATGCATACATCAAAAGTAGGTCAAAACTACCGATAAAATATGCTCAAACTAAAATTTAATAAAAACTAATAAATTTGGAATTTATTATAACAACATAATATATTCCTATTATTAACATATATATAAATATATTAACAAAAATTAAAGAGAGTTTTGAAGGAGGTTTCATGCATGCACAAAAGTGTTGAGTTGAACCTCAAAATTAGGGTTCAGGGGTTGCATAAATTCTACAAAATAAAAACAATAGAGTCTACACACACACACACACACACACACACACACACACACACACACACACACACACATATATATATATATATATATATATATATATATATATATATATATATATATATATATATATATATATATATATATATAAATCAAGAAGAGATTTGAAGAAGGAAGGAGAGAAGGATTAAAGAAACTTACTAGAAGAAGGAAGGAGATGCTAGGGTTCTTGGATGGAGGAGGTGGTATGGTGTCCACTTGAAGAGGGGGGTCGGCCTTGGTAATGGAGGTGGCGGCTAGGGTGATGGAGGAAGGAGAGAAAGTTAGGATTTTGTAGAGGAGATTTTAGGTTAAGGTTTTTAGAAGTATAGATTAGAAGGATATATATATATATATATAGAGAGAGAGAGAGGGGGTCGAGTTAGGGGGGTGTGCGTGGGTTTTAGGAGAGGGACGACGGGTTTGAGAAGAGGGGTAGGATTAGGATTGGGTAATTAGTTTGTTAGAATATTTTCTAATTAGGTTGTTAGTTATTAAAAGTCAATAACAATCCAAATAACTTATTTATGACAAAGATTTGATTTGATTCTAAGAGAATAAAATAATGGACAATTAATATGCAAATCTAAGATAAATCTTTGATAGTTAGAATTTGATTGGACTTCTAAGGAAATAATTAATTGACAATTAATATGCAAATCTAAGATAAATCTTTTGTAGTTAGGATTTAATTGGACTTCTAAGGAAATAATGAATAAATAAATAAATAAATCCTACAAAAGAGGAAAGTGGCCTAATTTGGCATAGAAGAATTATGGGTTGCTTATTGAAGAATATTGGATGGAAAATAATCATAGATAAATTATATATATAAAAATATCTAAATATCTAAATATAATAAACTATGGTTGTTAAACTAGTGCTATACTAATGCTAAATAATCGAATTCTGAGCTACGAAAAGATCCTACATATTTTATTCCCATGTTGGCTATTTCCTACGAAGGGCGATGTAGATTTTGGGATCATCCTATGTCATTAATGTCCAAACCACGATAATGTTTCCTAATACAACAATTTAACTTTAACGATTTAGAATAATCTAAAATAATTATAATAAATATAAAATACATACAAAATACCTATTTTGGGTAAGGGGGTTTACAGGTTCACGTACAGCAGAAGTAGCAGGAAGGTTGTGATATGGTGGTGATAACTGTGAACTAAGAAGGGAAGTTTAGTTCTATGTGTACTCGAGTGAGGACATAAATGTGATCAAGTGCACAGTCCATTGGGGTGCACGGTTGTTAGGAGAAGATATAAGTGGTTGGTTCAGACTTGTAGGAATTTTACACTGGGTGCAGTACAGTCATATACAGATTTAGCTAAGTATCTATGTGATACACACACTATTATACTATCCTTAGTTATATGTTAATGCAATATCAGGTGCATTAGTGTAGGTATTCTATAATTTTGTGTATCAGAGTAGAATCTGGGATGGAAGAAGGGAAGGAGAATCTGAAAATAGCAGCAGCAAGGAACATATGGGGAACCCTGGTAGCCAAATATTGACTGAGACCTTATCTGTAGGAGCTTAGATCAAGTTGTTGATTTCTGCAACTGAAGATTAGTTGTGTAGCAGTAGCAGTAACAATTGTGAGGAGGGGAAATTGGGAAGAGTATGTGGGCAAGTAGCCCTTATCCAATTTTAATATGATATTTAAGAGTAGCAGTAGCAATTTGGTGTGGTGTATCAGACAATGAGAATTGGGTTATAAGTATAGTGATGTTAGTCACTAATTTATAGTTATCAATTAGAGTATTAGAGTATTGATAAGTATCAGTTATTAGTTCATCAGTTAATATAGGTATCAATTGTAAGTTATGATAAGATGTCAGTTATTAGGTGTTAGTAGTTAAGTTAGTCAGTATACTTAGTGTTAATACCTATTATAGCTAATACCTAGAGGTAATGACCTAGTATAGATAGTATAAGCTAGTGTTAGCTAGCTAGTGACCAATATGGACTAGTTACCTTTGTTATCAACCTAGAAACCAAGGCAACACCTAGTTGAGACCTATTTTGGCCTAATCGGACTAGTATGGCCTAGAAGTGACCTAAAAAAAAATTATGTTTTGACTCATTTTAACATTTTATCAGTTTACTACACCAAATTGACATAATTTTCATATATAGGTGTGTGTGACACCAGCTTGGATACCGAGATATACCCTTTTCTCAAAACTACAGGTGAGTACATTCTTTGATAATTTTCTTATTTGATAGCCTCTATGTTTCATATATTTCGTATTGAGATATTTGATTCCAGACACCATTGTTTCACGGATTGATATATGTGGATCTTGGTCATAAGATGTTATTGTCGTGGTTACTAAGTGATCGTCATGTCGTACTTCATGATTACTAAGTGATTACGGTAGGAACATAGAAAATATGGATCCATGCATCCAATAACCATGAACCCCAAACTAAAGCGCATAAGAGATCATACCGCAGAGTCACCCTACGGCCCAAAAAGGCGGCATCTATACATCCTAATCAGCCGAAGCAGCTTTGGCCGCAGATGGACCTGACGTGGCATCCTGACAACATGATCATCTCTGATACAGAATCCTAACAAAAATAATTTTCTGAATGCCTTGAAGGACGTGAATACGCTAAATGACAGAAGTCTCACGTCATCATAAAATTTATTCTTGATGGGTGTACAATACTACGTGTACAACACAACAAAGATCACATGCGTCTCTGGCCCCATGTGCCCCAGACTCCAAGTGTTCCATTCATCTCAGTCCCCAAGCACCTTAGACTCCACGCGTCACATACGTCTCTGGCCACATATTTTTTAAACTCCATGAAGACCAAATCTTACTGTTACAACTGAAGTAATTCTCTCCAACCAAGTGCGAAACATGAGTCAAACTGACCAAGTCAAGCACAACAAGGACAAAAACTTCCAGGATCTCCAGTAACAGCAAAATCCTAACAAAACGTCCATGTGGCAGCTTGCCCTAGATTCAACCCACACTATGTGTCCACAGTTGCAATCTTATTCTGTTGAAGGAGCCCCATGCGGCCACTATTTAGAAGCACATGCGGAACCTATAACCCATCAGCATTATGGCTATAAATAGGAGCAACTTGGACGTCCCAATGGTCGACCTTTTTTGTTCTCTTTCAAAGAGAGAGAGAGAGAGAGAGAGAGAATAACCCCCCTAGGCCAGCTATATACGAGCACCCAATCTCGGGAGAAAGAAGAAAGGAGAGTATCCTCATTCCCTCATCGGACCGTCAACAGAGTAAAGGAACCGCCACAACACTCTTTGTCCATCGCCACTACCCAGATCAAAAATTCTACTTAGATTGTCTGTCTAGGATCTCTTTAAAATTTCTTTAGTTTGTTGATTAAATCAAGTTCTTTTAGTCTTTCGAATTTAATGGCGAACAAGATAGCAACTCTACTGGGGAACAACTTCTCCTTTGATGAGAAGACAGTGACATAGTCTTATGCGTCTAAGCTGGGCTAAACCCAAAGGATGCTGGTGGTATGCTTCGACCAGCAAGCAATCGAGAACATGCTCTCCATAGACATCTCAAGTCCTTCTCCAAGACAAGCAAAGCTTAAGAAGACCCGCAGGACATGGGTAGCAAAGGTCGTTGTGCCTCACCCAATTGCGTAGCATGCGCTCCCAACTACTCTCCCTATTGCCGCAGACACACATCATGAGTCCACCCAGGCTGGCCATGTTCATGAGATAACCGAAAAAGGCGCTCAGCGAACAAACTCTGGTAGAGGAAAAATCTACGATGCCAAAAGTTTGGTGGTTGAGACAAGCTTCATGCGACAAC
This sequence comes from Iris macrosiphon, assembly GCA_036927795.1. NCBI lineage: Eukaryota > Viridiplantae > Streptophyta > Magnoliopsida > Asparagales > Iridaceae > Iris > Iris macrosiphon. Next base: position 85,424,179 of record JAYESA010000007.1, read on the forward strand.
ATCATAAGCCGCATAAGTCTACAACCGCAGGCAAAAGTCCACAAGCGACACCGATCAATGGCCACAGGCAAATGATCATATGTAAGCCCCCACATTTTGGAATTAGGGTAATTTGGTAATTTACAATTATTTTTATTATTTTATTAAATTAAATAGATTTAAAGAATTAATTTTTAAATTTTATTTTTATAAATGACACTTTGCCATTGCTTGGATATTTTGAGCAATGAATGACCTTTTTCCTTCCAATAAAATTTAGATTATTGACCTTGACTGAACCAAGTATATTTGAGATATGGGTGTTACATTATTTTGATCTCTTTCATGCTCTCAAAATATTAACAAACATCCAGAACTATTGACATCACAAAATTACCTTAAATTGGCTAGTTGAACCCATCCGAGCCCGAACATCCAACTCGGGCTCTCAAACCAAATTCTATGATACAAATACACTACCCCACACCTATTCTACTCTATAACATATCCCACATATAAAATATATTCACAAAATTTAAACAAATTAATTAAATGGCCCATAAATATAATATTACCAAATTATGAAAGACCCCTATGCAATCTTTTTTCATATCAATTTAAATTTGAAAAAAATATTTTAAAATATAATTTAAAGATTTTAGAGTATCCCCTCACTCTATTTTAGCCTCTTTAAATTCTATCCATAGATGGAAATACTAAGACAATTCCTAACCACCAAACTACATATCAATATGCATATATATATATATACCTAATTAATAGGATTGGCCGACCCTACTTTCTCTCCCTTATGTAAATCTCTCTTCGTTCTCACGAACTCTCCCTCTCCTCCTTCTTTCCCTCTTCCTCTCTCCTTCCCACAATCCAAAACTCCACAAAAACCCTAACCGACCCCCTTTTAGGCCGAATATTGGATACTAGTTGCAGCATAAGTCTAGACCCCTCCACAATAGCAAAAACCCATAAAAATCTAAATTTACATCATACTTGGATTCCCTAAGATCTCTCTCAAGTTTCGTGGAGTTTGGAGTCCGTTTGGCGCTCCAAAAGGTCTGTGTCGCAAAAAGAGCCTCGGCCGTAATCGCAAACACGTGAGTTTCATAAGTTTTATTTTATATTTATTTTTCCATGTGAGAACCTTTGTAGGAACCCATAAGCATGATATATAATGAATTATGATATTCCTATACATGAGAAACCCTAATTTTATATGTAAAACTACTCTTTGATGACACGAAACCAATACACGACAATGTGGTAACCATAATAACCTAGTTTTGATATATGTTATTGTTTTGTAATTAAAATATAAATTTTCAAAAATTTAATAATAATTTTTAGAATATTAATTAATATAATTAATATATTAAATATTTTTTTATGCAAGTTGACAACCTTGCATGCATAAACTAGTTGTCAAGTTGCTAGAATACCTAGTCGACGCGCAACGTGACTTTGTGCTTACAAAGAAATAATTTCAGAATTAATAGTTAATGATTTAAAAATATTTTTTGCGATATTTAATGACTAGTAATATTCTGGTGTGTAGATACTTGCATGTGCAACAAATATAAATTAATAACTAAATAATAACCTAATTAAACTAAAAAAATTAGAGTCTAACTAGTGTAATAATTAATTGTTAGGTGTTCGAGATATTTCTATGGAGAGCTCCGGACCAGACTTGTTGTGCTCGCAACATAGCTCGGAAGGCAAGTATGCCTTGCTTGATTATATTGTACAGTATACATATACCTAGTTTTTATTTGCTAGTTGTATGCATGCGTCTTAGAGTAGCATACTTATCTAGTATATTATGAAGATACATTGTATCTTCTGACCAGACACTTGTTCATCACGTTTTCTGTCAGAGTAAGTGAGTGAATGGACTAGCGTGTCGATCGTACATAGATACGTTAGTTCGCATCTTGGGTCAGTAGTTAGGGTTTGGTTTAGTTCCTAGATTTTATTGACGTCGTTGTATTATGTCTTCACCGCGTATACATACGGCTGGCATGCTTACGTATTCCTAGTCCTACCAATTTTGGGACTGGAGAATGACATATTTTTGTGGTGGCCCATGCAGGTCAGAGCATATCATTTCAGTTACCTTATTGTGCAGAACGAGCCTGTAGTTAGGATAAGGTTGTTAGGATCACAATCCACAATTGCTATTGAAACTTTCTTTGATTTTTAATATAATTCTTGAACCTCAAAATTGTAATCATCCATACTTTCTTTGAACGCTTATTCTTTGATTCTTGTTTTTCTCTATCTCTGAGAAACGAACACTCGTGCGCGGTGATCTCCCCAGGAGAAGATTCTCGTCAAGACGAAGAAGTCATATTTGATAGAATATTTGTAAGTAGATGGTTGCCTGGGTGGAAAATATTATTATAGATGATTTGTAGATGTTAGAGATAGAATAGATTCAGGGTATTATCAGTAAGAACCTAAACCAATATGACTCTATCAATTTTTTAGATTATAAGTGATGTGGTACTATTAGATAAATCTTTTAGATGAATGTGAGTCATTTTACGTGAGGATATAATATTATGTTTTGATAAGATAGTTTGATTTAAGCTGGGTCGGCTTCTCTACTAGCAAATTTGTTTGGAGGTTAATCAATTGATGAAGACGAAAATTGTTAATTTTGGTGCTTCGAGGCTTAAACTTTTATGTGATTTAAAAATAGGGTATTTTCGATTTGAATTTTATGGGAAAAAAATGATGAGATAAAGAGTTAGAGATTTATTGAATTTAAAATTGTAAGGCGATTATGATGTAATGGATTTAAAATTTAAAATTTAAAATTAAAATATTTTGAATGAATTTAAATGTTGTGGAGTTTAAATTTCAAGGATAAATATTAATTTAAATAAACAGTTAAGAATTTGACATGACATCATTGACGATTTTGTTACACTATAAGTTGTTGAAGATTATTATATGATTGGATTTGTATTTAAATTTAAAGGAGATTATAATGATAGATTTAAATTTAGATTTAAATTATCTTGAAGTATTTAAATTTTGTAGATTTTAAATTTGAAAATTTTGATAAGATTTGATTTGGAATCTAAATTTGAGAAATTTAGGATATGATGAGGTGGAGCATTGGTGAATCTCAATTTGAAGATTTCGTAATTATTTTATTGTTTAAGTATTGTGTGGAAAATAAAAATATAAAGGAAAAGGTTCGAGAGAATAGTTTCAAATTCAAATTTTGAAGATGAGAATTTGAATTAAAATTTATTCAAGAGAATATGAAATAGTTGGATTTAAAAGAGAGGATTGGATTTAAACTTGAATTTTTAATATTGAGTCATTAAATAAAGTATTGAGGAATTAGATTTAAATTTGAAAATTTAAAGGTAGAATTTAAAATTTTAAAACTTTGAGAAGAGTTTGATAAAATAGATTTATATTTCCTAGTGAAAAATTCAGAGGTTAAATAGTATTTGGTGAATTTGAGAAAGTTTTGCGATAAGTTGTTTACTTTAAGTTAGGTAAAAATTGTGGTGCAAAAATTTTGGTTGATTATATAAAGAAAAAATATAAAGGAGTAAATTTGATGGTACAATTTTTGGAATTCAATATTTTAGATGAGATTATTTTAAACTCAGTAATTAAATTTAAATTTTTAAGAATAGACGAAATTAAATAAAATTTTGTAATTTTGAGGACATATTGATATATTGTATTAAATATTATAAAATTTGGGGATTTGATTTGATCTTAGAATGATGGCTAGAATTAGATATGCCATATATAAAATATTTTGTTGGGTAGCTTTATGATTGCTAGATTTAAAGATGTTATAGAGGGTAAAATTGATCAATTTATGGGTATTATGGATTCAAGAAAAAAAATTCATTAAAAAATTTTGAAGAATTGAGGACAAGACTATTTGAGAATTTAAATTTAAAATTTTGAAATAAAGCAACTTTGAGGGTGGAATTTAGAAGGTATTATATGGTAAGGTTGAATTTTAAACTTTGTGAAGGCCATGATATACTAGATTTAATTTTCATTTTCTTTTAATTTCAAGGGCTTAAATTTAGCAGAGTTTAAATTTTGGAATTTAAACTTGGAGAATAGAATTTTGGAAATTATATTAAATTTTTTGAGTATGGTATTATTAAATATAAATTTTGTGATATTTAAGAAGATTAACATTATAGATAGTGGACTATAAGAGGTGGATTCAAATTATATTTTGAAGGTTGGAATTAAATTCAAGTTTGAGAATTTGAGGACTTGAGATCTTATGGATTTAATTTGGAGGATTTAAAAAAAATTTGAATGAGTATAATAATAATTTATGGGTTGGATTATACCAAAGGAATAACAATATAAATATTACTTTATCACTTATAGAATTGACATTAAGGACTTACTTTGAATTTAAAATTTGAAAAAAAAAAATCGAGAGATACGATTGATAGAGTAGATTTCGAATTCAAATTTTGATTATGCGACTTTGAATTTTTAAATTTATTCATGAGATATGCATTAGTAGGATTTAAATTGAGGATTATTTTTAACTTTTAAATTTTTAGGATTGATTCATTAATTGATATTTGAGGATTACCATTAATTTAGACATCAAAAATTCGTATATACGTAATGGCAGTGAGGACAAAAGAAATTATGGCTATAAGGACAAATCGAATTATTAGAATTTTTTTAGAAATGACTATAATATGAGATGCAAATTTTCTAGGATGGAATTAAATTTTTTTTTTTAAACTTCAAGATTGGATTTAATTTTTATGTTTGGATGTAGAATTAATTTTGAAGGATTTAATTATTAAATTTTGGAAGATTGTTATAAATGAGATTTAAATTTGTAGAAAATATTGTAAGATTTTTTTAGGAGTTATGACTTGAGAATTTAAGTTAAATTTTTATTTATTAGATTTTAAAATTTTTAAGATAAATTTAAATTTCTAAAATTTACTTTAAAATTTTAAGCTATGAGGATGAAGTAATTTTTTAGGAATATGTTAAATAACAAAAGCGATTTGGCTTCATGATTATATTGCTTGAATTTTGATGGGGAAAAAAATATGTTATTGAAGATCTTAAATTTTGAGGACAAAATTATTTTAAGGTGGATAGATTGTAAGCCCCCTCATTTTAAATTGGGGTAAATTGGTAATTTGCTATTATTTTTATTATTTTCTTTAATTAAATAGATTTAAAGAATTAATTTCTATAATCCAATTTTATATATGACACTTTGCCATGGCTTGGATATTTTGAGCAATGCATGACATTTTTTCCTTCCAACCAAATTCACATTTTTGACCTTAACTGAACCAAGTATTCTTGGGACATGGGTGTTGCATTATTTTGATCTCCTCCATGCTCTCAAAATATTAACAAACATTGAGAACCATTAACATTGTAAAATTACCTTAAATTGACTAGTTGAACCCAACCGAGCTCAAACATCAAACTCGGGCTCTCAAACCAAATCCTATGAGACATGTACACTATACCACCTTTTTACTAATCCAAAACATATGCCACATATAAAATATATCCACAAATTTGAACAAATTAATTAAATGGTCCATAAATACAATATTTCCAAATTAGGAAAGACCCATATGCAATCTTGTTGCATATCAATTTAAATCTGAAACAAATCTTTTCAAAAATAATTTAAAGATTCTAGAGCATCGCTTCACCCTATTTTAGCCTCTTTAAATCCTATCCATAGAGGAAAATACTAAGACAAATTCTAACCACCAAACTACATATCAATATGCATATATATACCAAATTATTAAGATCAGCCGACCCTACTTTCTCTCCAACACATAAATCTCTCTCCCCCGATCCTTCTCTCTCATTTCTCACGAACTCTCCCTCTCCTCCTTCTTTCCCTCTTTCTCTCTCATTTTCCGCAGTCCAAAACTCCACAAAAACCCCAACTGAACCCACTTTTAGGTAGAATATTAGCTGCTGGTTGCAGCAGCAGTTAAGACCCCTCCACAGTAGCAAAAACTCGTAAAAGTCCTAGATTTAAATCATACTTGAAGACCCCAAGAGCCCAATCAATTTATGTGGAGTTTGGAATCCGTTTGGCTCTCCAAAAGGTTTGTATCGCAAGAAGAGCATCTGTCGTAATCGCGAACACATAAGTTTCATAACTTTTATTTTATATTTATTTTCCCATGTGAGAAACTTTATAGGAACCCATAAACATGATATATTATGAATAATGATATTCCCATGCATGATAAACACTAATTTTATATGCAAAACTACTCTTTGATGACACGAAACCAATACACGACAATGTGGTAACCATAATAACCTAGTTTTGATAATGTTATTATTTTTTTATTAAAATATGAATTTTTAGAAATTAAATAATAATTTTTAGAATATTAATTTATATATTTTATATATTAAATGATTTTTTATGCATGTTGGCAACCATGCATGAATAAACTAGTTGTCAAGTTGCTAGAATACCTAGTCGACGTGCAACGTGACTTTTTACATGCAAAGTTGTGATTGGTCTATTTATATTTTATTTAAAATTAATTTTAGAATTAATACTTTTTAGCAATTAATGATTTAAAAATGATTTTGGTAATGTTTAATGACTAGTAATATTTTGGTGTGTAGCTACTTGCATGTGCAACCAATGTATAATTAAAAACTAGATAATAACCTAATTAAACTAACAAAAATTAGAGTCTAACTAGTGTAATAATTAATTGGGAGGTTTTCGAGACGTTTCTGTGGAGAGCTCTAGACCAGACTTGTTATGCTCGCAGCTTTGCTCGGAAGGCAAGTATACCTTGCTTGATTGTATTGTACAGTATACATATGCCTAGTTTTTATTTGCTAGTTTTGTGCACGTGTCTTAGAGTAGCAGACTTACCCAATATATTATGAAAATACGTGGTATCTTCTGACCTGACACTTGTTTATTACATTTTCTATCTCCATAAGTGATGCATGGAATAGCGTGTCGACCATACATCGATACGTGAGTTCGCGTCTTGGGTTAGTAGTTAGTGTTTGTTTAGTTCATAGATTTTATTGACGTCGTTGTATTATAGCTGCACCGTGTATACGGTTCGGATGTAACATTGGGAGGAAAGAATCAACTAAGTGTATGGGATATTCTTCTTCTATATATGGTGTACCCCCGATTTCTGTCGAATGTCTGGTGGGATGACGAATTCTTCTCTTCTTCCCCCTCATGCGCTACTAGAGATGTCTCGATTGTATTTCACATAGATGGATTAGTTACCCTATTTATTGTTTACTGCTTTACTTTTATGCATGTCAATTTCTTGTGTACTTATTATGTCCCTCTAAGGACCTGGCACCCTTTACAGGTGTAGATGATCATGATATTTATAGGAGCACGGATCCGGACCTGCTACTTTATTCCCTTTCGTTGAGTTCTTCACCTCCATGTCTATTGGTTCGTAGTTGAGTTGATACTTTTTGTCGTTTATTTATTTTAAGAAGTCAGATTCTATTTCTATCCTAGTTTGGTAGTGGATTTGTCTCCACTCAACTATTATTTCAGATTATTTGGACAGGATCATTTGGATCTATATGGATTTAGTTTATTTATTTATTGACTTGTGCTGTGGATGAGATTTAGTTGCCTGTGACTTGTGACTGTATATACCACTTGTGAATTATTATTCATAATACAACATACGTATGTGTTATGGTTTCCATATATCGTAGTTGCTATATACAAACGGCTGGCATGCTTACATATTCCTAGTCCTACGTATTTTGGGACTGGGGCGTGATACCACATACGGCCAACACAGTAGCAAAACCTTCATCTTCTACTGAATCTCACGCAACACTGACTCCATACGACTTGTTGAGAAAGGGTAGAATGTGAACTTGGACTCTTCATACTATGCACAGGTGCGTGCTAGATCGAAGAAGTCCAAGGCAGTGCGAGCTCGCCAAGCTCAAGCAACTGCTCATACGACCTGCCGTCAACAGGCTCAGCAAACTGTTACGCGAGCCCTTGATGGAAGTTGTACAAGACCGACCTGTGTGTCCAACCCGCAGTGGCAAACAGGCAGGGTCAGTCTCGAAAGTATGCCATTAAGAACTTGGGGAGAGTTCTTGTACGAACACCAGGACAGGGAGCAAAAGCAACACCTACATACCATCTGCTCAGTCTACCTGGGCTTATAACAAGGGTGTAAAGGTGGATCAACCCTCACTTAATTTGCACAACATGATCAACCACAAGCGAAAAACTAGGAAAGCAACTACGACATGTGAGGTGTCCACTCCAGGATACCCCTGTGCCAACATCAACTGCGACTGTGATAAAGAAGTAGTGCTAACAAACAGGCAGTCGACATTCCAACGGCTGCAACCAAAGGCACCTACCGGGTAGTATCCCAAAAAATAGGTACAATTACCAGAGGAGGAGGAGCTGCCCTTCCCCTCATACTATTCTGCTTGAAAGTCTCCCTCCACAAGGAAAGATCGGAAGCCTAACACCTCAAATCCTTCGCTTTCGCCAGCGTGTCGAGAAGGCGGATCCAAGAAGGAAAGGAGGCAGTACCTGCAGAAGAAGTTTTCCAGGGCACCCACTCCAAGAAAAATTATCAGCTGCTGGGGGTAGTTCTTTCTCAGGACCCCTAGTGGTTTTGCATGTTGGGGGTAGAAATCCCCTAAAACTCTACGACAACCCGGTATTCCAAGGGGACAACAATTTTGATGGAACTGATATTAAGATTCCTAGGGGTAGTCATCCTCACCAGGAAGACGTATCTTCCTACACTGGGGGTAGTGTTATCTCGGATTCCGAAGAGGACGTGACATTGACAACTTTTCCCGAGGACTGTTCGATGCAAGAGTCCATGGCGGGAAGTGGGACATCCACTGTTCTATTTACTGCCTCCCATGTAAGAACTGTGTATATGACGGAGGACGATCACGACGGCCCCAACGATCGACAGTGCCTCAAAACTCCAATGTAAGAATCATCTACATGCATACCATGAGTGCATCGATACAAGCCTTGACCCAGACGATGGTGGAGATCAAGGCAAATATGGCCTCACAATCACCAAGAACCTCAGGACAAGCTAGTTAAGATCCTGGGGTAAATAGAGACTCAAACGCCACCGCTCCGCCCATAAATATAGATCATGTTAGGCTCGGATCATCTACTCCTTCCATAGTAGATGAGGCTCAGGAAGTGATACGGGAGGTACGAGAACTACGAGCCCGCTTAGAGTCAATGAGGAACCGAGGATCTCTGCGGGAACTCGGGATTCGACAACCATATCCCCGCGAGTAGAGAGACGTGCCCTATCCACCTAAGTACAAGCACATCAACTTAAATCCATTTGAAGGAAAGATGTCTCCTTGTCAGTATATGAGCTACTTTGAGATAGCAACAGGGCATATGTGTCTCGTAGTGATGCTCTCTTCACCAAGCTTTTTGTCGGGGTATTATCGGGGGTCACCTTCGATTGGTTCTGTAGCCTCCAAGACAACTGCATATCGTTATTCGACGATCTTAAAAGTCTCTTCCTCGCCCGATTCTATGACGGAGGAGATGACATTATGATATCCTCCTTGGTGGACAACATATAAAAAGGAGCATGCACAAGAATACATCGAATGCTTCAGGAAAGCCGTGCTGAAGCTACCCCTGGGTAACCCTGAATCCACTCTGATGGACATGTTCCAAAAAACCTACTTCCGGCAGTTAGGCTATGGATGGGTGACACCCAATTCAAAGACTGGACGTCGTTCACTATAAGTGGCGTCGACGCTGAGAAGAAGGTGAAGGACGCCCGTCTTTTGGGAGTACAGATCCCTGTCGCTAAGGATATGGGAAAATGCCCCTACAACAGCAATAACAACAGTGGTAACAATAGTTGTGACAACAAGGGAAAGCATGCCCTTGTCATTAACTTGACCAAAAAGCCCAAGCAGAAGCCAGCAGAAGCCCCAAAGTCGAAAGTGATTTACTCTTTCGAAGACGATGACATTATGGTAATCTTTGACGTACTGATGCAGGGGAACAAGCTTCAGCTCTCCGACGTCAAATGCCCTATTGAGGCAGTCGAGGTGAATAATCCAAAGTACTGCCATTACCATCATTACATCCATCATGCGACACGGGACTGCTATACGCTAAAGCGGTACATCTAGCGTCTGCTCTACACTAAGGCCCTCACATAGGATATCGATGACAAGACGGTTGTCGCTAATATGGTATAGCTCCAGTTTGGCAAATTCCCGACGACAGAAGCCCAGGACAGGGTAATCCCAATTCCCTGGGTAATGATGGAGGTCATCAATCTTTCGCTAGCTCATGACCAAACGATCGTGCTGTTACCTCTCACCATGCCACATGGAGAGGTCATGTGGGTTTACCCCGATCTTGCTCCTGAATTGATGTAGCAGACAACACCTTCTGCCACCAAGACTAAGGACAAAAAGTCTAAGTCCTGCTACACAGTCTCTCTCCCTCCCGAAGAAGCTATAGCAGGAGCAACAAGATCAGGCGTAGTGTACCAGCAAGAGTATGAAGTCCCTGACGATGGTGCACTTTCAATAGTCGTACCCATAACATCTGATCCGGGACCATCCCAGCCTCTAGTAGCGAATAATTGCAAGCAGAAAGTGTCACTACCACATTTTTTAGGAATGGTATTTTGGTCATTTTCATAATTTAATAATTATTGTGCATGTTGTATATTTATTTCTTGTATTAGTTATTCATTGTTAGATGTTATATTTTATTTTGGACTTGTGTTAGCGGACCTAATTAGTTAGAATAAACTCATGGACCAACATTATTTCTAGTTAGACTTAAGCCCAATAATTAAGCCCAATTTATTAAGTTAATGACTTGATTAGTTAAACCAATTGAATTAGAACCTTCCATGCTTAATCCTTTTCTTTATGACAAGCCCGAAGGGGTATTTTGGACTTTACACATTTCTTAGAGAGGGGATAAGGGGCCGGCCATAGGGGAGAGGAGAGAAACTCTCTCTCTCTTCATTCATTTTATTTTATTTTAGATCTAGAATTTCTCTCTTCTAAATTACTTCATCCCTACACCAGTTCCTACCCAAATTCTCTTAAAATTCCTTCTTTATTCACCATTGGAGGCTATTGGAATAAGGAGAAGGCAAGGGTCTACAAGGAGGTGAAGAGTGCACAAGTTGAAGGATCTTTGCATCCATTTAGAGACTTGCATTAGAAATCCATCTTTCAATAGGTACAATTCAGTTTTTCCCTTCTAATTAGACTCTAAATCTGTAGTTTAATCATTAGAAACCCTCTCATGTACTAGAGATACCAATAGGAAGAGGAATTAGGTTCATAGGAGGCCTATGGAGGAAGTTATATTGTGTTTTGTGTCAATTTTGGGAGAATTCTGAGATTGACACATCATGTATTTGTCAATAGGTCAATTAGACCAAATTAACATATGTTTGGTTGTGTGAGACTAGTATCGTATCTATAATGGGATACGTGTAGGCCGTATCATGGCAATTTGGTGATATGGGTTGATTTGGTGGTTTTTCCTTTGACCCGGGGGTTTGAGCATGTCATATTTTGACACGGGCACGTAGATGAGTTGCTAGCTCTTCGTATTACTTCTAATTATGATTTTAGACTTGCTTGTATCCTTTGGAATATGTTTGGTGGTGTTGTGGAGCCGTATTGCTAGTGTATCATAGATTGAGTATGATACGGGTGCGGTGCTATCCACGTATTCGATACTTTATTTTCTCATATAATTGGCATTGTGTATAGTTAATTTAATATTAATTTGAGTTATATTTATGTTATATATATAACTATGATATAGTTTGTATTGTGTGTATTAGATATATTTTGTTGAGAAGGAGTTCATGTGCACTGTTGGAAGATATATGGACTGATGTAGGTTGATGTATGTGGACTGTGTTGATAGGTGACTGATTTGGAGTGTTGCATTGGGTTTAGAGGAGTGTTGGACTATCAGTGAGGGTGAAGGGGTATTCTTGTGTGTGCTAAGGTTTCACACATGTACAAGGGGGATCGAGTTGTACCACAGAACAGTGGCAGCAGTCGAGGGACTGTTGTGCAAGCATAGTAGTTGGGCTATTTTTTCTAAGAGCAACAACATCAGTGGGGGCATTGGGGGCTGCCAATAGGAGCACAGCAGCAGTCACATGCTGCTTTGTGGCAGCAGCTACATGGTTGAGGGTCAGGTTTTTGTGTGTTAAGTTTAGTAGTAGATCAATGTTAGTATATTATGACAGTTAGTATGTGTAGAATGATATTGTTAGTTAGGTATATATGGTTTAGATGCTAGTAGGTTAGTAGATGATAGTATATATTAGTTATGGTTGTGAATGATACGTATTATGATACTTAGTATTTATTTTGACTCAATACCTTGGTTTGCTTTGACTCCAGGTATTAGGTCAAGTTGGGATAGATAGTGTGATACCGGGTTAGCTCAAAGCCAAGGTATCCCTTAGCACTAGTTGTAGCTAGGAATACTAGCATATATAATTTTATTATCTTATATAATATTCTCATAAATAAATATTTACGTATCTTATGATACAATATAGTACTAACATCCTAGTATAGCTAGTATGACTTAGATACATAGTGTATGGACCCAATATCCTAGAGATAGACTCATACAACCTAGAAATAGCAAGTTTGACCAAGTTTACTAGTCTGACCTAGAGTTGACCTAGTTTGACTGTTTTGACTTAGAATTGGCCTAATGACCTAGAAATGGACTAGTTTAACTTATTTTCATTATAAAACCTTGTATTGATGTAACATTCCATATTTAGGTCTCCGGGGCACTACTCCGGACATCTACGATATCATTCGTCGGATTTTAGGTAAGTACATTTTATGAGAGTTTCCTATTTATGTTATCCTCTATGTTTTTGTATTTAGTGTAGATATATTTGTCTTTCTTGACACTTGGTTACACAGATTGGTATTCATGGATCCCATCATAAGATTTTATTCTAGTAGTTCCTGGTGTATATCTTGTGTGAGCTCCGTTGTTCTTGTGCAAGTATGGACACTGATTCATGAGAATAGTCGCAACTTCTTATAGAATCCCATGTCATAACGTGCCATGATTTGATCCATTATACCAATCTGGGCGGAGAGTTTTAAATGTAGATATATGATCATTCCCCCAAAGTTCTTATTTTCATTGAATAATGTTAATCATACAATACACGTCTGATTAACCAAGCCCATAGTTTTTGAGCATTACCCAAGCCGATCACATGTTGTCACTTACTTAGATAGTTGTTTTATTTTCCATACATGATGTTTATATCTCCTGTATGTAGTTCCCGTATTTCCTTATTTTAGTATATTCCTGCCATGCTTTGTTCCTCCTATTGATGCTCTCTATTTACTTTTAGTGCTGTACTTCATTCCTTTCCTGACTGTATATATTTTTTCCAGATGATATTGAGGAGTGGTATCCCACTCACTACGGGCCTCAGGACGTAGTTGGCTTAGAGCCAGAGACTTTGGTTCAAGAGGGACTCATCCCGGTTTTGACAGACGACCCATTACCTGTAGTTTAGTAGATAGGTTTATTTGTACTAGATTTGTCTCCAGATTTGACTTTTAGTATTCTTTATTATATTTATAACTCATTGGATATTATTTCTGTCTTATGAGTTATATTTGACTCTTCAGTTCTTCATATCATATTCGTACGATTGTTCCATCTTATAGTTCTTTGATTGAGTATACATATTTTATTGGTGGCATTATATACCTTGGTGATTCATTATTTCTAGATACATAGTTTACCCAACAATATTCTACCATCGATGCCGCAGCGTAGGCAAGACGTACCCACATTTTCATACCCTTACATCGGGTGCGGGTCATGACACGTTCTTAGTGGTAGCCCATGCAGGTCCTCAAGATCGCAATTAGTGCGATTCGTAGTGGTGCTCTGATTTGAGTGCTATTACGAGCCTGCTTCAGGATATAGGATATAGGCTGAGAATACTAAATCACAACTAGGAAAAAAAATCTATTGTTCATTTCAATTATTCTTTCTTGATATTGATTAATTGTGCTTTCACTGTCCTTCTTTAAAAATATTCTATCTTTTGCCAAATTGATTCTTTTTTTTTGCTTTGCCTCATGATGCCGCCTAGGACTCGATCATAGCGTGGAGGAGCAACTTCTGAGGGATCGGCGACTTCCTGATAGCCTGCACTAGTTACTTCTTTGGTAATTGGCTTATCAGCTGCGTTGGAGGGTCCACCCCAAGTACAGAGGGTTATTCCAGCTGTGACTGAGGGACTTCTACCTCCAACTCCCATTAAGACAGATGAGACCCAGATGTTCGTACTATTTTGTGAGATGCTGGAGGCTCAGAGGGCCCAGTCAGAGGTTCACCAAAGGTAGACCGACATATTATGGCAGGCTATTCAGAGTGCTCACTATCTTGCTCGTGCTGCAGTAGAGAGCGAGGTTCTAGTCTGGCATCAAGTTGCTCCGCAGGTTACCTCACTTCGGCCGGGTAGTATCCAGGACTTAAAAAAGCTGGAATCTAAGGTCTTTAAGGGGATCGAGGGCATCGTCTATGCTGATAATTGGCTCATGGATATCGAGCGTCTTACGAGGGTATCCCATCTTGCTAAAGATCTGAAGGTTGAGGTAGTAGGACTTCAGCTGTTCGACATCGCCCGTACTTGGTTCAGGAATGAGCTACTTCTTGCTGATACGGGGCAGTCTTGGAAGGTGTTCAAGGACTTCTTCAAGAGAAATTTCTTTGCTCAAGTGGACAAGTTGGACTTGGTGAGGCAGTTTGAGAGCCTTACTCAGGCGAACATGTCTGTGGAGTAGTACGCCACAGAGTTCGTAAGGTTGAGTCAATTTGCGGAGTATTTGGTGAGGGAGCCAAATGTTTGGGCTATCCGCTTCCGTGAGGGTTTGAACTGGAAAGTGAAGATCCTCATTCCATCTTTCTATCAGACGTATTCTGAGATACTTACGGAGGCACGCAAGGTTAAGCGAGAGTTGAGCTTGAAGCCAAAGAGAGACGGTAATTCTTTTCTGGTGGCTAGTAGCTACGCAGGGCCTGCTAAGCGTCCTCATCTCCAGTCTAGGCCTTTCTAACAGCCATAGCAGTATCCTACTCCAGCTAGGGCACCGGTTCACCAGGAACTACAACAACAGTAGAGGCAGTCACAACACGCTTCCTGCCACTACTGCAAGAAGTCTGGCCAAATATGGGAAGTTTATAGGAACAGGTTGGTAGTTTTTTTGTATTGTGGTACAGAGGGTCACCAGATGAGAGATTATCCTACCAACCCTTATCGTACAGCTCAGGGAGCAGTTCTATCTCAGATAGAACATGCGAGGCCACCTGTAGTACAGCCGAGGGTACCGTCACTTCTGACCTATCAGCAGCGTTATGCCCAGTACCAGCATCAGGGACGAGCATTTTTTATGACGGTCGAGGAGGCTGAGCCCACCGGAGATGTCATTGCAGGTTCTGTTCTCCTTGATTCTTTTTCAGCTTTATGTTTGTTTGATAGTGGTGCTTCTCCTTGTTTTTATCTGTTTCTTTTACTTTGAAGCATCATTTGGTTGCTGAGTCTTTGCTTAGTACTTGCAAGATCATGACCAGGGAAGCATTATTCTGGTTAGTAATTTTTTCAAGGATCGAAGAGTTACTTTGGGAGGGCGGGAGCTGAGTGTGTGTCTACTTGTAATGCCACTTCTGTGCTACAACATTATACTCGGGATAGATTGGTTGAGTAGGCTCCATGCTAGCATAGATTGCAGAGGAGGTAGAGTTTTGTTTAGCCCGTAAAGGAGATCCAGTGTTTGAGTTTTCTAGAGGAGCTTCAAAGCAGGGAGAAGACGTTATCTGTGGAACTATGGTAGAATACGAGGAGTTGTCGTATCCGTTGATAGTAGAGGTTTTAGATGTATTTTCTGAGGAGTTGCCAGGATTACCGCTAGATCGAGATGTTGAGTTCTCTATACACTTGGTGTCCAGTATAGAGCCGATTTTATAGTATGTCTATAAAGTAAACAACAACGAGATGGCCGAGCTAAAGAAGCAAGTGGATGAACTACAGGATAAGGGATTTATCAGATCTAGTTCATCACCGGGGGGAGCCTCGATATTGTTTGTACCAAAGAAGGATGGATCGGTACGCATGTGCATTGATTACAGGGCATTGAATAATCTCACTATCAAGAACAAATACCTGTTGTCGCAGATTAATAATTTGTTCGATCAGTTGAGTGGCACCAAGGTATTCTCTAAGATAAACTTGAGATCAGGCTACCACCGGGTAAAAATAAAGACGGAGGACAATTCAAATATTGCTTTCCGGACTCTTTATGGCCAGTATTTATTTATGGTGATGCCGTTTGGGTTTACTAATGCTACAGTCGTATTTATGAATTTGATGAACAAGGTATTCTAGCAGTATCTTGACAAGTTTGTGGTAGATTTTATTGATGACATTCTCATATACTCGAAGACGCTAAAGGAGCACGAGGATCATCCGCGAATTGTATTGGACGTGATGAGGAAGGAGAAGCCATACGGGAAGCTGTCCAAGTATGATTTTATCCTGGACAAGGTTGATTTCTTGGGGCATGTTATGACTGGTGATGAAATTTTAGTAAATTCGAAGAAGATCGCAGTAGTGGGGTCTTAAAAGACCCCGAGTTCAGTGGCAGAGATCAGGAGTTTCTTGGGTCTGGCAGGCTACTACAAAAAGTTTGTACAAGATTTCTTGAGAATTGCTGAGCCAATGACCAAACTCACCAGAAAGGATACGAAGTTTGTTTGAACAGAGGAGTGCCAGGCTGCTTTTGAGGAATTGAAGAAGATGTTGACGTCCGCTACTATTTTGACGTTTTCATCATGGTCCGGAAGTTTTACTATTTATAGTGATGCATCAGGGAAAATGTTGGGTTGTGTTCTCCAGTAGAATAAGAATGTGATTGCCTATGCATCTAGGCAATTACGTCCTAATGAGAAGAACTATCCTACCCATGATTTGGAGTTAGCGGCGGCATCTTTACTCAAAAATTGTCGACATATTATATGTACGGAGAGCGTGTGGAGATCTTCACGGACCATAAAAGCTTGAAGTATATTTTCACTCAGAAAGAGTTGAACATGAGGCAGCGTCGGTGGATTGAACTGATGAAGGATTTTGATATATCATTACAATATCACCTAGGGAAGGCCAATGTGGTTGCCGATGCCTTGAGCCGGTATTTGGTAGATATGTTTCTGATGAGGGACCGATATTTGTTGGAGGATCTGGAGAGCCTGGATATTAAGGTGATAGTTCCTGGGATTGCGATGCAGATATAGGATTTACAGATATATTCCGTTTTGATGGAAAAGATCAAGGCAGCTCAGTATAATAGCATCAGAGCATAGGTTATAACCAGATTGGAGGATAATTTCACCATTGCAGAGGATGAATATTTGAGACATAGAACCAGATTATGTATGCCTAGTGAACGCATCTCTCTCAATATTTCATGCATCCAGGTGCCAACAAGATGTATAAGGATATGTGAGAGAGTATATGGTGGTATATCATGAAAATGGAGGTGGTACAGATTGTATCCGAATTCTTGGTGTGCCAGCAGGTGAAAGCTGAGAGGCGGAGGTCAGGCGGTTTACTTCAGCCATTATCCATTCTATAGTGGAAGTGGAAGCACATTACTATAGATTTTGTGTTCGGACTTCCACGATCTCCTAGAGGGAAAGATGCAATTTGGGTCATCGTTGACAGGTTGACCAAGTGGGCCCATTTTTTGTCTTTTAAGGTGGGTTTGTCTATGGAGAAGTTGGCAGAGTTATATGTGAGGCAGATTGTCAGGATACATTAGGTTCCCATCAGCATAGTCTCAGATCAAGATAGTTGTTTCACTTCTCATTTTTGGAGGAGTTTGCATGCGAGCATGGACACCCAGCTTAAGTTCAGTACTATATATCAACCTCAGACAAATGGGCAGTCAGAGAGGACCATTCAGACTCTCGAGGATATGATACACACTTGTGTACTAGATTTCGAGGGATCTTGGGAGGATCATCTCCATTTTATAGGGTTTGCTTACAACAACAGCTACCAGGCCAGTATAGAGATATCACCATTTGAGGCTTTGTATGGTCGGAGATATCGCACTCCCTTGTTATGGGAAGATGTTAGAGAGAGAGCTTTGCTCGGGCCAGATTTGGTGGTGGATGCAGCAGAGAAGGTTAAGCTGATCAGGGATACAATTTGGGTGGCACAGGACAGACAACGACATTGGGCATAGCTACTGGAGACCTTTGGAGTTTGAGGTATAGTTTTAGATTATTTTTTTGTGCTTGATATTAGTAGTTTGTTATAGATTAAGTTCTTAAGGTTGTGTTTTATTCTAGGTTGAAGGTCTGGTATTTTTGAGGATTTCTTTGATACGAGGCACGATTTGCTTTGGTGGAGGCAGAAAGCTTAGTTCGTGATTTATCGGACCTTTCAGTATTCTCGAGAGGGTCGATACGGTTGCCTAAAGACTAGACTTACCACCTGCATTGGAGGAAATTCATAACGTGTTTAACGTGTCAGAGTTGAGACGGTACGTGGCGAATCCTAGTCATATATTGGACAACTCAGAGATAGAGGTGGGCCCTACTCTTAGCTATCCAGAGCAGCCCGTTGAGATTTTAGATCGGAGAAAGAAGGTGCTGAGGAACCAGACCATTCCATTGGTACGCGTCGCATGGAGGCATCACTCTCTGGGTGAGTCTACCTTGGAGAAGGAGGATAAAATGCGAGAGCGTTACCCATATTTGTTTGTACCTTGCGGTATGTTCTTTCTTGTTCTTCTTTGCTTTTCTAGGAGTAGTTTAGTCTTTGAATTTCGAGGATGAAATTATTTTAAGGAGGGTAGACTTGTCACTACCATATTTTCTAGGAAGGGTATTTTAGTCATTTTTATAATTTAATAATTATTGTGCAGGTTGATATGAAGCTCCTGATATAGGCCAGTCTTCTTTGAAGGCTAGTAAGTTCTCTTAGGTTCTTCAGTAGGCGCATTTCAAGGATCGCTTTGGTCTTGTCAGGGTCTACATGGATATCTTTCAAAGTTAGGATAAAATTTAGGAATTTGCCACTGGAAAGCCCTAGGAAAGATTTGTTAGGGTTCATCTTGAGCTGGTGCGTACGCATGAGGTCGAACACAGTCTTCAAGTCCCTGCGATGACTTTTGACGGCGATATCATCAATGTAACACTCGACCGTCTTGCGTAGATGCTTACGAAAGATGGTGCTCATAGCTCGCTGGTATATAGCACCCATATTCTTCAGAATAAAGGGCATGACTGTGTAGCAATATACTCCTATTGACATTCAGAACGATGTATATTTCTCATCTTTCAGAGACATCTTGATTTGATTGTAGCCTAAGAATCCATCCATTAAAAGGATATATGCTCGAAGCCACATGTGCTGTCGATCATTATGTCTTTGATTAGAAAGGGGAACTCATCCTTAGGGCAGGCTGCTTTCAGATCATGAAAGTAAAAGCATATTTGGATCTTTCCGTTCTTTTTTATGACAGGCATGATATTGGCTACCCAATATGGGTGTTGTTCTTTGCGAACGAAGCCACTAGCTATCAGTTTATTGACTTCAGCTTCGATGGCGTTCATAATGTCCGGCCGGAACCGTCATTGCTGCTTCTTGACGGTCTTAGCGCTCGGCGAGATATTAAGATTGTGGACCATAATTTGTGGGTCTAGTCCCGAAATGTCTTCTCTGATGTGCTGTAGCAGGGGTTCTCGATCCTCGTTAGTCAGACTTTTGCTGATAAAGATAGGTTTAGAGGAGAATTTATCGCCCAGATTGACTTGTATGACTTCATCCTCGGTGGAAGATTCTCGTTGTTCGAACCGCATCTCCCATTGTGCGTTTAGGCTTTAGGCCTATGGTTCTACTTCAAAGAGTTCCAATGGATCCTTATCGTCTTCCTTAGTGTCAGCCGACACCATGTTAGCAGACAATATTTGCTTGAGCATATCCCAGATACTAATGTCGGAGTCCCAAAAGGAAGGATCTGAAGAGTGAGAGTGTAAATCATATTCCTCATCCGAACCTTCGGGGGTTTTAGGAGGCGTAAAGTACCCTAAGACATGCTTTGTCTTATGGTAATAATCCTCAGATTTGCCTGCTGGAGCGGTAAGGCATACGAGTAGTCGTCGACCTTTGCATAATTTAGAACTCAGTTGCTTTTAAGATCATATCCCATATCCTGGATGATGTGTTTGGCTTGACCACTGAACCGGTAGAGTTGTATTTTGCCGGTATTGGATTCTAGCTCTTGTTCCTCCGGGATGAAGGACCGGGGATATTCAACCCTACCGAAGATGATGGATTTGTCTCCCCTCCTCCTTGCTGGAACCATAAAGTAGGATCCTTGGCTAGGGAGGATCTGGTTTACTACATAGGTAGTAGTCACCTATGTCTGCAGGCGTAGGCTTAGATTGGGCTCCATGGAATACAATGTTCTTATGTGTGCAACTTCAGAATAGTTCAAAGATAGACCTTTATTTACAAAATAAGGTATATCTTCTTCTGGAATTATATCATCCAGAGAAGGGATGTTTGCATGAGCAACTACATACTCCTCCATCTCGTCCTTCCCGAGAGCTACCCCAGTGTGAGCGACGACCTTGGAGGTTCCTTGCACAGCTTTACTACGAGAGGCTTGGACATTGTAAGAGGAAACAAGGGATCCCTCAGAGGTTGACTAGGCCTGTGAAGGCGAACGACTAGGGATTCAGATGTGGTGGATAGTGCCAAACCTATCTTCGGAGGTTGATTCGTCCTACGAAGGCAGACAACGAAAGGTTTGGGTGCCTTCTTGTGTAATTTTACGATGAGAGAAGAGGTTATGTCGGGAGCATGTGCCTTTAGACAGACTCTCAAGGGCTCTTCTGGTATTGTCCCAGCCTCTACCTCATCATCGGCGTAATCGCCACCTTCATCCTGGTGGACCTTTTTGTAAAGGATCAAATCAGAGTAATTGGCTTCGTTTCCTTTGAACGGATCGAGATCAGCAAACTCCATTTTGACTGTATCGTATTCATCGACGTACTTCAGGCATTGGTACAGGGTCGATGATATGATCATATGTTCATGTATCTGTTGGCTTTCGGGCAAGATATTGTAGGATACATCTACGTCAATGACGTAGCAAGTGACCTTTATTTTCAAGTCACCAATCTAGCATTTCAACCAAATCTTGCCCAGTGGGTAGCTCTTTCTTGTATTGAATCCAGTAATGGCAGTGTTGGTAACTACCGGGCGATACATCAGAATGCCCAAGGTCTGAAGTAGACTCCATAAAATAATACTGATTGACGAACCGAGATCGATGTGCATTCAGTCTACCTTGATGGCACCGATGTACCCTGTATAATATAGAGGATGGTCGTGCCGGTTATTCTTTAGCAATATATCTTGTTACAAGAATGTAATATTGGACATTGCCTCCATAATATTATTGCAGCAGGGGCAAGCATCTCGATCTACAGCTGGCGGCTTGACCTGCTCCAAATAGGTGTCGGTATTTTGTAATGCTTTGCTAAGAGCAGCCCAAGTGTCTTTAGAGAGTCGAAGAAGCTCGAATAGTGACAAATTTGCTAGAGTGTTTGTGAGATGGGCCAAGATGTCGATGTTGTAGGTATTTTCCAGTCCATGAGCTGAATCTTGCGCATTGACTTATCGAAGCGAGCGTCTTTCTACATAGACTTGTTCGCTACTGGATGATGGGATGGACCCAGATCATATACAGTGGGAATGACTATTGGAACTGTACCATCGTTAGGGATATTGTACTCATATTGGTATGCTAGGCCTGACATTGTTGTTCCTGCTGTAGCTTCCTCAGATGGAAAAGAAACCGTGTAGCAGGACTTAGACTTCTTGCCCTTGGACTTGGTGGCAGAGAATGTTGTCTGCTGCATCAATTCTGGAGCAAGGTCGAGGTGAACCCACATGACCTCCCCATGTGGCATGGTGAGAGGTATCAACCCGACCATTTGATCAAAGCTGGCAAAAGATTGACGACCTCCATTATTGCCCTGGGAATTAGGATTACCCAGTCCAAGGCTTCTGTAGCTGGGAAGTTATCGAAATAGAACGATACCATGTTCGCGGCAACCATCTTGTTATTGATATCCAAGGTAAGGACCTTGGTGTCGAGCAGACGCTGGATGTACTGCTTCAATGTATAGCAGTTCCGCGTCACATGATGGACTTAACGATCGTTATGCCAGTACTTTGGATTATTCTCCTCAGCTGCCTCAACATGGCATTTGACGTCGGAGAGCCGAAGCTTACCAACCTTCATCAGTACATCAAAGATGGGCATGACTTTGTCATCTTTGAAGGAGTAGGTCTCCTTGAGCTTTGGAACCTCAGTCGGCTTTTACTCGGGCTTCTTGATTAAGTTATCCACCAAGGCCTGTATTCATTTTCTATCGCAATTGTTGTTGCCATTATTGTTGAAAAATTTTCCCCTATCTTCAGCGACATGGATCTGTATTCCCAAGAGCCGGGCATCCTTTACCTTCTTCTCAATGACGACAACATTTATGATGAACATCGTCCAGTCTTTAAACTGACCGTCGCCCATTCAGAGGTAGACTGCTGAAAGTAAGTATCGGCGAAAAATGTCTATCTGTGTCAGCTCAGGATTTCTTGGGGGTAACCTCGGCACAGCTTGTCAAAAATGTTCGATATAATTTTGAGCGAGTTCCCTTTCCCCTTGGATGATATTCATCAGGGAGGACATTGTCATGTTGCTTCCTTCATCGTAGAATCTTTTAAGAAAAATACTCTTGAGGTCGTCAAACAACTAGATGCAGTTATCTTGTAGGCCGCAAAACCAGTCGAATGCTACCTCGGTCAATGTTCGAATAAAAATCCTGTTGAGGATTATGTTACTGCAAGGTAGGTGCCCTATTGTAGTCTCGAAGTAGCTCATGTATTGAGGGGAGGAAGTCTTTTCGTCGAATGTATTTAAGTTGAAGGTCTTGTACTTGGGCGGATATGACAGATCCCTCCACTCATGGGGGTATGGTTGTCATATTTTGAGCTCTTACAATGAGTTCCATAGAATCTAGGCAAGCTCGGAGTTCCCGGACTTCCCTCATTGCCTCTCTGGCTTCGTCTCTGGCGGAAGGGGAAGATGAGCCAGGCAGAGGGTAATTTTTGCCTATAGGTGGAGCGGTTACGTCAGAGTCCACATTGGTACCAGGGTCCATGCTTGCCTGTCCAGAAGCCCTTGCTAGTTGGGAAGCCATGTTTGCTTTTCTAGGATTGCATGAGTCAAGACTTGCATTGATGAACTCACTGTCTGCATGATGGCCTCATGAGACTCTAGGTGTTGTCGGTCACTGGGCCCTTCGTGATCGTCCCCATTCATATATATAATCTTTACATGGAGAGAGATGGACGGGATAGTGGATGTCGCACTTTCCGTCTTAGATACTTGTCGGAAGTAGTCATCAGGTAGCGTTTCCTCCTCCTCGAATTCAGAGAGAGTACTACCCCCAGCGTAGGAGGCTACATCATTTTGATGAGGGTGGCCACCCATAGTGACATTTGAGTTTGTTCCTTGGGAATCCCCGCCTTCTCGGAATGCTGGGTTGTTGTATAGCTCCGAGGGATCACTACCCCCAGCTTGTGCAACCCCGAGGGGTATTGAA
The DNA here is from genome assembly GCA_036927795.1 of Iris macrosiphon. Lineage (NCBI taxonomy): Eukaryota > Viridiplantae > Streptophyta > Magnoliopsida > Asparagales > Iridaceae > Iris > Iris macrosiphon. The sequence continues at coordinate 85,447,970 of JAYESA010000007.1, forward strand.
GGAGAACTACCCCCAGCGGCGGATAGTTTTTTCTTTGAGCGGGTGCCTTAGAAAATACCATCTGCGGGTCCCGCTGTAGATTCTCCTGGTAGTCGCCTTCTTAATGCGCTAGTTGAGAGTGACAGACTGGAGGTGCTGGGCTTCCTTCCAGGCATGGTAGAATGGTTCCTTCTGAGTAGAGTAATATAAGGCGAAGGATAGCTCCTTCTCCTATAGTATTTGCACCAAATTTATGAGTTATTGTTGGCTAGGCACCTTCGGATGCAGTCATTGGAATACCGATTTCATGTTTATTGGCACTGCTTTAGAACAACAACAGTTGATGATGATGTTGGCACAGGAGTATCATGGAAGGGATACCTCACATGCCGTGGTTGCTTCCCTCGCTTTGCACTTATCGTTTATCATGTTGCACAAATCAAGCTAGGGCTGATCTACCTTTAAACCCTTGTTGTGAGCCCGGGTAGACCGAGCGCAAGGATGTTTAGGTATTGCTTTTGCTCCCTGATCTAGGGTTCATTAATAAACTTTCCCTAGATCGTCAGTAGAAATATTTTGAGAGTGACCTTGCCCATTTGTCGATGCGGGCTGAACGCACAAGATGGTCTTATATATCTTTTCGTCATGTATAACGGGTAGCGGTGCTCGTTGACGGTAAGCCAAATGGACTGTTGCTTGAGCTTGACGAGCTCGCACTACCCGGGACTTCTTCGACTTAGTATGCTCAGGCGCATAGTATGAAGAGTCTATGTTTTGGTTTTCCTTGAAGCGGCACATGGGAGCACGGCCAGACAAGATTCTGTCAAAGATAGAGCTTTTGGGGGCGTCAGAGACGCTTACGGTTGAGCTGGAAGCCGCATACTACTTTTTCTCTACATCCTTCATTGTGGCCACATGGGCTGTGTATCAACTCCGAAACTCTTGGCATCGTATTGTTTTCCTATGCCAGAGTTTAGGTGCGAAGAATTCTCTATTTTAGGCAAGGAGGCCGCATAAGCGGGGACAGCCAGAGTGGATGCATGTTGTGCGTCTTCAGTATCAGAGAGAGAGAGAAAGGGAGCACATGCTCCGTAGTTGTGTGAGGCACAGCGGCCTTTGCAACCTACGTCCTGTGGGTCTTATGTTGTTGAGCACCCTTTTTATTGGAAGGAGCTGACGCATAAGAGTTGACGCATAATGTGTGGTTCCTGCGGTAGAGAGACGGGAAGCGCATGCTCCGCAATTGGGTGAGATGCAGCGGCCTTTGTAACCCACATCTTGCGGGTCTTCTTAGGCTTTGCTATCCTTGGAGAATGGCTAGCGCTTCCCTCCGAGAGCATCTCCTCAAAAGCCTGCTGGTCGAAGAGGACAACCAACATTCTTTGAGTTACTCCGAGCTTGGTTGCGTCGGATTGTGTCATAACTTTCTCATCAGAGGAGAAAGATATCCCCATCAGAGTCGCCACCTTATTCGCCTTTAAAATTGATTGCTTCAATAACAAACTGAAAAAAGTATAAAAAGGTCCTAGATAGACAATCTAAGTACCAAATTTTGATTCTGGAGTATGACGATGGACAAGTAGCGCTATCACGGCTTCTTTACTCCGTTGACGATCCGACACAGGGTGAGGAAGCTTATGTGCTCTTTTTGCTCGTCTCGGTAAGCTCTCTTTCTGTGTTTGGACGACCCCTCTTTGTCTTTTCTCTTTTTGGGCATGTCACCCGGGTATATATAGTCATCCTTCGGTGTACATATGTTAGGCCGCATGGATACTAGAGGGTTCCATGTGTGCCTCCTTAATAGTTATCGCTGTAACCGTAAGCGGGCTAGGCTGTCACATGGGCGTTTGTTGGGATCTTCTTTTGATGAAGATCTGGGTTGTTGTTGTCCTTTGTGGGTATGACTTGGTTATCTTGACACATAGTCCGCATTTGGTTGGAGAGAATCACTTTGGTCATAACAGCAAGATTCGATCTTCATGGAGTCTGAAACACATGTGGCCAGATATGTATGGAGCTGCATAGAGTCTGGGACGCATGGGGCCAGAGTCGCATGGAGCCGCCTAGAGCCTGGGTACATAGTGCTAGAAATGCATGGAACGCATGGAGTCTGAAATACATGGGGCCAGAAATGCATGAAGCTACATGGAGTCTGAAACGCATGGGGCCAAAAATGTATGTATAGCATGGAGTCTGGGACACATAGGGCCAAAGACATATGGGACCGCATGAAGTCTGGGACGCATGAGGCTAGTTGTATTATACACATGACACTGCACATCCATCAAAAATGAAGTTATGTGGTAACCTAAGACTTATATCGTTTAGTGTGTTCACGTCTTTTGAGTCTTTTAGAAAATTATTTTTGTCAGGAATCTATTTCAGAGACTATCTTGTTGCTAGGATGATGTGTCAGGTCCATCTGTGGCTAATGCTGCTTTGGCTGATTGGAATGCATGGATGTTGCCTTTCTGGGCCGCATGGTGACTCTGTGGCTTGGTTTTTACTTTGGGGCGCATGGTTGCTGGACGCATGGATGTATATTTTTCATGCTTCTACAACCAAGTTTGCCAACACTCCAGCGAAGTTGTCTCTCTGGGAGCTTCTACGACTATAAAAAGATACTCGGGCTGCTCTTAGTGAGGCATTGCAAAATGTCGACACCTACCAATCTCAGGTTAAGCCTCCACATGCCCCACTGCAACAATGTGTTGGAGACGATACCTAATATTACATTCTCGCAATAAGACATGTTGCTTAAAAATAATCAGCACGATCATCCTCTGTACTATACATGATACATTGGCGCCATCAAGGTGGACCGGATGGAAATTGACCCCGGTTCGTCAATCAGCATCATCCCGCAGAGTTTGCTTCAGACCATGGGCATCCCGATGCATCGTTTGGCGGCGACCAACACTGTCGTTAATGGATTCAACGCAGGAAGAAGCTACCCTCTGGACAAGATTCGCTTGAAGTGCCAAATCGATGATCTAAAATAGAGGTCAACTGCTACGTCATAGAAGTAAAAGTATCCTACAATGTTCTTCTGGGACGTCCATAGATACATCAATACATGATCGTACCTTCAACCTTGCACTAGTACTTGAAGTACGTGGACGATCATGGCATTATCAAGATTGAATTTGCCGACATGGATCCTTTCAAAGGAGTAGAGGCTTACTACTATGATTCACTCCTGTATAAGCAAGTCCGCCTGGACGAAGGAGGGATTGACGCCGAAGAAGATATTAAAAAAGGCGTAATATCAGGCTAACCTTTGACGGTCCACCTCAAGGGACATGCTCGTGACACAACCCTTCCCCTTGTTGTGAAAAGGAAGGCACTATAACCATTAACGGTACGACTGCCAAGTCAGAAGAAAGACTTAGAGCCAGCTTCTGCCTCCAAACCCTTGGTGGTCAAGCTTCGTAGGAGGCCTCCAAAGCCCTTGCTCACATTGGAGATAAATACCGGGGAAGACAAACTAGAAGAGTACGTAGCGGCTCATACTAATGCTCCATCCTTAGATGATGTAATTCTCCTGGAAAAGGTCTTCTACTTTAAGAATAAAGGGTTATCTTTAAGCTTCTCCGATGTCGCTCACTTAAGCTTATTGTACTCCCTAGAATTTGGTATAAGCTTGTAATTGCATACATAGGTAACTACTACCTATGTAGTAAACCAGATCCTTCCTAGACAAGGTTCCTACTCCATGGTTCCAGCAAGGAGAAGGGGAGACAAACCCATCATCTTCGACAGGTTGAATGCCCCCGGTCATTCTTCCCGGAGGAACAAGAGCCTGATGTCACTACCACATTCCGAAAACAGGGGTATTTTCGAATTTTTTTTAATATTTAATATTATGCTATTTATAATTAATTAATTATAAATGATAGTGTATTTGATTTAAATAATTTTGTGCGATGTGTAATTAAATATATAATTATATGCAGTGTTAATTATTTTACTTTAGCCAGCAGACTAGACCTAGTAGCCAGTAGATGAGCACCTGTCGGAATTTATGGAATTTTGAGGTTAATTGTTTTATTTTAGAATTAATTTATTGGAGGTGTAATTAATTACTGTATTTTATTTAATATTTTGCGTATTGCCTTTGCTTCGATATTTGGAGCACTATCCAGACTTTTGTCTTCCAACAAATTTCAGAATCTTGCCCTAGACATGCCCGCCTTCAATTCTGCTATTTTTGCAACTCATAATTATGCTCTTTGTACATTATTTCTGGCCGCACAAAAATCGTCGTGGACGTTATTTTAAAATTTCTATTTTTGTATCGTTGTGCGTTCCAATCGAAAATTGGAGGCCATCTTGACCTATTTTTCGTGCGACCCAAATTAGGGTAATATTCTGTTCTGAGTCTTCTTCAATATTGGTATTGATGACTTGATCTGATTTTGGCCCCAAGTACTCCAAATTAATTGTTGAACACAACTTGCATTTTATTTCTATTTAAATTGAGGATACCATTTCATCTGATTTTAAAAATCCCATTTAATTCCAGTGCCCTACAAATTCAGCCCATACCCATCTTACAGTGCCCCCTGACCCTACAAATTATCGGACCCCGAATCGCCCGCCCAATTTTCGTCATTTTATGTGTTGGTGCAATTTCTCGAATTTAAGGGGGCTAAGTTGCAATTATTCAATTGTAGGTGCCAACACCTAATTATTTTAATCAATGAGGGAGCCTATTAATTTTAATTAAGAACCCTCATCCCCCATGAATAATTCCTCATGTTCAATCCTAGCCATTCATTTGAAATTGGCCCATCATCACCCTACATCATTCTCTCTCTCTTCCTATTTAAAGACTTGTACCCTCAAACCCTAATCCCTAGACAACCTAGGTTTTCCCCCACCTCCAAGCCTCCTCCCTCTCATACGTATGTATATTTTCCTCCTCCTTTTTTTTCCTTCTTCATCTTCTCTTGTCTTCTCCTTCCTCTCTTCTTCTCTTTATTTTTCTTCTTCTTATTGTTTTCTTTCTTCTTTCACTTAAAATTTTGAATTCAAATTTGAGAGGAGAAGGGGGGGATACTGTGCATTGTTTTTCCCCCCACATACTCTTCCTCCGGCGGCTTCACAGGCCGAGCCCGACCCTCCGGCCGGCCGGATCCCGCTGCACCGGCCTGCTCGAGCCCATCCGGCGGAGCTGCTGCTCCTCTCCGCAGAGAGAGTCCGGCGGCCCACTGATCAGCCACGACCTCCGGGCCAGCGAGCTCCTCCCCGATTCCTGTTCACCCCGGCCTACACATCACCCCCGGCGGCCTCACTGCGATCCGGCGACTAAGCCGACCCGTCCAGCGGCTGCTCCGGTCAGCGAGTTCCGCGGCCGCTGCTCCCAACGACATCACCGTCAGCCTTCCGCTGACTACTCCGAGCGGCCGACCTCCGACCCCGCTCCCTCTGCTCTTCCTCGGATCAACCCGCTGACGTCCTCCCCCGACCGAGCGGATCCAGTCCGGCGACCGACTTCCTGAGCTCCTCTCCCTCCATCCACGTCCCTCCTCCGGTCCGACGGCCGCTGCCCGACAGTGCTCCGGCGGCCAACTGCTGTAAGTTCTCTTCTTCTTCCTCTTCCCTCTTTTTATATATATATATATATATATATATATATATATATATATATATATATATATATACATACGTATACGTATATATATAATACATGTATATGAATGTTATTTAGTACATGAATGCAATAAGAAATGTATTAATGTATATACTAGGATATGTATTGTATATAATTATGAGTATACGTATATGTATACATTTAAATCAATCTATATACATATATCTCTATATACTTAGTATATATTTGTTATTTATATTGGTATATATATACAAACATTTAGTATAAATATTTCTTAATATATATATGTTAATGTATATAATAAAATGTGTATGTTAATGTGTATATATAATTTAATATATATTTTGTATAAGTGGATGGTTACATTAGCATGTATATGTAATTATGAAAATTTATGTTTAATATATATATTAGTATGGTATATATATATAAATACCTTGTATAATGTATTGTGGGGGTATTCACTAGAATGTATATATGTGTACATATTTTGTAAATGCATGTGAATATATATGTATAAGTATATATTTAAATTGTATATATTTAAATTATGTATATATGTTTTATATATATATATCTCTATATTTTAATACATATGTATTATATATATATTCTAGTATAAATACGTATTAGCATATGTATTTCATTTAATTTGTATATATATAATGTAAAGTGTTTATATATTTAATTAATGGGAAATTGGCATATGTATATTATTTAATTACTAGAAATCAATTGTATGAGTATAGTATATATTTAAATAAATTCTATAATTAAGTTGGTATATATAATATATATTTTGTATATATATATATACTTGATATAATTTCAAACATATATATGTTGTACATACATTTAAAATATTTCTATATATATATATGATTGATAGATAAATACGTGTTCTACTATAAGCATTTTTAATATATAAACACTTAGCATATTTTCAAGGTATATTTAATTGGTATATAAAAATAATAGTATACGTACTATTTTGGTGTATATATATATAGATCTTTATTGTTGTTCAATTGACATAGCTATATATGTGTAGGTATATTTTTGTATAAACCATTAGTACATTTTTATATATATATACATGTATATTTTGCAGTTGTATTTGATTGGAGATATGTTGTATGTACATACAGGTATTAGTTTTATTTAAAGTGTATATATATTTTACTTATATCTATTATTGTAATTAAGGAATATTAAGATATAGTTGGCCTATCTAGTAGATGACCCCTACCGTACCTAGCGTAGCCCTAAGGCCAGTGTATTTCTATTGTGTGTTAGTATAGCCCCTGATACAAATGTCATATTGTGATGTGTTTATAGGACTGTTGGTTTACCAGGGGATACTCTGGAACAGGACATCCATAAATACCAGCTAAGGACCCGAGGCAAGTACATTCTCTGATAATTTCCAATTCTTGATAATTGCTATAAGTTCAATGATCTTGAAATGTTACAACTGAATCTTTGACACTGTGTTACACGGACTGGTATAGCTTGGATCTGCAGTCATGAGATGTTACCTTGATTATCGTATTGACATTGTACACGACATGTATATTTAGACATCGTACATGATAGACTTGACTTGCTCGTGTATCGTGACGTGTCATGGTTGGATCCACAGTACTAGTTGGGGGCGGGGAAGTAGTTAGTAAGAAATGTGATCATAACCTCTTATTGTAGTATATAAAATTGTAAGTGTTAATCATGCTCTTCACCCATGATTAGCCAGGCCCTGTAGCTACTGTACATGTTCCCAAGCCGATCACATTTCGAAACTACTATTTCAAACACCTAGAATAGATTACAGTTCTCTATTTTTAATCATATACTACATCACCCGTATATGATACTGTACCTTGTTCTTCTATTTTTATACATGCACTGACTGTACCATATTGCCTATTGCCTGTCTCTTTACATTTGCCTGTCTCTCTTAAATTACCATTGCATTTATTTCACTGTCTTCTCAGTAGCTAGCATGACATGTTTTATTGTATTATAGACATTATCAATTAATGGAACTGTTATTTGAGAGTGTTACTTTGCTCCTTCCTGACTGGAAATATTTTTCCAGACTATGCCTTAGAGGACCGCTGTCCGACACTTATGGTGAGTAGCTGCAGACTTGATAGTAGTTGTGATTCCAGGAGGTCTAGCTGGAAATTATTAATTCTTGTTAGTTTTTAAGTAGACTATTTGGTACCGGATTTGTCTCCGGCATTCGATGATTCTTGGATATTGTTAAGTTAAGTTATTTCTTGTGGACTTGTGTTGTGTTAAATTTTAATTTCTGTTTCGAAATCTTATCGTGCTGTAATCCTGTGATTGAGTATATGTTCATCTTATTTGTGACATCCGTGCCTCCTAATGGAGATTGGATGTTTGCGTGACATTAGTTAGATAGTATCAAGACCTAGACAGCGTTCTACCGCCGATGCTGCGGCGTAGGCTGGACGTACCCACGCACTCGTGCCCCTAAACCGGGTGCGGGTCGTGACACGTTTTTAGTGGTAGCCCATGCAGGTCAGACTTCGCGAGTTGTGCGATGTCGTAGTAGTGTGACATCCTTGTTATACTACTGCGTGCCTGCAATAGGATCTAGGACATAGGATACTAGGACGAGAGCAAATACTCAATCACAATTCCTTGAGAGATTCCTGGGATGACCCCTGAGAATCTTGTTATAATTTCCAATTTAAATCATTCTCTTGTTCCGTCCATTCTCACTTGTGATATTGATTGATTATTATTGATTAGGTATTAAGTTTGGATTTTGGGTTTCATTGTAGGGTTGATTTCATATTAAGGTAAATTTATAGACTGATTTATGGTATTATTTAATGATGCCCGTCAATGAGGACAGTGAAAGTGATTAACATTAGAGCTATTGGACTACAGAAGGTGGATTTAAATTTTTAATTGAAGATTGAAATTGAATTTCAAATTTTAGGATTCTGAGAAGATTGAGATTGTTATTAAAATTTATTTTGAAGATTTCAATAAATTGCAAAATTCTGAAATTTGAGGAGTTGAAATATTGTTATTAAAATTTTATTTTGAGGATTCAGATTCGATTCAATGAACCTAGACAAGTCTGTAAGAATTTTGTGATTAAGTTTTATTTCAGTATTTAAATAATTGGTCTTGAGAAAAGTATATGCAATTTTACTTTAAAATTTATTCGAGGAGTTATTTTGAGGAATTTTATTTGAGGATAAGATCTTATAGTAAGAGAGATATATTAGTATATAAGTAGATAAGATAATGTGTAAGGATTTGTTGGCTTGAGCATGATTGAGATTCACTGCAAACTGACTTGGGTGATCATCAAGGGTTGTATTAGAAAGTGCAGTAGTTAGTATGATGTGCTGCAATTGTTATGCATTTGAGTGATAAGAATACTAGTATTAGCGATTGCAGTAGGTAAGGAAGCTAGCAGTGAGTGTGCTTGTGATAGAACTGTGGTACCTATAAGGATAGAGGTATCAGACCATGGATGCATCTTTGACCCGTACAATCACAACTAAGGTTTATTCCAAACTATTATCTTAAATGTTGCTTCTTTAGAACTGTACTATCCTCCCTTGATGATATCGCATTTTACCCTAATTGATTCTTTGGGATCTGTCTTCAGGATGTCGCCGCAGACAAGGTCTATGAGAGCGGGAACATCAGCTTTAGAGGGGTCTGCCACCTCTCCACCTGATGGACAGACATCCGTAGTTCCTCCTACATCTCCAATGCACGTAGGTGATCTTCCTCCTCCACCTGTTAAGAAGATTGCCGCAGCTGTAACGGACAACCTTCCTCCTCCTCCTCTGACTCCTATTCCCGAAGGTTTGCCCATTGACGGAACTCAGATGTTTACCTTGATCCAAGGCATGGTAGATGCCCAGAGAGTAACGGCAGACGCTCAGCGAGTTCAAGCTGAGGCTCAGAAGGTGAAAGCAGAAGCGTACCAGGCATAAACCAAGCTGATGAAAGAAAACATGGAGAATGCTCATCAAGTGACTCTCCAAGCCTTGGAGAGAGTAGCACAGTACCAGCAGTTTCCTGGCCAGCAACAACAGAGATCAGGCACTATAGTGGATTTCAAAAGGATGATGCCTCGAGAGTTCAAGGGCACCGAAGGGATACTCTACGCTGACGACTGGCTAGAGGATATAGAGAGAAGCTTGCGATTGACCCAGATTCCGGAAAACTTGAAGGTAGAAGCCGCTGGCAGTCAGATGTTCGATATCGCACTCACGTGGTATCGCACGGAGCCGAGAATTACTGCGCAAGGACTTACTTGGGAGACCTTCAAGGAACTCTTCAAGGAGAAGTTCTTTCCCGACGTGGCAATGGGAGCCTTGGAAACTCAGTTTCATGACTTAGTTCAAGGAAACATGTCGGTCGACGAGTACGCTGCGGAATTCTGTAGATTGAGCTGTTTTGCATCGTCTATGATTCGAGACCCAGGAGATCGAGCCCGGAAATTTAGAAAGGGACTGACAAGAGAGATTAAGTCGCGCACTTCTGGTCGTCGTACCGCTACCTTCGAGGCTATCTTGATGGATGCTCAGATTGCAGAAGAGGACCTGGATCTCAGACCTAAGAGGAGTCACGATACTTTTGGAGATACGAATGATAGCGCAAAACCGGCCAAGCATCCCCGTATTCAGCACCAGCAGCAGTACCAAGTACCATTTCATAATCAGCAACAACCATGGATATTTCAGCATCCACCGCAGTACCTAGCACCAGTTCCTATCCAACAACATCCATGGGCGTATCAGTATCAACAGCAGTACCCGGCACCAGTTCCTGTACAGCAGGATCAACGAACTTGTCACTTCTGTAAGAAGCCAGGTCACCTTTGGGAGAGCTGTAGAACGAGGCTAGGTCTTTGTTTGCACTGCGGCGCTGCGGGACATCGAGTAAGGGATTGTCTTCGAGTCCCTTATCTTCTCAGCCAACACGTAGCTTCAGACTACAGAGATCCAGTTAGGCTACCTGTGGAACCGTACATTGCTCAGCACCTGCAAAGGGAACCACCCCAGCAGGACAGGCATTTGCGATGACGGTCGAGGAGACCGATACTGCAGGTAATGTGTTAGCAGTTTCTGTCATTTCCTTCATTCTGTTCCTATCTATTTGATTGATTGACTGATACCTTAGTACCGTAGCTTGCATGCATGATTTTCTTGTTATAATGTAGTTAGTAGTAAACCCTGATACATGGACTGCAACACCTTAACAAATGAGACCATAACCATGTATGTTCCCCCTAGATTGTATGTGGTAGGACTATAGGTAGAATTTTCTTAGACCGTGATTATTGGTGTTGACTGTAGTGAAGATTCATGAAGGAGTTATGACTTGACAAGAGGAACAAGATGATTAAAATTTGAGGATAATTATTGATTTAAATAAATGGTTAAGAAATTAACATGGCATAATTGGTGGTTTATTAATTCCAGGAAAGATTTTGACATGTTTAAGTTGGTTATTAATTTAGAAATTTTGGGAGATTTATCAATGTATTTATTTAATCGCAAGTTATGAATTTTAGAACTTCATATTCGAATGTGACATTTGAAGAATCCTTAAATATCATATTGTTGAGTACTTTGAGGAGTGGATATTAAATTCCGGACATTGGATTATTAACTCAAAAACTTTCAGGAAATTTTCAATAAAAAGGGACTTTGATTCTATGTCGAGGATTTTTACAGGAATACAAATAATTTCAGATTTTTAAATTGTGAAAAGACCTTGTGGATTATTCGTGGTTGATGAATTTAATTAAGGGAATAATAGTGTGTATGATTTAAACACTAGTATGAGGATTTTAAATTTCGAGGACGAAATTCTTTTAAGGTGGGTAGACTTGTCACTACCACATTCCGAAAACAGGGGTATTTTCAAAATTTTTTTAATATTTAATATTATGCTATTTATAATTAATTAATTATAAATGATAGTGTATTTGATTTAAATAATTTTGTGCGATGTGTAATTAAATATATAATTATATGCAGTGTTAATTATTTTACTTTAGCCAGCAGACTAGACCTAGTAGCCAGTAGATGAGCACCTGTCGGAATTTATGGAATTTTGAGGTTAATTGTTTTATTTTAGAATTAATTTATTGGAGGTGTAATTAATTACTGTATTTTATTTAATATTTTGCGCATTGCCTTTGCTTCGATATTTGGAGCACTATCCAGACTTTTGTCTTCCAACAAATTTCACAATCTTGCCCTAGACATGCCCGCCTTCAATTCTGCTATTTTTGCAACTCATAATTATGCTCTTTGTACATTATTTCTGGCCGCACAAAAATCGTCGCGGACGTTTTTTTAAATTTCTATTTTTTTTATCGTTGTGCGTTCCAATCGAAAATTGGAGGCCATCTTGACCTATTTTTCGTGCGACCCAAATTAGGGTAATATTCTGTTCTGAGTCTTCTTCAATATTGGTATTGATGACTTGATCTGATTTTGGCCCCAAGTACTCCAAATTAATTGTTGAACACAACTTGCATTTTATTTCTATTTAAATTGAGGATACCATTTCATCTGATTTTAAAAATCCTATTTAATTCCAGTGCCCTACAAATTCAGCCCATACCCATCTTACAGTGCCCCCTGACCCTACAAATTATCGGACCCCGAATCGCCCGCCCAATTTTCGTCATTTTATGTGTTGGTGCAATTTCCCGAATTTAAGGGGGCTAAGTTGCAATTATTCAATTCTAGGTGCCAACACCTAATTATTTTAATCAATGAGGGAGCCTATTAATTTTAATTAAGAACCCTCATCCCCCATGAATAATTCCTCATGTTCAATCCTAGCCATTCATTTGAAATTGGCCCATCATCACCCTACATCATTCTCTCTCTCTTCCTATTTAAAGACTTGTACCCTCAAACCCTAATCCCTAGACAACCTAGGTTTTCCCCCACCTCCAAGCCTCCTCCCTCTCATACGTATGTATATTTTCCTCCTCCTTTTTTTTCCTTCTTCATCTTCTCTTGTCTTCTCCTTCCTCTCTTCTTCTCTTTATTTTTCTTCTTCTTATTGTTTTCTTTCTTCTTTCACTTAAAATTTCGAATTCAAATTTGAGAGGAGAAGGGGGGGATACTGTGCATTGTTTTTCCCCCCACATACTCTTCCTCCGGCGGCTTCACAGGCCGAGCCCGACCCTCCGGCCGGCCGGATCCCGCTGCACCGGCCTGCTCGAGCCCATCCGGCGGAGCTGCTGCGCCTCTCCGCAGAGAGAGTCCGGCGGCCCACCGATCAGCCCCGACCTCCGGGCCAGCGAGCTCCTCCCCGATTCCTGTTCACCCCGGCCTACACATCACCCCCGGCGGCCTCACTGCGATCCGGCGACTAAGCCGACCCGTCCAGCGGCTGCTCTGGTCAGCGAGTTCCGCGGCCGCTGCTCCCAACGACATCACCGTCAGCCTTCCGCTGACTACTCCGAGCGGCCGACCTCCGACCCCGCTCCCTCTGCTCTTCCTCGGATCAACCCGCTGACGTCCTCCCCCGACCGAGCGGATCCAGTACGGCGGCCGACTTCCTGAGCTCCTCTCCCTCCATCCACGTCCCTCCTCCGGTCCGACGGCCGCTGCCCGACAGTGCTCCGGCGGCCAACTGCTGTAAGTTCTCTTCTTCTTCCTCTTCCCTCTTTTTATATATATATATATATATATATATATATATATATATATATATATATATATATACATACGTATACGTATATATATAATACATGTATATGAATGTTATTTAGTACATGAATGCAATAAGAAATGTATTAATGTATATACTAGGATATGTATTGTATATAATTATGAGTATACGTATATGTATACATTTAAATCAATCTATATACATATATCTCTATATACTTAGTATATATTTGTTATTTATATTGGTATATATATACAAACATTTAGTATAAATATTTCTTAATATATATATGTTAATGTATATAATAAAATGTGTATGTTAATGTGTATATATAATTTAATATATATTTTGTATAAGTGGATGGTTACATTAGCATGTATATGTAATTATGAAAATTTATGTTTAATATATATATTAGTATGGTATATATATATAAATACCTTGTATAATGTATTGTGGGGGTATTCACTAGAAGGTATATATGTGTACATATTTTGTAAATGCATGTGAATATATATGTATAAGTATATATTTAAATTGTATATATTTAAATTATGTATATATGTTTTATATATATATATCTCTATATTTTAATACATATGTATTATATATATATTCTAGTATAAATACGTATTAGCATATGTATTTCATTTAATTTGTATATATATAATGTAAAGTGTTTATATATTTAATTAATGGGAAATTGGCATATGTATATTATTTAATTACTAGAAATCAATTGTATGAGTATAGTATATATTTAAATAAATTCTATAATTAAGTTGGTATATATAATATATATTTTGTATATATATATATACTTGATATAATTTCAAACATATATATGTTGTACATACATTTAAAATATTTCTATATATATATATGATTGATAGATAAATACGTGTTCTACTATAAGCATTTTTAATATATAAACACTTAGTATATTTTCAAGGTATATTTAATTGGTATATAAAAATAATAGTATACGTACTATTTTGGTGTATATATATATATATCTTTATTGTTGTTCAATTGACATAGCTATATATGTGTAGGTATATTTTTGTATAAACCATTAGTACATTTTTATATATATATACATGTATATTTTGCAGTTGTATTTGATTGGAGATATGTTGTATGTACATACAGGTATTAGTTTTATTTAAAGTGTATATATATTTTACTTATATCTATTATTGTAATTAAGGAATATTAAGATATAGTTGGCCTATCTAGTAGATGACCCCTACCGTACCTAGCGTAGCCCTAAGGCCAGTGTATTTCTATTGTGTGTTAGTATAGCCCCTGATACAAATGTCATATTGTGATGTGTTTATAGGACTGTTGGTTTACCAGGGGATACTCTGGAACAGGACATCCATAAATACCAGCTAAGGACCCGAGGCAAGTACATTCTCTGATAATTTCCAATTCTTGATAATTGCTATAAGTTCAATGATCTTGAAATGTTACAACTGAATCTTTGACACTGTGTTACACGGACTGGTATAGCTTGGATCTGCAGTCATGAGATGTTACCTTGATTATCGTATTGACATTGTACACGACATGTATATTTAGACATCGTACATGATAGACTTGACTTGCTCGTGTATCGTGACGTGTCATGGTTGGATCCACAGTACTAGTTGGGGGCGGGGAAGTAGTTAGTAAGAAATGTGATCATAACCTCTTATTGTAGTATATAAAATTGTAAGTGTTAATCATGCTCTTCACCCATGATTAGCCAGGCCCTGTAGCTACTGTACATGTTCCCAAGCCGATCACATTTCGAAACTACTATTTCAAACACCTAGAATAGATTACAGTTCTCTATTTTTAATCATATACTACATCACCCGTATATGATACTGTACCTTGTTCTTCCATTTTTATACATGCACTGACTGTACCATATTGCCTATTGCCTGTCTCTTTACATTTGCCTGTCTCTCTTAAATTACCATTGCATTTATTTCACTGTCTTCTCAGTAGCTAGCATGACATGTTTTATTGTATTATAGACATTATCAATTAATGGAACTGTTATTTGAGAGTGTTACTTTGCTCCTTCCTGACTGGAAATATTTTTCCAGACTATGCCTTAGAGGACCGCTGTCCGACACTTATGGTGAGTAGCTGCAGACTTGATAGTAGTTGTGATTCCAGGAGGTCTAGCTGGAAATTATTAATTTTTGTTAGTTTTTAAGTAGACTATTTGGTACCGGATTTGTCTCCGGCATTCGATGATTCTTGGATATTGTTAAGTTAAGTTATTTCTTGTGGACTTGTGTTGTGTTAAATTTTAATTTTTGTTTCGAAATCTTATCGTGCTGTAATCCTGTGATTGAGTATATGTTCATCTTATTTGTGACATCCGTGCCTCCTAATGGAGATTGGATGTTTGCGTGACATTAGTTAGATAGTATCAAGACCTAGACAGCGTTCTACCGCCGATGCTGCGGCGTAGGCTGTACGTACCCACGCACTCGTGCCCCTAAACCGGGTGCGGGTCGTGACACCTGAAGTCGATACTGGCAAAATATAACTCTACCGGTTCAGTGGTCAAGCCAAACACCTCATCAAGAAGATGAGTTATGATCTTAAAAGAAACCGAATTTTGAATCACGACAAAGGTCGACGATTGTCCTTGCACCTCTCCGCTCCGGCAGGCAAGTCCGAGGATTACTACCATAAGACCAAGCATGACTTTGGGTATGTCATGCCTCCTATAACCCTCGAAAGCTCGGATGAAGAAGATGAGTTACACTCTCACTCTTCAGAGTCTTCCACTTAGGACTCCGACATCAGTATCGGGGAGATGCTCAAACAAATATTGTCTGCCAATATGGTGTCAACTGACCCTGAGGAAGACGATGAGGATCCTCCGGAACTCTTTGAAGCAGAACCGTGGGCCCAACGCCTAGATGCATAATGGGAGATGCGGTTCAAAAAACAAAAATCTTCCACCGAGGATAAAGTCATACAAGTTAATCTTGGCAAAGAACCCTCTCCTAAACCTATCTTCATCAGCAAGAGTCTAACGAATGATGATCGAGAATCCCTGTTACATCTCGTCAGAGAATATATCGATGCCTTTGCCTGGAGTTAAGAAGACATGCCGGGACTTGACCCCTAAATTACGGTCCACAAACTCAACATTTTACCGAATGCAAAACCTGTCAAGCGACAACAACGGCGGTTCTGGCCAGACATTATGAACGCCATCAAAGTTGAAGTCAACATATTGATAGCTAGTGGCTTCATCCGCGAAGAACACCATCCAGATTAGGTAGCCAACATATTGCCCGTCATAAAAAAGAACGAAAAAATCCGGATCTATATCGACTTTCGCGATCTAAATTTGGCCTGCCCTAAGGATGAGTTTTCTCTTTCGATTACATAAATAATGATCGATAATACTTGTGGCTTCGATCGCATGTCTTTCATGGACAGATTCTTAGGCTACAATCAAATCAAGATGTCTCCTGACGACGAGAAGCATACATCATTCTCAACGCCTGTAGGAGTATACAGCTACACAGTCATGCCCTTCGGTCTGAAGAACGCCGGTACAACATATCAGTGAGCGATGAGCACCATATTCCATGAGCATCTATTCAAGATGATCGAATCTTACGTTAATGACATCACCGTCAAGAGTCGCTTCAAAGATGATCACCTCTGGGATTTGAAGACTGTGTTCGACCTCAGGCGTACGCACCAGCTCAAGATGAATCCCACCAAATCTTTCCTAGGAGTCTCCAGCGGCAAATTCTTGGATTTTGTTATAACTTCGAAGGGTCTCAGTCACTATCACATTTCCAGAATAGGGGTATTTTTATCATTTTGCATTAGTATAAATATTGAGTTTATATTTTATTTAATATATAATATGTATTATATATGTTACTATTATTATTATTGGTTACTGGACTAGTCTATTTTAATTAGACTTGACATTAGTGGACAACTAGACTTGACTTGACCTATTAATTCAATTTAAAAGTTAGTCATGACTAGATTGATTCTATTAATCCTATTTAGACTCAAGAATAGAATATTCCTCCTTTGGTTTAGTAGATTCTATTCATGAAGGAATGAGAGGGGAACTTGAGTCAATTCAAACATTCCTCAGCCTAACCCTAGCCCTAGAGGGAGCTTATATAAACATCTTCATTCATGAGTAGCCTCCATTTATTTCTATTTAGTTCATCCCCAAATTAGAGAGAAAACCCTAATTTCTCTACTGTAAATTTTATCCTCTCATTTTTATTTTTCAAGGAGGCTAAGGAGCTTGGCATTACTAGAGGAAGCTTGAAGAGGAGTCCAAGTATTGAGGATCGTGTCCACTTCGTCTTCCTTGTGTCCAAATTTGGAGTTCTTCAAGGAGGCCATTCAAAACCTAGGTAACTCTCAATTTTCTACTTTATTTGTGGTTAAGAACACCCATTGGACCTATAGGAACCCTCCAAGACCTAGGTGTTAGAAGCCTTCATTTTGATAGATATAGGTTTTCCTCTTGTGGAATGATATTTTGGGCTCAATTTGGAAGAATTTTGAATCGTGTCCACCAAGTGTTTGACACGTATCCCCAAAGGGATTTTTGTATCCTTTTTGATTCAAGATTTGGTGTATGTGTCCTAAATAGGATATGTAGTAAAGTGTCATGGTATCTCATGATACGCACTGTTAGATTTGGGTATGCATATGTAATTGTGTGATAATTGGTTTTGTATTATGTTATGTGTGTATATGTGTATGTATGTAAGAGTGTATATATATATGCATATGTATATATATATAGAGTTTGATATATATATAGATTGTTATATACATAGAGGCATAGATGTACATATGAGTGTATATAAGTGTGTGTGATATGAGGTTGTGTGTGTGTGAGGGTGAGAGCTTCAATCATTGGCACATATTTCAGATGCAGTGGTAGAAAGAAGTATCAGTAGCTGTAGCAGCCCGATAACTGCAGCACAGCAAGAAGGGGGCAGGCCACAGCAAGTAGTTTCAGTTCACTGAAGGGGGAGCCAATGTTCGGGCATAGCAGCACAGGGAGGTGCAGCTACCTAAAGGCAGCAGAGCACGGCACTCCGCTCAGTGCAGCCACAGCATTATCAGAGAGCGAACTTACTACAGTAGTAGTTAACTAGAGGGAGGTGCAGCTTGGGTATGGAACTGCAGAGAGCAACTGCCTGCTGTCCAGCACAGTGAATAGCATATCACTGTGCAGTATCGAGCACAGTGACAACTGAAAGGGGGTACATTGAACAACATGGAAGTATCAGCACTATAACAGTGCTCGTACACAATGGCATTCAGTCGAGTAGTTAGTGAGAGGGCTTGTGGCAGTATCATATTGGCACTGCAACACTACAGTATTAGTACGTAGCCATATGTATCAGCTATAACTCAGTCAGTTACAGCATCAATGCTCAGCACAGCAGTTTAGTTCGGTCTCGGGCACAGAGATCATCAGGGAATAGCAAGCCACAATTCGTGCATTGAAGAGCATGGAGCAATTGCATCCTCAATACAACTGCAACATAGCCATCAGTATGCAGCCAACTGCAGGAAGCTCCGGCCACTACTGAGAGCTAACTGCAGTGAGCAGGCACCTACTGCAGCAAGGAGAAAGTTCAGTATATAAGAAGACTTCATCAGTTCAGCAGCAACACCTCACTGTGAAGTACCAAGTATCCGGTATCTGTGCAACAGAGAGGTCAGCACTGTATCAGTTTAGCTCATGTATCACCAATGTATTGGGTTAGCATGAGTTTTGGGTAATGGTTTAGTGAGTTAGATGAGTTTTGTATTTAGTTACTAGTTAGTATTAATGTTAGCTTTTAGTTGTTATAGTTAGTAGGTTTGGTTAATAAGTCTAGTTGGTTAATGGTTAGTGTATATAATAGTTAGTATAAATAGATAGTTTGTTATATATACTTGTTTATGTTGATAGTTAGCTAGATAGGTAAACCAGTATATATATGGATAGTTAATAGTTAGTTTAGTTAGTGTAGTGATTAGTATATAGTTAACTATATATATGTATCTATGTATTAGTAGATTATACATTATGTAGTTAGTCAAATATGTATTCTAGTATGTAGTATTCATATATAGTTAGATAGATATGTGTATTGGTAAGTTAATATTATAATATAATTAGTATCTAAGTATTATATTGATATATATATTATAGTATTTAGCATATGCTAGCACATAGTGTATTGGAGGTTATATTTTTATTAGATATATATTAAGGGTTTTGGATTACCTTGGGATACCAAGGTAATATCAAGGTACTGGGTCGATACTCAAGGTATTGGATTTGAGTATCGAGATAGGTGTGAAGTAGTGCGATACGCATTGGTGCAAGGCCAAGGTATCCTATATTGCTTTAATTAGTTAAGTATTAAATGTATTGACTTGTATATATATATAAATTACTATTTTTCCTATTAAAACCTGCGTATCCTAGGATACGGTATTTTTGTGTGTCTCATAGTATCTTGGATTAGCTAGAGTAGCTTAGTTTCAAAGTGTATTGACCTAGTATCCTAGAGATAGACTCTTTTGACCTAAAAATAGTCGGTTTGACTTAGAAATGGCTTCATGACCTAGAATTGAACTTATTTAACTTAATTTTCATTCCAACACCTTGTATTAATATAATATTCCATATATAGGTCTGTGTGACACCAGTTTGGACGCAGTTTGACATTCATTGCTCTGGACGGCAGACGAGTACATTCTCTGATAAGTTTCCATTATGTGATAATTTCTATATATCAAGTACTTAGAAATATTATATCTGATTCTTGACACTTTGGTACACATATTAGTATATTGCTTGGATCTTCAGTCATGAGATGTTACAATGGTTATCGTATTGACATCGTACACGACATTGATATTAGACATTGTACATGGTATTATTATTGGACAATGATCGTGTATCGTAACGTATCATGGTTGGATATACTGTACTAGTTGGGGCAGGAGAATTGCTAGTAAGAAATGTGATTATATTCCTATTGTAAATTATAAAATATTGTTAGTGTTAATCATGCACCTCACGTATGATTAGCTAGGCCATATAGCTATCGTACAAGTTCCCAAGCCGATCACATATCAAAACTAGTATTTTAAACACTTAGAATAGTTTGAGTTCTTCATATTCAGTTTCATATATTATATTATATTGTATATAATATTGTAGTTCCTTTATTTTTATTTTATGTATGCACTGACTATACCCCATTGTCTATATTACCTGTTCTTTTAATATTTGTCATTGCATCAGTTTATTATTTTTTCTCAGTATATAGCATCCTCTATTTATTATTTTATAGTCCTCATCAATTAATTGGAACTGCAATTGGGTTGTACTTCACTCTAATCCTGACTGGATATTTTTTCAGACGATGACTGAGAGGACTGATGTCCGCATATTACAAACCACAGGGAGAGTAGCTGCAGCCTTGGACCTTTTAGCTCAGGTGTGATTGCCGGAAGGTCTAGCCGAAATCACTAGTTATATTAGTTAGTTCCTTTTTACAGATTTTGGTACCGGATTTGTCTCCGGCATATTTTGAGACTTGGATGTCATTATTTGAAGTTTAGATTATATTATTGTTTAGACTTTGTGGTTATGTTTTGATTATTCTCTCTATATCTTATCATGCTTTAGTTTTGTGGTTGTGTATTTCATATTATATTGTTATATCTATGTCTCCTTTTGGAGTTGGATATTCGTATAAGATTGATTAGATAGTATTATGACCTAGACAGCTCTACTGTCGATGTTGCAATGTAGGATGGACGTACCCGCGTACTAGTGCCCCTATATCGGGTGTGGGTCGTGACTTATTTTAGTGGTGGCCCATGCAGGTTTGGCTTCGCAAGTAGTGCGATGTTGTGGTAGTGCAATGTTACTACCACATTTTCTAGGAAAGGGTATTTTAGTAATTTTATAATTAATTAAATATTGTGCTTGATAAATAATTATTCTTGTATTATTTAATTATTGTTATATGTTAGTTATTTATTTTGGACTTGTGTTAGTGGACCTAACTAGTTTAGTTTAGACTCATGGACCAACATGTATTAATTGTTAGAATTGAGCCCATTTAGAAAGCCTATTGATTAGGAGTATGATTAATTTAATTAAACCATTAGACTAGAAGCTTCCCTCCTTAATTATTTCTTCATGAGAGGCCCCAAGGGGTATAATAGACATTACATAGTGACTTAAGGAAGGGGTAAGGGGCCGGCCTATTAAATAAGGGGAAAATATTTCTCTTTCCTCCTTTTATTTGCAAACTAGATCTAGAATTTCTCTCAACCAAATTCCTTCATTCCTATATCATTTTCCTACCAAATTTTATCCCAATTTCTTCCTAAATGACCATTGGAGGCTACTAGAGCAAGGATCTAGAAGGAGGAAGTAAGAATCTACAAAGAGGAGCAAGGATCTACAAGTTGGAGGCCAATTTAATCACATTTGGAGGTTATATTGGGAATCTATCTCCCAATAGGTATAATTCAATTTTTTTCCTTAAATTAGGTTATAAATATGAGATTTAACCCTGAGAAATTAACCCATATGCATAGGCTACCCATAGGATTTAGTTATGTGTTTAAAGGAGGCCCATTGAGAAAGTTATGGTACTTTTTGTGTCAATTTTGGGGGAATTCCGAGATTGACATTTGTTGTGTGTATCAATTGGTCCTATAGATCAACTTGGCATGTGCTTGTGTGTTTGGAGCTAGTGTCGTATCCATAATTGGGTATGTGTAGGTCGTATCCCAATAATTTGGTGATACGTGTTGATTTGGGGGGTTTTCCTCCGACACTGGACTTTGAGTATGTCACATTTTAACACGGACACATAGATTTATGTTTGAATCTTCGTATTGTTCATAAATAATATATTAGACTTGCTCGTATCCTTCGGGGTACGTTTGGATGTGTGGTGGACTTGTGTCGCAAGCGTATCCTAGATCTAGTGGGATACGAGTATGATACACTCCATGTGTTGTGTAATTTAATTTCTAGATCTATTTCTCTTGTGTTCTTAGTCGTTGTGATGTGTAATTATGTGTATGTATATACATATATTGTTGTGTATATATATTTATCTATTGATGTGTCATAGATCTATGTATCTATTTTATCTATGTGTATATATATATTTATGTAGCTATTATTCTACATATGTAAGAGCTATTTAATATTGTAGTATATATATATTATAGTATATATATATATGTATATGTATTTTATATATATATATATATATATATATGTTGTTATATATATACTTATATGATATATGTATACATATTATTGTATGATTATATATACGTATACGTTATGTGTTGTTATATATAAGATACTATATATATATATATATATATATATATAGATATATATATATATATATGTATGTTATGTCATATGTAGTTATTATGTACATATATATGTATGTGGAGGAGTATGTGTGTATATATATTATTAGTTGTGTTATATATATTGGTATATGTATATATATATATTGTATTATATATATTTGTATATATATAAGAGATGGGAATTCACAACAGTAGCTTTTGTGGCAGTTCTTTGTCACGATAACAGCAGCAACAGCAACATAGCACAGCAACCGCAGCAGCTATAGCGACAGTAGCAACGGAAATAGCAACAGCAGTCGCAACAGCAATAGCAATAGCAGCAGCAGCACCGATGGCTGCAGCAACAACAATGACAGCAGTGCAGCAACAGCGACAGCAATAGTTCAGCAACAGCGGCAGTAGCAAGATTTTGTCGCAAAAATAACAATATCAGCAACAGTATCAGCAGCTATTGCGATGGTCAGCAGGGGTCTTTAGCGAAAGATCTGCAATTTTGAATAGTTATTATATATTTAATTATAATAGTTATCTATATGTATATATATGGTATTAATATATATGTAAATATGTTCCTAAATGCTAATTGTGTTTTGTATACTATAAATATAATATTTAATTGTTAGCATATATTTATTATTGGGTAGTTAGTATAAACAAGGTGTTAGATATTACCTTGAGATACCAAGATAAGTATCAAGGTATTTTAGGATACCCAAGGTATTGGATTTGGGTATTAAGATTATGGTTTTGTGTTGTGATACCAAGTTGGTTCGAAACCAAGGTATCCATTTAATGTTTGTAATTATGATTTTATATAATTAATATTTGTTTGATATGTATATGTGATGCTTTATCTATTGTTTTACGTATCCTGAGATACGGCATCCTAGTATCCTCAGATATAGCTTTTATGACCTAGACTCTAGTGTTCGAAACTAATATCTTTGAGATAGACTCTTGCAACCTAGAAATAGCTAGTTTGATATATTTGACCATAGTTTGACCATATTTTAACCATAGTTGACCATAGTTTACTATTATTTGACTTTTGACTTAGAGATGGCTTGTTGACCTAGAAGTTGACTAGTTTAACATATTTTCTTTCTGAAACCTTGTATTGATGTTATATTCCATATCTAGGTCTTCGAGGTACCGTATCAGATATCTGTGAGACTATTCTTTAGACTTTAGCCGAGTACATTCTTTGATAGTTTCTCATTTATGATATCCTCTATGTTCATTGTATCTAGTGTAGATATCCATGTTTCTTGACACGATAGTTATACGGATTGGTATATCCAAATCTTGTCATGAGATGTTATTCCTTGGTATATGGTGTATCTTGTGCAAGCCTTGTTAATTGACTATCTTGTACATGTACAGACACTGATTCTCGGGAAGAGTCGTTATCTTCTTGGGAAATCCCGTGCCATAGCGTACTTTGGTTGGATCCACTATACCAGTCGGGGTTGGGCAGTGTGTAGTATAGATATGTAATCTTACCCTCCTAGTATCAAGTCTTGTTCATTGAATAGTGTTAATCATATACCGCACGTATGATTAGCCAGGCCATAAATCTTTTATCATGCTCCCAAGCTGATCACATGTTAAAGCTAGTACTCATACACTTAGTCATTAGTAATCTTGTTCATTGTCACATCGCTCATTATTGTATTATTCCAGTATTTTCTTATTGTATATATCTTGTATCTATTGTGTATCTTGTATATTAACATCTATTTACTGTTACATAGTTTTTATCATTGATTTGAACTACTGTTAGAGATGTACTCTGCTCTTTTTCTGACTGGATATATTTTTCTCAGATGATACTGAAAACTCGTACCCTACACATTATGGACCTCAGGATGTTGTGGCTTTAGAGTCAGAGACCCTGGCTCAGGAGGGACTTATCCCAACTGAGGCAGATGACCCAAGTTTGGTAGCTTCTTAGTATTCTTGTACTGGATTTGTCTCCAGCTTATTTTTGTAGTATTCTTCCAAACTCATTGATGTTATTATTTTAGACTCATGCGTTGTATGTGACTATTCTATTCTTTATCATATTCGTACTCATTTCCATCTTAGATCTCTGATTTAGTATATTATTTATGTTGGTGGTTCATTATATTGCTAGATAGATTACCCATACATCGTTTTACCACCGATTCTGTGGCGTAGGATGGGCGTTATTTCCGACTTGCATCCCTACATCGGGTGCGGATCGTGACACATTTTTAGTGGTGGCCCATGCAGGTCTATTCGAGGTCGCAATTAGTGTGATTCATAGTGGTGCTCTGAATTGAGTACTATTACGAGCATGTGTCAGGATATAGGCTATAGACTGAGAATACTCAATCATATCTAGGAAAATTCCTTTGATTCATTCAACTATTCTCCTTTGATATTGATACTTGATCTTTAAACTGTCCTTTCCTTGAGTGTCTTACATCATATGCCATATTGATTCTTTCTTTCGCTTTATCTCAGGATGCCACCTAAGACTAGATCGCAGCTGGGAAGAGCAGCTGCGACGTCCCGAGGGCCTGTACCAGTCACTTCTCCGGTGATTGGAGTGTCAGCTGCTTTCGGAGGTCTACCACCAACTCAGAGGAATGTGCCAGCTGTATTTGGGGGACTTCCACCTCCACCTTCCGTGCCAGCAGAGGCAACACAGATGTTTACACTATTTTGTGATATGCTCAAGGCACATAGGGCTCAGTCTGAGGCACAACAGAGGCAGACCGACGTTTTACGACAGGGCATCGAGATTGCTTATTAGCTTGCTCGTGCCGTAGTAGAGAGAGGAGTTCTGGTCCAGCAGTAGGTTGTTCCTCAAGTTGCTCAGCTTCGGCCAGGCAATATTCTGGACTTCAAGAAGCTCGAGCCTAGGGTTCAAGGGGACGGAGGGCATCGTCTATGCTGATGATTGGCTCGAGGATATTGAGCGTCTTATGAGGGTGTCCCATCTTTCTGAGGATCTAAAGGTTAAGGCGGTAGGACTTCAACTGTTCGACGTCGCCCGTACTTGGTTCAGGAATGAGCCGATTCTTGTTGACGCAGGACAGTCTTGGGAGGTATTCAAGGACCTCTTCAAGAAAAATTTCTTCGCTTGGGCAGACAGGCTAGACTTGGGGAGGCAGTTCGAGAGTCTCATTCAGGGGAGCATGTCTGTGGAGGAGTACGCTGCAGAGTTCGACAGGTTCAGCCAATTTATAGAATATTTGGTGAGAGAGTCGAAGGTTCAGGCTATTCATTTCTGTGAGGGTTTAAACTGGGAAGTGAAGATCCTCATTCCGTCTTTTTATGAGACATACTCTGAGATACTTGCAGAGACACGCAAGGTTGAGCGGGAGTTGGGTTTGAAGCCTAAGAGAGACCTTGATTCTTTTCTGGGGGCAAACAACAGTACAATATCTGCCAAACGTCCTCATTTTCAGTCCAGGCCTTTCCAGCTGCCACAGCAGCACCAAACTCCAACTAGGGCATCGTTTCACCACGCACCACAGCACCAGAGACAGTTACAGCAAGCTTCCTACCACTACTGCAAGAAGCCCGGTCACATCTGGGAAGATTGCAGAGGAGGCTAGGAGTTTGTTTGTATTATTGTACTGAAGGGCATCAGCTGAGGGAGTATCCTTCCAATCCTCATCGTGCAGTTCAGGGAGCAGCTTTAGCTCCGATGGCACAGACGAGACCACCTGGAGTACAGCCGAGGGGGCCAATTTTGACATCGCAGCAGCATTATGTCCAGCATCAGCAACAGGGAGGTGCACGTCAGGGACGAGTGTTTGCTATGTCCGTCGAGAAGGACGAACCCACCGAAGATGTCATCGCAGGTTCTTTTCTTCTTGATTCCATTCCAGCTTTAGCTTTGTTTGATAGTGGTGCTTTCCATAGTTTTGTATCTATTTTTTTGCTCTGAAGCATGGTTTGGTAGTTGAGTCTTTGCTTAGGACTTGCAAGTTCATAACCGGAGGAGGCATTATCCTGGTTAATAATATTTGCAAGGATTGGAGAGTTACTCTAGGATGCCGGGAGTTGAGTGCATGTCTACTTGTATTGCCAATTTCGATCGACGATATTGTACTTGGGATGGATTGGTTGAGTAGGCACCGTGCTAACATAGATTATAGAGGAGGTAGAGTTTTGTTTGGTCCATCGGGAGAGCCAGGGCAATCCCTCACTGCATGCTGTCTAGATCCGCAACCTAAGCACTGTCCGAATTTACGTCTATACTCCTTCTCAACATGGCCTATCTTGCCGCAGTAGTAACAAGTAGGAAGAGTCAGGGATTTGGATGCAGCTCCCTATGGTGCTTGATGCAGATGAGGTTTCTTGGCAGCTTCTCCATTTGTTGCTCTGGCTGGTGCTGATGTGGAAGGCCTCTTCAGGTTGGATTCTCGTCTGATGACACGCTCCATACGTCGAGCTGCAGCAAGGACGTCCGTGTACGAAGTAGGTGCGACGGATCCGATCATTCTTTGTAGCTCGAATTTTAGCCCATCAAAGAACTTCTCAGCCTTTTCTTCTTCTGTTGGGATCAAGGTAGGGGCAAAACGACTCAGACGAATAAACTCGGCGTTGTACTCTTCTACCGTCATAGCATCCTGAGTGAGGCGATTGAACTTGTCCCGCAGTTCTGATCGAGCGATAGCCGGAATGTACATATCTTGAAAGAGTGTGGAGAACTCTTCCCAAGTAACTCGGTCTGGCCTGAGTCTTCTCTCTTCAGATAGCCACCAGTGATGAGCATTGCCCGTCAATTACATTCTGACGGCAGTCATCCAACGTTCCCTTGGTAGCTCAGCTGCTTCTAATTGATGTTGTATGTTGGTGAGCCACTCATGAACTTCTGTGGGCTCCTCCTTGCCTAAGAAGGTACAAGGCTTCAGTTGGCGAAAATCAGTGATAGAGCCCGTCGGTTGCCGTCTAGCTGGTAGGTTGGCCTGCTCCAGTGCATTTACTAGACTGTTCCTCAAGTAATCAGCCTCGCGACGCTGAGCCTCGTGTTGGACTTGTTGCTGGGCTTGCATCATTGCGTAGATCATTTGGAATATTTGTTGCCCGTCAATAGGCTGTCCGTGAGGGAATACAGGCATCGGTAGAACGAACTGCGGAGGAGGTGGAATGTCATCACGCCGAAATCTAGAAGCTTGATGATCTGCTTGGCTGCTTCGGTGAGTAGAGGGATCTCCACTCAATAGCGTTACTTCATCTTCTCCGTAGGTGGCTTCGGCACCTATTGGTGTTCTTGCTGGAGTTCCGTCGTTTACTTGTGAATCCATTACTCTACATAAAAATAAATTATAAGAGCGCACAGGATTCAAGGCAAGATGCAAGTCAAAATTAGTTCGAATACGATATAGATATCAAAAATGATTCAAGCAAGTGGATAAGATCCTAAAAAATTATTCTATTCTTATTGCAGGCCTGTTCGGTTCCTAAGTTGAAACCGAACAATTTTATCGTAGACCTGCATGGGCCACCACAAAAACTATGTCACGCCCCAGTCCTAAATTACCGAGGGACTGGACACGTGGCAATGGCCAGCAGCACGCACCGATGGACAACCCAATTTAATGGATCCATCGGGGCATACTTAAGCTGTATATAAGGTCTACAACATCAAGTTAGAACTAATCTCATCCACACAAAAGATAATACGATCAACAACAATAAGGAAAGTAAATTAAACATCCAGTCTCAACAAAGTAATTCGGGAAAACAACCGGATATAAAGTCTTTTACAATTATTTTAATTAAACAGAAAAGAGAGTCTATATGCCATAATATCTGAGCATGAAGAAGCAGTTGTTCAGGAGAAGTCCTCAGCGATCACCTCGTCCTCAGGTTCCGGTACTGCTCCGAGTAGTGCTCCTGTTCCGTACACCTCAGGGTAGATCTCGTCTGCTAAATCTGGGGACATAATCCATTCCAGGTCCTCATGTGACATAGCAAGGTACAGAAAACACAAGCCATAATAATGCAGTGCAGAAATAAAGGAACAATAGGGTAAGTAATTAAACCAGCTAAGTGATAATGCAAGTGAGAGTTTTAGTCATACTCAGGCTGAAACTACTACAGGATCAGTGTCAAAGAAACCATAGCAGTATTTTCTCGAAGGGCCAGTACGGTACCAAAGCTCTGTGTCAGAGTCTAAGGCACTTCCATTAAGTTATTATATATATATATTCAGCCTTTTGTATGGTAATTCTCTCCCCACCCAATGAAATCTCACATCACAGTTCCATAATATCTCATGTTCATGTCACGCAAGATTAAACTAATGCAATAAGTCATTTATTAAGATCTAAGAAAATAATATTCAAGTCATGAAATATGTATCCTATACAGAACCACCTTGAATAGTCAGGAAGATTCTGTATCATGATTTGTGTCAGGTGTCCTGGGTATAATGTACTTGATAGGCCAAGTACAAGAAATATAAATGTCACGATATCCTTCTATAGGTGACGTTACACAACCCCGCGTACGGTGTTGGCACCCGACTATAAATCGGAAGCTAAGCAAGTCACACGGCCCTAGGGTTGAGCATTTATAACAGTCACAAGAAAATAAATCAAGAGAAAATGAATCATTATACTGCAATTATGGCAAGGTACACTTGCCTGGGTTTTCAGCTCCAAGTATGGCTCTGGCTTCAGCGGGAATTGCAGGCAGTACTCCGGTTGCTGAAACAAACATCACCATCAGATTCAGAAAATATTAATCAGCTAAAAACGCATGTCCTTGAGTCCAATTTGGAGACAAGGGCAAAAATGATATTTTAGGGCAAAACGGGGTCCAAATGTGGGCCGCTTTGTACGAAAAAATGTGTCAGGGTCAAAGGTCTCCAAATCTGTCCAACTTAGTGTCAATAGGTCAGGAACGATGATACGAACCCAACGGAACTTCCAGAATTGGATTCCGATGAGCCGTTCTAAAAATTGCCCGTCGAGTGGAGCCTGTGGGGCCCACGACACGCGATTTTGTCAAAGTTCTCAGAATCGAACCAAACTTGGCTAACAGGACCAGCGTATTGCTATGAGTCCGATGGCGCAAGTTTCATCTCGATCCGACGTGTGTACACTAAGTTTCAACGAGAACCAGAAAGTACGGATACGGGGCGTTGTCCGCGGATACGTACTGATTTCGGTGTGCACGCACATCCGAATCAGCTTCTTCGAAATCCCGCACGTCCGTATCAACGACGCGCACACGACCAAGTCGTCCCGTTTAGCGGGACGTACTCAGTTCCGGGGTGAAACAGGGAGTTGGTTTTCCTGTTTTTGGATCGCGGTTCGCGATTGCCACAAGACGCGATGCCCCGAGCGGGTTGTACGGGCACCGAGAGGGTCATGCGGGGTTCGTGATGCAACTGACGGAATCGAAAACAGAGCTACGAGGAGAAAGTTACGAGTACCTGAACAGGGCTCCGGGAAACGGTATTTCTCGTGTCGGACACGTGTCGACACGATACACTGTGTCCTGTGTCCGCCAAGTTAGGGTTAGGGTTTCGGTCCAAAGTGCCGGGGCTTGCCGGAGACTCGCCGGAGGGTGAATGGACTGGGCGATCAGTTGGGGCGCTGAGGTCGGCGTCGCACGGGCGACCGGGGATCAGTGCTGGAACGTCGTCGGAGGCTGCGGAGAGATGCGGGGAGGAATGAGGAGGAGAGGGCGGTGGCTCCGGGGAGGAATTGCTGGAGGGAACAGCGCTGGAGACTAGGGTTCCGGCGGAGAGTCCAAGAGGAGGTGGAGGAGAGGGGAGAGGGTTGGCCGGAGTGAGACGCAGGCTTCGGGCGGAGGCGGTTTGGGGGAAGTCGAGGAGGAGCCGGGCGGGCCAAGGGTTTCTGGAGTAGAAGAGGACGGCGGAGGCCGGGAACGGAGGAGCCAAAGAGAGGCGGGTGGTCCGGGTGCTCTGGGTCGGAGCCGGGCGGGTCGGCTGTGAGGGGTTGAGGCGGTTGCGGCGAGGTTCTGCGGGGTTTAAATAGGGCAGCGGTGAGGAGATCAGTCGCCGGGGGTTGAGGAAGAGGAAAGGAGACGGCCGGCGGTTACACGAAGTCGGAGCGGCGCCGGCAGCCGGTGGAAAATGAAACGTCGGGGAGAAGACGGAAGGGTTAGGCGGGTTCGGGTCGACGGGTCTGGTCGGGTCGGTTGTTCTAGCCCGATCCAAATTCAATTGCGGGTCGGGTTTGGGCTAGTCGGTCGGGTCTGGGTTAGACCCGGATCCGACCCGCTAAGGATTAGGGTTCGGTTCAATGAACCCGGTCTGGTTTGGTTCAATTTGGTTTGGTTTATTAATAATAAACCCGGTTTATTTTTGTTCAATTCGGTTTAATTATAAAATAGTTTTTATGACTTTTTAAATGCTTTCGGGTCCAATAAATTCTCAAAAAATTACCCTATGTCTAGTTTTTCATTTTACACCATAAAATATTATTTTCATAATATTTTAATATTATTTATTATTATTTAAAAATCATTTAATAATTAAAACACCTGAATTTAATTACAGAAAAATTCCAGAAAATTCCAGAAAATTGTGAAAAATCCAAATTTTAAAATTCTTGAAAATCAGGGGGTTTACAGTAGTACACCCTTACAGAGACTGCAACACCATAACAAAAGAGACTATGACCATGCATGTTTGTTTTCTTTCTCTAGATTGATATTGTATGACTATAGGTAGGACTTTCTTAGACCTTCATTGTTGGGGGTTTGACCGTAGTAAAGATTAATGAATAGTTTATGACTGGCCAGAGAGAGACGAGATATCTTAAATTTTGAGGACAAAATTTTTCTAAGGGGGGTAGACTTGTCACTACCACATTTCCAGAATAGGGATATTTTTGTCATTTTGCATTAATATAAATATTGAGTTTATATTTTATTTAATATATAATGTGTATTATATATGTTACTATTATTATTATTGGTTAGTGGACTAGTCTATTTTAATTAGACTTGACATTAGTGGACCAGTAGACTTGACTTGACCTATTGATTCAATTAAATAGTTATTCATGACTAGATTAATTCTATTAAACCTATTTAGACTCACGAATAGAATATTCCTTCTATGGTTTAGTAGATCCTATTCATGAAGGAATAAGAGGGAAACTTGAGTCAATTCAAACATTTCTCAACCTAACCCTAGCCCTAGAGGGAGCTTATATAAACATCTTCATTCATGAGTAGCCTCCATTTATTTCCATTTAGTTCATCCCCAAATTAGAGAGCAAACCCTAATTTCTCTACTCTAAATTTTATCCCTCTCCTTTTCATATTTCAAGGAGGCTAAGGAGCTTAACATTGCTAGAGGAAGCTTGAAGAGGAGTCCAAGTTGTGAGGATCGTGTCCACTTCGTCTTCCTTGTATCCAAATTCGAAGTTCTTCAAGGAGGCCATTCAAAACCTATGTAACTCTCAATTTTCTACTCTATTTGTGGTTATGAACATCCATTGGACCTATAGGAACCCTCCAATAGGTGGAATTGACTCTCTAATGCTAGACCTAGGTGTTAGAAGCCTTTATTTTGATAGATCTAGGTTTTCCTCTTGTAGAATGATGTTTTAGGCTCAATTTGGAGGAATTTCGAATCGTGTCCACCAAGTGTTCGACACATATCCCCAAAGGGATTTTTTTTGTCATTTTTGAGTCAAGATTTGGTGTATGTGTCCTAAATATGATACGTAGTAACGTATCATGGTATCTCATGATACGCACGGTCAGATTTGGGTATGCATATGTAATTGTGTGATAGTTGGTTTTGTATTGTGTTATGTGTGTATATGTGTATGTATGTAAGAGTGTATATATATATATGCATATGTAGATATATATAGAGTTTGATATATATGTAGATTGATATATAAATAGAGGCATAGATGTACATATGAGTATGTGTGCTATGAGGTTATGTTTGTGTGAGGGTGAGAGCTTCAGTCAGTGGCATAGGTTTCAGATGCAGTAGCAACAAGAAGTATCAGTAGCTGCAGCAGCCCGATAATTGCAGCACAACAAGAAGGGGGTAGGCCACAGCAAGTAGTTTCAGTTCACTGAAGGAGGAGCCAATGCTCGGGCATAGCAGAACAGGGGGGTACAGCCACCTGAAGGCAGTAGAGCATGGTACTGCGCTCAGTGCAGCCACAACATTATCAGAGAGCGAACTAACTACAGTAGCAGTTAACTAGAGGGGGATGCAACTCGGGCATGTAATTGCAGGGAGCAACTACCTCTAGTCCAGTACAGAAAATGGCATATCACTGTGCAATGTCGAGCACAGTAACAACTGAAAGGGGGTGCATTGAACAGCAAAAAAGTATTCGCACTGCAATAGTGCTCGTGCACAATGGCATTCAGTCGAGCAGTGAGTAAGAGGGCATGTGGCAGTATCTCGGAGGCACTGCAATACTGAAACATCAATGTGCAACTATGTGTATCAGCTACAACTCAATCAGTTGCAGCATTAATGCTCAGCACAAAAGTTCAGTTCAGTCTCGGGCACAGAGATCATCAGGGAACAACTAGCCACAGCTCGTGCATTGAAGATCACGGAGCAGTTGCATCCTAAATACAACTGCAGCATAGCCATCAGTGTGCAACCAACTGTAGGAAGCTCGAGCTACTGTTGAGAGCTAACTATAGTAAAGAGGCACCTACTGCAGCAAGGAGCAAGTTTAGTATATAACAAGCCGTCATCAGTTCAGCAGCAACACCTCACTATGCAGTACCAAGTATCAAGTATCAGTGCAACAGAGAGGTCAGCACTGTATCAGTTCAGTTCATGTATCACCAAGGTATTGGGTTAGCATGAGTTTTGGGTAATAGTTTAGTGAGTTAGATGAGTTAAGTATTTAGTTACTAGTTAGTATTAATGTTAGCTTTTAGTTGTTGATAGTTAGTAGGTTTGGTTAATAAGTCTAGTTGGTTAATGGTTAGTGTATATAATAGTTAGTATAAATAGATAGTTAGTTATATATACTTATTTATGTTGATAGTTAGCTAGATTGGTAAACCAATATATATATGGATAGTTAACAATTAGTTTAGTTAGTGTAGTGATTAGTATATAGTTAACTATATATATGTATCTATGTATTAGTAGATTATATATTATGTAGTTAGTTAGATATGTATTCTAGTATGTAGTATTCATGTATAGTTCGATAGATATATGTATTGGTAAGTTAATATTGTAATGTAATTAGTATCTAAGTATTATATGGATATATATATTAAAGTATTTAGCATATGCTAGCATATAGTGTATTGGAGGTTATATGTTTATTAGCTATATGTTAAGGGTTTTGGATTACCTTGGGATACCAAGATAATATCTAGGTATTGGGTCGATACTCAAGGTATTGGGTTTGAGTATCGGGATAGGTGTGAGGTAGTACGATACGCATTGGTGTAAGGACAAGGTACCCTATATTGCTTTAATTAGTTAAGTACTATATGTATTGACTTATATATATATATATATATATATATATATATATATATATATATATATATATATATATATTACTATTTTTCCTATTAAAACCTGCGTATCCTAGGATACGACATTTTTGTGTGTCTCATAATATCTTGGATTAGCTAGAGTAGCTTGGTTTCATAGTGTATTGACCTAGTATCCTAGAGATAGACTATTTTGACCTAGAAATAGTCGGTTTGACTTAGAAATAGCTTCATGACCTAGAATTGAACTAGTTTAACTTAATTTTCATTCTAACACCTTGTATTAATGTAATATTCCATATATAGGTATGTGTGACACCAGTTCGGATATAATTTGATATTCATTGCTCTGGAAAGCAAGCGAGTATATTCTCTGATAAGTTTCCATTATTTGATAATTTCTATATCTCAAGTACTTATAAATGTTACATCGGATTCTTGACACTTTGGTATACGGACTAGTATATAGCTTGGATCTTCAGTCATGAGATGTTATGATGGTTATCGTATTGATATCGTACATGATATTGATACTAAACATTATACATGGTATTATTATTGGACAATGATCATGTATCATAACGTGTCATAGTTGGATCCACTGTACTAGTTGGGGAGGGGAAAATTGCTAGTAAAAAATATAATCATATTCCTATTGTAAATTATAAAACATTGTTAGTGTTTATCATACATCTTACGTATGATTAGCCAAGTCATATATCTATCGTACAAGTTTTCAAGCCGATCACATATCGAAACTAGTATTTCAAACACTTAGAATAGTTATAGTTCTTCATATTCAGTTTCATATATTAAATTACATTATATATGATATTGTAGTTCCTTTCTTTTTATTTCATGTATGCACTGACTATACCCCATTATCTATATTGCCTATTCTTTTGCTATTTGCCATTGTATTAGTTTATTGTTTTCTCTCAATATATACCATCCTCTATTTATTTTTTTATCGTCCTTGTCAATTAATTGGAACTGCTATTGGGTTGTACTTCGCTCCAATCCTAACTGGATATATTTTTCAGACGACGACTTAGAGGACTGGTGTCCGACATATTACGGACCACAGGGAGAGTAGTTGTAGCCTTGGACCTTATAGCTTAGGTGTGATTGCCGGAATGTCTAGCCGGAATCACTAGTTATATTAGTTAGTTCCTTTTTACAGATTTTGGTACCGGATTTATCTCCGACATATTTTGAGACTTGGATGTCATTATTTGAAGTTTAGATTATATTATTGTTTACACTTTGTGGTCGTTTTTGATCATTCTCTCGATACCTTGTCGTGATTTAGTTCTGTAGTTGAGTATTTTATATTATATTATTATATTTGTGTCTCCTTATAGAGTTGGATATTCGTGTGAGATTGATTAGATAGTATTGTGACCTAGACTACCGCCGATGCTGCGGTGTAGGCCGGACGTACCCGTATACTCGTGCCCCTATATCAGGTGCGGGTCGTGACAGTATCTATGTTGACCCTGACAAGACTAAAGCAATCCTTGAAATGTGCCCACCAAAGAACCTAAGAGAACTTCGTGGCCTTCAAGGAAGGCTGCCTACATCAAGAGGTTTATCAGCCGTGCACTCAGCTTATGAAGAAGGGAGTCTCCTTTGTCTTGATTGAAGAATGCCAACGCGCTTTCAACGACATCAAAGAATACCTCGTGAGCCCTCCAGTATTGGTAGTCTCAGTTATGGGAAAGCCCTTTCTGCTCTAAGTATGAGCAATGGATCACCCTCTTGGCGCTCTATTAGCCCAAACAAATAACACAGGTCACGAGCAGGCCATCTACTATCTCAGTAAGATGATGGTCGACGCAGAGTACAGATACAACCCAATCAAGAATGAGTGCCTTGCTCTAGTCTTCGCCATCCAGAAGACCCGATATTATATGGCAGGGCAAACCATCGAAGTGATCTCACAAGTTAATCCCCTCAGGGTCCTCATGAGAAACCTGGAGTGCTCAACTCTTGCCTAGCTATATGGATAATATGACATGGTATTCGTCCCATAGAAGGCGGTTAAAGGTCAGGCATTGGCAGATTTTTTTGCAGCCCACCCAGTACCAAAAACCTTGAAGCTCTACAAGGAGATCTAGATGAGGTCACAAAATCGAACCTGACCACAAGCATAGAAGTCGTTTGGTAAATGTTCTTCGACGGTCCTTCAAGAACAGGTCCCAAAGGCAATATTGTCGCTAGCGTCGGGATAGTATTGATCTCCCTATATGATCTGGTCATCAACCGTGCCTACTCTCTCACTGAGCCGTGCCCCAATAATGTGACAGAGTATAACATTCTCGTCATTGGGCTCCAACTCGCCAAACAAAAAGTAGTTGACTACCTAGAAGCCTACGACGATTCCAAGCTAATAGTCAATCAAGTCCAAGATGAGTACAAAGTCCAGAATAAAGACCTACTCACCTACCACCAAGATGTGCTTGGAATAATCTCCACCTTCGAGGGGTTCTTCATAGAGCATGTCCCTCGGCTATAAAATATTGAGGTTGACGCCCTAACCGGCCTTGTAGCCTCTCTAGCTGTTCCGGTCAATACTCATGAACTGATCACCGTGATCGGTCATGAGCTAGTCTGCCCGAAGAACAACCTCTATCAGGGCCTAAGCCATTCAGTATAGACGAGTGCCGACTCCCAAGACTGGAGACTCCCATTCATCAGCTATGGAGTCTATAAAATTCTCCTTAAGAACCCAAAGGAAGCCGCTTCCATCTGAAGACGTTCCCTTCAGTTCTATTATGATACGTCTACCAAAATATTATATCGCCACTCCTATGACAATTTTCTTTTATGATTCCTATCGAATGTAGAAGCAAAGCTAGCTCTCCACGAAGCCCAAGACTGGGTTTGTGGTGCCCTTCAGCCAGGGTCCAAGCTACAGGACTGCCTCTAGAGAATGGGTTACTATTGGCCGATAATGATAGCAGACGCCGTTGACTATTGAAGCAAGTGCCAAGCATGCCAAATCTATACGGACTTCAGCCACTAACCCTCAGAGTTTCTAAACCCGACTGTTGCGTCCTGGTCGTTCGAAGCCTCGGGCATGAATATCATAGGGCCGAATAGTCCTCCTTCGTCTATGGGACATCGGTTTATCCTCGCCATTATCGACTACTTCTCCAAGTGGGCAGAAGCCGTATCACTCGTCAAAGTCAAGACATAAAATGTGATCATCTTCGTCAAGCATCACATAATATACCGCTTTAGCTGGCCATAAAGGATCATCCATGATAATAGTCCGCAGTTTACAAGTCATGATTTTTATCGATTCTGTGATAAGAACCGAATTCAGAATGTAGCCTCGACTGCCTAAAACCCAGCAATAAATGGTCGGACAGAAGCCTTCAACAAGACCATCATAAAGCTCCTCAAGAAGTTCGTATCATCCAACAAATGCGACTGGAATGAGAAGCTGGGTGAATGCCTCTGGGCCTACCACACAATGGTCCGGATGCCAAATGGTAGCATGCCATTCTCCTTGGTCTACAGAAATGAAGCAGTCCTCCTAGCGAGGTTGAAATTTGCTCGCTCCTAGTATCTCTCTCCAACCGGCTAACCGTCGACAAAAATTACCTTCGACGGCTAAAAGAGGTAGAAGCACTCGACGAGAAATATCTCTTAGCTCAACATCGCATTGAGCTGTACCAAGCACGTCTCTCGGGAGTCTTCAAAAAACTGGTAAAGAAGAGGACTTACCAAGTGGGTCACCTCGTCCTGACAGTAAGGTGGCCGATGGTTATGACCCACAAGACGGCCAACAAGTTCCAACCCAAATGGGAAGGCCCATTTGTCGTAGAATCAGTATTATCCAATGATGGCTACCGACTGGCGAAGCCCAATGGCAACTTGCTCATGATGTCTATCAATGGCAAGTTACTAAAAAAGTACTACGTCTAAGGCTAGGTCGACACTTCCCTATCTACATCAAAGACAACCAAAATATACAGTATTTATATTCTTGGTTCTTTTTCTCCAGCAAGTGCCTATGCATGACCTTGCCATTCCTATACAAATTATTGTAGAAGCCATTATCGGTATTCAAGAGTCCTGGATACAGAACGGATAATGGATCCTCAAAAGATTTTGAGCGGAATAGTCATCAGGTCCACTTGCACACTCTTGCAGTGACCACTCAAACCAATCTCGTTAGGCGCTAGCCAAGTTCACATTACATCTGTACTTTCGTCCTGACGATCTCCCTAGTGGAGCAACCCAGAGGTCTATCTACTTTACCGGATAGACCATAATCAGCAAATCACCCTTTAGTAAATTTTTTGGACATTGGTTCACGTCCATATTAACTCTAAACTATCGTCCTTATATTTCTCCCCGGCCGTCTTTGCCATATCCATATTACCTCTGAGCAAACCTTCTGGGTTTGGCTATCGATCATCACGTCCATATTACCTCTGATATCGGTTGTCATCTCAACTTATCACCCATACTTAACCCTAAGTACGACAACGGTGCTAAGTCCACAAAACCTATCATGTCCATATTACCTCTGATAGGGTTTTATCTTGAACTTATTTCTTGTACTCTCGTATGCAAGAAGTAATAAGTGTACAAAAAATCTCCGATGGTATGTCCTCAATGGTAGCAAACAACCACGTCCATATTACCTCTGGCTTGCTTTATTTTTTCTTTCACCAAAAATATCGGGATCATACCTAACCTTTCGGTACGACTATCGATTGGCTCACGTCTATGTCACCTATGATCTATCGTCCTCACCTATGTCCAGTAGGGTTTTCCATGTCCTTTGCACCTCTGAGCGAACTTTCGGGTTTAACTATCGATCATCACGTCCACAGTACCTTTGATACCGATCATCTTCTAAACTTATCATATGTACTTAAAATTTAAGTGCGCCAAAGGTGTTAAGTCCACCAAACTTGCCACGTCCATATCACCTCTGGCAAGGCCTATTTCAAACTTATTACTTGCACTCTCATACGGAAGAAGTAATAAGTACACCAAAAATCCCTTAGTGGGATATTCTTAAAAGACTGCGGTGGTGTACTATGTTCGTATTATCTCTAGTACAATACCCAAAGTCCACAACGTATAATATGACGAGTAGAAAAGAGAAGTTCTGGAAAAAGATAAACTTCTTATTAATATTCAAGATCATGAATACATACAGTAAAAATCCATTATATTTTAAGGGTTTTCATTATTATTCAAGATCACGAGTACATGCGATGAAATTATATAATCAGAACTTTCTCCATCCAGGCACCCCGCCGTGTTGTTGTTTCTACTGACACAAGTGAGCCCAGCAACAGAGCTCAATGCTTCGTGTTCATCCATCCATAATGCAAACCATAGTATATGGAAAAGAATCCATACTAATGGATAGCACGGGAGGGGCAGGGGCAGACGTTGTACAACCAGACGGGAAGACCGACGACAAAAATGATAATTAATCCAAATTCGGTCATTGATCCCTTAGTCTCCCGCCCGGTAGCAAATCGCATAAAGGAAAGAAACGCACCTGGCATGCTGCATAAACAAAGATAGCTTAGCGCATGATGCAGGATGCTCATCCTCGTATCCTGGGTAAATTCTTGGTGAACCGTCCTTATCTCCTGAATTAGTTCTTAACGAGGAACTATTGCATAAGGGTGACATTCTCTTCGAATGGCGGGTTCTATGATATCCTTCCATGCTCTATCTCGACCACCACAAAATGTGGTAAAATCTTTATGAAGAAGAACATACATCAGTCTCCAACGAAGATTGCAAAAAATGTATAGTGGTCGCATGACCACTTCCAAGTCGCAGCTACGTGCAGGAGGGGACATCTCGAGGTAGCCAAGATCGCACGCATGAGCAAGAGAAATTCTCATCCATGCGGCCAAGCCGTCGAAAGACCAATTCCTCATCTATACGACTAAGCCACACATCGGCTCGACGAGGATATTGCAAATGATTGCACGGCTATGCGATAGGAATCTTTGAGGGTGGGGCAGGTGCATGTTCTAGATGATTTCTCAACCACGCTACAAGGCCATGTACTTTTCTCTATGTGTGTTTTCGTATCCCTACCATCGTCACACACTCTTACCTCCAAGTAAAGCATCTATATCAGGGGGCAAGGATCAAGACCGCCCCGAACAAACTCCTCGGCAAGGAGAGCCGCACCCATCACCAATCTTTAGAGGAAAGAAGAAACGAAGCCAAGAAATAAATTTCTCTCTTTCCTCCTGGCCGCTTATTTTATAAGCTTCAAAGTCGTATTAAGAAATTGAGGTAATGAACCAAGCAGTTATGAGGATGAACCTGATGTCCTAATTCACGGGATCCACTTTAATCTCCTTAGAAAATGATGCCTCAAGAACGTGTCAAGAGATGGTGCAGAATACAAAGAAATCTTCTCAGGGATCCACTTTATTCTTCTTGGAAGCGCTCATTTATGCGACCCAACTGCTCCCTTTCCATGCTTCGTATTCAAAGTATTTAAAACTTGTTAGTTTGAAAACTTTGAAGGGGGTCTTATAGAATTATGAAAAATATGGATCCATGCGTCCAACAACCATGCGCCCTAAAGTAAAGCGCAGAAGAGATCATGCCGCAAAGTTACCCTGCGACCCAGAAAGGCGACATCCATGCATTCAAATCAGCCGAAGCAGCTTTGGCCGCAGATGGACCTAACATGGCATCCTGACAACAGGATCATCTTTGCCA
Source organism: Iris macrosiphon (assembly GCA_036927795.1). NCBI lineage: Eukaryota > Viridiplantae > Streptophyta > Magnoliopsida > Asparagales > Iridaceae > Iris > Iris macrosiphon. Next base: position 85,488,897 of record JAYESA010000007.1, read on the forward strand.
TAGAATCCTGCCAAAAAGGATTTTATGAATGCCTCGAAGGACGTGAACACTCTAAATGACAGAAGTCTCATATTAGCATAAACTTTACTCTTGAAGGATATGCAACACTTCGTGTACAACACAACAAAGATCCCATGCGTCTCTGGCCCTATGCACCCCAGACTCTTTGCGTTCAATGCGTCTCTGGCCCCATGTGTAAACCCCCTCAACCAATTTAGGGATTATTTGGAATTCTAAAAACTGAGACTAGGGACAAACCGTAATAATTAAAATTTTGGGAGACAATTTTAGGTACCCTCTGACCATATTGCAACCATAGCCACACGATGTGAATTAACGTCGCCTCGCGCAATTAATTATTAAATTAGTTAATTGATTTATGGCTAATTTCACCTCAACTGGACCTGACCAAACCATATCCTTGGACCCTGGCCGGCTCAAACCCCGAGATCAAGCCCGAAGCCCATCCCCTATATAAATACTTAACTTCCTCCATGTAAAACCCTAAAACCAACAAAGCCCTCACAAATCCTAACCCTAGCCGAATACTCCCCTCTCCCTTGCACCCAACCCATCACCACCACCACCGCCGCTTGACAGCGCTGGCGCCCCCCTTACACCCCGACTGCCCCTTACACCCAGACCTGCTGCCCTTCAGCCGCCCTACAGCCGACTCGCTGCCCCTTCAGTCGACCGACCTAGTCGCCCGGTGCACGACGAGCTGCCGGCGCCAACCCGACCCCCCGTGCGTTGTTGTCGCTACCGCGCCTGCTGCTGTGCCGCTGCCGCTACTTGCCACCTCGCCGGAGTATGCCTCGACGAGAGCAGACCCTGTCCGAGTAAGCCACGTTGAGGTAACCACATCAAACCCCGGTTCTTCATGTGAATATCGTAGCGTCGTATCGACGTGTCAATAAATGTTGATATCGGACACAACCCTAATCATGTGTATAGTGGATTAATGACTAATAAGATTTAGAATCTGTATATTTACTAGCAAACCCTAAATCGTAAGGCATAACACCAAGGATTAGCATCTCCACCCTAAAACCTGTCCATAAACCTCGTGTATGAACATAGAGACCAAGGAACATGTGTTCGCGTAGATCAGAGATCGTGGTCAAATCGTAACTTGAAATTATTGTCTCAAGGGCCAGGATAATCGAGCACAGAACACGTGTGCACCTTAGCTACGCGCACATGTGACGCTGTGTTCGAACATACATGAACTAGCAATAATATTCAAGCGTCGTGTTGTAGTCGTATACAATTAATGTTTAGCGTCTGATATGAGACTGTTATATTATATTTGTGTTTAGGACCTTTGGATCAGCCAGGAGACACTACAGTAACTGACTTCTAGCATTCACAGCTTCAGGACCCAGGCAAGATACCTTGCCATATTTACTGTCTAATTTAAATATTGCATATGTTGTATTGTATTCTTGTTGCTTTTACTTTATACAACTGTGCGCGTCCGAGATTGTTCGGGTGCATTCGACGGATACGTCGATGATTTATATACTTGGCCTAGTCATTAGCAGACCCACCCACTGGATGATACCCTGTTATCATCGGAGACCTGACACATTACACGTTCACGGAGACATATTCATATTGGGATGCGGGTTTGCGTACTCGACTAGCTTCATTACGTGTAACCTACATCACAGTTAGTACGTAGTTCAGTTTAAATTTTATTGGTAGAGACCTGGTATATAGATATGGGGTATGCACGTCGAGTAGTCGACTGCGTATCTATATTGGTCGGGGAGGACATTAGTAGGTGTATGGGATACACCCATTGGATTCCGTAGTATCCAAAGGAGCCACGGATCCAATGACTCCCTTTACACTGCTGCCACGTTCTTCGGAGCAATATGGACGATATACTATACTACTGCTACGTTCTTCGGAGCGATATGGCTGATATACTGCACTACTGCCATGCTCTTTGGGGTGTTGGACGTTATGCCTACGCCTACCCATACGTACCAAAGTTGTCCTCACATTGCATTCACTTAGATGGCTAGCACACCCTTTATTGTATTTATTTTATTCAGTATTTATATATAGCATGTCTCTATGTATCTTGTTACGTCCCTCTGAGGACCTAGTTCCCTTCCAGATTTGGATGAGGCTTACTACCCCACAGTATATGGCCCAAGACAGGAGACGAGATTAGCTACCTCAGAGGAGCTAGAGGTTCTTTCGTCAGATTTTTCGTGATCAGTTGGTAGGCCATTCTGCCTAGATTGGGTGCATCATTATCTAGTCAGCCGATGCCCTAGTCATTATCTTTTATACATCATTTTAGTACTTTATTTCGTCACAGTCGTGGGTTTGTTCCCACCTGGCATTCTTGGTTGTACTATAATATTTGAGACTGGCGTTTATCTTCCAGCAGTTTATTTAGTACTTCTTGCTGTTTATATTATGGATGAGATTAGTTTACCTGTTGTTAACTGATATTAAGACATGTTAGTTATTTAGGACATCGTAGCACTCTTCGTTAGGATCTTCAAATTGGGATATCATCGGAGACGTATCAGCTAGCTATTGCCACATGTCCTAGTTACATGTATTTTGGGACTGGGGCATGACATAGTTTTAGTGGTGGCCTATGCAGGTCTTCGACTCTTCTTTTCGCTTGTGGTATAGTAACATACCCAACAAGCCTGTAATAGGATAGAAGTTACTAGGTCTCATCGACTTTTGATTCGCCTTTGAACTTCCTTCATACAGCTTCTAAATATCAGTATCCTGTTTGTTGCATTCGTACTCTTTTAATGAAGTCCTATCTCTTGCAGCAAAATGAATTTGCGCAGTGGACGAGGGGCACCCAGTGCCGCGGTGCCAGATAACACCACTCAAGGATAGGAGGTACCCCAAGGGCAACCCCCGCTACAGACCCCGCTGATACATTGGCACGAGACATCGCAGGGCGATCCTACCCCGCAGCCAGAGAGATAGACTTCCCAGACAATCCCCACACAACATTGTGAGGGCCAGACTTCAGGAGCTACACCGATGCCACAGACCGAGAGGCCGATATCTGAGGAGACGCCTACTACCAAGCCAGAGATTCCACTACCACCGCCTCCACCTTATCCACCCCAGATGCCACAGCCAGATGGACAGCCACAGATGCTCCAGTTCTTCTAGGCAATAATGCAGGGACAGTGGCAGCAGACAAAGATGTTGAGACAGAGTCTGATGGCAGTGCTAGAGAGGACACCTGTCATAATACCAGTACCAGCACCTCCACCAGCCCAGACAGGTGGCACTGTTAGATGGTTCCGACAGATGGGACCAGATACATTCTCAGGAAATGAGACTGCAGAACAGATCTCCGATTGGGTCGCCAACACGGAGATGTTACTAGAGGCTTCACAACTGCATCCAGACCTTTGGATGACCGCAGTACGGGCCCAACTAAAAGGTAACGCCCATCACTAGTGGGATTCCATTAAGCGCAGTGTAGGCAAGAACCAGACTTGGAAACAATTCCTAGAATACTTCCAAGCAAAGTATTTTCCAGCTACAGTCAGAAATGCCCTGTACTCCCAGTTCCTACACCTAGAACAGGGAAACATGACTGTTGACGCCTATAACGCAGAGTTCATCCGCCTTAGCAGATTTGGTGCCGTCCTGATACCCAATGATCTAGAGAAGGCCCAGAGATTTCATCACGGCCTCAATTTTGAGTTACAGAGGTATACCACTACACAGGCGAGGATTTCTTATGAAGAGGTTCTTGCGGAGGCGAGAATCCAAGAGGCCATCGTAAGAGGATCTAGTTGTTCCAGTACGACTATACCAGCCAGAGCACAGCCCGGAGTAGGAGGACCGATCCGTCGTCAAGGAGCACCGACACAACAGAAGACAACGCTATACCAGCAAAATGAGCTTCCGACTTGCTACTACTGTAATAAGAGAGGACATTACGAGAAGGACTGCATAAGGAGACTGAAGACATGTCTGATTTGTGGGTCAGATCAGCACCAAGTTCGAGACTGCCCATAACGCAGAGAGACAGCACCGCCGGCCGGATAGAGGCCAACAACACCAGTTCTGAGGATACTACCACCGTCGGGAGGTCAACGTCAACCAGCACCCGGAGGATTTCAGAGGGGACCACCCTTGGCCCCACAGGAGGCCCAGTTTGACCGGACTCGACAGCAGACAGGAGTACAGAGGCACGGACAGGCCTTTGCGTTAGCAGCTACAGAAGAGGAAACAGAAGGAGAAGCTATCATAGGTACCATCCTAGTTACATCATTACCTGCAACTGTATTATTTGATTCTAGAGCTATATTATCATTTATATCTAGTAGATTCGTAGCAATGCATAGAGTAGCGACTTCCCCCTAACCTAAGAGTTGGAAGATTCTTATCGGAGGAGGTATCATGTCGGTTACCAGCACTATCAGAACGTGCTCAGTAGTTGTATGTGGTAGAGAGATGAGAGCACGATTCCTGGTATTGCCTATGCCGTACTTTGATGTTATGCTAGGCATGGACTGGTTAAGCCAGTATAATGCTGTACTGAACTGCCGGAAAGGTAGCATCACTTTTAGACCACCAGATCAACCGGAGTTCGAGTACATGCGAGGGACCGTCGAACAAGGAGTAGGACAGATAGCAGGAACTTGCATGACTATGGAGATTGCACCCCTGCCAATAGTTGCAGAATTTGAGGATGTTTTTCCTGAAGACTTGCCAGGCTTACCGCCAGATAGAGACGTGGAGTTCACCATCGAGCTAGTACCCGAAGCAACACCGGTATCTTCTAATGTACACCGATTGGCGAAGAAGGAGCTAGATGAGCTGAAGCTACAATTGGAGGAGTTGTAGAGCAAAGGATTTATCTGTCCTAGTGCATCACCATGGGGAGCACCAGTATTTTTTGTGCCTAAGAAGGATGGAACATTACGTATGTGTATTGATTACAGAGCCCTTAATGCTTTGACTATCATGAATAAGTACCCCCTATCGCGGATTGGCGATTTATTCGACCAGTTGACAGGAGCAGTAGTGTTCACAAAGATTGACTTGAGATCGGGTTATCATCAAGTGAATATGAGAAGAGAAGACATTCAAAAGACAGCATTCAGGAATCATTATGGTCACTACGAGTTCTTAGTGATGCCTTTTGGACTGACGAATGCACCTGCTGTATTTATGAACTTGATGAACAGAGTATTCCACCAATACTTAGACCAGTTCGTGGTAGTCTTCATCGACGATATCTTGGTGTATTCGAAGAGCCACGAGGAGCACGAAGAGCACTTGAGACTAGTATTAGAGACCCTGAGGAGAGAGAGGCTTTATGCTAAACTGAGCAATTGTGAGTTTCTCCTAGATCGTGTCACTTTCCTTGGATACGTCATCTCAGGAGATGGTATTTCAGTAGATCCGGCGAAGATTTCATCTATAGAGACAAGGACAACCCCTACCAATGTCTCGGATGTGAGGAGCTTTCTAGGACTTGCCGGATATTATCGAAGATTCGTAGAGAACTTTGCGAAGATTGCAGAGCCGATGACCCGCTTGACCCGAAAGGAGCAGAAGTTCACTTAGATAGAGGAGTGTCAGAAGGCATTCGATGAGTTGAAGAAGCACTTGACTACAACGCTCATCTTGACCATACCATCTGGACCCGAAGGATTCGTGATCCATAGCGATCCATCCGGGAAAGGATTAGGATGTGTCTTGATGCAGCACGGAAAGGTTGTAGCTTATGCTTCTAGACAGTTGAGGACGCATGAGAAGAACTATCCCACCCACGACTTGGAGCTTGTCATAGTAATTTTTGCCTTGAAGCTTTGGAGGCACTATTTATATGGAGAAAGAGTGGAAATATTCACTGATCATAAGAGCCTAAAGTACGTCTACACCCAGAAGGATCTGAACCAGAGACAGAGACGTTGGATCGAGGTAATGACAGACTTCGAGATCGAGCTACAGTACCATCCGGGAAAGGCTAACGTAGTAGCTGACGCGTTGAGCAGAAGACCCATGGCATTCTTCATGACTACTCAACAACATCTGTTGAGAGAGCTAGAGCAGATGGGTATAGAGGTCGTTGTGCCCAGAGTGGATGGACAATTGTCGAGTTTTCAGTTACAATCGACAATAGTGGAGAGAATCAAGGCTTCCTTGCCGACAGACGCCATATTTCAGAGACTTAGACAGAGGACAGAGGCTGGATTACAGACAGGACTGAGAATACATGAAGATGGGACTTTGAGATGCGGAGATCGTCTCTATGTTCCAAACGGAGAACTTCGTCAGGAGTTGATGGCAGAAGCACATAGTTCAACCTATTCTATTCATCCAGGAGGCACGAAGATGTACAGGGACTTAAGATAGTACTACTGGTGGCACAGAATGAAGAGAGAGATAGCACGCTTTGTGGCCAAGTGCCTGGTGTGTCAGCAAGTCAAGGCTGAGCATCAGAGATCTGCAGGATTGCTTCAACCACTCCCTATACCAGAGTGGAAATAGGAACACATCACCATGGACTTTGTTACATGCTTTCCGAGGAGTCCTAGTGGTTGCAATGTAGTATGGGTAATTATGGATAGACTCACCAAGTCCGTACACTTTTTACCCTTTAGAGTTGGGCAATCGACAGAGGCCTTAAAAGATATGTACATGAGGAAGATTGTGCGCCTACATGGAGTGCCAGTTAGCATCGTGTCTGACAGGGATACAAGGTTTACGTCTTACTTTTGGCGGAGTATGCAAGAGAGTCTCGGTACTCGCCTAAAGTTTAGCACAACGTATCACCCACAAACAGATGGCCAGTCAGAGCGCACCATTCAAACGTTAGAAGACATGTCGAGAGCGTGCATGCTATATTTCGGAGGATCGTGGAAGGATCATTTGCATCTGGTTGAGTTTTTCTACAACAACAGCTATCAAGCGAGCATCCGGATGGCTTCCAATGAAGCGTTGTATGGCAGGAAATGTCTTTCCCCAGTATGTTGGAGTGATATAGGCGAGCGACAGATTCTTGGACCAGAGTTGGTTGTTCACACAGTAGAGAAGGTGAAGAAGATCCAAGGGCACCTTCGAGCAGCACAAGACAGGCAGAAGCATTGGGCGAATGCGCATTGACGACCCTTAGAATTTCAGGTTGGAGATCACATTGTAGAAGCATGAAAAATACGCCGAATGACTATACGCGGCATATTGGTGCAGAGCAGCGCAAGCAGAGGCCTTCAGAGCCATCAAGCGTGCAACAGAGCTATTTCCGCTAAAACACAGCGTAAAATATAAAAGCTCGAAGGACCATCCGCGTAAGGCAATACGTCCAAGCCGCTTCAGCGTAAACAGGGTGCTTCATCACCTCCAGGGCATAAAACTCATCCTCTTTCAAACGTAGCATTGAGGTGTACAAGAGACGCTTCGTATTCTCCAAAGTGAACCTGTCAGACCCTGCAATGAACCTGACGTCTGGACTTCTGACAAAGGGATACGGCTCGACTACCCAGACGACGGCTATAATGATGGCACAACACTGCGACCCAGGCTGTCAAATACCGCCATCCCCTTTGCGTAAACTGCTTTTACAAGCACGAAGGGATACGCTGCCTTATTTTACATAGGTAAAACATGAGCTATTTACGTTCTGCAGTAGACAAACCGCCTGCCACATCAAAAGCTGCACTCCGTACGGGGTTCGAGGTACGTCTCTACGTCTGATGCACAGAGCGGTGACAGTTTCTCAAGGCACGTCTCTGCGACTGATGCGCAGAAGGGGTTGCAGACCTTCAAAAAACATGCCTCCACATTTAATGCACAGGATGGTGGCAAATCTCGGCATTTAATGCAAGAGATTTGATTATATCTTCAAAAGCCGTAATTCCGGCTAAGACGTCCCCATCAGCACTCTGGCATGGTACGCAGCGGCTTCTACGCCCATCTAGCTCCTGTGCTCACTCGGCCTCTATGACCACTCGGCTTCTACGCCTGCTCTGCTTCAACGTCCATTCGGCTTCTACGCCTGCTCGGCCTCTATGACCACTCGGCTTCTACGCCTGCTCGGCTTCAACGCCCATTCGGCTTCTACGCTTGCTCGGCCTCTATGACCACTCGGCTTCTACGCCTATTCGGCTTCTATGCCGGTTTGATAACTATTTGGCTTCTATGCCATAGTGACAGACATTTGGCTTCTATGCCAACCTCTTGTACACAATGGATACCTACCTACGTGGCTTCTACGCCGTGATCTTCGTAGCGATTATACGCGTTTTGTCCCTTAGTTGGACCCGCGTCACACGCTCATTCAAAGGATCATCTATAAGCAGGCATTGGTTACTTTAACCGTTGTGTAAAAGGGTGCTGTACTTTCCACTCCTCGGTTTCTACACCGACGGAGTGGTCACTGTAACTAAAACTCTATAAATAGAGACCTCTATCAATGAGGAAAAAGGTCGACAAATTGGAAAGGTCAGAAAATTGGTCAAGAAACCAATATCAGATCCAAGGTCGAACTTCAAAGAAAGATCGAACCAGAGGTCAAGAGAGAGAGAGAGAGAGAGAGAGAGAGAGAGAGAATCCGGAGCTCGGGCAGAGAGTAGGGATCGACGACTTTGGCATCGTACGTCCACCCTCTTTTGCAACCTTCGAAGCTACTTTTTATCTTCTACGGCACTTCTTCAACATCGTGTGGTCCAAGGGCTAAAGTGATCGACTGCAGATCAGACACCTATAACAATATTTACCCAGATTAAATAAATTGTACTCCCATATCCTCGTATAGGATCAAATTGTACAAGTTTGTTTGTAAACCAAAGAAGGCGGGTTTCGTATAAACCCCATCTTGAATACATTTTCATTCTTTCGTTTAATACCACAAAAAAGATGGCGACTCTGCTGGGGACATCTTTCTCTTCTGATGAGGAAGCAATTGCTCAATACGATGCGGTATCTATAGGAACCGTGAAGAAGACACTGGTCGTCCAATTCGACCAGTCTGCCTATGAAGACATGCTTCGAACCGGGGGTAGCTCTCACCCTCTCTCTGTCCAAGACAACAGGAAGCTGCACAAGGTCTGGATACCCAAGACATCCTCTACCATTCAGGTGGACTCTCCGATCTCTCCGACCTCTCCGACCAATGAGGTTGTAGCATTGCTCCCTCTGTGCCCTGCACGTAAAATTTGGTCTCCCGCTACGCGCGGTACAGACGAAACTTCGGGCAAAGCCTCAGCGCTGACCCAGAAGTATCCACTGCGCTCTACGCGTAGAAACCAGTCTCCCACTACGCGCGGTACAGACGAAACTTTGGGCAAAGCCTCAGCGCTGACCCAGAAGTATCCACTGTGCTCTACACGTAGAAACCAGTCTCCCACTACGCGCAGTACAGACAAAACTTTGGACAAAGTCTCAGCGCTAACCCAGAAGTATCCACTACGCTCTACGCGTAGAAACCAGTCTCCCGCTACGCGCGGTACAGGCCAAACTTCTGATGATGCCTCAGCGCCAAATCGGAAGTACAAACCATGCTCCGTGCGCAAGACAACATCTGACCTCTACGGGGAACCAGATGAGCGCTGTAATTTCTGCAAGGGAAAGCAAACAGCAGAGTACTCAACTTCTCGGCCCTTACGCCAACAAGGGAGCAATCTGCCTACCCTTTGGATTACGCGGGAAGCCAACGGACGACTGAGGACCTCTTCAGCTTTACGCCAGTCTGAGCAAATCTTCAAATTACGCCAGACGAAGTGCCACGGCGTAAAGCAAGCTCAGGTTGCGGAAAGACACCCTCCCCGGGGATTATCCGCCACCCAGATGGCCAATCTGTTGTACACAGGTGGCATAGGAAAAACCATGGTGCCCAATCTCCGCATGCCCACTGATGGGAACAGAAGAAACAAGCAGTCTCCTTTGTCTTCTTCTGTAAATTCTCCTGACCTGTGAGATTATCTAATCCAGAAACGCAAAAACAAGAGTCATAAATGGATTTCAGTTCCCCTAACAGTCAAACGCGGGGAGATCGTATGGGAAGATACGTCGACGTCTAATGTCGTCATAACAGGTGGACCACAGGAAGACTCCATCTTTATTATTCTACCAACCCATGACGATCAGCGTCCGATAATCTTCGGTAGCAGGCGGAACAGCCCAATCGTACAGGAGGAATCGCGCGATTCTGAAACTGGCAGGATACAAACCCACAGATATAGCCCACAAGCATTAAATATTATGCAAAGCATGGGTTACGACTTGAAATTGAAACAAGGTCTCAACTATGGGAAAGGTAGACGAACGCCGGTGCGTAGTAATTCTCACCATCAAAAAGCTCGTTTCGGGTTGGGATATACTGCGTCTCTCACGAGACCCAAAATTTCGAAATCCAATCCTGTACAACCAGAGGCAGTTCCTGATAGATCATTTTCTGTGGACAGAGGCCACGGCATGTCTAGGAGTAACTTACCTCGACAGAACAAAGTGACATCCAAGGCCGGGAGTAGAATCCCCTCAAGATCCGAAGATGATGCAACGACGATCTCCCCACAAGACCGTAAAATTCAGGCATCAGGGGCCCGAAGACCAAAAGGAACTTTCTCCTTCAATAAAGACGACATCATTGAAGTCTTCGATATGTTAATGAAAGAGCGCAAGCTTCAACTACCCAACATCAGACATCCTGAGAGGGCTGGCAAAGTGGATGACCCAGATTATTGTCTCTTCCATCGGTACACTCATCACCCCACAAAGGCGTGCTATGTGCTAAAAAGGAAAATTCAGGAGTTGATCGAGGCCAAGGTCATCACTTTGAATTTGTAAACAAGGGGACGGTCCTTACCAATTGGATTTCCATTCTTTTCTTACATAATAATTTGCTCTTTTCAAAAAAAAAAAAAATTGTACTCGAGGAAGAGTCCCTAAAAAGTCTCTCTAGTGGATTCTTCAGAACTATCCTCACTTAAGAAAAATACTCCACAAAGACTGCCATGTCCATATTACCTCTGAGCAGATATGCACTTCCATCCCCGATAGAATTGCATCCCAGAAGTTTGTCATGTTCATATTACCTCTGAACAAACCTTCCCGGTTTCGGCTATCGATTATCACATCGGTTGTCATCTCAACTTAGCGCCCGTACTTAACTCTAAGTACGCCAGTGGTGTTAGGTCCACAAAGACTGCCATGTCCATATTACCTCTGAACATATATGCACTTCCATCCCCGATAGAATTGCATCCCAGAAGTTTGTCATGTTCATATTACCTCTGAACAAACCTTCCCGATTTTGGCTATCGATTATCACATCGGTTGTCATGTCAACTTAGCGCCCGTACTTAACTCTAAGTACACCAGTGGTGTTAGGTCCACAAAGACTGCCATGTCCATATTACCTCTGAGCAGATATGCACTTCCATCCCCGATAGAATTGCATCCCAGAAGTTTGTCATGTTCATATTACCTCTAAACAAACCTTCCTGATTTTGGCTATCGATTATCACATCGGTTGTCATCTCAACTTAGCGCCCGTACTTAACTCTAAGTACGCCAGTGGTGTTAGGTCCACAAAGACTGCCATGTCTATATTACCTCTGAGCAGATATGCACTTCCATCCCCGATAGAATTGCATCCCAGAAGTTTGTCATGTTCATATTACCTCTGAACAAACCTTCTTGGTTTTGGCTATCGATTATCACATCGGTTGTCATCTCAACTTAGCGCCCGTACTTAACTCTAAGTACGCCAGTGGTATTAGGTCCACAAAGACTGCCATGTCCATATTACCTCTGAGCAGATATGCACTTTCATCCTCGATAGAATTGCATCCCAGAAGTTTGTCATGTTCATATTACCTCTGAACAAACCTTCCCGGTTTTGGCTACGATTATCACATCGGTTGTCATCTCAACTTAGCGCCCGTACTTAACTCTAAGCACGCCAGTGGTGTTAGGTCCATAAAGACTGCCATGTCCATATTACCTCTGAGCAGATATGCACTTCCATCCCCGATAGAATTACATCCCAGAAGTTTGTCATGTTCATATTATCTCTGAACAAACCTTCTTGGTTCTGGCTATCGATTATCACATCGGTTGTCATCTCAACTTAGCGCCCGTACGTAACTCTAAGTACGCTAGTGGTGTTAGGTCCACAAAGACTGCCATGTCCATATTATCTCTGAGCAGATATGCACTTCCATCCCCGAAAGAATTGCATCCCAGAAGTTTGTCATATTCATATTACCTCTGAACAGACCTTCCCGGTTTTGGCTATCGATTATCACATCGGTTGTCACCTCAAACTCGTCGCCCTCCGACTCACCTGAAGCTCTCGAGCAATCATTATCAGCAAATATGGTGGTGGCAGATCCCTTTTGAGCAGACGAACAGGATTCTGAGCCGTTTGAGAATGACTCTTGGGCTCAACAAATGGATACGCAGTGGGAATTCTGCTTCGAGCAGAGGGAACCTCTCACCAAAGACGAAGTTATCCAGGTTGATATTGGGGGTAAACTTTTGCCCAAACCGATATTCTTCAGCAACAATCTTTTCCCAGCTGAACGAGAAGAAGTTATCCAGCTGATAAAAGAATATATCGACTTCTTTGCGTAGAATTATGAGGACATGCTAGGCCTTGACCCGAAGGTGGCTACTCATAAACTCAATATATTGACCGACTCGAAGCCTATGAAGCAGCACCAACGCCGGTTCCGCCCGAACATGATGGACGCCATCGAAACTGAAGTTAAGAAGTTGATAGTCTACGGTTTCATCCGAAAAGAACAACATCCCGACTGGGTCGCCAACGTTGTCCCAGTCATGAAGAAAAATGGGAAAATACGTATCTGCATCGATTATCGAGATCTGAATGCAGCCTGCCCCAAGGATGAGTTCCCTCTTCCCATCACGGACATCATGATCGACAACACCTGCAGTTTTGAACGCATGTCTTTCATGGACGGATTCTCGGGATACAATCAGATCAAGATGCATCCTGAAGACGAGAAACACACTGCCTTCTGAACCCCGTTGGGAGTAATTGCTATACGGTCATGCCCTTCGGATTGAAGAACGCCGGGGCTACATACCAACGGACTATGAGTAACATTTTTTACGAGCATCTACGCAAAATAGTAGAATGTTACGTGGACGACATAGCCGTAAGAGCCGCCTCAAAGATGATCACATTCAAGACTTGAGGACGGTATTCGAGTTAATGCGCCAACATCAACTCAAGATGAACCCTACGAAGTCCTTCCAAGGTGTATCTAGTGGCAAATTCCTGGGATTTGTCATTACCGCCAAAGGCATCCAGGTAGACCCTGACAAAGTCCAGGCCATCGTAGAAATACGACCGCCCCGCAATATGAGGGAACTCCGGGGATTTTATGGCCGTCTGGCTTATATCCGGAGGTTCATATCCAACCTCTCGGGAAGATGTCAGCCCTTTTCGTATCTCATAAAGAAAGGTGTATCCTTCGTATGGGACGAAACCTGTCAGCAAGCATTCAGGGATATCAAACGCTACCTCACCAGTCCGCCGATTCTGGTGCCTCCCATCATGGGAAGACCATTCTTGCTGTACGTTCGAGCGATGGATCATTCGCTAGGAGCTCTTCTCGCGCAGAAGAACGATGTGGGGCATGAACAGGCTATCTACTACCTCAGCAGGATGATGGTCGGAGCCGAACACCGGTACAACCTAGTGGAGAAAGAATGCTTGGCTCTGATGTTCGCTATCCAGAAGACACGATACTATGTCACCGACCAGACTATTCATATCATCTCCAGGATCAACCCTCTTCGAGTACTGATGAGAAAGCCAAGTGTTCTTAATTCCCGACTCGCAACTTGGGCGATGCTGTTAACACCATATGACATGGTATACGTCCCACAGAAGTCCATCAAAGGCCATGCGCTGGCCGACTTCCTAGCTGCTCATCCGATCCCGGAGGCCTCCAAATTATATAAAGATATTCCCGACGAAGTTGCAGAATGTAATTCCGCAATGGAAAGTGACACATGGCAACTGTTCTTCGACGGCGCCTCCAGGACTGGTCCCCAGGGAAACGTGGTTTCAGGGGTAGGAATCGTCCTGGTCGCTCCTGATAAACTCATCATTTACCGGGCATATTCTCTTAACGAACCATGCTCCAACAATGTGGCGGAATACAACGCTCTGTTAATCGGGCTCCAAGTCGCTAAAGAGCTGGGGGTCGAGTCCCTGGAAGCTTTCGGTGATTCTCTGCTTATCGTCAATTAAGTCAGAGGAATATATGAAGTCCAGAATCCAGACCTCATCCCCTATCACCAAGCAATGGTTGAGATAGCCATGACATTCAAAGGGTTCTTCCTAGAGCATGTACCTCAATCTCAGAATCTGGAAGCTGATGCCCTAGCCAGTCTAGCTGCGGATTTAGCCACTCCTATAAGAAGGCAGGATTCGGTAATCCTTCTTAACAGAGATTTATTCTACGTGAAGAACAACTTTTACATAGAACGCAGCTACGCTGTGAACACGGATCCCCCTAGAAGAGACCGGAGAAGTCCCTTCATAGATTTTGTCGCATACGGAATCTTGCCGGAGGACCCCAAAGAAGCAGTATCCGTCAAAAGACCATCATTACGCTTCTACTTCGATGCAACTTCACAATGCCTATATCGCCGGACCTACGACGGACTGCTATTAAGATGTCTCTCAGACAATGAAGCGCAGCAGATTATCCGGCAAGCTCACGACGGCGTATGCGGAGCGCATCAGCCCGGTCCTAACCTACAGGATCGTATCAGGAGAATGGGCTATTACTGGCCCACTATGATCACAGACGTGATCAACTATGCAAGACAATGCAGAGCCTGTCAGGTTCATGCAGACTTCATACATCAACCGTCTGAATATCTACATCCTACGGTTGCATCCTGGCCTTTCGAAGCATGGGGTATGGATATCATTGGTCCTATTCACCCGTCTTCTTCCAGAGGTCACCGGTTTATACTGGCCATCATGAATTACTTCTCCAAATGGGCAGAGGCGATCCCTCTTGCTGAGGTAAAGGCATCTGACGTAATCAGCTTCATCAAGCATCACGTCATTTATCGCTTTGGGATTCCCCGAAGAATAATCCATGACAATGGGCCTCAGTTCATCAGCCAAGCATTTCATCGATTTTGCGATAAAAATCGAATACATAATATTGCCTCCACGGTATATTATCCAGCTGCTAATGGTTTGGCGGAAGCTTTCAACAAAACCATTATCAAACTCTTGAAGAAGTTCGTCTCTTCAAACAAAAGAGACTGGAATGAGAAGCTGGACGAATGTCTCTAGGCATACCGCACAACGGTACGGACACCGACAGGTTGTACCCTATTTTCACTGGTCTACGGGAGCGAAGCAGTTCTTTCCATTGAAATCCAGATCCCGTCGCTCAGGATAGCCGTGACTAATGAGCTGACTCGAGAAAAGAATGACCTGTTATGGCTTCAGGAGCTAGAAGGATTAGACGAGAAATGCCTCCAAGCTCAACAGCGCATCGCGCTCTACCAAGCACGCATTTCCAGAGCTTTCAATCATAAAGTAAAGGAAAGAGTGTTCAAAGTCGGCGAGCTAGTTTTAGCCGTAAGAAGGCCGATGATTCTTACTCACAGGAGTAAAGGAAAATTTCAGCCCAAGTGGGAAGGCCCTTATGTGATCGAGATAACGTTCTCGAACGGCGCTTACAGGTTAGCCCAGCCTAATGGAGGCCTGTTAATGGCTCCTATCAACGGTAAATTTCTGAAGAGGTACTATGCTTAACCTCCTCTGCTTAAGTGGAATATAGCGAGAATCTCAAAGTCTGACCAAACTACTTCCAAAACGAAACTAGTTAGGTCATATTCTATCATGTCAGTATGACCTCTGAATAGGTATGTCCTACTAGAAGTTTATCGAGAGTCTATCACGTCCATACTACCTCTGATATCACTCTCACCCAAACCTATCATTTACATTCCGAAATGATGGGTCCACAAAGTCAGAAAAGATTCGCTTTATTTATTCCCGAAAAGAGCAGAATTACATTGGGGAAGCAAAAAGAAGAAAGGGTACATTATTGTGGGGGAGCAGTTAGATTGCGAATCAGCTTCGCCAGTGCAGCTACCCTCTCGTCCCTGGAAACCAAGGCATCAGCGCGGGCCTGTTCCAGCCGTGCCTCGGGATTGTTCGTAAAGGACAGTTCGGCCCTTGCCCGAAGAGAGCCAGCTCGGGCAGCTTGTGCACGCTCCAGGTCCCGTCGCGCGGTGCTCAGTCGACTAGTCGCTACGTCTAGACCTGCCAGCGACTGAGAAGCCCACTCCTCTGCCAGAGCGAGTTTCTCCTTCAACTTGCGAGCCCTCGCTACGTTCCCTTCGTTCTCGGATTGGCACTTCGTCTGAAGAGCAAGAGCCTCCTCCATGATAGCTTTTCTTTTATCCATCTCCAGCTTATGTGCTTTGATGGAGTTATCTAGGCTCTCCAGCTGTTTGGTAAGTCACACAGTCATGAAGTCGTATCTGGCCTGGACCTCAGCTTCAAAACTGCCCCGAGTCAGCTGCAAGTATTCGTTAATAGGTTGCTCCAACCCATTAACCATCGCCTCCAGGGCGTCAGCTACCCCAGAATCGCCGAACTCCCTGACTGCCCCAATCGAAAACTGGAAGCCTTCTTCAGACGCTCAAAATCCAGATTCTTTGCCAACACCATTGATATCAGCGTATTCAAACTGGTGTAAAAGAGGCTGGTATACAGCTCGGTCAGCGCAACCAGATCTGGTTGGACGCCAGGAGTGGCCACGATATTGGCGAGTTCCCCTCCAGGAATGATTGCAGACGAGGTGGCCACAACCGCCGCCTCGACGGATGGTGCGACCGAAGAAGGTGCGACAACGACGGTCGAAGTCATCGGCATACTCGCAAGAGGCGAGGTCACGATGACGGGTTCGTCCTCCTCTTGAGGTGACGAAACTACTCCGGGCGAGCTGGCCCCCGAAGGTATTTCCTCCTCGAAGTCGAACGCCTCAGTATCATCGCCGGGAGCCCGAGCAGAGCCAGAAGGCGCTTCAACGCTATACTCCCCGTAGACGCCATCCCCTGAGAAGAGGACAAGAAAGTTGATATCAATATGATAGTAATCTTTCTAAGAGGAGACATAAAGATGACCTTTACCCGTAGCCAATGGTATATATGCCGCGTCTACAGCCGATGTAGCTATATCACGCCTTAATGACGCAATACGAACTGTCATACCTGGAGAAGGAGGTGGGCCAACCGACATCGCCAGGAGCTATACCAAGCCTTCACCAAGACGCGGTCGAGGTTCGTTAGCTGGAACCTCGCTGGTCATGCTCACGGACGCGACAGGAGTTTCATCCGTTGCTGGTCTAGGGGAAGATTCTTCCATTTGCCTCGGCCACGCGGGCGATTTCATTCCACTACCGGAGGCAGTGGCAGCAATGGCAGCCTCAAGCAGGAATTCTCCGGCATCGCCAGCCGAAACTGAGGGTCCCTCTCCGAGAGGCGGGGAACCTCCAATCAAAGAGACATCCCCAATAGGAGAGACAGCAGGTTCCTCTCTAGGAGCCACAATGCCAGGAATCCGGATAGGACGATTAACCGTCTTCTTCTTCCTCTTGCGAGGGGAAGTCTGCTTCGAAGTAGGAGCCCTTCGCTTCCCAGAGACCGCCAAAGCCCCCGCAGGAGGAGGCATTTCGCACCTCGGCACCGACACTAGAGGCTCATCCGGAGTGACGGACTCCTCACCCTCTTCAGATAAAACCGAGGGGACTTCGATTCTTCCCCCAGGCTTGGGAGAAGGCACCCTAAAGCTTCCACGAATGTCAAAATCGCGATGGAAGGTGTTGATCTCCACGTAGAACTGAGCGTACGAATGGAGGATGCGCAGCTCCGTGGAGAGGGTGACGACCGGCACGATAAAGATTGCTCCCGTGCAGCCCATGATAAAATACCGCCATCCCCTGGCTCCATCAATGAGTTTGCACCTGGACCTGAAGCTGGTGATGGCATTGCCCACGTGCAGCTGATCATACCCAAACTGCCTGGCGAACCGACTGGGCAAGTAAGGCTCGAAGAAGCAATGATCTTCGCTTCTGTACAGCAGATAGGAGGGTCTGATGCAGACCAACCAATTAAAAGCTTCCGGAGAAAGATTGGTCTTTTCTCCACCTAAATCCTCAAGCCTAATCCCCGACTGATTGCGATGTATAGAGGGGACAGTGCAGAGGAGCTTCCAGCAATGACCGAGGCTCAGCGCCAGCCGACAGTCTAAGACTGTGTTCACGTTCCAGAGGGAGTCCTTGTAGTTCAGCAGGAAACTTTCCCCCGCGCTGCTACCAGGGCCGGGAGACATCACCCGGGGGTTGTGGAGAATTAACCATCCCATCAAGTACAGGTATGGTAACTCTACCCGGGGAAAGCTATCACATCGAGCTTCAACGACGAGCAGTCCGTTAGTCATGGCTCTCAGTCCAGCCTGTATACGGCACACCATGGCAGGGAGCAAGCCCAGCCTTGCCCCGAACACCAGACGGACGGCGGGCCACAGGATGTTCCGGTGAATGCGGTCCGGGGACGCGATGCCGGGCACCACTACTCGACGCAGCCATAGGGAGAGAAAGCCAGTCAGCCTGGCTTCCTCAGACAAAGGCCTGCCACAGCGCCTCAAGTAACTATAGGCCTTAGTGCCTTCAGGATACTTTCCTACCCCGTCAGTGAGGAACTGATCTGGAGCTTTAGCCTCCTCCATAAGATCCTCGACGACCTGGGCACTGAGCACGCCCAAACAGTTCAAGGGCTCATTCTTGCCCCCCGAAACCTTCTCCGACTTGACGGCCCTAGCCCGGTGGAAGAAGAGGTAGGACATCCACTTAGTGGTGTGAGCCAAGTCAGAAGGCTCATTATAAAAAGCAGTGCACGCGAAGTAGTGGCACATCAGCTCCTGATACACCTCCACAACCCGAAGGTCCGAGTCCTCCAACTCCCGGTTGGTGGGAACATACTCTTCATACGGGGTATCCCCCTTCGGCAGTCTCGAGATCACTGCCATTTCATGGAGGGCCAACCCCATCTCCCCCAGTGGAGTGGCGAAGGTCCCGGTGAGCGAACTGTATCGCTCCATCAGTGCTAGAAATAGGTTAGGGTTAGGAGGCAACCCAACACTCGTCACGCTCACGGCAGCATACAGTCCAATGACCTCCAGCTCTCTCCGAAAATGCTTCAAAGCCCAATCAACTAGGCAGGACTATCGGAGGTTTGTTGGGGTGATCCACCCATTGCACCAAGGATTCTTCTTGGGGTATACCCCCCTCGCACCATAAAGTCATTGCAGAAAGTCGGCAATTGGACTGGCTGGATCACTTAACTGTCTTCACTCGGGATGCTGCCCGGGCACAGTCCCCTGAACAACGTCACGACGCCAGAAGGGCGGCTGACAAACGACCCCTGGTCGGCTCCTTTCAGATGAAAGATCTTCCCCGGCTTGCCGTGAAGATCAGGAGTCAGCGTCCACGACATCCTCCTGCGATGTGTGGCATGGAAGAAAGCCGAGATGGTATAATCTCTCGGCATCGTGGGCAGATACAAGACCACACTCTCGGCGTAAAAAACCCAGGGTTCTCTCTTGGGCTTCGTCTGGGACTGTTTGTCAATCATGTCCCCAAAGAGAAAAGCCGGCTTGATGTACTGGTCCCCGTCTATATACGTCAGGGGCTCTCCGTTAATCATGTTCAGCAATGTCCGCTCACCCTGAGCCAATATCAAAATCTTCCTTCCTTCAGGATACTGGGGTCCAGAGATAGGAAATGTCACGTGCGATAAATCCTCCAGATAGTTCGAGTGTAGCATCCCGGCAGCGGATCCCATCACCTCGGCCAGTGGAGACTCATGCAAGTTAACTGCGAAAGTGCAAGGAAAATACGTCATTATAAATCTTGCAACATAAAGACCAAGAAATGACAGTCTGTGCTTTACGCCAAGACTGTACAAAATTTGGTCAATTTACGCCGGAAGCCACATCCTGAAGCGTAATTGGCGGCATACAGTTCGTACTTTACGCCAGACTGCCAAAATTCTAGTTATTACGCCGGAGGTCCCATCCAAAGCGTAAAACTAAAATTTTATAGTATACACCAAGTTTTCGGCAGTCAGAGCTTTTACGCTCATAACTGCGAAAACATGGAGTTTTTACGCTGGCACATTAGAAATGTGGGCGTAAAAGATGAAAACGTCTCCGTGCGTCATCTTCCTCAAAGAGGCTATCAGCACAGGAGACGACCTAGCGCGGTCACGTTCAACGTGTGTGAAAGATTTTTCGTCGTTCTTTATCATCCCAAAGGCTATACCTCTAAGGCCGGGTGCGCTACTCGTCGGCAGGATGCTTCGCTCAGAAGGAAGTTCACTTTGCCCGACCAAAGACTCTCTCGCTGGGGCAGAAGAACGAGAAGAAGAGCCTGTACTCTTTTCCTTGGTGGAGGGGGTTTTTTTCGGCGCCTTCTCTGAAAACTCGGAGTGCTCAGAGAAAGAACGAGGGGAAAAACTCAAACAATCGAAGGCTCTCTTTCGCAGAAGACGGATAAAAAGTTTTTCTCTCAAAAGCTTGAGATATATATAGAGTTCAGGTTGACTCCTCGAATCCTCAGACGGGCTCCTCGAAACCCCAATCAAATCTCACAAATTAAATATTTGGTTATGATTGGGTACTACGTCAGCCCACTACTCTCGAAAGACGGACAGTCAGCAAATTCGAAGAGTTTTTCGTGCGAAAGCAGGTCAGCGGTTCCTATGCTAAAAGAGCTTTCTACGCTCGACAGCAACAGATCTACGGTTTTACGCTCGCAAGCTATAAGTCTATAGTTTTACGCCCGGATGCCTTTGTGCCCGGTAGCTTTTACGCTCGAGAGGCCACAAATCTACGACTTTACGCTCAGCAGATACCAAATCGATGATCTCACGCTCGGTGGCGTTTAGTTCACGCTCGGAGGCAACGGATCCATGACCTTACGCCCGGAAGATTTATTTCTTTTTCACAGGCTAAAAATCTACAGTTCTACGCTAAGGAGCTTTCTACGCTCGACAGCAAAAGATCTACGGTTTTATGCTCGCAAGCTATCAGTCTATGGTTTTATGCCCGGATGCCTTTGTGCTCAGTAGCTTTTACGTTCGAGAGGCTACAAACCTACGACTTCATGCTCAGCAGCTCCGAATCTACGATCTCACGCTCGGTGGCTTCCTACGCTCAATAGGCTACGAACTCAGGATTTTCAGCTCATCTACACTACGGATCTCTGACTTTCCGCATATCCGAACAGTTCTAAAGACGGTCGATTACAGGAGTTCACACAGAAGATACTTCGTCTTGGCCTCAACATATCCCAAGTACCCGAAGCATACAGAGTTCAAACATTAAGAAATTACTCTTCTCGGGTCAATTGGAGGTTCATCCAGACTCCAGTCTGAATATCTCGTCTGTCAAGATGGCAACTCAGTTTGACAGCTATTTCTCGACCCTGTTCCAAGGGATTTTCGAGAAGTCATTCTTGAAGACGAAGTTTGAACAAAAAATTTTGTTTATCAGAAGTAAAAACTCTACGCGGTTCCTCAGTCCTAGCAGCAGGATAGTTCTAAATGTTCAAAATGCTCAACAGCGTTCTATGGACTAGTCGCTATGCATAAAGGACATGACCTAGCACTCTTTCTAAACAGAGTCGGCGTAAAGAATCAGACGTGTCGAAGCTACACATATTCAGACTTCACAGCAACGTATGACAAGATGATCATATGAAGAAGCAAGACGATTTTTATTAAAGATTAAAGTCATGATAACATATGAGGGAAATCCTGTCTACAAGGGGTTTTTCTTTATTTTTCATGACTACATATGAGGGAAATCCCGTCTACAAAAGGGCTTCCTCATCATTATCGTCGGAAGATCACACCCAGAATCTGTTCTACGAGGTTCTTGCATCGGTACAGGTCTTCCTCTTCTTCCATGGCAGTTCATCGACCACCACAGTCATGAACAAGAAGATCGCTGGCGGAAGGATACAGAACTGGGCCAGCATAAATGATGCAGATCCCATGCTCCGCACGCCATGACCGATCCAGTTGAGGCTTCTTTAAGACCCAACTCGATCCAGGACAGCAGTTACAGTTTGTCTGCTCTTGTCCGCGGAGGTCTCAGGGGGAAATATACAGCCTGCAAGCTGTGTGGTCCAATACGACCCTTCCCTTCTCCTGGAAGAACAGCCATATAAAGTTGCTGATTATCCCAAGCAAGGGAGGCTAAGATATCCTTCCATGATCCATCGTTGCAGTGGACACTTGCTCGAAGACGCCGCCTTTTTTGGCTCCTTACACGCTGGAAGAACATGATCTCCTTCTACCTCAGGTCGACCCGGCGAACTCCGGCGATCATCTCTGCGTGGTCATGGAAAGGTGGGGAGAATGGGTTAACTCCCCCAGCCTTTTTATAGGCGAAAGGGGTCACACCGGTCCCCAATAAATCCGCCATAAAGTCAGCATCGACCGTTTCAACGCTCCATTTAGAAACGTTTTGAGTCACGAGGAGCGGTTCATGCTTCATTCAAAGCGTTCCAAATTTCGAGGAATTTGAAAGCTTTGAAGGGGGTCTTGTGGAAGCATGAAAAATACGCCGGATGACTATATGCGGCATATTGTTGCAGAGCAGCGTAAGCAGAGGCCTTCAGAGCCATCAAGCGTGCAACAGAGCTTTTTTCGCTAAAATGCAGCATGAAATATAAAAGCTCGAAGGACCATCCGCGTAAGGCAGTACGTCTAAGCCGCTTTAGCGTAAACAGGGTACTTCATCGCTTCCAGGGCGTAAAACTTATCCTCTTTCAAACGTAGCATTGAGGTATACAAGAGACGCTTCGTATTCTCCGAAGTGAACCTGTCAGACCCTGCAATGAACCTGACGTCTGGACTTCTGACAAAGGGATACGGCTCGACTACCCAGATGACGGCTATAATGATGGTACACCACTGCGACCCAGGCTGTCAAATATCGCCATACCCTTTGTGTAAACTGCTTTTACAAGCACGTAGGGATACGCTGCCTTGTTTTACATAGGTAAAACATGAGCTGTTTATGTTCTGCAGTACACTCCGTACGGGGTTCGAGGCACGTCTCTACGTCTGATGCACAGAGCGGTGACAGTTTCTCAAGGTACGTCTCTGCGACTGATGCGCAGAAGGGGTTACAGACCTTCAAAAAACTGCCTCCACATTTAATGCACAGGATGGTGGCAAATCTCGGCATTTAATGCAAGAGATTTGATTATATCTTCAAAAGCCGTAATTCCGGCTAAGACGTCCCCATCAGCACTCTGGCACGGTACGCAGCGGCTTCTACGCCCATCCAGCTCCTGTGCTCACTCGGCCTCTATGATCACTCGGCTTCTACGCCTGCTCGGCTTCAACGCCCATTCGGCTTCTACGCCTGCTCGGCCTCTATGACCACTCAGCTTCTACGCCTGCTCGGCTTTAACGCCCATTCGGCTTCTATGCCTGCTCGGCCTCTATGACTACTCGGCTTCTATGCCTATTCGGCTTCTACGCCTATTCGACTTCTATACCGGTTTGATAACTATTTGGCTTCTATGCTATGGTGACAGACATTTGGCTTCTATGCCAACCTCTTCTACACAATGGATACCTACCTATGTGGCTTCTACGTCGTGATCTTCGTAGCGATTATACGTATTTTGTCTCTTAGTTGGACCCGCGTCACACGCTCATTCAAAGGATCATCTATACGAAGGCATTGGTTACTTTAACCGTTGTATAAAAGGGTGCTGTACTTTCCACTCTTCGGTTTCTACACCGACGAAGTGGTCACTGTCACTAAAACTCTATAAATAGAGACCTCTATCAATGAGGAAAAAGGTCGAAAAATTGGAAAGGTCAGAAAATTGGTCAAGAAACCAATATCAGATCCAAGGTCGAACTTCCAAGAAAGATCGAACCAGAGGTCAAGAGAGAGAGAGAGAGAGAGAGAGAGAATCCGGAGCTCAGGCAGAGAGTAGGGATCGACGACTTTGGCATCGTACGTCCACCCTCTTTTGCAAACTTAGAAGCTGCTTCCTGTCTTCTACGGCACTTCTTCAACATCGTGTGGTCCAAGGGCTAAAGTGATCGACTGTAGATCAGACACCTATAGCAATATTTACCCAGATTAAATAAATTGTACTCCCATATCCTCGTATAGGATCAAATTGTACAAGTTTGTTTGTAAACCAAAGAAGGCGGGTTTCGTATAAATCCCATCTTGAATACATTTTCATTCTTTCGTTTAATACCACAAACACACGTATTTCTAAAGATCTCGCCTACTCAAGGGACTATCAGATTCAGAGGCAGAGGAAAGCTGAGTCCGAGGTACATCGGGCCATTCGATGTGTTAGAACATGTCGAAGAGGTTACTTACAGATTAGCCTTGTCGCAGACTTTGGAAGGAGTCCATGACGTCTTCCACGTATCTCAGCTGAGGAGATACATACCGGATCCGAGTTATGTACTTGACCATTCAGAGATCACAGTTGGCCCGAGCTTATCATACCAAGAGGAGCCTGTCGAGATTCTTGACAGAAGTGAGAAGGTACTGCGAGGTCAGACTATTCCCTTAGTCCGCGTTGCATGGAGACATCAAGCACCAGGTGAATCGACTTGGGAACGCGAGGAGGATATTAGACAGCGCTATCCCCACCTCTTCGAAGGACTAGGTACGTATTAGCACTTTATTTATTTAGTTAAAATTTTTTTTTATCCGTACGTTTAATTTCGAGGACGAAATGCTCTAAGGAGGGTAGATTGTAAACCCCCTCAACCAATTTAGGGATTATTTAAAATTCTAAAAACTGAGACTAGGGACAAACCGTGATAATTAAAATTTGGGGAGACGATTTTAGGTACCCTCTGACCATATTGCAACCATAGCCACGCGATGTGAATTAACGTCGCCTCGCGCAATTAATTATTAAATTAGTTAATTGATTTATGGCTAATTTTACCTCAACTGGACCTGACCAAATCAGATCCTTGGACCCTAGCTAGCTCAAACCCCGAGACCAAGATCAAAGCCCATCCCCTATATAAATACTTAACTTCCTCCATGTAAAACCCTAAAACAACAAAGCCCTCACAAACCCTAACCCTAGCCGAATACTCCCTCTCCCTTGCACCCAACCCATCACTACCACCACAGCCGCTTGACAGCGCCGGCGCCCCCCTTACACCCTGACTTCCCCTTACACCGTGACCCGCTGCCCCTTCAGCCGGCCTTCAGCCGCCCTACAGCCGACCTGCTGCACCTTCAGTCGACCGACCCAGCCGCCCGGCGCACGACAAGGTGCCGGAGCCAACCCGACCCACCCCTGCGTTGCTGCCGCTGCCATGCCTGCTGCTGTGCCGCTGCCGCTGCTACCACCTCGTCGGAGCCGCTGCCACCTCACCGGAGTATGCCTTGACGAGAGCAGACCCTGTCCGAGCAAGCCACGTAGAGGTAACCACATCAAACCCCGCTTCTTCATGTGAATATCGTAGCGTCGTATCGACATGTCAATATATGTTGATATCGGACACAACCCTAATCATGTGTATAGTGGATTAATGACTAATAAGATTTAGAATCTGTATATTTACTAGCAAACCCTAAATCGTAAGGCATAACATGAAGGATTAGCATCACCACCCTAAAACATGTCCATAAACCTCGTATATGAACATAGAAACCAAGGAACATGTGTTCGTGTAGATCAGAGATCGTGGTCAAACCGTAACTTGAAATTATTGTCTCAAGGGCCAGGATGATCGAGCACAGAACACATGTGCACCTTAGCTACGCGCACATGTGACGCTGTGTTCGAACATACATGAACTAGCGATAATATTCAAGCATCGCGTTGTAGTCGTATACAATTAATGTTTAGCGTCTGATATGAGACTGTTATATTATACTTGTGTTTAGGACCTTTGGATCAGCCAGAAGACACTACAAGAACCGGCTTCTGGCATTCACAGCTTCAGGACCCAGGCAAGATACCTTGCCATATTTATTATCTAATTTAAATATTGCATATGTTGTATTGTATTCTTGTTGCTTTTACTTTATACAACTGTGTAACCTCCGTATCCTGAAATTCGTGCTTAAATATTGTTATTAGGTTAATTTTGGGCTATTGGAATTTTTTCATAATTTTTAGTTAATTAAAAACTAGTAACCCTAATTTTCTAGGACTTTTAAGAATTTATTTTAGAGACAAACTTAATTAAAAATATTCCAAACTTTTATTTTATGTTCTAAATAATAAAATATATTTTCTAGAATTTTTTGGGAATTTTCTGATTATTTTTAGCATTTATTTTGAGTTAATTATGAAAAACTAAATTAAAAACTAATTTCTGAAAAAGAAAAACCAAAAAGTAATTAATTCTGCCCAATCAGCAAACAAGGGGCCCACCTGTCAGCCTCCCGCAGCAAACAGTGCCGGGCCAGCCTGTCATTGATCGCTGAGTTGGTGCGAGCCGAGCCGAGCCGACCTCGAGCCGAGCCGAGTCCGAGTTCGACTCGGACTCAGCTGAGCCGAGCCGCGTCCGACCGGGACCGTTCGATTTGGGCGGGGCTGCGCGGATGACTGCCACGTGGCAAGATCCTGAGCCGCGGCTGCTCTTTCTCTCTCCTCTATATATATATTAGTTTAGTTATTTTTTTGGGTTTTTCTTCAGCCTAATTTTGGAGAATTGCCATCTAGGGTTCCTTCATCTTCCAAACGAGGCCTAGTTTTTTTTGTTAAAACGATATTGAGGTTAGATTTCTGATTATATAAATTTATTTACGAAATTATGAGTATTAAATTCTGTAAAATTCGTAGAGTACAGTATATTCGAAAATAGACGTGTTTCGATGTTTTCGCGATTCCGGGAGAACCAGGAATCAGAATCATGAACCGTTTAAAGTTTCGGAAAGCTAATGTCGAGATAATTGACATATGTTTTTCCCAGAATTAATTTGAAGTATTTACATACTGTTAATTCTGTAGAACTTCTAGGTTAGAATTTAACCATCGGTGCACGATACGAAACTTGTATGTGCCATAATTCCCAAACGAATTTGAATTTGGACGAGCCATAAATTCCAACATATTTTTGACACTAAAATCTACAGGAAATCATGCATGAAAGTTGAGTTTGTGTCGGTTGACTTTTTGGTCAACAGATCGCCTCGATTTGCGTGCCATGAGTCTCGAGTTGATAAAATTCAGTTCTTTTGGGCAAAATTTAGGAATTAACCCAAAAATCAGAATAATAAGATTAAAATAGTATTTTAGAGTAATTATTCCAGAATTAAATAAATTAAAATAAATTATCTTTTGACATGGTAAATTATAATACATAGGCTATTTGGACTGTGACTTGGACTCTGATTCATACCAACAGCTGGACCCCAGGCGAGTACATTCTCTGACAGTTTCCATTATGTTGATTATCTCTATAATTCTTGTTGTATAACGTACATGACTCTGACACTGTTCTTTACACGAGTTGGCATCATCGAGACCTGTCACGAGGAGTCGTGATTGGAATCCATCGTGCTAGCTGGGGGAAGATGGGAAAATATTAGTAGCTTATGTGATCATACCCAAACTTTACATGCATTATAGCTCACCCATAGCTCACGTCGGTGCAGCCTGACCCTTACATGCCTCATCGTTGTTACATATGGTTAGCCGGACTTGTTGGGGATGAACGCTAATCAATGTAATGAGTCATATAGCCCAAGCCGATCACATGATATGCTAATGTTTCACACACTTAGTTAGATGATTCTTGAGATGTATCTCTAGTATTTTGATCTAGCATCTCCACATGTTCTAGTTATTGTTCTTGTACACACTTATATACCAGTTCATTGTTCTTGCGTGTACTTGGATTTCTATTTCATTGCTAGATGTATATTGATGATGACATGCTCCAGTATTCCATTTATTCTAGTATTTCTATTTTCAGTATATCCATGCTCGTCAGTATTACTTGTTGCCAGTATTCCTATCTGTCTTGTATTTCTTTACACTGTATTATAGTTTTTGTCAATATACATGGAACTGCTGTCAGAGGTGTATTTCGTTCCAATCCTGACTGGATATTTTTTCCAGACTGTGACATAGAAGACTTGTTTCCCAGCATACTTGGAGACTTGGATGTTATTGATTGCAGGTTAGACTATTTATTGTTGTTTAGACTTGTCTTGTATTTCATTGTTTGCTTCGATATCTCATCGTGCTTTAGTTTATGTGATTGAGTATATTCCATATTATATTGATATTTGTGTCTCCTTTTGGAGTTAGATATTCATGTGAGAGTGATTAGCTAGTATTGTGACCTAGACAGCGTTCTACCGCCGATGCTGCGGCGTAGGCTGGACGTACCCACGCTCTCGTGCCCCTATACCGGGTGCGGGTCGTGACACATTTTTAGTGGTGGCCCATGCAGGTCAGACTTCGCAAGTTGTACGATGTCGTGGTAGTGCGACGTCTTAGTTGTACTACTGCGTGCCTGCGATAGGATATAGGACATAGTATACTAGGATGAGAGCGAATACTCACTCACAAATTCTTGAGAGATTCTTGGGATGACCCTTGAGAATCTTATTATAATTTCCAATTTAAATCTTTTCCTTGTTTTCGTTCGCTCTCGCTTGTTGTTATTGAACTTGATTCTTGTTGATCAGTTATTAAATTAAAATCTTGGTATCATTGTTGAGTTTGATTCTTGTTGACTAGTTGTTAAATTTAAATCTTAGTATCGTTGTTGAGTTGATTTCTTATCGAGATAAATTTTACGGGCTAAAATTTATGGTATCATCTGATGACATATATTGATAAGGACAGTGAGAAAGGTAAAACGTCTACTTTGGTTATGGAACCTAGAGTTTATCACAGCCATATTAGCTGTCATGACCGGAACGTAGGAACCTGACTTGGATGTACATACTGTAGTTATGAAACTTAGAGTCTCTCGCAGCCATACCGGTTGGCGTGGCGAAGATCCTAGATGACATGATTATAGAGTTGCATACCTTAGTTACGGAACCTGTCGTTTATCGCATCTATGCATACTGGCGTGGCGAGGATTCTGAGTGTCATAATTTCTGACAGACGTGTATGATTATCAGGTTGTATCTTAAATTTGTTCTTAAAGTATCATCTCAAGGCTTATCTATTTTTGTTATTCCAGGACTTTGTTCCATCGTTTCATTTTCTTTACTAGCAGTAAAGATACCTTCAGTCCTTAATCACGTTCCTTTTTGAGCTTCTTTGAGGATTCCTTGTTAGTATGATAATTGGTTACTTGCAATTATGTCTGTGTCTTGTATTAGTGTTAACTGAGTGTGACTTGTGAGTTTGTAAGTATTTCATAGTTGGACATGTGAGCAGTAGGCATTAATCTAGATATACCCATAGCATAGTACCTTGTAGCAATAGTTCTATGATAGGTGTTATTATAATTAGTATTGGTATTATAGAAAGAGGAGTAAGAGTATCAGTGATGGTTCCAAGAGTTAGTATCGGAGTCAGCATACCGTCCTGGATAGTCATGAATTTATGTAATTGGATGATCTATGTAAACAATTAAGTATCAAAGATTTGTGTTAAAAATTAATGGAGCATGATATTCAGTTTGATGGTTGATTACTTGGGTGTGTCAAGAGTAAATAAATGTATATGCATAAAGGATATTAATGAGTATGCCATGGGTAGAGGAATATCAAGATTGATCATGAAAGGTATGAAGTGTAACACAGATTAGTGTAACAGTCTGTAAAAGATTTAAGAGAAGATGCATATACATAAATCGAGATATGAAACCATATGCCTTCCTTTGAGAATAAAGTGAGACATGTGTATTATATAAGTTATAAAAAGTGCAAATAATCATGAGTTCTAATATGTGTGACGAGGTGATCTAATGATGAAGCTAGTGTTACCATACCAATAGTGCTAGTGATTCTATATCAAAGATTTGTTGAGCAAGGTGCTAATGACAGTAAGTATTTCATATGATGATAATTGGATCGGTGTATCAGTTAATATAGATAGAAAATCATTGGATAAAATATGTGTGATGATAACTTTGATTATTGGGAGTAATAGTACAAGTAATCCGGGTAGTGCAAATTTCAGTACACAGTTGAGGTTGTAGATAATTGATGTATTTGTGTGCACCTTGATTGTTAGAGACTGTGAGTATTTATATGTATACTTAGATAGATGTGGATTTAAATTTATAATTTGAAGAGTGGAAATGAATTTCAATTTTTAAGAATTATTGAGGAGTTGAGATTTATGTCATTAAATTTTGAGGATTCGAATTCAATTCAATAAACATAGTCAAGCTATAACGATTTTGGAAGTGATTAGAAATTTTATTTCGATATTTGAACATTTGACTTTTTTTATATGCATTTTATTTTAAATCGTTCGAGGAGTAAATTTTGATGATTTTATTTTGAGGATAAATTTTATGGTGGGTAAGAAGTATATATTAGTATATGAGTAGATGATATACATGTGTAAGGATCTGTTGACTTGAGCATGATTGAGATGGCACTGCAAATTGACTTGGGTGTCCATCTAGAGTTATATTAGAGAGAGCAGTACTTAGTATGGTGTGTTGCACTTGGTGTGCACTTGAGTGATAAGAACAACTAGTATAAACAATTACAATAGGTAATAGAGCTAGCAGTGAGTATGCTTGTAGTAGAAACAGTGGTACCTAAAGGGATAGAGGTATCAAACTTTGGGTACATCATTAAACCTATGGTTGTGTTAAAAGGCTATATTTTGTTCTTTCCTTCTGTTCTTTTGTCTATTTGATTGATTAATTAATTTTCTAGTACCATAGCTTGCATCAATGATTCTCTTGCTAGGATATAGTTAGTAGTAAACCCCGACAGAGACTGTAATACCATGACAAAAGAGACTATGACCATGCGTGTTTCATATAGATTGCATATTTTATCTAGAATGCGTGTTGTATTGCGTGTTGTATGACTATAGGTAGGATTCTCTTAGACTTTGACTGTTGAGGGTTTTGACCGTAGTGAAGAGTTAATGAAGAGGTTATAATTTGACAAAGAGAGACAATGTGCCTTAAATTTCGAGGATAAACATTAATTTAAATAAAGAGTTGAGAATTTAATATGGTATAATTGACGATTTTGTTAAATCATTGGTTTTTATGAAGATTACGATATGATTGAATTTGTCATTAAAATTCGAGGAAAGTAAAGAGATTATCATTATATTTATTTGATTGCAAGATATGAAATTAAAAATTATTTTGAATGTTGCATTTGAAGATCTTGTAAGTATTATATTGTTTGAGTATGATGTGGAAAAAGAATCAAGGAGTAAGATCATTAATGGATTAGTGTTGGAATTCAAATTTTGGGATGAGAATTTAAATTTATAAATATACATTGATTGGATTTAAAAATTTAGAGGATTGGATATTAAGTTTTGTATTTAGTGATTAGCATAAAAAGTTTGAGGAGATTTTGATAAGAATGGAATTTGATTTTTAATTTTAAAGGTTTGCAGGAATATGATACTTATAGAATTTGGAAAAAAAAAAATTGGAATAGCAATATGGATTCACTTCATGATTATGGGATTCGATGAATTTAAAATTTTGATGGAGAAATAATATAAATGAATACATACAACTATTGAGGATTTTAAATTTTGAGGACGAAATTTTTTAAGGTGGGTAGACTTGTAACCTCCGTATCCTGAAATTCGTGCTTAAATGTTGTTATTAGGTTAATTTTGGGCTATTGGAATTTTTCCACAATTTTTAGTTAATTAAAAACTAGTAACCCTAATTTTCTAAACTTAATTAAAAATATTCCAAACTTTTATTTTATGTTCTAAATAATAAAATATATTTTCTAGAATTTTTTGGGAATTTTCTGATTATTTTTAGCATTTATTTTGAGTTAATTATGAAAAACTGAATTAAAAACTAATTTCTGAAAAAGAAAACCCAAAAAGTAATTAATTTTGTCCAGTCAGCAAACAAGGGGCCCACCTGTCAGCCTCCCGCAGCAAACAGTGCCGGGCCCGCCTGTCATTGACCGCTGAGTGGGTGCGAGCCGAGCCGAGCCGACCTCGAGCCGAGCCGAGTCCGAGTTTGACTCGGACTCAGCTGAGCCGAGCCGCGTCCGACCGGGACCGTTCGATTTGGGCGGGGCTGCGCGGATGACTGCCACATGGCAAGCTCCTGAGCCGCGGCCGTTCGATTTTAGGGTTTTTCTTCAGCCGAATTTTGGAGAATTGCCATCTACGGTTCCTTCATCTTCCAGAAGCCATTGCGCATAGTTCTGGACTCCAAACGAGGCCTAGTTTTTTTTTGTTAGAACGATATTGAGGTTAGATTTCTGATTATATAAATTTATTTACGAAATTATGAGAATTAAATTCTATAAAATTCGTAGAGTACAACATATTCGAAAATAGACGTGTTTCGATGTTTTCGTGATTTCGGGAGAACCAGGAATCAGAATCATGAACCGTTTAAAGTTTCGGAAAGCTAATGTCGAGATCATTGACATATGTTTTTCCTAGAATTTAATTCAAAGTATTTACATACTGTTAATTCTGTAGAACTTCTAGGTTAGAATTTAACCATCGGTGCACGATACGAAACTTGTATGTGCCATAATTCCCAAACGAATTTGAATTTTGACGAGCCGTAAATTCCAACATATTTTGGCACTGAAATCTACAGGAAATCATGTATGAAAGTTGAGTTTGTGTCGGTTGACTTTTTGGTCAACAGATTGCCTCGATTTACGTGCCATGAGTCTCGAGTTGATAAAATTCAGTTCTTTTGGGCAAAATTTAGGAATTAACCTAAAAATCAAAATAATAAGATTAAAATAGGATTTTAGAGTAATTATTCCAGAATTAAATAAATTAAAATAAATTATCTTTTGACATGGTAAATTGTAATACATAGGCTATTTGGACTGTGACTTGGACTCTGATTCATACCAACAGCAGGACCCCAGGCGAGTACATTCTCTCACAATTTCTATTATGTTGATTATCTCTATAATTCTTGTTGTATAGCGTACATGACTCTGACACTGTTCTTTACACGAGTTGGCATCATCGAGACCTGTCACGAGGAGTCGTGATTGAAATCCATCGTGCTAGCTGGGGGAAGATGGGGAAATATTAGTAGCTTATGTGATCATACCCAAACTTTACATGCATCATAGCTCACCCACAGCTCACGTCGGTGCAGCCTGACCCTTACATGCCTCATCGCTGTTACATATGGTTAGCCGGACTTATTGGGGATGAACGCTAATCAATATAATGAGTCATATAGCCCAAGCCGATCACATGATATGCTAATGTTTCACACACTTAGTTAGATGATTCTTGAGATGTATCTCTAGTATTTTGATCTAGCATCTCCACATGTTCTAGTTATTATTCTTGTACACACTTATATACCAGTTCATTGTTCTTGCGTGTACTTGGATTTCTATTTCATTGCTAGATGTATATTGATGATGACATGCTCCAGTATTCCATTTATTCCAGTATTTCTATTTTCAGTATATCCATGCTCGTCAGTATTACTTGTTGCTAGTATTTCTATCTGTCTTGTATTTCTTTACACTGTATTATAGTTTTTGTCAATATACATGGAACTGCTGTTAGAGGTGTATTTCGTTCCAATCCTGACTGGATATTTTTTCCAGACTGTGACATAGAGGACTTGTTTCCCAGCATACTTGGAGACTTGGATGTTATTGATTGCAGGTTAGACTATTTATTGTTGTTTTGACTTGTCTTATATTTTATTGCTTGCTTCGATATCTCATCGTGCTTTAGTTTATGTGATTGAGTATATTCCATATTATATTGATATTTGTGTCTCCTTATGGAGTTAGATATTCATGTGAGAGTGATTAGCTAGTATTGTGACCTAGACAGCGTTCTACCGCCGATGCTGCGGCGTAGGCTGGACGTACCCACGCTCTCGTGCCCCTATACCGGGTGCGGGTCGTGACATACAACTGTGCGCGTCCGAGATTGTTCGGGTGCATTCGACGGATACGTCGATGATTTGTATACTTGGCCTAGTAATTAGCAGACCCACCCACTGGATGATACCCAGTTATCATCGGAGACCTGACACCTTACACGTTCACGAAGACATATTTATATTGGGATACGGGTTTGCGTACTCGACTAGCAATCGTTACGTGTAACCTACATCACGGTTAGTACATAGTTCAGTTTATATTTTATTAATAGAGACTTGGCATATAGATACGGGGTATGCACGTCGAGTAGTCGACTGCGTATCTACATTGGGCGGGGAGGACATAAGTAGGCATATGGGATACACCCATTGGATTTCGTAGTATCCAGAGGAGCCACGGATCTAATGACTCCATTTACACTGCTGCCACGTTCTTCGGAGTGATATGGATGATATACTGTACTGCTGCCACGTTCTTCAGAGCGATATGGCCGATATACTGCACTGCTGCCCCGCTCTTCGAGGTGTTGGACGTTATGCCTACGCCTACCCATATGTACCAAAGTTGTCCTCATATTGCATTCACTTAGATAGCTAGCACACCCTTTATTGTATTTATTTTATTCAGTATTTATATATGGCATATCTCTATGTATCTTGTTACATCCCTCTGAGGGCCTGGTTCCCTTCCAGATTTGGACGAGGCTTACTACCCCACAGTATACGGCCCAGGACAGGAGACGAGATTTGCTACCGTAGAGGAGCTAGAGGTTCTACCGTCAAAGTTTTCGTGAACAGTTGGTAGGCCATTCCGCCTAGATTGAGTGCATCATTATCCAGTCAGCCGATGCCCTAGTCATTATCTTTTATACATTATTTCAGTACTTTATTTCGTCACAGTAGTGGGTTTGTTCCCACCTGGCATTCTTGGTTGTACTATGATATTTGAGACTGGCGTTTATCATCCAGCAGTTTATTTAGTACTTCTTGTTGTTTATATTATGGATGAGATTAGTTTACCTATTGTTGACTGATATTGAGACATGTTAGTTATTTAGGACAGCGTAGCACTCTTCGTTAGGATCCATTAAATTAGGATATCCTTGGAGACGTGTCAGCTGGCTATTGCCACGTGGCCTAGTTCCATGTATTTTGGGACTGGGGCGTGATACCATGCGTCCCAGACTCCATGCGTCCCAGACTCCATGCGTCCCATACATCTCTGGCCTCATGTGTCCCAGACTCTATGAAGACCAAATATGTTGTTACAACTGAAGTAATTCTCTCCAACCAAGTATGGACCATGTGTGAAGCGGACAAAGTCACGCACACAAAGGGTAAAGAATCATCAGGATCTCCAATAACAGCAAAACTCCAACAAAATATCCATGTGTTACCTTGCCCTAGATTCAACCCATACTATGCGCCCAAAGTTACAACCGCATTCTGTTGAAGGAGCCTCCTGCGGCCACCAAACAGAGGCATATGCGACACCTATAACCAATCAGAATGATGGCTATAAATAGTAGCAACTTGAACGTCCCAAAGGTCAGCTTTTTTCTTTTCAGAGAGAGAGAGAAAGCATCCCCCCCGGCCATATACATATGTGCACACAAGCTCGGGAGAGAGAAGAAAGAAGAGCATTCATATTCCCTCATCGGACCATCAACGGAGTAAAGGAGCCGTCACAGCACTCTTTATCCTTCGTCACTACCCAGATCAAAAAATTATACTAAGATTTTCTGTGTAGGACCTCTTTGTACTTTCTTTTGTTTGTTATAACGTATCAGAGATACTTGCGGAGGAGCGCAAGATTGAGTGGAAGTGGAACTTGAAGTCGAAGAGGGACCGTGATATGTTTGGGGGTGCCAGTAACAGTACGGAACCAGCAAAGAGGCCGCAGTTCTAGCAATAGTATTGGGGGGCTTATCAGCTCCAGCAACAGCAGTTTTTCGTACAGTTCAGAGCTTATCAGCAGCAATATCAGATGCATGAGGCAATTATTTCTGCAGTACAAGCTCTAGTACAGCGGATGCCACAACAGCCTCAGAGATGGGTGCAACAGGCTCCTCAATGCATCAATTGTAAGAGGATTGGGCACACTTAGGAGATGTGCCAGTAGAGACTTCGAGCGTGCTTACATTGTGGATCAACAGAGCATATGGAGAAGGATTGTCTCTAGACCCTTCATCGTCCAGGCGAGGGTGCAGATCGAGGGCAGAGAGGTGGAGCTAGGCAACCTGTAGCATCGAATATTGCTCATCACCTGTAGAGGGAGCTACCTCTGCAGGGCTGAGAATTTATTATGACGGTCGAGGAGACCGATACTACAAGTGATGGGTTAGCAAGTTCGGTTCTTCCTTTCTGTTCCTTCTATCTATTTTAATTGATTACTTTTTTAGTACCTTTTGGATGCTTGTGTTATATAGTTAGTATAT
The DNA here is from genome assembly GCA_036927795.1 of Iris macrosiphon. Lineage (NCBI taxonomy): Eukaryota > Viridiplantae > Streptophyta > Magnoliopsida > Asparagales > Iridaceae > Iris > Iris macrosiphon. The sequence goes on from JAYESA010000007.1 coordinate 85,525,427, forward strand.
CTAATAGAATACCCTGACAGAGACAACAGTAATAAGACAGACGGAGACATGACCATGCATGTTGTTCTTTGCATCAGACTGTTCATTGCATGGTTTTTGATAAGACCTTCTTGGGCTATGATTGATGGGGTTTTGACCATAGTAAAATTTGTATGAATAGGTTATGACTGGCCCAAGAGAGAAGGGTGAGAGTTTTAATTTTGAGGACAAAATTTTGCTAAGGGGGGGTAGGCTTGTCACTACCACATTTTCTATGAAAGGATATTTTGGTTATTTCATAATTAATTAAATATTATACATATTGAATATTTATTTATTGTATTATTTATTTATTATTAGATATTAGATTTTATTTTGGACTTGTGTTAGTAGACCTAACTAGTTTAGATTAGATCAATGGACCAACATTTAATTCTACTTAGATTTGAGCCCAATAAAAAGTCCAATCATTAGGAGGATGATTAATTAAGTTAAACCAATTAGACTAGAACTTTTCTTCCTTAATTAATTTTTTCATGAGAGGCCCCAATGGATATTTTAGACAATTCATTGTAACTTGAGGAAGGGGTTAGGGGGCGGCCTATTTAAAATGGAGGAAAAATTCTCTATTCATTTTTATTTCCAATCTAGATCAAGAATTTTTCTCAACTAAATTTCTTCTTCCCTACCAAAATTTTCTCCTAATTCCTTTCCAAATCATCATTGGAGACTATTAGAATAATGATCTACAAGGAAGATGCAATAATCTACAAGGAGGAAGCAAGGATCTACAAGGAGGAGCAAGGATCTACTAGTTGGAGGCTCTTTTCATTCAATTTGGAGATTTCACTGGAAATCCATCTTCCAATAGGTTATAATTTAGTTTTTCCCTCTAATTAGACTATAAATCTTTGATTTAATTATTAGGAACCACCCCATGTGCTAAGACTACACATAAAAATTGGAATTAGGTTCATAGGAGACCTATGGAGAAAGTTATATGTTATTTTGTATCAATTTTGTAGGAATTTTGAGATTGACACATATTGTGTTTGTCAATAGGTCAATTAGACCAAATTGACGTGTTTGATTGTGTTTGGCTAGTTTCGTATCCACAATTGGATACATGTATGCCGTATCCCGACAATTTGGAGATACGGGTTAATTTGGGGGGTTTTCTTCCGACACGGGGGTTTGAGCATGTCACATTTTGACACGGACAAATAGATGTGTAATTAGCTCGTCGTATTATTCATAAATATTATTTTAGACTTGCTCGTATCCTTTGGGGTATGATTGTTGGTGTGATGGACTCGTATCGCAAGCATATCACAGATCTAGTGTGATACGGGTGCAATGTACTCCACGTGTTTATTTTCTTCCAATTCAATATACTTGTTTATAGCTATTACAGTATTATAATTTTTATGATTATGTATAGATATATGTATAGTGATATATGTATTCATATGTATAGATATAGATATATGTATGTATGTTATATATATATATATATATATATATATATATATATATATATATATATATGTGTGTGTGTGTGTGTGTGTGTGTGTGTGTGTGTGTGTGTGTGTGTGGAGGTGTATATATATATATATATATATATATATATATATATATATATATATATATATGTTTATATGTCATTATATATATACATAGAGAGTTGTATATATGTATATGTGTATGTTTATATATGTATATATGGATGTGTATATATATAGATATAGATATGTATCTCTAGTGTTATGTATATAGGTATGTATATATATTGATATGTATATTTATGTATAGATAGGTATTTGTATCTTTAGAGTTATATATATATATATATATATATATATATATATATATAATGTATAGATGTGTGTGTGTGCATAGGTGTGAGTGAGTGAGTGAGTGAGTGAGTGAGTGAGTGAGTGAGTGAATGAGAGTGTGAGTGAGTGACTGATCGAGTATGGGTGAGTGAGCGTGTCACGACCCGCACCCTAGATTTGGGCATGAGTCATGAGTACGCCCAGCCTACGCCTCAGTGTCGGCTGTAGAATGTTGTACAATAAGCCACCAGTAATCTACAACTCACCATATATATGTATCTCCACATTATACTCAATCACAGGCACTAGTTTAAAAGAATACACCAAGATAATAAAATAATAGTATTGATGCGAGTTCAAGGAATTTCCCCAAAAACTAAATATCCAAAATACAATGTTCAAAATACTTTAGAAAACTGTCGGAGAACAATCCGATCTAAATATCTAACAAAATCAACTACTAATAAACTACTCCATCGCAGACGGTATCTGAGCTGCTAACTCTCCCTGATTGTCCGGAAGGGCAAGATCCGGCTCTATTATGTCGCTAGCATATAGTCCATAATGTGTAGGGATTGTATCCTCAATGTAGTCACCTAAAATATTTATCCAATCAGGAAAGGAACGAGTACATCACAATGAAAATAGTTCCAACACATGGTAGAAGCTATAAGATAATAAATAGCAAGGAATATATGATAGCAACAAACTGAACTCACAATAAAGCAACTAGAATAACCAAATGCTGAGGTTCTGTCATGGCAACATATAGTATAATATCTCCAAGCAACAAGAGAAATAACTACAATGGATGGAAGAACAGATAGGAACAACTACTCTATGTGATTTGAAATGCCTTGTTGACATGTGAACGGCTAGGGGGTAATATCTGGCAAACCACACGTGTCATGCATGGCTTCTATTATTCCAGAAAAGACCATGGGATAGAAAGGGTAGTTCACACGTCTACTAATTATTTCCCCTCCCCACAAGTACACATGGATTCCAAACCAGTCACGAAGAAATAACCATAATCCAGAATAATTACTTATCTCATGATAAGAATCCATCATACTAATACGTGTAACAAGTGTCAAGAATCAAATAATCGATACTAAGCATACATTATAGAGACTATCAAGCACTAAAAGTAATCACGGAAATGTACTCGCCTGTGGTCCTTAGCTGGTATGAATCAGAATTCCAGTCACAGTCCAAATAGCCTATGTATTACAAATTTATCATGTCAAAAGATAATTTATTTTAATTTATTTAATTCTGGAATAATAAATCTAAAATCCTATTTTAATCTTATTATTCTAATTTTTAGGTCAATTCCAAATTACTCGAGACTCATGGCACACAAATCGAGACGATTTGTTGACCGAAAAGTCAATCGACACAAACTCGACTTTCGTGCATTATTTCTTGTAGATTTCAGCGTCAAAAATATGCTAAAATTTATGGCTCGTCCGAATTCAAATTCATTTGGGAATTATTGCACATACAAATTTCGTATTGTGCTCCGATGGTTAAATTCTAACCTAAACGTTCTACAGAATTAACAATATATAAATATTTTGTATTAAATTCTGGGAAAAACGTATGTCAATGATCTCGACATTAGCTTTCCGAAACTTTAAACGGTTCATAATTCTAATTCCTGGTTCTCCTGGATTCACGAAAACATCAAGACGCATCTAATTATGGGCATGTTGTGCTCTATGACTTTTCTAGAATTTAATACTCATAATTTTGTAAAACAATTCATATATTAAAAAAGCTAACCTCAATATCATTTTAACACAAGAAATTGGGCCTCATTTGGAATCTGGAGCTTTGTGCAATGGCTTCTGGAAGATAAAGGAACCCTAGATGGCAATTCTCCAAAATTCGGCTCAAAGAAAACCCTAAAATTATAACCTAAACTATTATATATAGAGGGAGAGAGAGGGAAGCCGCGGCTCAGGGGTCTGCCATGTGTCATGCATCCACGCAACCCCGCCTAGATCGGACAGTCCGGGTTTGACCCGGCTTGGCTCAGCTGAGTCCGAGTCGAACTCGGACTCGACTCGGCTTTGGGTCGACTCGGTTGTACCCGCACCGACCTCGCTGTCACTGACAAGCGGGCCCCGCCCAGTAGGCTATGGGAGGCTGACAGGTGGGCCCCCTGTCGGCTGACTGGGCAGATTAATTACTATTATGGATTTTTATTTTCAAAAAATAGTTTTTAATTCAGTTTTCCCTAATTAACTAAAAATAAATGCTAAAAATAATCAGAAAATTCCCAAAAAATTCTAGAAAATATATTTGATTATTTAGAACTTAAAATAAATGTTTTGGATATTTTTAATTATGTTTAACCCTAAAATAAATTCTTATAAGTCCTAGGAATTTAGTGTTATTAGTTTTTAATTAACCAAAAAATTATGGAAAAAATTCCACTAGCCCCAAATTAACTTAAAATAACATTTAAGCTAGAATTTCAGGATACGAATGTTAAATGTCTACCCTCCTAAGAAAATTTTTATCCTTGAAATTTAAGGCAGAACAAATAAGAAGAAAATTACCTCATGGTACAAAAAGATAGGGGTAGCGCTCTCGCATCTCCTCTTCCCGCTCCCAAGTGGATTCACCAGGAGAATAGTGCCTCCAAGCAACACGAACCAAGAGAATTACTTGATTACGAAGTACCTTATCTCTGCGATCAAGAATCTCCACTGGCTGCTCCGGATAACGGAGGCTTGGTCCAACCTTAAGCTCTGAATGATCTAATACATGGCTAAGATCTGCCACGTATTGTCTCAGCTGGGATATATGGAACACGTTGTGTACTCCTTCTAATATAGGCGGCAAGGCTAGTCGATAAGCTACTACTCCGACCTTCTCAAGAATATTGAAAGGTTCGATGAATCATGGACTAAGCTTTCCACCTCCACCGAAATGAATTGTTCCACATGTCAGAGAGATCCTCAAGAATACTAAGTCGCCAACCTATGCCAAAACAGGAACTTACGCATGATCTAAGAATGTAATAACTATTTAAATAAACGAATTGATACCTCAAACTCTAGCGGTCTCCTGTAGCTATCGGTCCACTGCTTCTGTCTGTCCTGAGCCACTCGAAGTCACTCTAACCTGCTTCACCTTCTTTGCAGCATCAACTACCATCTCTGGTCCCAAAAGTACTTTCTCTCCTACGTTATCTCAAGATAATGGAGTTCGGCATCTCCTACCGTACAAAGCCTCGAAAGGGGATATCTCGATACTTGCCTGATAGCTATTATTGTATGCAAACTCTACCAGGTGAAGATGATCCTCCCATGAGCCACCAAAATCTAGTACACATGTTCGAAGCATATCCTCGAGCGTCTGAATAGTCCTCTCTGACTGTCCATCCGTCTGAGGGTGGTAAGCCATGCTAAATTTGAGTTGGGTACCCAAGCTAGCCTGCAAACTCCTCCAAAAGTGGGACATAAATCTACTATCCCGATCGGACACGATGCTTATAAGAACTCCATGCAGCCTGACTATCTGTCTTACATATAAATCAGCGAGCTTCTCCTTGGACAATCCTACTTTGAAAGGCAAAAAGTGGGCTGATTTGGTCAGCCTGTCCACAATGACCAAAATTGCGTCCTTCCCTCCTGGAGTGAGTGGAAGTCCTGAAACAAAATCCATCATGATATGCTCATATTTCCACTTAGGAATTGGTAGTGGCTGTTGCAATCCTCCTGGTCTCTACCTCTCAACTTTGACCTGCTGGCACACTAAACATCTGGCGATAAAACATGCTACCTCTCGCTTCATTCCATACCACCACACATGTTCCCTCTCGTCCTTGTACATCTTGTTAGCTCCTGGGTGTATAGAATACTAAGAACGATGAGCCTCCTGTATGATCTCTTCACGCAGGTCCCCACTAGGCACACATAACCTAGTCCCGTGCCTTACAGAACCTCCTCTGCAATAGAGAAGTCATCCATCAATCCTGTCTGTACCTAAGCTCTGAGGCTTTGTAGACCCTCATCATGGTACTGCGTCTCTCGAATGTTCTCCATCAATCATGATTGAATCTGCATGCCCATCATTTGTGTCTCCACTCCTGGAATAATAACCTCGATGCCTAGGCTATTCAATTCTGCTAATAAGTGACGATCCGTTGTCAAGTACATCGCAACTGGATATCTGCTTAATGCATTGGCAACTACGCTAGCCTTCCCTGGATGGTATTGTAGTACAATATCAAAATCCTTCATCAGTTCTAGCCACCTGTACCGCCTCATATTCAGCTCTTTCTGCGTAAAGACATACTTCAAGCTCTTGTGGTTAGTGTATATTTCTATACGGTCTCCGTACAGATAATGTCTCCAAGGCTTTAGAGCGAAGATCACCACTGCTAGTTCTAAGTCGTGAGTGGGATAGTTTCTCTCATGTGGCCATAACTGTCTAGAAGCATATGCCACCACCTTCTTGTTCTACTTTAGAACACATCCAAAGCCTTTTCCTGAAGCATCTCTATAAATGACAAATCCTCATGTCCCCGATGGCACCGTCAAAACAGGCGCTGTGGTCAATCTCTTCTTTAGCTCATTAAATACAGCCTAACATTCTTTGGTCCACTTGAACTGCATATCCTTCCTAGTGAGTCTAGTCAACGGATCCCCGATCCATGAAAAATCCTTTACAAACTTCTGGTAATATCCGGCCAATCCTAAGAAGCTTCGGATCTCTGCAACAGAACTCGGAGTGGTCCAAGACTCTACAGCAGCAATCTTCTTTGGATACATCGATATCCTGGCTCCAGTTACCACATGCCCAAGGAACTCTACCTTATCCAGAAAGAACTCACATTTCGAGAGTTTTCCATAGAGCTTCTCCTTTCGAAGGGTCTCTAGCACAATCCTTAGATGCTTCTCGTGTTCTTCCGGTATCTTCGAATAGACAAGAATATCATCTATGAATACTACTACAAACTTGTCTATGTATTAGTGGAACACCTTGTTCATCAAGTTCATGATGACTGCTGGGGCATTAGTCAAACCAAATGGCATCACCATAAACTCATATTGGTCGTATCTTGTCCGAAATGCAGTTTTTGAAAATCTTCGTTCTTCACCTTCAATTGATGATAGCCAGACCTCAAATCGATCTTCGAAAATACCCTCGCTCCACTCAACTGATCGAAAAGATTGTCTATCCTTGGTAGCGGATATTTGCTTTTGATGGTGAGGTTGTTCAGAGCCCTTTAATCAATGCACATTCGCACTGACCCATTTTTTTTTGGTAAAAATAAGACCGGGGTTCCCCAAGGCGAGGAACTCGATCTAATAAAATCCTTGTCTAGCAAATCATCTACCTATTTTTTCAGTTCTGTCAGCTCGCTGTGATTGATCCTGTAGACTCGCTGCGACACCGGTTCTGCCCCAGGCACTAAGTCTATAGTAAATTCAAGATCTCTACCCGGTGGCAATCCGGGTAGCACCTCAGGAAATACGTCTAAAAATTCTGCAATAATAGGGTGTGGCAAGTCCTTCTCTGCTACCATGGCTCCACAAATAATTCCATCACTCTACTCAACTCCTCCCATAACAAACTCGAATTTTGGCTTTCCTGGAGGGCAAAACAGTACACGTCCTCCACGACAGTCTATGCTAGCATGGTGCATACTCAACCAATCCATTCCAAGGACAATATCAAAACTCGAAAGTGGCATTACGAGTAAACTAGCATCCAAATTATGGCCTCGCAAGGTAACACAACGCCCCTTACAAGCATCACTGACTAGGATAGTGCCTCCAACAGTCGTGATCTTGCAACTCCTACTCAAGGGTTCCGATACTAAACTATGCTTAAGCACAAAGGATACATATATGAAGCTATACGATACGGGGATGTGGGAAAAGCACTATTTTCTCTGGAACTGTAAACTCCCTCATTTATTTTATAGATAGTCTGGTTATGGGTTAGAAAATTTTGGTTTAGCAGCAGATAGTTGAGGTTTAGAATTAAGATTTATAGATGTCTGATTCTTTAATTAAACCCTTGGTGTACCCTACCGCTGTTGAAATATTCGGAGCCCAATATTAGCCCATAATTTCCAACAAGTTATTGCATTCTAGACTTGACACGCCAACTTAGGCGCTGGACTTTTTCGTCACTCAAAATCATAATCCCTTGTGCTCTAATTAAATTGCACAACTTTCCGTAACTGAAACCCGTTATTTAAACCTGTGTCGTGCACATGTGTCGTTGCCATCAATTTTGAGATACCAACTCAACCCATTAAGCCGGACCGTTTAAAGGGTCTAACACTGACACCAAGCCTACACCTTTCATGACCCTTTTGTCACTCCAAATTGAGACCCCATGTGCCCCCATTTAATTTAAGAGCACATGACATTTATTTTAATTCAATTGGGGATACCAACTTTGACTAATCCCATCTTAACCCCAATTTAACCCAATACCCTCTTTTATTAAGCCCATGCAAAACACATAACACCCCCTCACCCTACAAAACATCAAACACCAATTCCCCCACCAATTTTCCATCATTTCATGTGTTTATGTAAATACCCAAAATTAAGGGACTTATTTACAAATATTGTATTAGGTGTCATCACCCCATTGTTTCAAACCAAATGGAGAAGCCCTCAACTCATTGACTAGTAAACCTCACTCCTCTCTCTCTCCTTTGTATGTATATTTTTCCATGATAAAACTGAGCCACCCATTCAAATGGGGACTCATCATCACCACACACTCACCATCACACATCTCTATAAAGTGTCTCCTCACACACACATCCCAAGCAGGCCCTAATCCCCAAAACCTAGGGAAACCCCCCACCTTCTCTCTCCTCCCTCTTCCTATATCAAAATTGAAGCCTACTTTCTTCTTCCTTCCTTTCTTCTTCTTCTTCTTCTTCTTCTTTTACTTCTTTCACCATTAAACCGAACCTCCCTCCACCCATATACCCACTGCCACCCGGTCGGCCCCTACTCCGGCAACCACCACCAGAACCGGCCGATCCCTCCCCCACGGCCATTCCCCCCCTTCTCCAACTGCTGCATGCCACCGCCGCCATCAATGGCCTCCCTACAGCCGAGCGTCCAACCCCCGGCCTCCCTCACGTCTGCCACCGCCTGAACTGCCACCATCCCCGCTGATATTTCCATCACCAGCGCCACCGTGACCACCCTGCTGTAGCCGTATCACTCCACTCTGGCAGAGCTATCCACTTCAACCACCTCAAGCCGACTGCACCCGATCCCACCGAGCTCCCTCCACTCCGGCTAACAACCACCCGTGGCCACTCCCTCACTACCTGCACGAACCACCGTGACCGCCACTAACAGCACATGATCACCGGCCTTCCGCGACCTCCTGTCCCAACTTCCCTACGCTGTTGCACCCTTACTCTGGCCACCCTTTACCACCAGCATCACCACTCTCCACCACCAACATTACCACCCTCCACTACAAGCATCATCATCCTCATCATCTTCATAATCACCATCAACCCCACACCATCACGACCTCCCCACCACAGCCGAGCTCCACCGCAACGACCTCCCCCTCCAGCAAGCAACCACCACATCGCCGAGGTAAACTCCTTCCCCTCTACGTATATATATTTTGCGGTTTGTATGTTTGTTTATTAGTTTAGTTAGTTTTAGGGTGTAGTATATTTGTTTGTGAGATTTTAGGGTTTAATTCTTTGTATGATATGAAAATTAATGGTTAAATGCTAAGTAGAGATTTTAGGATTATTACATGCATTTGATGGTATGTGAATGCAATGAAATTTTATGGTTTGATGTGACAAAATATCTTCTTTGATGGTTGAAATAATAAATATAACGAGTTTAGGGTTAAAATACCATACGAGACTTTGGGAGTTATTTATTTATTATATGCAATATGTTATCGTTGATGAGCGGATTAATTATTATGGAATGATGCTGAGGATATTAAATCATTGATTATCATTGAGGAGCAGGTTAATTATTATGAAATTGTAAGAGTGATATCAACCTATTAGTTAATATGGAAAGCTTAATAAATAATGATTATTTATTTCGAGGATGACATATTTAAACGTGCATGATAACGTTCATAAAGACCCAGGGTGAAACCTGAGGATTGATCATGGCTTGAAATACTGATAAACACAGTGATAAAATATAAGATTGAGGATTTGTCTGATGATAGTATAATGTGATTAACTGGATTAGATGTAACATACCCTTAGTCAACCTTGGTCGACCCTCTATCTTATTGTCTATGTGAGATATAACGAAGGTTTAAACATATGCTAGACATGTGTCACATCTTATTTTAGCCTCGTGATAGTCTATTGATTGAGCTTGTATCTCGTCTCTAGATACTATGGGACCCGCGGACTTGGACGTTGTACCGGAGCCCCATCTTCAGCAGCCGAATCCAGTCAAGTATACCTTGCCACCCTGTACTTCAGTTACCAGATATTTATTGTTTTATTATATGCATTGTGCACGTATTTGACTAGAATTATTACTTTGCGTCCGGGTCACAACCGGGTGCAGACGTTCATCGGTAACGTCTGGTAACGAGTGATAGATGTTTACAACACCTTGATGTACGTACCTGTGTATATCATAACCCTAGGACACATTCAGACACTGTCTTCGTGCCAGATTTCTTGTATCCTGATACTAACATCATGACCGGAGGCTGGGACGACCTTAGGGTCGTGTTTGTTGATAGTTACTTCTGTATGACGAGACTGCTAGATAGAGGTTCAGGTTCAGCACACACTCGTTGACCGCTTGGGAAGGGGAAGACAGTTACTAGACATTTGGGATCCTCTGCACGTGCTTTATATATGTATATGTCCTGTTGATGTAGTATTCCTGTATCCGGAGTAGTAGTATCACCCGTGTGACTCTGTGGTCAGAGCTACGGTACATCCCGTGTGTCTCTGTGTTCGGAGCTACGGTTTTATTTTGGACAACCCATGCGTCGAATATTGTCTTCAAACTGTGTCTCACTTAGGTGGTTATGCTAGATTATACCGTCGTTGCACTTGTACTCTCTATTATACTTTGGCATGCTGTATTTTTGTACCTTGTTACGTCCCTCGGAGGACCTGGTCCCCTGCCAGTTTTGCAGCATAGACCATTATGGAGCCTTTGGAGTTGCTGATGGAGTTGCTTGTCGTGCAAGCATTGGTAACAGGTACTCACATCATTTCTACCGGCATTATGGTTATTTTATATTGATTATTCATCTTTTGTTATAGCCTAGTTTTTATAGACTCATATTCTTCTCGAGTCTATTCGAGTTTGTATGTTATTGGGCTGCCAACTTTAGCATATGTAGCTCATTCTTGTGTATTTCTATTCATTTTGGATTGAGACATAGATGTTTATATTTACTAGATTATTTAGATAGTTATAATTAGTTTATAGCTTATACATATTTGAGTCGGACCAGAGTCTGGTCGAATGCGTAGCTGGCGTGTTGCGTATTCCTGGTCCTACGTATTTTGGGACCGGGGCGTGATATATTTTTGTGGTGGCCCATGCAGGTCTAAGATCATATCGTTTTGGTTACATTACTATACTAAACAAGTCTGTAGTTTAGGAGTTATTGTTGAATATGATCTCAATCCATAATTAATTTTTTTAAAACTCCCTTTTGTTTGTGATTATCGTCCTTGGCCTTCCAAATTGTATTCGTTCAGTTTTCGTCAATATCGTTATCATTATTTCTCATCTCCTATTATTTCGGAAGGACAAACGCTTATGCCTGAAGGTTCCCACCAGAAGAAGATCGAAGTCCAGACGACAGAAGACAGAATTTGTGTACTAATCTCTGAAAAGATTGTTACCCTTAGTAGGATAGATTGATAGGTTCTTTTTGTATTCTAGAACTAGTATGGAAGGTTAGCAAGAGAATTGGACCCAGTAGTACCCTATCCGTACTTGAGATAGCAGTAATTTGGGAAGTCCTGGGAGTTGGAAAGATTGTTGATCATAACCCTCTAGAATAATTTATAGAAGTGCATAGCCTGATGCTAGAATTTAGTTTTTGTATATGAAAGCAATACCAGGAACGTATTATGACTAAAGGAGATGGAATTTTAGGCTCTCACCTGGAAGATGATGATCCGATATCCAAAATTCTAGTAGGTGTTTTGAAGATACTATTATTATAATTGTACTATATGGCTCGGAGCAATAAATAACGGATATAAGAAATTTGAGGAATATAATTGTAAGGAAATTTTTTGAAGAGAAGAGTAATTATGCATTAGGCAAGGGAAAATTTTCTTTTGGAGGACTGGAATTGGAGATAAAACTGGAGAATTTATTATAAGGTTAAGTCTAGACTATGACATTGACCAAGGAATATATGGGTTGAGCCAATACCACGCGATGCAAGATTATCGATGTGGTTGCACTATATTTAGACCCCCAGATCACCCTGAGTTTGAGTTTCTTCGGGAAGCCCGAGAGCATGGTGTCCAACCTACCTTAGCGACACACATTGTAGAAGGTGAACCGCTATACCCTTATTTTATATTATAGCTTGAGGACGTGTTTCCAGAGGATCTTCCAAGCCTGCCACCTGACAGAGAGAGAGAGTTCACAACAGAGTTGACTCCCGGAGCCAAGCCAGTTACATCCACTGTTTACAGAATAGCACCGAAGGAGTTGGTTGAGTTGAAAGTCCAGGTAGATGATCTCTTGGATATGGGTTTCATTCGGGCTAGTATTTCTTTATGGGGAGCACCTATCTTATTTGTGCCAAAGAAGAATGGGACGGTGCGTTTGTGCATCAATCACAGGGCGTTAAAAGCTATAACAATAAAGAACAAGTACCTACTGCCACGCATCGATGATTTATTTGATCAGCTTAGTGGCGTATGTGTATTCTCGAAAATCGATCTCAGATCAGGCTATCATCAGATCAAGGTACGAAGAGAGGATATTCCGAAGACGGCTTTTCGAACGAAGTATGGACACTATGAGTTTCTAGTCATGATGTTTGGTTTAACCAACACGCCAATAATATTTGTGAGTCTGAAGAACAATATTTTCCACCAGTACTTAGATAAGTTCGTGGTGGTGTTCATTGACGCCTTGTTATATTCCAAGAGCCAGGAGGAGCAAGCAAGACATCTCAGGATCGTGTTGGAGACGTTGAGGCAGGAGAGGCTGTACGCCAAGCTTAGCAAATGTGAGTTCTGTTTGGATAGAGTACCTTCCTGGGACACATAATCACTGGAGATGGACTACCAGTTGACCCAGAGAAGATAGCTGCAGTTTAGACATGACCTACCCCTACATTAGTTACAGAGATTAGGAGTTTTCTCGGACTTGCCGGATATTATCGGAGGTTCGTAGAAAATTTCTCGAGGATTGCTGCGCCTATGACGCAACTGACGCGTAAAGGCGAGGAGTTTATCTGTACTGAAGAGTGTCAGACGACTTTTGATGAGCTGAAGAAGCGTCCGACATCAGCACCAATTTTGACACTTCCTTTAGGATCGGAAGGATTTATAGTGTACAGTGATGCATCTGGGAGCGGATTAGGATGTGTATTGATGAAACACGGCAAAGTGATAGCCTATGCATCGAGACAGCTGAGAGTTTATGAGAAGAACTATCTCACACACGATCTACAGCTAGCTATAGTGATATTTGCACTAAAGCTATGGCGGCACTACTTTTATGGAGAGCGTATTGAGATTTACACAGATCACAAAAGTCTGAAGTATGGCTACACTCAGAAAGAGCTAAACATGAGACAGAGGCGATGGCTAGAGTCGATGACAGACTATGATATAGAGTTACAGTACCACCCTGGCAAAACGAATGTAGTAGCAGATGCCTTAAGCAGGAAGCCCATGGCATACTTTTTGATCACTCAACGACAATTATTAAAGGATCGTCAGGAACTCGGGATAGAGATTGTATTGCCAGGCATAGATGGACAGATGGCCAGTCTCGAGGTTCAGTCTACATTAGTTGAGAGAATCAAGGCAGCCCTGCCTATAGATTTTGACGACTGTGGAAGAAGATAGAGGCCGGCATGCAGACGGGACTCAAGATTCATGAAGACAAAATATTGAGGTGTGGAGATCACTTATATGTTCCGAGTGGCAAGATACACCAGGAGTTGATGACCGAGGCTCATAGCTCGATTAATTCTATTTATCCCGGGGGTACGAAGATGTACCGAGATTTGAGACAACACTACTGGTGGCAATGGAATGAAGAGAAAGACTGTAAGATTCGTGGCGATATGTTTAGTCTGTCAGCAAGTCAAGACTGAACATCAGAGGACTGCAGGACTATTGCAGCTGCTTTCCATTCCCGAGTGGAAGTGGGAACACATTACCATGGACTTCGTCACAGGATTCCCGAGGAGCCCTAGCGGGAATGATGCAGTTTGGGTTGTCGTGGACCGACTCCCCAAGTCTGTATATTTCTTGCCCTTCAGAGTTGGGCAGTCCACGGAGATATTAGATGACATGTATATGAGGCAGATAGTACGACTACATGGAGTGCCTGTCAGCATTGTATCAGATCGTGATTCCAGATTTATGTCACACTTTTGGCAGAGTATGCAAGAGAGTCTAGGAACTCGTCTCAAGTTCAATATTACATATCATCCAAAGACTGATGGCCAGTCAGAGCACACGATTCATATACTAAAGAATATGTTAAGAGCGTGCATGATCGACTTTGGAGGATCTTGGGAGGACCATCTACACTTGGTAGAATACTCCAATAACAATAGCTACTAGGCCAACATACAGATGGCACCTTATGAGGTATTATACGGCAGGAAGTGTAGGTCACCGGTATGTTGGAGTGACGTAGGAGAGCGTCAAATACTTGGTCCAGAGTTGGTGACATAGACATTGGAGAAAGTAAAGCAGATTCAGAATCACCTGCATGCAGCATATGACAGACAGAAGCATTGGGCAGATGTGCACCGCAAACCTTTAGAGTTCAAGAAGGGTGACCATGTATTTTTTAAGACATCGCCTACTAGTGGTACCATCATATTCGGAGGCAGAGGCAAGCTGAGTCCGAGGTACATCAGACCTTTTGACATCTTGGAACGAGTTGGTGAAGTGGCTTATCGTCTTGTATTGCCTCCATCATTAGAAGGAGTGCACAACATATTTCACGTATCACAGTTGAGGAGATACGTGGCAGACCCTAGCCACGTGCTTGATCATTCAGAGATTAAAGTCTGGCCTAGTTTATCGTATGCCGAGCAGCCCGTGGGAATACTCGATTGCGGTGGGAAGACTTTGAGAGGTCTGACTATTCGACTGGTCAGAGTTGCGTGGAAGCATCAATCACCAGGCGAGTCTACCTGGGAGAGCGAGGATTCTATTCGCCAACATTTCCTGTATTTATTTGAGGACCAAGGTACGAATTTACATACCGCATTCGATAACCAGTTTGTTTTTAAATTCTCGTAGCTATTAGTCGTGCTTTACTTTTAATTTCGGGGACAAAATTTTTCTAAGTTGGGAAGGATGTAAACACCCTCATTTATTTTATAGATAGTCTGGTTACGGGTTAGAAAATTTTGGTTTAGCAGCAGATAGTTAAGGTTTAGAATTAAGATTTACAGATGTCTGATTCTTTAATTAAACCCTTGGTGCGCCATACCGTTGTTGAAATATTCGGAGCCCAACATTAGCCTATAATTTCCAACAAGTTGTTGCATTCTATACTTGACACGCCAACTTAGGCGCTGGACTTTTCCATCATTCAAAATCATAATCCCTTGTGCTCTAATTAAATTGTACTACTTTTCGTAACCTAAACCCGTTATTTAAACCTGTATCGCGCACCTGTGTCGTTGCCATCAATTTTGAGACACCAACTCAACCCGTTGAGCCGGACCGATTAAAGGGTCCAAGACTGACACCAAGCCTACACCTTTCCTGACACTTGTGTCACTCCAAATTGAGACCCCATGTGCCCCCATTTAATTTAAGAGCACATGACATTTATTTTAATTCAATTGGGGATACCAACTTTGACTAATCCCATCTTAACCCCAATTTAACCCAATACTCCCTTTTATTAAGCCCATACAAAACACACAACACTCCCTCACCCTACAAAACACCAAACACCAATTCTTCCACCAATTTTCCATCATTTCATGTGTTTGTACAAATACCCAAAATTATGGGACTTATTTACAAATGTTACATTAGGTGTCATCACCCCATTGGTTCAAACCAAATGAAGAAGCCCTCAACTTATTGACTAGTCAACCTCACTCCTCTCTCTCTCTCTCTCCTTTGTATGTATGTTTCTTCATGATGAATCTGAGCCACCCATTCAAATGGGGACTCATCATCACCATACACTCATACACACTCACACACACATCCCAAGCAGGCCCTATTCCCCAAAACCTAAAAAACCCCCCACCTTCTCTCTCCTACCTCTTCCTACATCAAAATTGAAGCCTCCTTTCTTCTTCCTTTCTTCTTCTTCTTCTTATTCTTCTCCTTCTTTCACCATTATACCGAACCTCCCTCCACCCATTAACCCACTGCCACCCGGCCGGCCCCTACTCCGGCAACCACCACTAGAATCGGTCGAGCCCTCTCCCACGACCACTCCCTCTCCTTCTCCAACTGTTTCACGCCATCGCTGCCATCATTGGCCTCCCCACAGCCGAGCGTACAACCCCGGCCTCCCCTATGTCGGCCATCGCCTGAACTGCCACCATCCCCGCTGATATCTCCATCACCAGTGGCACCGTGACAACCCTGTTGTTGCCACATCACTCCACTCCGGCAGAGCTATCCACTTCAACCACCTTGAGCCGACTGCACCCGATCCCATCGGGCTCCCTCCACTCCGGCTAACAACCACCCGTGGCCACTCCCTCACCACCGGCACGAACCACAGTGACCGCCACTAACATCACATCATCATCGGCCTTCCCCGACCTCCTGCCCTGACTCCCCTTTGCTGTTGCACCCCTACTAAGGCCACCCTTCACCACCAGCATCACCACCCTCCACCACCAACATCACCACCCTCTACCACCAGCATCATCATCCTCATCATCTTCATAATCACCATCATCACCATTAACCCAACACCACCACGACCTTCCCACAACAGCCGAGCTCCACCGCCATGACCTCTCCCTCCAGCCAGCAACCACCACATCGCCGAGGTAAACCCCTCCCCTACGTATGTTTGTTTATTAGTTTAGTTAGTTTTAGGGTGTAGTATATTTGCTTGTGAGATTTTAGGGTTTAATTCTTTGTATGATATGCAAATTAATGGTTAAATGCTAAGTAGAGATTTTAGGATTATTACATGCATTTGATGGTATGCGAATGCAATAAAATTTTATGGTTTGATGTGACAAAATATCTGCTTTGATGGTTGAAATGATAAACAAAACGAGTTTAGGGTTAAAATATCATACGAGACTTTGGGAGTTATTTATTTATTATATGCAATTGGTTATCATTGATGAGCAGATTAATTGTTATGGAACAATGCTGAGAATATTAAAATATTGATTATCATTGAGGAGCAGGTTAATTATTATGAAATTGTAAGAGTGATATCAACCCATTGGTTAATATGGAAAGCTTAATAAATAATGATTGTTTATTTCGAGGATGACATATTTAAACGTGCATGATAACGTTCGTAAAGACCAAGGGTGAAACCTGAGGATTGATAATGGCTTGAAATACTGATAAACACAGTGATGAAATATAAGATTAAGGATTTGTCTGATGATAGTATAATATGATTAACTGGAATAGATGTAACATACCCTTAGTCAACCTTGGTCACCCCTCTATCTTATAGTCTATGTGAGATGTAACCAAGGTTTAAACATATGCTAGACATGTGTCACATCTTATTTTAGCCCCGTGATAGTCTATTGATTGAGCTTGTATCTCGTCTCTAGGTACTACGGGACCTGCGGACTTGGACGTTGTACCGGAGCCCCATCTTCAGCAGCCGAATCCAGGCAAGTGTACCTTGCCACCCTATACTTCAGTTACCTGATATTTATTGTTTTATTGTATACATTGTGCACGTATTTGACTAGAATCATTATTTGGCGTTCGGGTTACAACCGGGTGTAGACGTTCGTCGGTACCGTCTGGTAACGAGTTATAGATGTTCGCAACACCTTGATATACGTACCTGTGTATATCATAACCCTAGGACACATTCAAACACTGTCTTCATGCCAGATTTCCTGTATCCTGATACTGGCATCATGACCGGAGACAGGGATGACCTTAGGGTCGCGTTTGTTGATAGTTACTTCTGTATGACGAGACTGCTAGATAGAGGTTCAGGTTCAGCACACACTCGTTGACAGCTTGGGAAGGGGAAGACAGTTACTCTACGTTTGGGATCCTCTGCACGCGCTTTATATATGTATATGTCTTGTTGATGTAGTATTCCTGTATCCGGAGTAGTAGTATCACCCGTGTGACTCTGTGCTCGGAGCTACGGTACATCCCATGTGTCTCTGTGTTCGAATCTTCAATTTTATTTTAGACAGCCCACGCGTCGAACATTCTTCAAACTTTGTCTCACTTAGGTGGTTATGCTAGATTACACCATCGTTGCACTTGTACTTTCTGTTGTACTTTGGCATACTGTATTTTTGTACCTTGTTACGTCCCTCTGAGGACCTGGTCCCCTGCCAGTTTTGCAGCATAGACCATTACGGAGCCTTTGGAGTTGTTGATGGAGTTGCTTGTCTTGCAGGCATTGGTACCAGGTACTCACATCATTTCTACCGGCATTATGGTTATTTTATATTGATTATTCATCTGCTGTTATAGCCTAGTTTTTATAGACTCATATTCTTCTCGAGTCTATTCGAGTTTGTATGTTATTGGGCAGCCGACTTTAGCACAAGTAGCTCATTCTTGTGTATTTCTATTCATTGTGGATTGAGACATAGATGTTTATATTTACTGGATTATTTAGATAGTTACCATTAGTTTATAGGTTATACGTATTCGAGTCGGACCAGAGTCTGGTCGAATGTGTAGCTGGCGTGTTGCGTATTCCTGGTCTTACGTATTTTGGGACCGGGGCATGATATATTTTTGTGGTGGCCCATGCAGGTCTAAGATCATATCATTTTGGTTACGTTACTGTACCAAACGAGTCTGTAGTTTAGGAGTTATTGTTGAATATGATCTCAATCCATAATCAATTTTTTTAAAACTCCCTTTTGTTTGTGATTATCGTCCTTGGCCTTCCAAATTGTATTCGTTCAGTTTTCGTCAATATCGTTATCATTATTTCTCATCTCCTATTATTTCGGAAGGACAAACGCTTATGCCTGAAGGTTCCCACCAGAAGAAGATCGAAGTCCAGACGATAGAAGACAGAATTTGTGTACTAATCTCTGAAAAGATTGTTACCCTTAGTAGGATAGATTGATAGGTTCTTTTTGTATTCTAGAACTAGTATGGAAGGTTAGCAAGAGAATTGGACCCAGTAGTACCCTATCCGTACTTGAGATAGCAGTAATTTGGGAAGTCCTGGGAGTTGGAAAGATTGTTGATCATAACCCTCTAGAATAATTTATAGAAGTGCATAGCCTGATGCTAGAAATTAGTTGTTGTATATGATAGCGATATCAGGAACGATATTATGACTAGAGGAGATAGAATTTTTGGCTCTCACCTGGAAGATGATGATCCGATACCCGGAATTCTAGAAGGTATTTTGGAGATACTATTATTATAATTGTACTATGTGACTCGGAGCAATAAATAACAGAAATAAGAAATTTGAGGAATATAATTATAAGGAAATTTTTTGAAGAGAAGAGTAATTATACATTAGGCAAAGGAAAATTTTCTTTTGGAGGATTGGTGTTGAAGATAGAACTAGAGAATTTATTATGAGGTTAAGTCTAGACTATAACATTGACCTAGGAATAGATGGGTTGAGCCAATACCACGCGATGCTAGATTGTCGATGTGGTTGCACTATATGTAGACCCCCAGATCACCCTGAGTTTTAGTTTCTTCGGGAAGCCCGAGAGCATGGTGTCCAACCTACCTTAGCGACACACATTGCAGAAGGTGAACCGCTATACCCTTATTTTATATGAGAGCTTGAGGACGTGTTTCCAGAGGATCTTCCAGGCTTGCCACCTGACAGAGAGATAGTTCACTATAGAGTTGACTCCCAGAGCCGAGCAAGTTACATCCACTGTTTACTGACTAGCACCGAAGGAGTTGGTTGAGTTGAAAGTCCAGGTAGATGATCTCTTGGATAAGGGTTTTATTCGGGCTAGTATTTCTCTATGGGGAGCACCTATCTTATTTGTGCCAAAATATGATAGGATGGTGCATTTGTGCATCGATTACAGGGCGTTAAATGCAATAACAATAAAGAACAAGTACCCGCTGCCGTGCATCGATGATTTATTTGATCAGCTTAGTGGCGCATGTGTATTATCGAAGATCGATCTCAAATCAGGCTATCATCAGATCAAGGTACGGAGAGAGGATATTCCGAAGACGGCTTTTCGGATGAAGTATAGACACTATGAGTTTCTAGTCATGTTGTTTGGTTTAACCAACGCGCCAACAGTATTTATGAGTCTGAGGAACAATTTTTTCCACCAGTACTTAGATAAGTTCGTGGAGGTATTTATTAACGCCTTGGTATATTCCAAGAGCCAGGAGGAGCATGAGAGACATCTCAGGATTATGTTGGAGGCGCTGAGGCAGGAGAGGTTGTACGCCAAGCTCAGCAAATGTGAGTTTTGTTTGGATAGAGTACCCTTCCTGGGACACATAATCACCGGAGATGGACTATCAGTTGACCCGGAGAAGATAGCTGCAGTTGAGACATGACCTACCCCTACATCAGTTACATAGATTAGGAGTTTTCTCGGACTTGTCGGATATTATCGGAGGTTCGTAGAAAATTTTTCGAGGATTGCTGCGCCTATGACGCGACTGACGCGTAAAGCCGAGGAGTTTATCTGGACCGAAGAGTGTCAGGCGACTTTCGATGAGCTGAAGAAGCGTCAAACATCAGCACCGATTTTGACACTTCCTTTAGGATCGGGAGGATTTATAGTGTACAGTGATGCATCTGGGAGCGGATTAGGATGTGTATTGATGCAACACGACAAAGTGATAGCCTATGCATCGAGACAGCTGAGAGTTTATGAGAAGAACTATCCGACACACGATCTAGAGCTAGCTGTAGTGATATTTGCACTAAAGCTATGGCGGCGCTACCTTTATGGAGAGCGTGTTGAGATTTAGACAGATCACAAAAGTCTGAAGTATGGCTACACTCAAAAAGAGCTCAACATGAGACGGTGGCGATGGCTAGAGTCGATGACAGACTATGATATAGAGTTGCAGTACCACCCTGACAAAACGAATGTAGTAGCAGATGCCTTAAGCAGGAAGCCCATGGCGTACTTTTTAATGACTCAGCGGCAATTGTTAGAGGATCTTCAGGAGCTCGAGATAAAGATTGTATTGCCAGGCATGGATGGACAAATGCCAGTCTCGAGGTTCAGTCTATATTGGTTGAAAGGATCAAGGTAGCCCTGCCTACAAATGCGAGATTTCGACGACTGTAAGAGAAGACATAGGCCGACATGCAGACGGGACTCAGGATTCATGAAGACGGAACATTGAGATGTGGAGATCGCTTATATGTTGCAAGTGACAAGATATACCAGGAGTTGATGATCGAGGCTGATAGCTCGATTAATTCTATTCATCTCGGGGGTACGAAGATGTACCGAGATTTGAGACAACACTACTGATGGCATGGAATAAAGAGAAAGACTGTAAGATTCATGGCAAGATGTTTAGTCTGTCAGCAAGTCAAGACAGAACATCAGAGGACTACATGACTATTGCAGCCGCTACCCATTCCCGAGTGGAAGTGGGAACACATTACCATGGACTTCGTCACAGGATTCCCGAGGAGCCCTAGCGGGAAGGATGCAGTTTGGGTTATCGTGGACCGACTCGCCAAGTGTGCATATTTCATGCCTTTCAGAGTTGGGCAGTCCACAGAGATATTAGCTGACATGTATATGAGACAGATAGTACTAGTACATGGAGTGCCTGTCAGCATTGTATCGGATCATGATTCCAGATTCACATCACACTTTTGGCGGAGTATGCAGGAGAGTCAAGAAACTTGTCTCAAGTTCAACACTGTATATTATCCACAGACTGATGGCCAGTCAGAGCACACGATTTAGATACCAAAGGATATGTTAAGAGCGTGCATGATCGACTTTGGAGGATCTTGGGAGGACCATCTACACTTGGTAGAATACTCCTATAACAACAGCTGCCAGGCCAGCATACAGATGGCATCTTATGAGGCACTATACGGCCGGAAGTATAGGTCACCGATATGTTGGAGTGACGTAGGAGAGCGTCAGATACTTGGTCCAGAGTTGGTGACACAGACATTAGAGAAAGTAAAGGAGATTCAGAACCACCTGCGTACAGCACAGGACAGACAGAAGTAATGGGCAGATGCTCACCGCAAACCTTTAGAGTTCAAGAAGGTGACCATGTATTTTTGAAGATATCGCCTACTAGTGGTACCATCAGATTCGGAGGCAGAGGCAAGCTGAGTCCGAGGTACATCAGACCTTTTAACATCTTGGAACGAGTTGGTGAAGTGGCTTATCGTCTTGCATTGCCTCCATCATTAGAAGGAGTGCACTACATATTTTACGTATCACAGTTGAGGAGATACGTGGAAGACCCTAGCCACGTGCTTGATCATTCAAAGATTACAGTCGGGCCTAGTTTATCGTAATCCGAGCAGCCCGTGGGAATACTCGATCGTAGTGAGAAGGCTTTGAGAGGTCTGACTATTCGACTGGTCAGAGTTGCGTGGAAGCATCAATCACCAGGCGAGTCTACCTGGGAGCACGAGAATTCTATTCGACAACATTTCCTGTATTTATTTGAGGACCAATGTACGAATTTACATACCGCATTCGATAACCAGTTTGTTTTTAAATTCTCGTAGCTATTAATTGTGCTTTACTTTTAATTTTGGGGACAAAATTTTTCTAAGTTGGGAAGGATGTAAACCCCCTCATTTATTTTATAGATAGTCTGGTTATGGGTTAAAAAATTTTGGTTTAGCAGTAGATAGTTGAGATTTAGAATTAAGATTTACAGATGTCTGATTCTTTAATTAAACCCTTGGTGTGCCCTACCGTTGTTGGAATATTCGGAGCCCAACATTAGCCCATAATTTCCAACAAGTTGTTGCATTCTAGACTTGACACGCTAACTTAGGCGCTGGACTTTTTCGTCACTCAAAATCATAATCCCTTGTGCTCTAATTAAATTGCACAACTTTACGTAACCGAAACCCATTATTTAAACCTGTATCGCGCACCTGTGTCGTTGCCATCAATTTTGAGACACCAACTCAACCCGTTGAGCTGGACCGATTAAAGAGTCCAAGACTGACACCAAGCCTACACCTTTTCTGACCCTTGTGTCACTACAAATTGAGACCCCATGTACCCCCATTTAATTTAAGAGAATATGATATTTATTTTAATTCAATTGGGGATACCAACTTTGACTAATCCTATCTTAACCCCAGTTTAACCCAATACCCCCTTTTATTAAGCCCATGCAAAACAAACAACACCCCCTCACCCTATAAAACACCAAACACCAATTCTCCCACCAATTTTCCATCATTTTATATGTTTGTGCAAATGCCCAAAATTAAGGGACTTATTTACAAATTTTGCATTAGGTGTCATCACCCCATTGGTTCAAACCAAATACAGAAGCCCTCAACTTATTGACTAGTCAACCTCACTCCTCTCTCTCTCTCCTTTGTATGTATATTTCTCTATGTTGAATCTGAGCCACCCATTCAAATGGGGACTCATCATCACCATACCATCACCATACACTCACACACACATCCCAAGTAGGCCCTAATCCCCAAAATCTAGGAAAACCCCCCACCTTCTCTCTCCTCCCTCTTCCTACATCAAAACCGAAGCCTCCTTTCTTCTTCCTTTCTTCTTCTTCTTCTTCTTCTTCTTCTTCTTCTTATCCTTCTTTCACCATTAAACCGATCCTTCCTCCACCCATTAACCCACTGCCACCCGGCCGGTCCCTACTCCGGCAACCACCACCAGAACCGGCTGAGCCCTCTCCCACGGCCACTTCCTCTCCTTCTCCAACTGTTGCACGCCACCGCCGCTTTCACTGGCCTCCCCACAGCCGAGCGTCCAACCCCGGCCTCCCCTACGTCGGCCACCGCCTGAACTGCCACCATCCCCGCTGATATCTCCATCACCACCGCCACCGTGACCACCCTGCTGTAGCCACATCACTCCACTCCGGCAGAGCTATCCACTTCAACCACCTAGAGCCGACTGCACCCGATCCCACCGAGCTCCCTCTACTCCGGCTAACAACCACCCACGGCCACTCCCTCACCACATGCACGAACCACAGAGACCGCCACTAACAACACATCATCACCGGCCTTCCCCGACCTCCTGCCCCGACTCCCCTACGCTGTTGCACCCCTACTCCGGCCACCATTCACCACCAGCATCACCACCCTCCACCACCAACATCACCACCCTCTACCACCAACATCATCATCCTCATCATCTTCATAATCACCATCCTCACTATCAACCCAACACCACCACGACATCCCCACATCAGCCGAGCTCCACCGCCATGACCTCCCCCTCCAGCCAGCAACCACCATCGCCGAGGTAAACCCCTCCCCTACGTATGTTTGTTTATTAGTTTAGTTAATTTTAGGGTGTAGTATATTTGCTTGTGAGATTTTAGGGTTTAATTCTTTGTATGATATGCAAATTAATGGTTAAATGCTAAGAAGAGATTTTAGGATTATTACATGCATTTGATGGTATGCGAATGCAATGAAATTTTATGGTTTGATGTGACAAAATATCTGCTTTGATGGTTGAAATGATAAATAAAACGAGTTTAGGTTTAAAATGTCATACGAGACTTTGGGAGTTATTTATTTATTATATGCAATTGGTTATCATTGATGAGCGGATTAATTGTTATGGAATGATGCTGAGGATATTAAAACATTGATTATCATTGAGGAGCAGGTTAATTATTATGAAATTGTAAGAGTGATATCAATCCATTGGTTAATATGGAAAGCTTAATAAATAATGATTGTTTATTTCGAGGTTGACATATTTATATGTGCATGATAAAGTTCATAAAGAACCATGGTGAAACCTGATGATTGATCATGGCTTGAAATACTGATAAACACTGTGATGAAATATAAGATTGAGGATTTG
The DNA here is from genome assembly GCA_036927795.1 of Iris macrosiphon. NCBI lineage: Eukaryota > Viridiplantae > Streptophyta > Magnoliopsida > Asparagales > Iridaceae > Iris > Iris macrosiphon. Next base: position 85,550,635 of record JAYESA010000007.1, read on the forward strand.
TCCGATGATAGTATAATTTGATTAACTGGATTAGATGAAACATACCCTTAGTCAACCTTGGTCAACCCTCTAGCTTAGTGTCTATGTGAGATGTAACAGAGGTTTAAACATATGCTAGATGTGTGTCACATCTTATTTTAGCCTCGTGATAGTCAATTGATTGAGCTTGTATCTCGTCCTTAGGTACTACGGGACCCGCGTTCTTGGATGTTGTACCGGAGCCCCATCTTCAGCAATCGAATCCAGGCAAGTGTACCTTGCCACCCTCTACTTCAGTTACCAGATATTTATTATTTTATTATATGTATTGTGCACGTGTTTGACTAGAATCGTTACTTCGCGTCCGGGTCACAACCGGGTGCAGACGTTCATCGGTAACGTCTGGTAACGAGTGATAGATGTTCGCAATACCATGATGTACGTACCTGTGTATATCATAACCCTATGACACATTCAGACACTGTCTTCGTACCAAATTTCCTGTATCCTAATACTGACATCATGACCGGAGACTAGGACAACCTTAGGGTCGCGTTTATTGATAGTTACTTCTGTATGACGAGACTGCTAGATAGAGGTTCAGGTTCAGCACACACTCGTTGACCACTTGGGAAGGGGAAGACACTTACTAGACGTTTGGGCTCCTCTACACGCACTTTATATATATATATGTCATATTGATGTAGTGTTCCTGTATCCGGAGTAGTAGTATCACCCGTGTGTCTCTGTGTTCGGAGATACGGTTTTATTTTGGACAACCCATGCGTCGAACATTGTCTTCAAACTGTGTTTCACTTAGGTAGTTATGCTAGATTACACCATCGTTGCACTTGTACTTTCTGTTGTACTTTGGCATGCTGTATTTTTGTACCTTGTTACGTCCCTCTAAGGACCTGGTCCCCTGCCAGTTTTGCAGCATAGACGATCACGAAGCCTTTGGAGTTGCTGATGGAGTTGCTTATCTTATAAGCATTGGTACCAGGTACTCACATCATTTCTACTGGCATTATGGTTATTTTATATTAATTATTCATCTGCTATTGTAGCCTAGTTTTTATAGACTAATATTCTTCTCAAGTCTATTCGAGTTTGTGTGTTATTGGGCGGGCGACTTTAGCACATGTAGCTCATTCTTGTGTTTTTTTATTCATTGTGAATTGAGACATAGATATTTATATTTACTAGATTATTTAGATAGTTGCCATTAGTTTATAGCTTATACGTACTCGAGTCGGACCAGAGTCTGGTCGAATGCGTAGCTGGCATGTTACGTATTCCTGGTCCTACGTATTTTGGGACCGGGGCGTGACAGGAACCGTGCGCTCTGGTCTTGGGTGGCTTTTTGAAAGATTGAAAACAACGAGAATAAAGTTGATATAGCATAAGATAAGAAAGTATTCAAGAAGGACGATCAACTACGAAAGAGGTTCGATTGCTCGAAAGGAATTAATAAGGGTTAGCAAGTTGAGTATACGGGATCCTTAGTTATGATTGAGTATTTTCCTATTCCTTAGTATATATATCCTATGGCAGGCTCGCAGTCGTATATCTAAATTGAGTACCACCCCGAGTTCGCAACCTTGTGCGAAATCTGACCTATATGGGCCACCACTAAAAAAATGTGTCACGACCCACACCCTGGATATGGGCATGAGTCATGATTACGCCCAGCCTACGCCGCAGTGTCGGCTATAGAACGCTGTACAATAAGCAACCAGTAATCTACAACTCAACACATATATGCATCTCCACATTATACTCAATCACAGGCACTAGTTTAAAAGAATACACCAAGATAATAAAATAATAGTCTTGATGCGGGTTCAAGGAATTTCCCCAAAAACTAAATATCCAAAATACAGTGTTCAAAATACTTTAGAAAACTGTCGGAGAACAATCTGATTCAAATAACTAACAAAATAAACTTTTAATAAACTACTCCATCGCAGACGGTATCTGAGCTGCTAACTTACCCTGATCGTTTGGAAGGGCAAGATCCGTCTCTATTATGTCGCTAGCATACGGTCCATAATGTGTAGGGATTTCATCCTCAATGTAGTCATCTAAAATATTTATCCAGTCAGGAAAGGAATGAGTACATCACAATAAAAATAGTTCCAACACATGGTAGAAGCTATAAGACAATAAATAGCAAGGAATATATGATAGCAACAAACTGAACTCACAATAAAGCAACTAGAATAACCAAATGCTGAGGTCCTGTCATGGCAACATATAGTACAATATCTTCAACCAACAAAAGAAATAACTACAATGGATGGAAGAACAGATAGGAACAACTCCTCTATGTGATTTAAAATACCTTGTTTACAAGTGAACGGCTAGGGGATAATATTCGGCAAACCACACGTATCATGCAAGGCTGCTATTATTCCAGAACAGACCATGGGATAGAAAGGGTAGTTCACACATCCACTAAGTATTTCCCCTCCCCACAAGTACACATGGATTCCAAACCAGTCACGAAGAAATAACCATAATCCAAAATAATTACTTATCTCATGATAAGAATCCACCATACTAATCCGTGTAACAAGTGTCAAGAATGTAATAAACGATACTAAGCATGCATTATAGAGACAATAAAGCACCAAAATTAATCACGGAAATGTACTCGCCTGTGGTCCTTAGCTGGTATGAATCAGAATCCCAGTCACAGTCCAAATAGCCTATGTATTACAAATTTATCATGTCAAAAGATAATTTATTTTAATTTATTTAATTTTGGAATAATAACTCTAAAATCCTATTTTAAACTTATTATTCTAATTTTTAGGTCAATTCCTAATATGTCCAAAAGAACCAAAATTTTATCGACTCGAGACTCATGGCACGCAAATCGAGGCAATCTGTTGACCAAAAAGTCAACCGTCACAAACTCGACATTCATGCATGATTTCCTATAGATTTCAGCGTCAAAAATATGTTGGAATTTATAGCTCGTCCGAATTCAAATTCGTTTGGGAATTATGCCACATACAAATTTCGTATTGTGCTCCGATAGTTAAATTCTAACCTAGAAGTTCTACAGAATTAACAGTATATAAATATTTCGAATTAAATTATGGGAAAAACATATGTCAATTATCTCGACATTATCTTTCCGAAACTTCAAACGGTTCATGATTTTGATTCCTAGTTCTCCCGAAATGGCAAAAACATCGAGACGCATCTATTTTTGGGCATAATGTGTTCTACGACTTTTCCAGAATTTAATACTCATAATTTCGTAAAACAATTTATATATTCAGAAATTTAACCTCAATATTGTTCTAACGCAAGATACTGGGCCTCGTTTGGAGTCCGAAGCTATGCGCAATGGCTTTTGGAAGATGAAGGAACCCTAGATGGCAATTCTCCAAAATTTGGCTCAAAGAAAACACTAGAATTATAACCTAAACTAATATATATATAGAGAGAGAGGGCAGCCGCGGCTTAGGGGTCTACCATGTGTCATACATCCACGCAGTCCCGCCCAGCTCGGAGGGTCCGGGTTTGACCCGGCTTGGCTCAGCTGAGTCTGAGTCGAACTTGGACTCGGCTCGGCTCTGGGTCGGTTCGGCTGCACCCACACCCACCTCGTTGTCACTGACAGGCAGACCCCACCCAGTTGGCTGCGGGAGGCTGACGGGTGGGCCCCCTGTCGGCTGACTGGGCAGAATATCTACCATTCTGGGTTTTTATTTTCAGAAAATAGTTTTTAATTCAGTTTTTCCTAATTAACTCAAAATAAATGCTAAAAATAATCAAAAAATTCTAGAAAATATATTTGATTATTTAGAACCTAAAATAAAAGTTTGGGATATTTTTAATTATGTTTAACCCTAAAATAAATTCTTACAATTCCTAGAAAATTAGTGTTACTATTTTTTAATTAACCAAAATATTATGAAAAAAATCCCACTAGCCCCAAATTAACCTAAAACAACATTTAAGCTAGAATTTCAGGATACGGAGGTTACAGAGCGAGTGACTGGATAGATGTGTGTGAGAGGGGGGATGAGCAACTTTAGCAATAAAGCAAAAAAGTGAGCAGCTGCAACAGCTACCATAACATCAAGCTTGAGCAGCAAACGCAAAGTGCAGTAGGTAGTAGCTAGCAGCAAACTGAAGCCAGCAATTACAGTAGCTTCAGTAGCAGTAGGTAGCAGCAAACGCAGCATTATGCAGCAAGAATAGCAGCTGCAGCATAGCAAGCATAGAGCAGCAGCATGCAGCAAGAACCGCAGCTGCAGTACAGCAGCAAACGCTTCAGCATTAGCAAGTCTAAGAGCTAGTATATTCAGGCAATGAGAGGAGCTCGGGTTGGTCTTTAGGTGCCCATGTATCAGGTGTATGTGTTAGGGTGTGCCTGTCCCTAGTAGCAGTCAGTGTCAGTTCAAATTTATGGATTTATGTAGGTAAAGAGTACTATGAGTGTAGGAATAGAACTTTGTTGTGTATCAGTTGCAGTAGGATAGCAAGGGTAGGGGCGAGCAAGTATCATGAGTATTAGTGAATACAATGCACAGTGACAATGAAGCACTAGTATTTGAGTGAGTGACAAGTACTGTAGGCTAGTATCAAGTGATGTATTTGTGTTTATGTGTGAGTGTATATATATATGTTTATATATATGTATATATATAAGGGTGATATATATAGATATATTAATAGTGTATATATATAAGTACATATAGCTGTCATAGAGGTGAATGTATGTGTGTTGGGTGTGAGTTTGTGAGTGTGTGAGAGTTCAACACAGTGGTAGCAACCTTGGTTTGTTCGAGCATCAGTCTAGGTGCAGTAGTCAGTGAATGTGCCCGTGCACAGTGGCAGTGAAGGAAAGAAGTAGGGTGCACAACAGAGGTAGTGCAGCAAGCCTCGACTGCGCAGTAATGGGAGGCAGTGCTCGTGCAGTATACAACTGCAACGGTGCAGCAGTACATCAACCACACTGTGTAGACAAGCAAAATAAGGTACAAACAGCCACAACAATGAGAGGGCAACTGCACACAACAAGGAGTTCACAGCAAGTATGCAGTATCAGTTTCACATGAGGGGAGGCTCAGTAGTTGCTCGAGCAGTGACCTTGCCGCAGTGCTCAACAAGAGAGGGGGAAGCTTGGCCATACAATAAGGTGGTTCCACTGCAGAAAGGAAGTTCAGCAGTGTGGCAACTGCTGCAGGGTGCAATCGAGCACTGCACTTCGACTGTAATAGGGAAGTATCAGCTCGAGCAGCAAGCAAGGGGGGTCGGGCACCAACAGCCAATGCAGCAATCAAGTGCAGTATCAGCACGAAGGAGCACAGTACAGAGCATCAATCTCAGTGCAGTCTCGATTGTGCAGTCAAGGCAGAACAACCTTGTGCAACTCAAGCACAGCAAGTGCAGTACCTGCACAGTGCAATCCAAGTAGAGGCAGCAGCAGTATCTGGTATCAGTGTCTTTGGTGTAGTTAGTATTTAGTTGTATCATTATTTTAGTATCCATTCAGGTATCCATATCAGTTAGTTTCAGTTTCAGTTAGAGATTTTGGGTATCAATGAGTTAAGTATTGTTTAGTTGAGTTATGGGTTAGTAGTTGTAGTATAACTATATGGTTATTATATATGACTAGTAGTGTAGTTAGTTGTGAGTTGTTGGTTGTAGTAGATAGATATATATATTGGTGTGGGTATATTTGTTAGTAGATAAATATGGCTATAGATAGTATATGAATAGTTAAGTAGTTACTATCTATAGTATCCATGTAGCTTGTAAGTATTAGATATAGTTAGTTAAATATGTATTATATTATAGTTAGTTTTATAATGGTATTGATATATACTAAATTGTTAGCCTATATTAGTATATTGGTTGGGGGTTTATATATGTGTATTAGCTATATCAATAGGGTTTTGAATTACCTTGGGATACCAAGGTAATATCAAGGTATTGGGTCGATACTCAAGGTATTGGGTTTGGGCATCGAGATTGGTGTGATACGTATTGGTGGAAGGCCAAGGTATCATAATTTTATTGAATTGTTATAGTGTTATGAATATTGACTTGAGTATATATCTAAATTACTATTTTCATATATATAAACTTGCGTATCTTAGGATACTGCTTTTTGAGTATCTTTTAGTATCATAGGTTAGCTTGTATAGCTTAGTTTCATAGTGCTTGACTTAGTATCTTAGTGTTAGACTCTTGCAACCTAGATTTAATCGATTAGACCTAAAAATGGCTTATTGACATAGAATTGCATCATATTAACTTATTTTCAATTTCGAACCTTGTATTGATGCAACATATCATATATAGGTTTGTGTGATACCAGCTTGGGCATCGAGAGACACACCTTGCTCAAGACTTCAGGCGAGTATATTTCTCTGATAGTTTTTAATTCATAATAGTATATATATGCATGTTCTAGAATTTTATACTTGATTCTGGCACAGTGATTTCACGGACTTGTATTACATGGATCCCGTCAGGAGATGTTATCCCCTACCGTGTTTAGCCGATACTCGTGTACATATATTTCATCGTGTATATTAGGTATTAATTTATATTTCATGTTCACATACTGCTCGTGTTCAGTATGCTTATTCATGTATACCCACTGCTCATGTTCAGTGGTCATATTCGTGTTCGTAGCGTATCGTGATTGGATCCATTGGTATTAGTTAGGGATAAGAGAGTAGGAGTTGATTATGTGATCAAAGCCCCATTGTTTATCGTGTACATTCTGATTACATACCTAACTTATAATCGTCTTACCTTATTGATCATGTTCACCCAAACCGATCACATAATAAACTTGTATTCTGAGGCAGTTTAGTTTAGATTGTAGTTACTTCATCATATTGCTGATATTCATATTGTTGTTCTATATTCTCGTACATTACATGTATACCTATTGTTCATTCATTCATATGTTGAGTGATCTTGTATTTCATTTCTATTATCTGTTTTATATGCTCAATTTTGTTATTGAAACTGCTTTTAGAGGTATGTACTTCGCTCCAATCCTGACTGGATATATTTTTTAGATGATTGGCTTTTAGAGCAGTGTCCCACATTCTACGGGCTACAAGACGACGTACCTATAGAGGATACTCCTATAGACCAGGAGGATTTAGTTATAGAGCCCGAGGAGGATTAGTTTATTTATGTTGGCTTGTATTAGAAGAGATATGTAGATTCACAGTTTGTGTATTATTTTAGATTACATATTATATCTTATTCTTTCCTTCGCTATTCCATTCGTGCTTTATCTTTCTTAGTTTATTTTGTGATTAAGATTAGTTATACTTAGGAGATACCATATTTTTCCTTCGTTTGGAGTTGAGATGAATGACAGGTACAATATTATATTGTTGAGATGTTAGATAGTTAGAAATAACCCAGACAACGTTCTACTGTCAATGCTACAGCGTAGGCTGGACGTAACCACATACTCGTACCCAAATATCCGGGTACGAGTCGTGATACATTTTTAATGGTGGCCCATGCAGGTCTCATCTATCCTACGATATCATAATACTTGCGACTCTATGATACGATTCATAATGGTGCTCGTCTAGGGACTGCTACGAGCCGACTTTAGGAAACAGGATTTAGGCTGAGAGTTTACTCAATCACACCTAGGAAAAATTCCAAAAATCTGTTTTGCAATCCTTATCTATTGAAAATTTGCTTTAATTTGAATAAAATTTTGTCTTTCTTTGATGATATCATATCATATTCAATATTGATTCCTTATTTCAATCTATCTTCAGGATGCCACCGGAGACGCGTTCCCAACGACCAGGTACCGCGACAACACAATCAGTCACATCATCACCCTTAAGGGCAGCACCCTCAAACGATGGTCCAGTACCTATATTCAGGAGGTCAACTTCACCAGTCCAGGTGGGCGTATTAGCAGCAGCTTTCGGAGGTGCTCCACCTCCGGTACCGAGGACAGGGCAGATATTTTCGGGAATCTTCTACCCCCACTACCAGTAGTTCATCAGACGCAGATGTTCGTGCTCTTTCAACAAATGATGGAGGTGCAGCAGCGTCAGTCAGAGGTTTTATGACAGAGCATGGAGAATGCTCACCAGATCGTACTTGCAGCAGTTAAGAGAGCTACTACAGTCCAGCCATAGATGGCACCACCTCAGTTTATTCCTCAGTAGCTGAGACCGGGTACCATCATAGACTTCAAGAGGATGGGCACGAAGGACTTCAGAGGCACATAGGGGATTCTCTATGCTGATGATTGGATCGAGGACATCTAGCGGAACCTGCGGCTGGCGCAGATCCCAGAGATGCTACAAATAGAGGCAGCGGGGTATATGATGTTCGACATTGCATTGACATGGTTCCGGACATACCCCAGGATTGTAGTTCTAGGACTCACTTTGGAAGTATTCAAAAAGCTTTTCAAAGAGAAGTTCTTCCCAGACGTGGGTCTTACATCCTTAGAGAGTCAATTCCAGTACCTCGTCTAGGTAGGTATGTCAGTGGACGAGTATGTGGTAGAGTATTGCCGATTAGGTCACTTCGTGGAGGGGAAGAACCCTAGAGGTGGAGCCAAGAAGTTCAGGAAGGGCCTGAACCGGGAGGTCAAATCCTATACCAACGGAGATCCTATCGCCACTTTCGAGGAGATTCTCATACAGGCACAGAGAACCGAGGATGACTTAGAGCTTAGCTCTAAGTGGCCGAGGGATATAGGAGGATCCAGCACCAATACATGTCCAGCGAAGATGCCTCATTTCCTACAGCAGCAACAGAGACATTACCAGCACTAAAGGCAGTAGTATCACGGGCCAGCTAGAGCGCCGGCACAGCCGATGCATCAGATCTATAGGGCCGCAGTTCCTTGCACTTTCTGTAAGAAGCAAAGACACGGATGGGACGCATGCAGGATGAGGCTTGGCCAATGCTTATTCTATGGATCGGAAGATCAACAGTTGATGGCTTGTCCTAAAGTCCCCACTTGTCTAGCTCAAGGCGGAGGATAGGCAAGAGAGCACCCACTAGACCACCAGCGGGACAGCAGAGAGGACCTCTACCACCGCAGCAGCAGCATAGAGGTGCATAGTGATAGGGGCAAGCTTTTGCCTTGACTATCGAGGAATAGGATCCGGTTGGCGATGTTATCTCAGGTTCAGTTTATCTCGATTCCTTTCCAGCTCAAGTTTTATTCGATTCTGGTGCTTCTCATAGCTTTGTATCTGTAACTTTTGCTTTGAGGCATCATCTTGAGTCTGAACCGTTGGCAAGGACTTGTAAGATCACGACCATGGTTGGCATTATCCTGGTCAGTGATGTTTACAAGAACCAGAGAGTTTATATGGGAGGCCGAGAGTTGAGCATATATTTACTCGTAATGCCACTTCCGAGTTACGATATAGTACTCGGGATGGATTAGTTGAGTAGGCATCACGCTAGTATCGATTTCCATAGAGGCAGAGTTTTATTTCAGACGCCAGTAGAGCCGAAGTTCGAGTTCTTTCGAGGAGCAGAGTAGAGCGAAGGCAATTTCTGTGGAGCTTTGGTAGAAGAGCAGGAGCCGCCATATCCGTTGATCACAGAGTTTATGGATGTCTTTCCAGAGGAGTTATCGGGGTAGCCACCGAACAGAGATGTCGAATTCTTTATAGATTTGGTGCCAGGCGCAGAGCCGATATCTCAGCACGTCTATAGAGTAAACAATAGTGAACTGGCAGAGTTAAAGAAGCAGGTGAATGAGTTGCAAGACAAGGGCTTCATCCATTCTAGTTTATCACCATGGGGTTCTTCGGTACTTTTTGTACCAAAGAAGGATGGGTCGGTACGTATGTGTATCGACTACAGGGCACTTAACAACCTCACTATTAAGAACAAATATCCGTTGCCACGGATTGATGATTTATTTGACCAGTTGAGCGGAGCAAAGGTATTCTCAAAGATAGACTTGAGGTCAGGGTACCACCAGGTGAAAGTGAAGAAGGAAGATATCCCGAAGACAGCTTTCAGGACTCGTTTTGGGTAGTTTGAGTTCTTGGTGAAGCTGTTTGGGTTGACCAATGCACCGACAGTGTTCATGAACCTAGTGAACAAGGTGTTTCATCAGTACCTGGACCAATTTGTTGTAGTCTTCATAGATAATATTCTGATATATTCGAAGACCCCAGAGCAGCATGAGCAGCACTTGAGGATAGTTCTGGAGACCCTCAGGAAGGAGAAGTTGTATGGAAAGTTATGAAAGTATGAATTCTTCCTTGATAAGTTTGAATTCCTCGGACATGTTATTACAGGGGATGGAATCTCAATGGATCCGAAGAAGATTTTAGCAGTTGAATCATGGTCTACCCCGAGTTCAGTAGCAGAGTTCAAGAGTTTCTTGGATTGGCGGGCTACTATAGGAGATTTGTTCAGGACTTTTCCAGACTTGTAGAGCCGATGACTAGACAAACCAGGAAGGACGTAGAATTCGTCTGGACTGAGTATTGTTAGTCAGTATTTGAGGAGCTAAAGAGGAGTTTGACTGCTCCAATCTTGACATTGACATCAGGAGCAGAAAGATTTTCCATTTATAGTGATGCATCAGGAAAGGGTTTGGGTTGTGTATTGCAGCAACATGGGAAGGTGATTGCCTATGCTTCCAGGCAATTACGCCTGCATGAGAAGAACTACCCTACCCATGACTTGGGGTTGGCAGCCGTTATCTTTGATGTCAAATTGTGAAAATACTACTTGCATGGAGAGAGAGTGGAGATCTTTACAGACCATAAGAGCTTGAAGTATGTATTTACATAAAAAGAGTTCAACTTGAGGCAGCGACGATGGTTGAGCTGATAAAAGACTTCGATATTTCTTTATAGTACCATCCAGGAAATGCCAACGTAGTCGCGGATGCCTTGAGAACGTATCCCGTGGCTATGTGCTTGACGAGAGACAGACATTTATTGGCCGATCTTGATAGTTTGGGCATTGAGGTAATAGTTCCTGGAGTGCAGCACTGATGTGGGGACTTCAGGTTCAGTCAAAGCTGATGGAATGGGTCAGAGCCGGACAGTATGAGGATGAGTCTCTAAGGAGCATTAGAGCACAAGTTCAGATGGGGCTGGCAGAGGAGTTTATCATCGCAGATGATGGATTATTGCGGTACGGTACCAGATTATGTGTACCGAGAGGAGCATTACGCGAGAAGATTCTGTAGGAGGTGCATCGTTCTTAGTAATCCATGCATCCAGGAGCTAATAAGATGTATAGAGACATGAGGGAGCATGTATGGTGGTATGGTATGAAGCGGAAGGTAGCTAGCTTCGTATCCAAATACTTAGTTTGCCAGCAGGTAAAGGCAGAGAGACAGAAATCAGGTGGATTGCTTCAGCCTTTACCTATTCCGGAGTGGAAATGGGAGCATGTGACCGTGGATTTTGTATCAGGTTTTCAGCATTCTCCAGGAGGTAAAGATGTGATTTGGGTCATCATGGACAGGTTGACCAAATTATTCTATTTTTTACCATTCAAAGTGGGTACATCTACGGAGAAGCTCACTGAGATGTATGTGCGCCAGATTGTTAGATTGTACAGTATTCTAGTGAGCATAGTCTTGGATCGGGATAGTCACTTCATGTCTCACTTCTGGAATAGTTTGCAGGCTAGCTTGGGCACTCAGCTCAAATTCAGTACCACATATCACCTCAGAATGATGGACAGTTGGAGAGGACTATTCAGACTCTCGAGAACATGCTACTCACATGTATTTTGGATCTTGGAGGTTCTTGGGAGGACCACCTTCACTTGGTAGAGTTTTCATACAACAACAGCTACCAAGCCAGTATCGAGATGTTACCATTAGAGGCGTTGTATGGACGGAGATGACGCACTCCGTTATCCTAGGATGATGTTGGTGAGAGAGCTTTATTGGGACCAGAGATGGTAGTGGATGGAGTAGAGAAGGTGAAGCTTATCAGGGACAGACTTCGAGTGGCGCAGGACAGGCAACGGCATTGGACCGATAGCCACTGGAGATCTTTGGAGTTTGAGGTATAGATTTTGTTTTCTATTGCTTGTGTTTGATTGTTTGTTTTGTTAGAGTGATAAGGATGTCTTTTGTGCTAGGTTGGCTTCTGGTTTTCTTGAGGATTTCTTCGACACGTGGCATGATTCATTTCGGTGGAGGCGAAAAGCTTAGTCCGTGATTCATTGGACCTTTCAGTATTCTTCAGAGGGTCAGTACAGTTGCATACAGACTAGACTTACCACCTGCATTAGATGGAGTGCACAATGTGTTTTACTTATCACAGCTGAGACGGTACGTGGCAGTTCCCAGTCATGTGTTGGATCACTCGGAGATAGAGGTGGGCCCTACTCTTAGCTATCCAGAGCCGCCAGTGGAGATTCTTGATCGGAGAGAGAAGGTGCTGAGGAACCAGACAATTCCTTTAGTGTGCGTCGCGTGGAAGAATCACTCGCCAGGAGAGAGTACCTGGAAGCAAGAGGCCGAGATGCGTGAGCGATAGCCATATCTATTCGAGCCGTGAGGTATAATTCTTTTTTGTATTGTATTATTTGCTTTTGGTAGTTTGTTTCTTCCTTAATTTTGAGAAAATAATTTTTTAAGGTAGGTAGGATTGTCACCCTCATATTTTTATTTAAGGGTAGTTTGGTTATTGACAAGGGTATTTTAATTTTAGGATATATTTTGTATTTAAATATTATGCATGTGGATTATTTAATTGGTGTATTATTTATTGATTATTAGTTATAGATTTATTTTAGACTTGTATAGTGGACCTACCAAATTTAATTAGTTCCATGAACCCAATATTTTAGATTGGTTTAGATTGAGTCCATGAATTAGGCCCATGGATTATGAGGTTGTATTAATTAGAAAAACCATTAGACTAGAACCTTACCTCCCTAATTAATTTTTTTATGAGAGGGCCCAAGGGGTAACTAGAACATTTCATACTTGCTTGGGGAGAGGGCTAGGGCCGGCCATGGAGGGAGGAGAGAGAGTGCCTCTCTCATTTCATTTTCTATTTCCTTTAGATCTAGTTTTTTCCTCTTCCAATTTTTTCATTTCCTCATCAATTCTACACCAATTTCTTCATAATTTTATTCTCTAATTCTTCATTATAGGCTTCTACATCAAGGATCTACAAGAAGAAAGCAAGGAGCAACAAGGAGGAGGCCAAGGTCTACAAGGAGGAGCTACTTTCTTCATTTGGGGACTTTTAATTAGGAATCCATCTCCCAATAGGTACATTTCTATTTTTTCTCTTCTAGTAGACTCTAAATCTATGATTTAACCATAAGAAACCAACCCAAATACATAGGCTACCCATAGGAATTGGTTTTAGGTTCATAGGAGACCTATGGTGGAAGTTATGTGTAATTTGGCGTCAATTTTGAGAAAATTTCAAGATTGGCACATGTGGTATTTATCAATTGGTCTAATAGATCAATTTGACATATGATTGCTTGTTTGTGACTAGTGTCGTGTCCAAAATTGGGTACGTGTAGGCCGTATCTCGTCAATTTGACGAACGAATTAATTTTAGGAGTTTTCTTCCGACACGGGGACTTGTGCATATCATATCGTGACACGAACACATAGTTGATCTAATTACTATACGTATTGTTCATATTTAGTGTATTAGACTTGCTCTTATCCTCCAGAATGTATTTGGTTGTGTATTAGAGCCGTATCGCAAGCGTATCATAGAATTAGTGTGATATGGGTGTGGTGCACTCCACGTGTTTGGTTTTGGTCCTCATTCCTATGTGTGCTTGTGTATATATATGTATGTATGATATATATTATAAGATATATATGTATATGAGTGTGTATTTGTATTATATTATATAAATTTGTATAGGTGGTGGTATATATATATATATATATATATATAGTGTGTGTGTGTGTGTGTGTGTGTGTGTGTGTGTGTGTTTATATAGATAGATGAGCATATGTATTGATATATGTAAGTTAGTGTATATAACTATATTTATGTCTAGGTGTATACGTATAGCTTTATGTGTATGTCTATATGTCTATATGTATTTATATCTATATGTATATATATATATATGTATAGAGTAGCATAGATAGAGGTATATGTATTAGTGTTCATATATATATATGCATATGTATGTTTGTGTTTATGTGTGAGTGTATATATATATGTCTATATATATATGTATATATATGAGGGTGATACATATAGATATATTAATAGTTTATATATATATGTGTGTACATCTAGCAGTCATAGAGGTGAATGTATGTGTGTTGGGTGTGAGTTTGTGCATGTGTGAAAGTTTAGCACAGTGGCAGCAACCTTGGGTTGTTTGAGTATTAGTCTAGGAGCAGCAGTCAGTGACTGTGCTCGTGCACAGTGGCAGTTAAGAAGAAAAGTAGGGTGCATAGCAGAGGTAGTGCAGCAAGCCTCGACTGTGCACTAATGAGAGGCAGTGGTCGTGCAGCAGACAACTACAAAGGTGCATCAGTATATCAACCAGACTGTACAGATAAGCAAAACAAGGTACAAACAGCCACATCGATGAGAGGTCAACTGCACAGAGGATGGAGTTCACAGAATGTATGTAGTATCAGTTTCTTACACGGGGAGGCTCAGCAGTTGCTCGAGCATTGGCCTTATCACAGTGCTCAGCAAGAGAGGGGGAAGCTCGGGCATACATAAAGGTGGTTCCACTGTAGAAGGGAAGTTCAGCAGTATGGAAACTGCTGAAGGGTGCAGTCGGGCACTGCAGTTTGACTGTAGTAGGGAAGTATCAGCTCGAGCAGCATGCAAGTGGGTCGGGCACCAACAGCCAGTACAGCAATCAAGTGCAGTATCAGCACGAAAGAGCACAGTACAGAGCATCAATCTCAGTGCAGTCTCGACTATACATGCAAGGCACTGCAGCCTTGTGCAACTCGATCACAGCAAGTATAGTATCTGCACAGTGCAAACCAAGTAGAGGCAGCAGCAGTATCAGGTATCAGTATCTTTGGGGTAGTTATTATTTAGATGTATCAGTGTTTTAATATCCATTCAGGTATCCATATCAGTTAGTTTCAGTTTCAGTCAGAGGTTTTAGGAATCAATGAGTTAAATATTGTTTAGTTGAGTTATGGGTTAGTGGTTGTAGTATAACTAGATGGTTAGTATATATGACTAGTAGTGTAGTTAGTTGTGAGTTATTGTTTGTAGTAGATAGATATGTATATTGGTGTGGGTATATTTGTTAGTAGATAAATATGGTTATAGTTAGTAAATGAATAGTTAAGTAGTTAGTATCTATAGTATTTGTGTAGCTAGTAAGTATTAGATATGTATTGTATTATAGTTAGTTTTATAATGGTATTGATATATATTATATTGTTAGCCTATATTAGTATATTGGTTTGAGGTTTATATATGTGTATTAGCTATATCAATAGGGTTTTAAATTACCTTGGGATACCAAGGTAATATCAAGGTATTGGGTCGATACCTAAGGTATTGGGTTTGGGCATCGAGATAGGTGTGATACGTATTGGTGCAAGGCCAAGGTATCATAATTTCATTGAATTGTTATAGTGTTATGAATATTGACTTGAATATTTATCTAAAGTACTCTTTTATATATATAAACTTGTGTATCTTAGGATACGGCTTTTTGAGTGTCTTTTAGTATCATAGGTTAGCTTGTATAGCTTAGTTTCATAGTGCTTGACTTAGTATCTTAGTGTTAGACTCTTGCAACCTAGATTTAATCGGTTTGACCTAGAAATGGCTTATTGACCTAGAATTGCATTATATTAACTTATTTTCAATTTTGAACCTTGTATTGATGCAATATACCATATATAGGTCTGTATGACACTAGCTTGGGCATCAAGTGACACACCTTGCTCAGGACTTCAGGTAAGTACATTTCGTTGATAGTTTTAAATTCATAATAGTGTATATATGCATGTTCTAGAATTGTATACTTGATTCCGACATAGTGATTTCACAGACTTGTACTACATGGATCCCGTCAGGAGATGTTATCCCCTACCGTGTTCAGCGAGCTAATTTCGGATGCGGGTCATGACAAGTACAGACATGACCAAAATCCATGGGGGTCAGCCTTACTCGTCATGACAGTTGTCTGAGATGGCTAATGTACCCGATCTCGGGATTTAATCCCCCCAATGCTCTACCAATTTTAGTTGCCTAAATTAGCCCTATGGTTATGTTAGGAATCACATGGCATGGTCACATGATCAATACTCTTATATGTCATACCGTAGTACGGTCCACGCTAGATACGAATCCACTTTGTTACTTAATAGCTCAAACTGGATTCACCCGAGCATGATACAACAAACAACAAGTCCTAGCCATGCTTTGGTAGTTAATCCACATACCATGTCCGTGCTTGGGAAATAATATAATAATAACATATGTCGTATTGTATAAGGGGCATTCTCGATGCACAACCCAAAATATGTAATCACATAGCACGTAGCAAGTTATGTCGTACCTCAATACACATTATAATATGGTCGTACCTCATTGCACCTTATAACACATGTACACGTAGCACGTAGAAATTGTATCAACATGGATACAATAAATCGGATTGAATTACCAAATTTACACTTGGTCATTTGAGCCTTATCACATTGGGACACGTAGCTCATATTATGCATATAGCAGGTTAGTCACTTATGACATACTCAGTTCTAGCACATGGTTATGTCTAGCACAAGGTCGGGTTACTAGGTCCATTCTTTATTAGGATCAATCACAAGCAATTGTCAAGACCAACCACATAGAACAAAAAAACATACCAAATAAAAATAGCTAAGCCGCATGCACAACTTGGCGCATGAGATGGGTGTTGCATGGACTATCGACCGCATGCTACTCCAAGTTGCATAAGATCAGGGATGAATGGGATCAATGTCGCATAGAGGTTGGTGCCGCATATGATCAGGCCACATAAGATCAAGGCAAAGTCTGCTCCTTAGAACAAGTGCCGAGGTGATGTGTCAGATAATTGACTGAAGTGATGGATGTGATAGGCCATAAAGTATGTCAAGAAGAAAAAGACAAAACAATAAAAAGATATTCCATGGTTTTAGAGTCATACGTCTAAGGGAAGGTAGCCGCATACTCGGCTTGCCGCATAAGTCACTCGGCCACATATTTCTCTTTGGACAGCAAATTTTTTATTCGTCCAGCGAACAAAACACAAGGAGTCCTGTCACTTAGATCCAGAACACTTTGTGTAATGGTTAGTCATGTATCCAACAAGATGTGTCGTGCCCCAGTCCCAAAAATATACGGGACCAGGCCACGTGGCAATAGCCAGCTGACACGTCTCCGAAGATATCCCAATTTAATGGATCCCCGAAGTGTGCTACGCTGTCCTAAAATACTAACATGTACAATATCAGTCAATAACAGGTAATCTAATCTCATCCACAAGTAAAGAGCAAGAAGTTCTAAATAACTGTTGGATAATAAATACCAGTCTCAAGATATCATAGTACAATCAGTGAAGTCTGGTGGGAACAAACCCACTACTATGACGAAATAAAGTACTAAAATGAGATATAAAAGATAATGATTAGGGCATCGGCTGACTAGAAAATGATGCACCCAATCTAGGCTGAAGGCCTACCAACTGATCACGGAAACTCTTACGGCTGCACCTCTAACTCCTCGGCTGTAGCGAATCTCGTCTCCTGTCCGGGGCCGTATACTGTGGGGTAGAAAACGTCGTCTAAATCTGGAAGGGAACCAGGTCCTCAGAGGGACATAACAAGATACAAAGAGACAAGCAATATATAAATACTGAATAAAATAAATGCAATAAAGGGTGTGCTAGCCAATCTAAGTGAATGCAATGTGAGAACAACTGTGAGTATATGAGAAGGTGTAGGCTAAACATATGCTGACGTAATTCACCAGTCGTGACAACCGGCTAGTATATGCCACACATGTCCCCTATAACACGGGTGCAGGAATACAGTAACGTCCAACATTCTATAGAGTGTGATATCTGCAATGTCATCAATTAACGTCCCACACTCTACAGAACGTGGTATCAGTAATATATATAAATACGTCCGTATCACTCCGTCGAGTGCGGTATCAGTGTAAAGGAGTGGGGTGTCCCATATGCCTACCAGTCGTCCTCCCCTCCCAATGTAGATATACCCGTCAAATAATTAATACGCATATCCCTTATCTAAATGCCAAGTCTCTAAACTGAAATAGTCCTATATTTCTTGCTAACCGTGATGCACGTCACACGCGGCGATGGCTAGTCGATCACGCGAACACGCATCCCAATATGAGATTTATCACTAAGAGTACGTGTAAAAGTGTCAGGTCTTGGAAGATAACAGGATATCCTCCCATAGGGTGAGTCTACTAATGACTAAGTCAATGTATACCAATCCTCGACGTATTCCGTCGAATCCACCCGAGACAACCTCGGACGCACACAGTTGTATAAGACAGAACAACAAGCATACAATACAGCATTTGCATATTTAAATTAGACAGCAAAATATAGCAAGGTATCTTGCCTGAGTCTTCGAGAGATGAATGCCAAAAGCCTATTTCGGTAGCATCTCCTGGCTGATCCAAAGACCCTAGACAACAATATAACACAATAATACAGGCATCAGATACTACGCCTTATCTACGTACGGTTAAAACTCTACTCTTGAATACTTGTCGCGAGTTAACTGTTGCTCGAGTACAGCGTCACGTGTGCACGTAGCTAGGGTGTACACGAGTGTTGTCTTCGGTTAACAGGTGCCTCGGGGCAATAATTATCCAGTTACGGTTATCTATGATTTATGTTCTATGCGAACACCTGTCTTTGGTTTCTATATTTAGTGCACGTGGTTTATGACCAGACGTTAAATTAACTAAAGTCCTTTATGACAGGTATCGTGGTTAAGGAATTTTCTATTTATTAACAAATTCTATTCTGGTTAATCATTAAGCCATCATCATTTTAATTAGGGTTAGGAAGGTTGTGTTTCAACTATGATTCTCGACACACAGACCCAACGATCATTCATGGACACGATACGTGGTGAGATGGTTGGAACACAAGAAAGGAACTGCTGTAGAACGAGTACCTGTTCAATAGGACGTGGGGCGTCTGCTCCTTCAACGAGGGTGTCGCCAGCAGCGTGGATGGGTTACCTTGCGGGTGGTGGGACAGTCAGAGTCGGGCAGTACTCTGGTCGGGGCAGTCGGCTAGTATGCAGTACTCCGATCGGGGGAGCTGTCGGGCTGGGCAATGCAGCCGGTCGGTGGAAGCAGTCGGCTGGCAGTACAGCCGGTCGGGGGAGCAGTCGGTCAGGGAGCGACGGCTGGAGCAGTCGGTCAGGGAGCGGCGGTTGGAGCAATCGGTCAGGGAGCGGCGGCTGGAGCAGTCGGTTAGGGAGCGGGCGGCTGGAGCAGTCGGTCAGGAAGCGACGGCTGGAGCAGTCGGTCAGGGAGCGGGCGGGGTTGAGGGGTCCGGACGACAGGGAGGTTTGTGTAGATGGGGTCGGCTAGGGTTTGGAGAGGGTTGTGATGGTCTTCTTAGGGTTTTAAGGGAGAGACTTCATATATATATATATGTGTGTAGAAGTTGTGGTCTAGCCTCGGCTTGGGCCTATCTGGACTCATTGAGGTGGGCTGGTCTAAGTGTTGCTTGAGGTGAAATTAGCCTTAATTAAAATTAAATTACAAACTTAACTAGGTAATTCCTAATGTATTGAAAACATAAGGAACTAGATTTTTGAGTGGTATACAGAAGTCGTGGCATAACGGCTTGGTGTAGACTGATACCCTAATTTGGGTAGTTGGAATTTGGGGTGTGGTTGATCTCAAATTAAAATACTCAAATAAATCCTACTTTTGACGAGGGGGTTTACAATCTACCCTCCTTAGAGCATTTTGTCCTCGAAATTAAACACACGCATGGGTAAGAACTAAAGACTAAAGAAAATACTGAAACGTACCTAGTGCTTCGAAGAGGTAGGGATAACATTGTCTAATGTCCTCCTCGCGTTCCCAGGTCGACTCGCCTGGTGCATGATGCCTCCATGCGACACGAACTAGGGGGATGGTCTGCCCTCGCAATACTTTCTCACTCCTGTCCAGAATCTCGACGGGCTCCTCTTGGTATGATAGACTCGGGCCAACTGTGATCTCTGAGTGGTCAAGCACGTGACTAGGATCCGGTATGTACCTTCTCAATTGAGATACATGGAAGACGTCGTGAACTCCTTCCAAGGTCTGCGGTAATGCTAATCTGTAAGCAACCTCTCCGACGCGTTCTAATATATCGAATGGCCCGATGTACCTCAGACTCATCTTCCCTCTGCCTCCGAATCTGATAGTCCCTCGAGTAGGCGAGATCTTTAAAAATAGGTGGTCTCCAACCTGAAACTCTAAGAGTCGACGATGCTAATTCGTCCAATGCTTCTGTCGGTCTTGTGCTGCTCTGTGCTGCTCGAAGGCGCCCTTGGATCTTCTTCACCTTTTCTACCGTACGAACAACCAACTCTGGTCCGAGAATCTATCGCTCGCCTATATCACTCCAGCATACTGGAGAACGACATTTCCTTCCAAACAATGCTTCATAGGGAGCCATCTGGATGCTCGCCTGATAGCTGTTGTTGTAGGAAAACTCGACCGGATGCAAATGGTCCTCCCTTGATCCTCCGAAGTCAAGCATGCACACTCTCAACATGTCTTCTAGCGTCTGAATGGTGCGCTCCGACTGGCCATCTGTCTGTGGGTGATATGCTGTGCTAAACTTTAGGTGAGTACCAAGACTCTCCTGTATACTCCGCCAAAAGTAAGACGTAAACCTCGTATCCCTGTCAGACACGATGCTAACTAGTACTCCGTGTAGGTGCACCACCTCTTTCATGTACATATCTGCTAAGGCCTCCGTTGATTGCCCAACTCTGAAGGGTAAAAAGTGTGCAGACTTGGTGAGTCTATCCACAATTACCCATACTGCATTGCGCCCACTAGGACTCCTCGGGAAGCCCGTAACGAAGTCCATTGTGATATGCTTCTATTTCCACTCAGTTATAGGAAGCGGTTGGAGCAATCCTGCGGATCTCTGGTGCTCAGCCTTGACTTGCTGATACACCAGGCACTTGGCCACAAAGCGTGCTATCTCCCTCTTTATTCAGTGCCACCAGTAGTACTGTCTCAAGTCCCTGTACATCTTTGTGCCTCCTGGATGAATAGAATAGGTTGAACTGTGTGCCTCTGCCATTAACTCTTGACGAAGTTCTCTATTTGGAACATAGAGATGGTCTCCGCATCTCAAAGTCCCATCTTCATGTATTCTCAGTCCTGTCTGCATTCCAGCCTCTGTCCTCTATCTAAGCCTCTGAAATCTGGCGTCTGTCGGCAAGGCAGCCTTAATTCTCTCCACTAATGTTGATTGCAACTGGAAGCTCGACAACTGTCCATCTACTCCGGACATAATGACCTCTATACCCATCTGCTCTAGCTCTCTCAACAGGTGTGGTTGGATGGTCATGAAGAATGCCATAGGTCTTTTGCTCAACGCGTCAGCTACTACGTTGGCCTTTTCCGGGTGGTATTGTAGCTCGATCTCAAAGTCTGTCATCACCTCGAGCCAACATCTCTGTCTCTGATTAAGATCCTTCTGGGTGTAGACGTACTTAAGGTTGTTATGATCAGTAAATATCTCCACTCTCTCCCCATATAGATAGTGCCTCCAAAGTTTCAAAGCAAAGATTACTACTGCAAGCTCCAGGTCGTGGGTGGGATAGTTCTTCTCATGCGTCCTCAACTGTCTAGAAGCATAAGCTACAACCTTCCCATGCTGCATCAAGACACATCCTAATCCTTTCCCGGATGCATCGCTATAGATCACGAATCCTCCGGGTCCAGAAGGTATGGTCAAGATAGGTGTTGTAGTCAAACGCTTCTTCAGCTCAACGAATGCCTTTTGACACTCCTCTGTCCAGGTGAACTCCTGCTCCTTATGGGTCAAACAGGTCATTGGCTCTGCGATCTTCGCGAAGTTTTCTACGAACCTTCGATAATATTCGACAAGTCCTAGGAAACTCCTCACTTCTGAGACATTGGTAGGGGTTGGCCATGTCTCTACAGATGAAATCTTTACAGGATCTACTGAGATTCCATCTCCTGAGATAACGTGTCCAAGGAAAGCGACACAATCTAGGAGAAACTCATATTTGCTCAGCTTGGCATAAAGCCTCTCTCTCCTCAGCGTCTCTAACACTAGTCTCGAGTGTTCTTCGTGCTCCTCGTGGCTCTTCGAATACACCAAGATGTCGTCGATGAAGACTACTACGAACCGGTCTAAGTATTGGTGGAATACTCTGTTCATCAAGTTCATAAATACGGCTGGCGCATTTGTCAGTCCAAATGGCATTACTAAGAACTCATAGTGACTATAACGAGTCCTGAATGCTGTCTTTTGAATGTCTTGCCTTTGTACCTTTACTTGATGATAACTCGATCTTAAGTCAATCTTTGTGAACACTACTGCTCTTGTCAACTGGTCAAATAAGTCATCGATCCGCGGCAGGGGGTACTTGTTCTTGATAGTCAGAGCATTAAGGGCTCTGTAATCATTGCACATGCGTACTGTTCTATCCTTCTTAGGTACGAACAACACTGGTGCTCCCCATGGTGATGCACTAGGACGGATAAATCCCTTGCCCTGCAACTCTTCTAATTGTAGCTTCAGCTCATCTAGTTCCTTCTTCTCCAATCGGTATACATTAGAAGATACCGGCGCTGCTCCGGGTACTAGCTCGATGGTGAGATCCACGTCTCTATCTAGCGGTAAGCCTGGCAGTTCTTTGGGGAATACATCTTCAAATTTTGCAACTATTGGTGGGGGTGCAATCTCCATAGCCATGCAAGTTCCTGCCATCTGTCATACTCCTTGCTCGACGGTTCCTCACATGTACTCGAACTCCGGCTGATCTGGTGGTCTAAAGGTGACGCTAACCTTCCGGTAGTTTAGTACGGCGTTATACTGGCTTAGCCAGTCCATGCCAAACACAATATCAAAGTACGGCATAGGCAATACCAAGAATCGTGCTCTTATCTCTCTACTACATACAACTACCGAGCACGTTCTGATAGTGCTGGTAACCGGCACGATACCTCCTCCGGTAAGAATCTTCCAACTCTTAGGTAAGGGGGAAGTCGCTACTATATGCATTGCTACAAATCTACTAGATATAAATAACGATGTAGCTTCAGAATCAAACAATGTAGTTGCGGGTAATGATGCAACTAAAATGGTACCTGTGATAGCTTCTCCTTCTGTTTCTTCTTCGGTAGCTGCAAATGCAAAGGCTTGTCCCTGCCTCTGTCCTCCGGTCCGCTGACGAGCTCGCTCAAACTGTGCTTGCTGTGGGGCCAAGGGTGGTCCCCTCTGAAATCCTCTGGGGGCTGGTGGATGCTGTTCTCCTGGTGGGGGTAGTATCCTCTGTACTGGTGCTTTTGGCCTCTGGCCTGTCTGTAGTGCTGCTTCTCTGCGCTGCGGGCAATCTCTGACAAGGTGCTGACTTGACCCACATATCATGCATAATCCCAACTTCTTCCGACAATCCTTAATAACGTGTCCCTTCTTGCTACAATGGTGACAAGTCGGAAGCTCCTGCTGTGGATATGGCGCTGCCCTCTGTTGTGTTTGTGCTCCTGGATGACGGATCGGTCCTCCTGTTCTGGGCTGTACTCTGGCTGGTGTAGTCGTGCTGGTACGTCTAGCTCCTCTGACGATGGCCTCCGGGATTCTCGCCTCTGCAAGAACCACTTCATAAGAATTTCTCGCCTGTGTAGTGGTATACCTCTGTAGCTCGAGATTGAGACCGTGATGAAATCTCTGGGCTTTCTCAAGATCGGTGGGTATTAGGACTGTACCAAATCTACTAAGGCGGCTAACTCCGCGTCATAGGCATCAACAGTCATATTTCCCTCTTCTAGATGTAGGAACTGGGAGTACAGGGCATTTCTGACTGTAGTTGGAAAATACTTCGCATTAAAGTATTCTAGGAACTGTTCCCAAGTCTGGTTCTTCCCTATACTGCACTCAATGGAATCCCACCAGTGGTGGGCATTGTCTTTCAGCTGGGCCCTCACTGCGGTCATCCAAAGGTCGGGGTACAGTTGTGAAGCCTCTAATAGCATCTCCGTGTTGGTGACCCAATCGGAGATTTGTTCTGCAGTCTCATTGCCCGAAAAAGTATCTGGTCCCATCTGTCGGAACCATCTAACAGTGCCACCTGTCTGGGCTGGTGGAGGTGCTGGTACTGGTGCTGGGACATGTGTCCTCTCTAGTACTGCCATCAAACTCTGTCTCAATATCTCTGTCTGATGCCAATGTGCTTGCATCATCGCCTGGAAGAACTGAAGCATCTGTGGTTGTCCATCTGGCTGTGGCATCTAGGGTGGATAAGGTGGAGGCGATGGTAGTGAAATCTCTGGCTTTGCGGTAGGCGTCTCCTCAGATGTCGGCCTCTCAGTCTGCGGCATCGGTGTAGCTCCTGAAGTCTGGCCCTCACAATGTTGCATGGGGATTGTCTGGGAAGTCTGTCCCTCAGGCTGTGGTGTAGGATCGCACTACAATGTCTCGTGCCAATGTATCAGCGGGGTCTGTAGCGGGGGTTGCCCTTGGGGTACCTCCTCTCCTTGAGTGATGTTATCTGGCATTGCGGCACGGGGTGCTCCTCGTCTACTGTGCAAATTCATCTTGCTGCAAGAGATGGATTTCATTAAAAGAGTACGAGGACAACAAACAGGATGCAGATATTTAGAAGCAATATGAAGGAAGTTCAAAGGCGAATCAAAAAGTGGATGAGACCTAGTAATTTCTATCCTATTGCAGGCTCGCTGGGCATGTTACCATACCACAAGCGAAAAAGGAGAGACCTGCATGGGCCACCACTAAAACAATGTTACATCCCAGTCCCAAAAATATACGGGACCAGGCCACGTGGCAATAGCCAGCTGACACGTCTTCGAAGATATCCCAATTTAATGGATCCTCGAAGTGTGCTACGCTGTCCTAAAATACTAACATGTACAATATCAGTCAATAACAAGTAATCTAATCTCATCCACAAGTAAAGAGCAAGAAGTACTAAATAACTGCTGGATAATAAATACCAGTCTCAAGATATCATAGTACAATCAGTGAAGTCTGGTGGGAACAAACTCACTACTATGACGAAATAAAGTACTGAAATGAGATATAAAAGATAATAATTAGGGCATCGGCTGACTAGATAATTATGCACCCAATCTAGGCTGAAGGCCTACCAACTGATCACGGAAACTCTGACGGCTGCACCTCTAACGCCTTGGCTATAGCGAATCTCGTCTACTGTCCGGGGCCGTATACTATGGGGTAGAAAACCTCATCTAAATCTGGAAGGAAACCAGTTCCTCATAGGGACGTAACAAGATACAAAGAGACAAGCCATATATAAATACTGAATAAAATAAATACAATAAAGGGTGTGCTAGGCAATCTAAGTGAATGCAATATGAGAACAACTGTGAGTATATGAGAAGGTGTAGGCTAAACATATGCTGACGTAATTTACCAGTCGTGACAACCGGCTAGTATATGCCACACATGTCTCCTATAACACGGGCGCAGGAATACAGTAACGTCCAACATTCTATAGAGTATGATATCTGCAATATCATCAAGTTACGTCCCACACTCTACAGAACGTGGTATCAGTAATATATATAAATACGTCCGTATCACTCCGTCGAGTGCGGTATCAGTGTAAAGGAGTGGGGTGTCCCATATGCCTACCAGTCGTCCTCCCCTCCCAATGTAGATATACCCGTCAAATAATTAATACGCATATCCCTTATCTAAATGCCAAGTCTCTAAACTGAAATAGTCCTATATTTCTTGTTAACCATGATGCATGTCACATGGGGCGATAGCTAGTCAATCACGCGAACACGCATTCCAATATGAGATTTATCACTAAGAGTACGTGTAAAAGTGTCAGGTCTTGGAAGATAACAGGATATCCTCCCATAGGGTGAGTCTACTAATGACTAAGTCAATGTATACCAATCCTCGACGTATTCCGTCGAATGCACCCGAGACAACCTCAGACGCACACAGTTGTATAAGACAGAACAACAAGCATACAATACAGCATTTGCATAATTTAAATTAGACAGCAAAATATAGCAAGGTATCTTGCCTGAGTCTTCGAGAGATGAATGCCAAAAGCCTGTTCCGGTAGCGTCTCCTGACTGATCCAAAGACCCTAGACAACAATATAACACAATAATACAGGCATCAGATACTACGCCTTATCTACGTACGGTTAAAACTCTACTCTTGAATACTTGTCGCGAGTTCACTATTGCTCGAGTACAGCGTCACGTGTGCACGTAGCTAGAGTGTACACGAGTGTTGTCTTCGGTTAACAGGTACCTCGGGACAATAATTATCCAGTTACGATTATCTATGATTTATGTTCTATGCGAACACCTGTCTTTGGTTTCTATATTCAGTGCACGTGGTTTATGACCAGACGTTAAATTAACTAAAGTCCTTTATGACAGGTATCATGGTTAAGGAATTTTCTATTTATTAACAAATTCTATTCTGGTTAATCATTAAGCCATCATCATTTTAATTAGGGTTAGGAAGGTTGTGTTTCAACTATGATTCTCGACACACAGACCCAACGATCATTCATGGACACGATACGTGGTGAGATGGTTGGAACACAAGAAAGGAACTGCTGGAGGACGAGTACCTGTTCAATAGGACGTAGGGAGTCTGCTCCTTCGACAAGGGTGTCTCCGGCAGCGTGGATGGGTCACCTCGCGGGTGGTGGGACAGTCGGAGTAGGACAGTACTCTGGTCGGGGCAGTCGGCTAGTATGCAGTGCTCCGGTCGGGGGAGCAGTCGGGCTGGGCAGTGCAGCCGGTCGGGGGAAGCAGTCGGCTTACAGTACAGCCGATCGGGGGAGCAGTCGGGCTGGGAGCGGCGGCTGGAGCAGTCGGTCAGGGAGCGGGCGGCTGGAGCAGTCGGTCAGGGAGCGGCGGCTGGAGCAGTCGATCAGGGAGCGGGCGGGGTTGAGGGGTCCGGCCGACAGGGAGGTTTGTGTAGATAGGGTCGACTAGGGTTTGGAGAGGGTTGTGATTGTTTTATTAGGGTTTTAAGGGAGAGACTTCATATATATATATGTGTGTGGAAGTTGTGGGCTAGCCTCGGCTTGGGCCTATCTGGACTCATTGAGGTGGGCTGGTCTAAGTGTTGCTTGAGGTGAAATTAGCCTTAATTAAAATTAAATTACAAACTTAACTAGGTAATTCCTAATGTATTGAAAACATAAGGAACTAGATTTTTGAGTGGTACACAGGAGTCGTGGCATAACGGCTTGGTGTAGACTGATACCTAATTTGGGTAGTTGGAATTTGGGGTGTGGTTGATCTCAAATGAAAATACTCAAATAAATCCTACTTTTGATGAGGGGGTTTACAAGATGGACGCATGCTGGTTGGTTATGTGGACAAGAGTCCATGCCAAATAAGGAATATGCCGCATGGAAGTCTCGGTCGCATATGGTGTTGGCCGCATAAGAACTTTCTATTCTCCAGATAATAAGTTCTGTCATGGCGAAAAAGCTCCAAAATTTATAAAAAAATATTCTTCGTCAAAAATTTATTTTTACTCTGAATCAAGTGAACTAAAAGCCAAAATGCTCGAAATTAAATGCTCCATCAATCACAAAAAATGTTTTTTTCTAATATCATGTTTTAATATATAAAAACCAAGAAAAACTTTGGAACCCTTAAAAACCCTAACTTTAATACTCAGATCTACTCAAAACAGTTTACAAAAACCAAAAACTCCAAGAACTAAAACTAATGAGAATATCAAGGATAATATTTCCCTTCAAACATATTTTTATTACTACATATATGCAAAAATACAAAAATCTAGAATTCACCACTTGGAGCAAGATGTACTTGCCTTAATGGACTAACAAACCTCTTCCTAGAACTAAGTCTAGGGCTAGGGCTTAGGATTTCGGTTGGGAGCTCTTGAGGGAAGAAGGAAGAGAAAATAAGAAGTAAAGGAATAGAAAATAAAAGGGAGAACAGAGAAAGAGGAGTATATATACACAAGAAAAAATGGTATTCTAGTCATGACTAATCCCCATGCAATCCTAACCATCCAAGATAAGCTTAGTGGTTCCAAAAGTGAACCGGGTCAGATATCCATCCTACATACAGGTCCTAGTACTGGTTTATGGTAATTGCCAAGGTGTTCACTACTAGTCTCGGGTTATCTTCCTAAATTAACAGAAAAATAATTAAATAAAATACAACATAATTAACTAGAACCAACATGTAAAATATAGCATGAATACATCTATAGGGAGAATTTTTCAGTATCTCAAATTCAAGAATACCAAACCTGGAACGGGTGTGACACCTGGTCAAGATGGATTAAAGGGTTGTTTCTTTAGGGAGTATTGGAGCATTATCATAGTTGATATTATGGATGATGTTCGTGCATTCTTCGAGGGATTAAGCTACCCAAAAGCGATTTCGAGCACTAATCTTGTGCAGCTTCCTAAAGTACAGAACCCGAAGACATTTTCAGATTATAGTCCCAAAAGTTAGCGTAACTTTCTTAATAAGATCATTGCAAAAATTAATGCTAACAGGATGGGGGATATCCTGCCATCAATTATATCTAAGAAGAAGTATGAATTTATGAAGGAGCAAAAAATCACGGACAACATTCTACTTGAGCTAGTTAGCAAAATGGGCTCGGATAAGAGGGGAGTAATGGTCGATATGGAGAAAGCATACGACAAATTGGATTGGCAAGTGGCCATTAGGGTGATGAGGCACTTCGGATTCTCAAAAACCTGGATTGACATCATTTAGAGATCAGTGAGTTCTAACTAGTTCTCGGTGGTTATCAAAAGGGTAGCATCAGGATTCTTCCAAGCTTTCTGAGGTGTTAGATTGAACGATCCTCTGTCGCCCTCTATCTTCATCATTTCCTCATAGGTTATCTGTCACAATCTTATCCGAAAGAGCCAAAGATCGTGACTTCTCTGTTATAGTGCTACTAATGGCTGCTTGGTGATCTCTCATCTTGCTTATGTCGATGATCTTCTTATTTTCTCATCAGGGGACAAGAGAGCGGTCCATAAAATTGGTAAATTTCTTAAAAATTATGAGAAGGGTATGGGGCAAAAGATGAACAAAGATAAAATTAGCATTTATGTCCATAATAACACCGCAACTTCTAAGATGGAGGAGCTTGGAGATATATTGGATTTTGTCATCAAAAAGCCGCCTTTTATGTACTTGGGATGACCTATGGCTTATTGGAAGTAGAGGGTCTTGCTCTTTGAACACCTGGTCTCATCTAGTAGAAGCAGCATTTCAGGATGGCATCTTAACTCTCTTTCAACTGGGGGTAAGCTAATTTTGATAGGTCATGTTTTTTGTTCTATGCCTATTTATAATCTTTCATTGTGTGACCCGCCTAAGAAAGTTTTGGAAGTCATCTGGAAACTTTTTAATAGCTTCTTTTAGGGGAACTCAGGGGAGGTCCGAGGAGGAGATGGGCAAGTTGGTCGACCATTGCTAGGGAAACGGAAGATGGAAGGATGGGAGTGAGAATTCTTAGGGGTTGTGGTGGAAGCATTCTCTATCAAGTTATGGTGGAAGCTGAGGATTCGTTCTTTCTTATAGAGCTCCTATATGAGGGTAAGATATTTGTATCATGCGTATTCAGTAGCGGTAGGGGATAACAGCAATGCTTTGCCAGTATAGAGGAGGCTTCTGTAGGAGAGAGATTGGGGAGAACCATTCGTTAAGTTGGGTTTAGGGGATGGGTGTTCTAACCCTTTCTCGGAAGATTGGATACGAGCGAGATTCACACTTCCTCAGGTGCGTCAAAGATGGCCTTGTAGTATCCGGGACTTTTGAACGGAGGAGGGGCATTAGGATGAACACAGGATCAGGAAGGGATTGGGAGACGCAACCTGGATAGCGATTGAGGCCTTGGAAATCCGTATTATTGACTCTCCAGATGTGCATAGGTGGGCTCTTAATGGGGACTGCTCCTTCTCTATAAAGTTGGACTGGAGATTGGTAAGAGGCTCTCCCACTAGGGACCTAGCGGCACCTAAATGCTAGCACCCTCATATCCCATTGAAGTGGTCGGTTCTTGCTTGGAGAGCTAACAAAGGAAAGATTCCTACAGATGATGTGTTGGGCCCTCACTGATACTCTTTGGCATCGAGATGTCACTGCTGTGACTCTTCGGAGGTGGAGACATGGATAACGTTTTCGTTGGAGGAGGGGCAGCTTTTTATAT
The DNA here is from genome assembly GCA_036927795.1 of Iris macrosiphon. Lineage (NCBI taxonomy): Eukaryota > Viridiplantae > Streptophyta > Magnoliopsida > Asparagales > Iridaceae > Iris > Iris macrosiphon. The sequence goes on from JAYESA010000007.1 coordinate 85,581,031, forward strand.
GTGGAGATTCTTCGGTAGTTGGATGCACACCCGGGTTACGGGGTACCCTCTGGGGGTCAGATTGGAGGATTGGTGGTGGGGTCCTTATTTAGCATTTTGGCAGGTTATGGAGACGACTTTTTGTTGGACTCTGTAGAAAAATAGAAATAAAGCCAAGTACGAAGGTTACTGTTTTTCTAACTCTCTTTTGGTTAAGGAAGTCAGTAGACAAGTGTGCAAAGTTATAGTGAAATACAAGATACATAATGATTTGGTGGAAGTCTTTCAGGACTACGCGATCGGTTGATTTCGGGAGAGCTTGTAGTTTTTGGTTTTGGGACCCTGTGCAACCTTGGCCTTAAGACCATCTTGTGTTATTTTATTTTTTTGTCGGGTTTTTAGTTTTGGTTTTTGGCTCCCCATTGTAATTGGTTTACGGCCATGTTGCATATATATATATATATATATTAACAAACTCCTTCTTCTTTATTCATGAAACCAAGGAAACAAGTTACAGATGGCTTAAAAATAACAGGTGAACTCTCATACTTGCAATGTTCCTTGTTGCAGAATATTTGGAACCGGCGGCTTCAAGTGCCGACAAGCCGTAGTAATCTTCCTGATCTGCCTCTGCACCTCCATGATGAGTTGTTGAGCATTGAACTTGTACCCCTCATACCTCCACTTGTTAGGATTCTTCCAGATGACCCAGCAAATCGCATCTACCGTGAGTTACTTCAGGTGATTGTTTCTTTTCTGCTACCATCGTTGGAACAACTGAAGGATCCCCATAACCTTACCACGAATATGGAAGGCACTATGGAAATATGTCCAAATCTATTTGGGCAATTTGCCTTCATCATAGATATGGAGGATCGTCTCCGAAGCAGGATCAACACAGCAATGACACATCGAGGGTAAAGGGTTTCCGATATTTTAAACGCTATCATCTGTAGAAAGCTTATTATGTAGAATCCTCCATAATAGAATGGACCACTTAACTAGTAGACATAAGTTCCATATATTCTTAAACTGCAGTTGTTTTGGGAATGTCACCCAAGTATGACTCCACATTGAAGAGACAGAGAAGCTCCCTGCATTTCTCGGTGCCTATGTGATTATGTCTTGGCCCGATTGAATACCTATGCCAATGTCCAATATCTCCTGAGCTATATCCTCTTCTAGCAAGATGATAATCCGGGGTATATCCCACTCTCCTCTAGGAGTAGCAAGCTCCTTAATATGTCGTAGATGGGAGTTACCAAAATCTTGTGCTATAAAACCCGTGTGTAGCCATTATTCGAAGAATAGATTGGAGGTTCCATCATTCACCTACAGACGAATGTATCTTTCCTCTAGTTCATGACCCTTGAACAGCCTACACCATATCTGGGATGTTCTTGAGACCTCCACCTTGTTGGGACGAAGCCAAGGATTATACTTCGCCTTCATGAACCTTGTCCATAAGGTTTCTTGTTTATGTAATTTCTACCACAACTTTACCATGAATGCGTCCTGCACCTCTTGCAGTCGTCGAATTCCCAAAGCACCCTTATCCTTTGGCCTGGCCACTCTCCTCCAGCTTAACCATGATCGCTTTTGAATGCGATCTTCCCCCCCCATATATATATATATATATATATATATATATATATATATATATATATATATGACTGGGACGGAAAGAACACAATGGGCGGAGGGTCGGTTGAGATGGCTAGAGTAGGTAATGGTGATGATGGGTTGGTGATGGTGGTCTTGTGGAACAATAACGGTAAAGGGAAGAACATAATGGACGGAGGATCGGATGAGTTAGTTTTGCATCAAGTGTCAAGGCACGATCGTTCTAGGCCTCAGGCAATGGCTCAGACGTTGGGTAATGGTAATGTTGGTGGCATCAGGGCTTAAAGATATGGTATTGCAGCTTATGATGTATTGTACCAACGAACGTCGAGAAACAAGTGAGGCCTGGCTCATCAGACTGTCACAGAGTACTCGTGTTGGATGCATGGATGTGACATGGATCATGGACGTGATTTCTCTTCATGTGGGAGTAATTCTGGCATTCTGGATTATGCAAAGGATGGTTAGGGATGCGATGAAGTTGATGACACGAGCGGTAGGGTGCAAGGAGAGTTGGACTAAGGTGTTGTCGAGGGAGGATAGCTTGTAAGATCATTTCCTCAGGAAGAGTTCGGGTGGCGAATATAGTGAACCCAGCGGGTTCTGTGCAACAAGAAGGCTCCGTCATGCCGCTGCGGTATGGGCTTCTTGCTGGGTAAGTGAGAATAAGGCAAGCAAACAGAAAATGCCTGGGTAAAGGAGTGGACCGTTATTTCAAATCCAAAACTGTTGTTTATTTTAATTAAAGAAAAAATAAAATAATTGGAAGTGTAATCATCAGTTAGAAAGTATAAGAGTCATGTTCATTACTATAGAATTAAAGTTATGAATTTAGTGACTCTTGGTATAGTTGTACAGCCTATAAAAAGGTCATTGTATCTCTCATCTCATCTAGCTAAATTAGAGTAAAAGTGGTATAATATCTTAGTTCCACTTCTCCACTTTATATCCAACTATCTTCTCCATCCTATAAACTAAGTGTATAATATTTGTTCCCTGACGTATATTTAACAGTTGTATCAGAGCGCAGAATGACCTCGAACATAGTCCAGCAAAAAATTTCTAGATTATCAAAGGATAACTATGATTCATGGTCAATCCAAATGAGAGCCTTGTTTGGATCTCAAGATATGTAGGAAACCATTACAAATGCTTTTTTGGAACCCACTATTAAGGAAGAAGCTGGATATAATGATGAGAACAAGAAAGCTCTTAGGGAGCATAGAAAGAAGGATAAAAAGTTTTGTTCCTACTCTATCAAGGGTTGGACAATGCTACCTTTGAAAAAAGTTGCCGAAGAAACAAGTAAACAAGCATAGGAGATCTTAGTTTCTATCGTCAAAGACGATGATCGGGTGAAGAGGGTCTGTCTCCAAGTATTACGAAACGAGTTCGAAGATATTCATATGATGAATAGATAATGTTTGCCCGATTATTTTTCAATTTTTTCTAGTAATCGTGAATGTCTTAAAGAGTAACAATAAGAAGATAGATGACATTCATGTCACTGAGAAGGTAATTCGATCCCTTTCCTCCAAAATTTAGTATATAGTTGTAGCTATAAAATAGTCTAAGGACTTGGAGAAGCTTACAATTGAGAAATTATTGAGATCACTTCAAGTACATGAGCAAAGGATGCATAAGCATACTAACCATGCAGTATTGAAATAAGCATTAGAGTAAAAAATGACTCTAAATGATCAAAGAAAATATAGCTTCAATTGTGGTTGTGGTAGAGGCCGCATATGTAGTACTTATCAACAATCTAGCTATGGTAAGCAGGAGAATCAAAACTCCAGAGGTAGGGGATGAGGATGAAACCAAGGAAGAGGAAGATCCTATAGACATGGAACCACTGGAAATATCCAATGCTATAACTGCAAGAACTTTGTACATTACGCCTCCAACTATTGGTACAAAAATAATGATCAAGAAAATATTGCAGAAGCAACAAATCGTGTGTAGGTAACGATTATATCCTATTCCTTGCTCAAGATGATTCAGATACTCAATATGAAAATTGGTACTTTATTTCTGGTACAATAAATCATATGTATGGAAAGAAAGATCTATTCATATAACTCAATGAAGGAGTTCATGGAAATATGAATTTGGTAGACTCCTCTAAGTTCTTAGATGATGGCAAAAGGATAATACAAATCTATCTAAAGGATGGTAAGAAAGGGTATATCTCTGATGTTTGTTATGTGTCTAACATGAAAAGCAATATTCTCAGCATTTGGTAGCTCCTGAAGAAGGGATACAGCATATATATGAAAGTTACTGTCTTATCTTGAGAGATATATATGGAAGAAGTATAGCCTATGTCCAAAAAAGAAGAAATTGAATGTTCCCACTATATCTTAACACAAAGTCAGAAAAGTGTTTCTATAGACCTAAGGAAGGCGAGTCATGGAAGTGGCATCTTCACTTTGGTCATCTTCATTTCAGTAGTTTAAAGTTGTTATCTTCATCAAGCATGGTGCATGGGTTACCAATGATTGAGCCACCATGCAACACTTATGAAGGATGTATACCCAGCAAGCAAGCACGACTTCCTTTTCCTAGAGGGAAATCTTGGAGAGCAACAAACGACACCACTACAACTATTTTATACTGACATATGTGGACCATTAGAGCCCTTATCGTTCGGACGTAATAAATATTTTATTACTTTCATTAACAAGTTTAGAAAAAACATTGGATTTATTTTCGTAAAGAAAAGTCAGATGCCTTTTTTGTATTTAAGAACTTTAAAACTCTTGTTGAAAATCAAAGTGGTTATAAGCTTGTAACTCTCCACTCTGATCGAGGTAGAGAATACACCTAGAAAAAATTTGAGTATTGCAGGCAATAAGGCATAAATCATCAATTTACTGATGCGTACACCCCACAACAAAATGTGATCATCAAAAGAAAGAATCATACCATTCTAAACATGACAATAACTATGCTCAAGGAGAAAGGACTACCGAAGCAATTCATGGCGGAATGTATGGCGTGCTCAACTTATGAACTTAACTGTTGTCCTAATAAAAGTGTCAAACATATGACACCTCAAGAGGCGTGGAGCGGCTAGCCAAGTGTTGCACACCTAAGAATATTTGGGTGTATTGCATATTCACATATTCTCATATTCCCAAGTCCAATAGGAAGAAGCTTAATGATCGTGGTGAGAAATGATTCTTTATCAGCTATTGTGAGGAGTTAAAGGCATATAAGCTCTAAAATCAACTAATAAAGAAATTAGTGGTTAGTCAAGATGTTATCTTTGATGAAGATAAAGTATGGAACTGAAGTGATGAAGAGAAGCCAAAGAGCAACATGTGCTTAAAGAACCCGAAGGGCCTTTGCTAGAAGTTTTACCAGCTATGCCACCATCTCCTCAACATGCCACACCCTCTCCTACAAGAACCACTCCTAGTTCTGGTGTATGTAGTAGCAGCAGACCTTCTATACATCAGGGTTCCATCAAAATGACAAGTCTTAGAGATATTTTTTAGAAGACAGAAGAAGACGGAAAGACAAATCGTTTCTGCTTATATGTTTACCACGAGCTTCTCATCTTCCAAGAAGATATAGAAGAAGATTGTTGTCGATCAGCAGTGGAGGAGGAGATATATGTTATTTAAAAAAATAATACTTGGGATTTGATAACACTTTCAATAAATCAAAAGGCTATTGGCGTGAAGTAGATGTACAAGATCAATCATATTGCTAAAGGTGAATTTCTTGATAGAAGACAAGATTAGTAGCCAAAGGCTACCAAAAAAATACAATATTGACTATGAAGAAGTTTTTGCAATAAGTTGCAAGACTTGACAAAGTAAGATTATTGATCGCACTTGTCGCTCATCACAACTTGGAAGATATACCAGCTTGATGTCAAGTTAGCCTTTCTCAATGACATCCTTGAAGAGGAAGTGTATATAAAACAACCTGAAAGATTTATAGTGAAAGCAAAAGAAAGCAATGTGTACCATCTAAAAAGGCATTATATGGCTTAAAGTAGGCGCCAAGAGCTTGGAATGCACGCATCGACAATTATCTCCATCATAATATCTTCACTAAATGTCCTTATGAGTGTAAACACCTAATTCCAGGAGAGAGATATTTTTATCTTTTTACATAGAATAATATTGTGATAATAATAATTTTTGTTAATTATATCATATTAACTTTTGCTATTTATATTGTATTGGTTAGTATTGGTTTGTTTAGAATGGACTAGTGTTAGTAGACTTAGTAGTGACCTTGTTTTAGTTCATGACATAGCCAATTACATTAATTATTTGAGTTAGTTAATAAGTTTAGACTAATGACCTGAGTCATTAGTTAGTAATGACTAGATTAGACCTATTAAACCTATTTAGACTCGAGGATAAAATATTCTTTCTTTAGGATTAGTGGATCCTCTTTATGAGAGAGTAGAGGGGGGCATTTAAGTCCTTGTAAACCAACCTAACCGAACCATAACTATAATAAATAGTGGCTGGCCCCCTCCATATATATAAACTACTTATTTGATATATTTATTAGCCTCTTTTATGCTACATTAGTTCATCCCCAATTATTTCTCCAATTTGAGAAGAAACCCCAATCACATTCATTCCCATATCAATTCTATACCTCTAAATTTATATTCCAAAGGAGGCTATGAGCTTAGTTGCAATGAGCACTTGAGGAGGGAAGCATTGGCTTGATGCTTGTGTCTATTTTTTGTCCACTTGAGGAATTCATTAGCAATACATCTCCCAATAGGTATAAATTTTATTTTCCTACAAACTTTTAATCTAATTGATGTAATAAACCTATAGGGACTATCCCATGGCTAAGGGCTACTAATTGGAAGAGGAATTAGGACCTAATAAATATTATTTTGATAGTTACATTGTATTTTGTGCCCAATTTAGAGAAAATCTGAGATTGGTGCACCAAGTATTTATTATTTGGTCAATTAGACTAAAGTGACATAAGATTGGCTGTGTGTGGCTAGATAAGTATCCATAATTGGATACAAGTAGCACACATCATTATACGCCATAATATGGAGTGATGTTTGAGTATTTTTTTCTTTGTACACTTGTGATACACATGTCAATTTTTTTACATTACATTATAGTAGCTATTAATGGTGTTAGTTATACTCTAGTATATATATTAGATATGTTTTCATAGTTTTGGGAGTATTTAGTAAGGAGTAGAATGAGTATCATGAGAGTATCCTATATTTGTTTGAGTATCACAAGGTGTGCACTATAGGTGTTTGAGGATTTGCCTATACTAGTGTGTGTTGGTTTATCATAGTGCATATGTTAGGGTGTGAGCTATGGTGTTTGTGCACTTGTGATAGGTTATGTATGGAAGATTATGAATTGATATCTAGGGTGTAAGGGGGTGTTAGTTTAGATGTTGAGTGAGATATTTTTAGTTTCAGTTGGACAATGGTAGTAACAATGTACACTTGTGCACTGGTACTCGATTGTAATTCTTGCAGTAGGAAATGCATAAGGTTGGTATATCAGAGTGTTTGGTGATAGAGGGGAGGGTAGTTACCTGGAGTTGGGGTGCTTTCTTATAAATGTGCAAGACCAGTAGTAGGCCTTGGCAATATATGGGTGGATGTTCAGGTATTGGGGATGTGCTCGAGTGTGGAGATTGATGTAAGCACCTGGGCAGTGATGATCTCAAGTGTAGGGCCAGTGTGCAGGGGATTGAATGTTCAAGAGCTTGTGACGGTAAGTAGGAATGGGGTATCTGTGGAGTGTATGTAGTGAGGGTGTTAGGAACTAGTGAAATATTAGTATAATTTTAGGGGGAGGTTGGTTGTGTGTGATGAACTTGGGGGTTGTTTTCTTAGACTGCAAGGTATGTTAGATGGGGAGTGAATGAGTGTCTAGTTGTGTTATATTATGCTAGGATTGATTTGGTTAGTTGTGTATCTAATGAGGAGTGCATTTGTGTGGAAGATTGGATGGACTGATCAGCAGGTTGAATGGAAAACAGTTTTGTTCAGGTCTTGATTTGCAATACAACGGTAGGGTGGCTGTTGGGTTCATGGGGAGGATGCAGTGGAAAGGGTAAAAACCTGTTGGGTTCAACGGTATGTTAGATGTGCTCGATTAAAGTAGGAATGTGCAGTTTGCACAGTTTTTTGGCACATATGTGCATAAGTCTTGAGTATCAGTGAATGTTAAGGAGAGTGGGTGGAGTGTGGAGTATTATGTAAGATTTGTGGGGGTGTTAGAGTAAGGAAAATAGAAAGGGAGTGTGTGCAACAACCAGGGTATAGGGGTTTTAGTATACTGTTTGGTGCAAAAGAGAAAAGAGTGATTGGGTAACTGTATGGAGCTGAGATATGTGGTACCAGGTAAGTATCTGGTGGGATCCATTATAAATTTTGTGGGTATTAATGCACAATTAGATAAGTGCATTGCCATCTGGAACTGGAAAAGGGTGTTGCACCCTAAGTTTTAGAATATGTACAAGTGTACACCACTTGAGCACAAGTTTAGGGTGTATGTACACACTTGTGGGTGTGGTGTTGAGGGGTTAGTACAATCTGTGTTGGAGTATCAGCTTAGTGTCAGGGCATGGTACAGAGGTATTAGTATTAATGTTTAGTGATTAGTAGTAAACCTAGGTTTGGATATTGACTTAGATATTCGATTTGATTATGAGATACCCTTAAGTTTATATAATGTTATACATTTTGACATATAAGTTATAGTTATTAAGCTAAGTATTAGAACATCGAGTTTAGGATGTTAGGTACATTATGGTGATGGGGTTGTCACCAAGGTATTAGTTATAGGGTTGTGTTAAGGTATTACCAATACACTAGTATGGGTAAATAGAATACCAATACCTCAAGGTATGCTAGGTAAGTTAAGGTAATGGATTAGTTAAGATAATATAAGATAATGATTATATAGAGTCTATATTGTAAATATAGGACATATAATATAGTTTATTAAAATAGAATTAGTTAATAATAGCTAGTATGAACCTAGAATCAAGGTAATACCTAGTTTTGACCAACAAAACCTAGTTTAGCAAGGTATTGACCTAGTTTAACTAGTTTGACTTAGTTTGACCTAGAGACCTAGTTTCAAGCTAGTATAGCATATTTATGTTTCCAAAATACTGTTTGACTTGTAATTCATATATAGGTCAATGTGACACTTGTTCGAACCCCGATTTGTATTATTTTCTCAGGACCACAGGTGAGTACATTCTCTGATAGTTTTATTTATTTGACATTTACTATAATTCTTGTTTATAGTATTATTTTACCATATTCCTCGATATAATGGATACACGTGTCATGACCCGCACCCGGTGTAGGGATGCAAGTCAAAAATAACGCCCAAGCCTACGCCACAGCATCGGCAGTAGAACGCTGTCTTGGTTAACTATACCTTCTAAATATCTCACAATAATATAAAATCTACCAACAATATCTCACACAAAACTCAATCACAATCTAAAGCAGGAGAAGATATCAAGGAAGTTTAACATAATTATTTATATTATATATAAAAATACTAAAGAAACAATAAACAAACTATCAAATATGAGCCGAAAACAAATCCGGTACTAAAGTGCTAAAGAAACTAACTATGAAAAAAAACTAGTGATCCGGATAAACCTCCCGGCAATCACTCCAGAACTAGTGGTTCCAAGTCTACACCATCTATAAGTCGAAGTCCATAGTATGTCAGACACCAATCTTCCGGATCCTCTAAAAAATATTTTTCAGTCAGGAATGGAGCAAAGTACTTCTCTAACAGCAATTCTAAATCAATGATATAAACTATGTAACAGTAAATAAATATGAATATACAAGAAGCAATAATAGATACAAGAGATATACAATAAAGAAAATACTATAAATAAATACGAGAATGAACAATATGACAATGAACAAGAATACTAATGACTAAGTGTGTGAGTACTAGCTTTAAGATGTGATCGACTTGGAAACTTGCACAGGGAAACTTGTACAGGAATAATGGCCTGGTTAGTCATACGTGCAGTGTATGACCAACACTCATAGGAAAATACTTGCACAAGAAGGGTATGATCACATATCTACACTAAAATACTCCCTAACTTGACTGGTATAGGAGATCCAACCATGGTACGCTATGGCACGGGATTCCCCAAGAAGATAGCGACTCTTTCCGAGAATTAGTGTCAGTACATGTACAAGATAATCAATGAAACAAGGCTTGCACAAGATACACCATATACCAAGGAATAACATCTCATGACGAGATTCAGATATACCAATCTGTGTAACCATCATGTCAAGAAAATATAGATTTCTACACTAGATACAATGAGCATAGAGGATATCATAAATGAGAAACTATCAGAGAATGTACTCGCCTGAAGTCCGGTGAATAGTCTCACAGATGTCTGATACGGTGCCTCGAAGACCTAGATATGGAATAAAACATCAATACATGGTTCTGGAAAAAAATAAGTTAAAATAGTCACACATAAGTCAAAGAGCCATTTTTAAGTCAAAATAGTCAAACTAGGTCAACTCTAAGTCAAACTGGTCAAACTTGGTCAAACTATCTATTTCTAGGTTACATGAGTCTATCTCAATGATGTTGGGTTCATACACTATAAATCTAGCTCATACAAGCTAAAAGTTAGGACACTAAGATACCGTATCTCAGGATACGCAAAGAAGGGATAAATATAACACATATGTACCTATCAAACAATATTAAATATATAAATCATAATTATAAATATTAAATGGATACCTTGGTTTTGAACCAACTTGGTATCGCACAACTAACCCTAATATTGATACCCAAACCCAATACCTTGGGTATCCTCAATTACCTTGATACTTACCTTGGTATTTCAAGGTAATTGCCAAAACTTCATATATATACTAACTACCCAATAATAACTATATGCTAACAACCTACTACTAAAAATATAGTATAGTAATACATAAATACTAATTAGGAATATATATATATATATATATATATATATATATATATATATATATATATATATATATATACACCAATACCATATTTATATCTATTATTTATAAATAATTCATAATTATATATATAACCGCAAAACTGTCGCTGAAAAGTCGCTGCTGTCGTTGCTGAAACTGTTGATACTGCTGCTAATACTGCTGTTGTTGCTACGGTTACTGCTGTTGTTGCTAATACTGCTGCTGCTGTTGTCGCTGAAGGCTGCTGTTGTTGCTAATGCGCTGCTACTGCTGTAGCTGAAGCTGCTGCTGTTGCAAATGCGCTGCTGCTGTTGCTAATATTGTTGTCGCTGAAGCTGCTGCTGTTGCAATGTGCTGCTGAAGCTGCTGCTGTTGCAATGTGCTGCTGCTGCTGTTGCTAATGCGCTGCTGCTGTCGCTGAAATGTTCTTGCGGCTGTCGCTAAAAGCGTTGCCCCCCCCCCCCTCTCTCACTCTTATGCACCAAAATATATACAAATGTATATACTAATATATATACTAACTACATATATTTATATATATATACATGGTTATCTATATATATGTATATACATCTCTACAATAATACATATAGTATAACATACACATATTGTATCATATACATATTTACTCATAACATCACATATACGTACACATACATATATATATATATATATATATAATCATGAATGTATACATATAATTATAACATACGAGTATATATATATATATATATATATATATATATATATATATATATATATAACTTATATAAATATACTACAATATATATATACACTACTATAATTAATAGCTATTACATAAGTAAAAATATAGCTAGATATATATATAACACATAGGTAAATAGATATATGATACACTAACACATAAATATATATATATATATATATATATATATATATATATATATATATATATATATATACATAACACAATGACTAAGAACAAATGGGAAAATAGATCTAGAAATAAAATGCACAACACATGGAGTGTATCTCACCCGTATCATACTAGATCTATGATACGCTTGCGACACGAGTCAATCACACATCCAAACGTACCCTGAAGAACACGAGCAAGTATAATATATTATTTATGAACAATACGAAAATTCAAACACAAATCTACGTGTCCGTGTCAAAATATGACATGTACAAAGTCCCGTGTCGGAGGAAAAATCCCAAATCAACACGTATCACCAAATTTTTGGGATACGACCTACACGTACCCAATTGTGGACACGACACTAGCCCCAAATACACAAACATATGCCAAATTAATCTATAGGACCAATTGACACACACAACAAGTGTCAATCTCGGAATTCTCCCAAAATTAACACAAAAAGCACCATAACTTTCTCAATAGGGCTCCTATGAACACAAAACCAAATCCTATGCGTAGCCTATGTATATGGGTTGATTTCTCATGATTAAATCTCATATTTAGAACCTAAATTAAGGAAAAAACTGAATTGTACCTATTAGGAGATGGATTCTCAATAAAACTTTCAAAATTGGTAAAATAAACCTTCAACTTGTAGATCCTTGCTCCTCTTTGTAGATCCTTGCTTCCTCCTCCTAGATCCTTGCTCCACTAGTCTTCAATGGTGATTTAGGATAAAATTGGATGGAAATTTGGTAGGGATTTGATGCAATTTGGTTGAGAGAAAATCTAGATCTAGATTTGGAATAAAAAATAAAGCGAGAGAAAGTTTTATCCCCTTTATATAGGCCTCACTTGCCCCTCCCTCAAGATACTATGTAAAGTCTAAAATGCTCCTTGGGGCCTCTCACGAACAAATTAATTAAGGAGGAAAGGTTCTAGTCTAATGGGTTTAACATAATTAATCATCCTCCTAATGATTGGGCTTCTAATTATTGGGCTCAATTATAACTAGAATTAAATGTTGGTCCATTAGTCTAAACTAAACTAGTTAGGTCCACTAAACAAGTCCAAAAATAAATCTAACATGCTAATAATAAATAAATAATACAATAAATAAATATTCAAGATGTACAATATTTAATTAATTATCAAATGACTAAAATATCCTTTCCTAGAAAATGTGGTAGTGACAATTCTACCCCCCTTAGAATAATTTTGTGCTCGAAATTAAAACTCTCACCCCTCTCTCTTAGGCCAGTCATATCCTATTCATACAAATCTTATTATGGTCAAACCCCATCAATCACAGTCTAAAATAGTATATATCCTATAACATACAATCCTACTATTCTACTGAAAGAGAAATTATACTTGGATATAGTCTTTTAACTATCATGAAATCAGTCTCTGCCCTACTGGGGTGTCTCCCTCTACTAGTACGGGATAACCTGCTATGCCACATATGGCCTATTCCATCACACACTAAGCATTCACTAATCATCAACCTAGTCAAGATATACTTAATACTGATGGTTACCAAATACTAGTGATATACTCTAATTCTAGGTCATGGACATGTTTAACTTACTGGCACTTGCTACTTAGGATACTAAACAAAACACAGTTAAGATACTACCTCCTTGTTCTGTTTTAATCACCAAAATTTCTCAATCATTCTCTTGCAAGGAACACTTGTATACCTTTTCAATCATGTGTTTTATTAGCACACCCCCGTCCAACTTTAATACTCCCAATTGGATGTCTTACTTAAATCTTGTTACACAAGGCACTAGCTCTCATATGTATTTTTAGATGACATCCTCATACCAAGTTACTCGTGTCTCTCCTCTATGTTATTATATTAGTTACTAAAATACTTGCCTAAACTTTCATAATACATGAGGTACTCCATCTCTTGTTACTAGGGTATCTCTTTCTATCTGATACTAGGTGCAACTCATCCTCTAACATTTGTTAATCATCTTAAATTCTCATATGTACATTAGTATCACAATACATACACAATTATCTTCTAGTCATTACAACACCATGACATCTCACAGGTATCCTTATACTCTTCGAACTATTCTCTGATACATACGACCTATATAATCAAATTTAGCAAGGTATTATACTTACTTACTTATATATATATATATATATATATATATATATATATATATATATATATATATATATATATATATATATATATATATTGTCTCCCTCCTCTACTGCTTGGGTCACTTGTACTATTACTCCCAAATATTTTTTTATCCATATTAACTAATACACCAATCTAATGTCATTATACAAGGTACTTAATGTTACTAGCACATTACTCAACTAATCCCTGATATAGAAATACTAGCACTCTTGATATAGTAACACTAGCTTCCTAACTACACAACATATGTCCTTAAGGTTCTAGGATACTAGCTTCATTATTAGATCACCTCATCATACTCACTAGAAATTATGATCACTTGCATCCAATGAACTAGTTATTAACTTCTATAATACACACATTTTACTTCACTCTCAAAGGCAGACATATGGTTCCATATCTCTGTTGATATATATGTATCTCTCCTCAATCCTTACAAACGGATACACAAATCAGTGATGCACTACATATCTTCCATGAGGATATTTCTTAACCCATGACATAATATTAACACTCCAGCTTCCACTTTCTGATACTCATGAACTTCTACACTGACACTTATCATCCACTGTGCATCCTGCACACAATTTTTAGACACTCTTCCACCTATTGCTTCCACCACATCACTAGCCTCAATATCAGGTGATATACCCATCACTAGTCATATACTGGTGCACTCCTATCTACTCACATCAACCTGTATCACAAGTCCTACTACTTTAGCACAATGTAGTATTATTCCCTCATACTCTCCCATACACTTATGGGTACCCTTCTACTATGGCACACTCACTAATACCCTTGATGCATATACATTTCTCTACTCTTGACACACCCAAGTATCAACCACCCAATTATATATCATGCTCTATTGATTTTCAATACAATTTTCTTGATACTTAATTATTTACATGGCTCACCCAACTACATGAATTGATGACTATCCAGAACTGGTATGCTGACTCTGATACTAACTCATGGAACCACTACTGATACTCTCTATTCTCCCTTCTGCCTATAGTGTCAATACTAACTATAATGACACCTATCATAGAACTATTGCTACAAGGTACTACGCTATGGGTTATCTGTAGATTGATGCCTATTGGTCACATGCCCAACCAAGAACTACTTACAGACTCACAAGCCATACTCCCAACAGTCAATATTGATACTCAAGTCACAGACCTAATTGCAAGTCATCAATTATCACACTAATAAGAAACCTTAATGGAATGAAGCTCTATAAGGAACTGGACTAAAGAACTGAAGGTATCTCTACTACTAAGCTAAGGAACAATGGAACAAAGTCCTATAATAATAGGAGTAAAAAAGTATTGATATGGTACTTTAAGAACCAATTTAAGATACAATCAGATAATCATATACGTTTGTCCAAAATTATGACACTCAAAATCCTCGTCACGCTAGTAAGCTTAGCTGCGATCAACGATAGATCACATAACTTAGGTATGCACCTCTATAATCATGTTGTCTAGAACCCTTGTTGTGCCAACTAGTATATCTACGAGAAATTCTAAATTTTATAACTAAGATATGTACATCCGAAGTCAGTTCCCTACATTTTTGCTACTCCAGCTAATATGGCTATGATAAACTCTATGCTCCATAACCAAAGCAGACGTTTAACCTTTCTTACTATCCTCATATGTCATCAGATGATACCGTAATTTAGTCCGTAAAATTCCTCTCGATATAAAATCAAAACTCAACAATGACACCAAGAATTTTAAATTCAATAACCGATCACCAGGAATAAAATAACAACAAGTGGGAGTGGACGGAAAATAAGGAAAAGATTTGAAATAGGAATTGTAATAAGATTCTCAAGGGTCATCCCAGGGATCTCTCAAAAATTTTGTGATTGAGTATCCTCTCATCCGAATATCTTATATCCTATAGCCTATATCTCATATCATATCACAGGCTCGCAGTAGTATAACTAAGTCGTCGCACTACCACGACATCGCACAACTTACGAAGCCTGACCTGCATGGGCCACCACTAAAAATGTGTCATAACCTGCACCCGGTGTAGGGATGCAAGTCGAAAATAACGCCCAGCCTACGCCGCATCATCGGTGGTGGAACGCTATCTTGGTTAACTATACCATCTAAATACCTAACAATAATATAAAATTTGTCAGCAACATCTCACACAAAACTCAATCATAATCTAAAGCACGAGAAGATATCAAGGAAGTCTAACATGACTATCTATATTATATATAACAACACCAAAAAAAAAAATTAAACTCTCAAATATGAGCCGAAAATAAATCCGGTACCAAAGTGCTAAAGAAACTAACTATGAAAAAAAACTAGTGATCCGGATAAACCTCCCGGCAATCACTCCAGAACTAGTAGTTCCAAGTCTGCACCATCTATAAGTCGAAGTCCATAGTATGTCGGACACCAATCTCATGGATCCTATGAAAAATATTTTTCAGTCAGGAATGGAGTGAAGTACATCACTAACAGCAGTTCTAAATCAATGATATAAACTATGTAACATTAAATAGATGTGAATATATAAGATACAATAATAGATACAAGAGATATATAATAAAGGAAATACTGTAAATAAATATGAGAATGAACAAGATTACTAATGACTAAGTATGTGAGTACTAGCTTTAATATATGATCGGCTTGGGAACTTGTACAAGAAAACTTGCACAGGAATAATGGCCTGGTTAGTCATACGAGCGGTGTATGACCAACACTCACAGGAAAAAAAAGACTTGCACAAGAAGGGTATGGTCACATATCTACACTAAAATACTCCCCACCCCCGACTGGTATAGGAGATCTAACCATGGTACGCTATGGCATGGGATTCCCCAAGAAGAAAGCGACTCTTCCCGAGAATCAGTGTCTGTACATGTACAAGAGAATCAATCAAACAAGGCTTACAAAAGATATACCATATACCAAGGAATAATATCTCAAGACGAGATCCGGATATACCAATCCGTGTAACCATCGTGTCAAGAAAACATGGATATCTATACTAGATACAATGAACATAGAGGATATCATAAATAAGAAAATATCAAAGAATGTATTCGCCTGAAGTCCGGTGAATAGTCTCACAGATGTCTGATACGGTGCCTCAAAGACCTAGATATGGAATATAACATCAATATAAGGTTCTGGAAAGAAATAAGTTAAACTAGTCACATCTAAGTCAAAGAGCCATTTCTAAGTCAAAACAGTCAAACTAGGTCAAGTCTAAGTCAAACTGGTCAAACTTGGTCAAACTACCTATTTCTCGGTTGTGTGAGTCTATCTCAATGATGTTGGGTTCATACACTATGAATCTAGGTCATACAAGCTAAAACTTAGGATACTAGGATACCATATCTCAGGATACGCAAGAAGGGATAAATATAACACATATGTACATATCAAACAATATTAAATAAATAAATCCTAATTATAAATATTAAATGGATACCTTGGTTTTGAACCAACTCAGTATCACACAACTAACCCCAATCTTGATACCCAAATCCAGTACCTTGGGTGTCCTCAAATACCTTGATATTTATCTTGGTATCTCAAGATAATTGCCAAAACTTCATATATATACTAACTACCCATTAATAACTATATTCTAACAACCTACTACTAAAAATATAGTATACTAATATATAAATACCAATTAGGAATATATATATATATATATATTTATATATATATACCAATACCATATATATCTATTATTAATAAATAATACATAATTATATATATAACCGGAAAACTGTCACTAAAAGTCGCTGCTGTCGTCGCTGAAACTTCTGATACTGCTGCTAATACTGCTGCTGTTGCTACGGTTACTGTTGTTGTTGCTAATGTTGCTGCTGTCGTTGAAGGCAGTTGTTGTTGCTAATGCGCTGCTGCTGCTGTCGCTGAAGCTACTGTTGTTGCTAATACGCTGCTACTGTTGCTAATGCGGCTGTCGCTAAAGCTGCTGCTGTTGCAATGCGTTGTTGTTGTTGTTGCTAATGCGCTACTGTTGTCGCTGAAATATTGTTGCAACTGTCGCTAAAAGCGTTGCCCCCCCCCCTCTCTCACTCTTATGCACCAAAATATATACAAATGTATATACTAATATATATACTAACTACATATATTTATATATATACACATGCTCATCTATATATATGTATATACATCTCTACAATAATACATATAGTATAACATACACATATTTTAGTATCATATACATATTTACTCATAACATCACATATACGTACACGTATATATATATAATCATGCAAGTATATATATATAATTATAACATACAAGAATATATATATATATATATATATATATATATATATATATATATATATATATATATATATATATATATATATATATATATATGACACATAGGTAAATAGATATATCATACACTAACACACACACACACACACACACACACACACACATATATATATATATATATATATATATATATATATATATATATATATATAATTACATAACACAATGACTAAGAAAAAATGAAAAAATAGATCTAGAAATAAAATGCACAACACTTGGAGTATATCGCACCCGTACCACACTAGATCTATGATACGCTTGCGACACGAGTCCATCACACATCCAAACATACCCCGAAGGACATGAGCAAGTCTAATAAATATTTATGAATAATACGAAGAGTCAAACACAAATTTACGTGTCCATATCAAAATGTGACATGTACAAAGTCCCGTGTCGGAGAAAAAACCCACAAATCAACACGTATCACCAAATTATTGGGATACGACCTACACATACCCAATTATGAATACGACACTAGCCCCAAATACACAAACACATACCAAATTGATCAATAGGACCAATTGACACACACAACAAGTGCTAATCTCGAAATTCCCCCAAAATTGACACAAAAAGTACCACAACTTTCTCAATAGGGCTCCTATTAATACAAAACCAAATCCTGTGGGTAGCCTATGCTTATGGGTTGATTTCTCATGGTTAAATCTCATATTTAGAACCTAAATTAAGGAGAAAAACTAAATTATATCTATTGGGAGAGGGATTCCCAATAAAACCTCTAAAATTGGTAAAATGAGCCTTCAACTTCTAGATCCTTGCTCCTCTTTGTAGATACTTACTTTCTCCTTCTAGATCCTTGCTCCACTAGTCTCCAATGGTAATTTTGGAAGGAATTGGGTGAAAATTTGGTAGGGATTTGATGGAATTTGGTTGAGAAAAATTTTAGATCTAGATTTGGAATGAAAATAAAGAGAGAAAGTTTTTATCCCCTTTATATAGGCCTCACTTGCCCCCTCCCTCAAGCTACTATGTAAAGTCTAAATTACCCCTGGGGGCCTCTTATGAAGAAATTAATTAAGGAGGGAAGGTTTAGTCTAATAGGTTTAACATAATTAATCATCCTCCTAATGATTGAGCTTTTAATTATTGGACTCAATTCTAACTAGAATTAAATGTTGGTCTATGAGTCTAAACTAAACTAGTTAGGTCCACTAACACAAGTTCAAAAATAAATGTAACTTGCTAACAATAAATAAATAATATAATAAATAAATATTGAAGATGTATAATATTTAATTAATTACCAAATGACTAAAATATTCTTTCCTAGAAAATATGGTAGTGACAACACGGGATAGATTATAGATTTATTTTTAGATACGTAATTATACTTGATGGCCCATCATGACTCTTTTACTGGCATCACCATTATCCGGACTCTTCTGGCATAACTTGTATTGGCTGGCATCATATTGATCTACGTGTCGGGACTTGGATCTATTATAATAGTCGGGCGAGAAAATACCTTAGTAGATATCTAAATATTCCTAAAATCTGGAGCCACCCCCTTCTGGTCTAATCTAGAATAATAGTAGTCGCACACCTCATGTGCAATGAGCCGTATTACCCCTAGACGTTTACATATCGAAAGTGGTCTTTCGAAATACTAGTTTCGATATAGTCTTTCTGGTTTTACTCTACATTTACTGGTTATATTCTTATCTGTCGTGCTTGCTAGTTTTTATTTAGTTATTTGTCTTTACATTTTTGTGCTTCCGTATTATTTGCTGTACTTAATTTCTTATACCATAGTATATTGCTTATCTGCTCATCTTGTATTGCTTTACTATTACAATTTTATAGTCTATTTCAATTAATTAGAACTGCTATTGGGTTGTACTCGCTACATCCTGACTGGATATATTTTTTAGATGACTTCTTAGACAATATGTGTCCCATATTTTATGGACCACAAGATGGAGATTTAGTTGAGGATGCACCAGTAGTACAGGAGGGCCAGTACCAGTTGTGTTGAGGCTCCACTAGTTATAGCTAATAATTAGCAAGTTTTTTTTGTACTAGATCTGTCTTCAGCTATGGATATTTGAGATTTTATTGTTATTTAGAATGATTGTGATCATTGCTAGACTCATAGACTTAGATAGTTTGTTGTGACTATTCTAGTTGTAACTTTGAGACTTATATTCTTTTTTATATGACATTATGCCATTTTTCTTCTTATAGATTATTGTGAATGAGTATTGATTATTATTATATAATGTCACATTGTCCTTTTTTTGGAGTTGAGATATCATTAATAGGTGACATATATGATTGTGTGAGATATTGATAGATAATATTGTTAACCTAGACAACGTTCAACCGTCGATGTTGCGGCGTAGGCTGGACGTACCCACGTACTCGTGCCCGACCATCCGAGTGCGGGTCGTGACACATTTTTTGGTATCTCGTACAGGTCCGGCTTCATAATTAGTGTAATATCGTAGTACAATGACTTAGTTGTACTACTAGAGCCTACGATAGGATATAGGATATAGGGTACTAGGATGAGAGAGAGAATACTCAATCACAACTAGGAAATTTTTTTCAATGTATTGATTTGCTATCCTTATTCATTCTGAATAATTGATCTCTTGAATATTGTTGTCCTTCTTTGATAATTCCTTATCTTGTGCCAAATTAACTTTTCCTTGTTTCGATCTATCTTCAGGATGCCGCCGAAGATTAGATCCCTCATTCGGGAGCAGCTTCTGAGAGGTCGGTGACTTCTCGACCCCCTATTTGGGCAGTAGCTGATACTGTCTTACATCCACCTGCTCAGAGGGTTGCCTCACTAGTTCAGGCAGAAGCCTCAGCTGCATTTGGGGGTCCTTTACCTGTTCAGATAACTACTCTAGTTGCTTCGAAAAGACTTCCTCCACCACCTCCAGTGCCAATTGATCACTACCAGAAAAAGTCAAATTAGCGACGTCTAAAAAAGTCGCTAAATAACCAAACAACGTCGCTAAGTTAGTTTAGCGACGTAATTAGCGAAGTTTTAAAGAAGTCGAAAAAAATCAAGTCGCTAAAACAAAAAACGTCGCTAAACGTCGCTATGTCGACATTTTTTAGCGACTTTAATATGTTGCTAAATTTAGCGATGTTTAGCGACGCAGCGTCACTAATTAGCGATATTTAATAAAGTCGCTAAACATCGCTAATTAGCGACTTATATAGCGACGTTACACTGACGTCTTTAATGACCTGGCAATACTGCCATGTCAGCAGTTTGCGACGTACAGCAACAATTTTAGCGACTTCGTTAGCGACGTATTTAGTGACGTGTAACAGCATCGCTAATTAGCGACGTAGTTAGCGACGTAAATGAACATCGCTAAACGTCGCTAAAATTGTCGCTAATTTTCAGGAAAAAAAATATTACTGAATTGAATTTCTGGGTTTGCCAATCCCTTGGGTCCATTATCAGGTATATGATGGTAGTAGAAATAATTGAATAAAGGACACATTAGCAGCACCAAGGAGGAAAATTCTAGTGCACTGGGTAAATACAGGCCATGTATCAATCATCAGTTGTAAACCAAAATATATTAGGAACTGTGTGAATATCAGTAAATTAAGACAGTACTATCTGTGTTGTGTATTGGTCTTAATGTGCTCAGAGATAGGGAGAGTGTGTGTATTATAATTCAGTGTGTTTGAGTTTGTACAGGGACTTTGTATTATATTGCAACTTGTATCATTGAACTAGAAAAAATAGGGAAAAACAGGCACTGAACACTCAACACCGGTAAAATAACATATTTACTATGAATAATATAATAAAATTTGAAGAAAAGAAAGCATCCAGGAAAAACAGGCACTTAATTTTGGTACCGTCCATGTACTGAGGGAACGCCTTGGCGAACTGCAGGAACTGCTGTACACCCACAATGAATTCATCCCGCACACCGCACATGTCATCGGATGATGGTTGTACATCCACGAACGATGACGCAGATAGTAATTCATATCAATTTCTAGATACTTCTGCAAAAATGACAGTATGTATCATATAAATCATTACATACAGTGGTTTATCACCTAACTTCATAACTTAACTGTACTATAAAATCATAACTGATATAATACATACTTTCATTTATCAAAGTCTAAAATAAGCAATATTCAAAACAACTGACCATTTATCAAAGTCTAAAATAAGCAATACTTTCATTTCATAACTGATATAATACATACTTTCATTTATCAAAGTCCAAGAGCCCTAGATATGGAATATAAATGTTAATGAGTGTTTTGAAATGATAAACAGGATTAACTAGTTCATGGTGATGTTTCTAAGCCACTTCTAGATCCATACTAGTTTATACTAGTCAATACTAGGTAAATACCTTGCTACACTATGTCTTCTAGGTCGTACTAAGGAATTCTAGTTTATACTAGTTAATGCCTAGCTAATACTAGTTATTACTAAGTATACTAGTTAATATTAGCTATACTAAATACTACTAGTGTAACTTAACTAATATCATACCTTACCCCAACTCACATCTTAGCTCATAAATGTATGTCACAATAATACCTTGGTCCCAGTCACTTGTTACTCCCACTTGATACTAGACTACTAGGATATTCTGCTTTGATATTAAGTACTCTACTATCCACACTGAGAGCCTCTTACCCTTGGCCTGGCACCTTGTACTTCATTCTTATACTTGCTCACTGGACTACAACCCATAGCAGTCACTCCTCCCTAATACCACAGTATCAGTTCACTTCACGGCACTGTTGTGCTCTAATTGAACTGCACTGCACTGATCACTCTTGCCAATTAAATCCCTGGTACCACAGTATCAGTTAAGGGCTGTATTGGCATGCAACAAGTGACCTGTGAACACCTACCCGATACTTGTCTATACCTTAACCCAAACACATGCCTGCAGACCCGAACTAAGTCTGCA
Organism: Iris macrosiphon; assembly: GCA_036927795.1. Classification (NCBI taxonomy): domain Eukaryota; kingdom Viridiplantae; phylum Streptophyta; class Magnoliopsida; order Asparagales; family Iridaceae; genus Iris; species Iris macrosiphon. The sequence continues at coordinate 85,604,024 of JAYESA010000007.1, forward strand.
ACCTCTGATACTTTGCACTGCTACTGCAGTGGCTAAATCTTCCCTTCACATAGTTGTTTCCAGCTGCCCTTAGCTACTGCCATGGCTCACAGCAGTGCTTGTTGCTGCCTTGCCATTGCTCAAGCATACATGTGTTTGATGCTGCTCAAGTGTGCACCAATACTCTCCCACTAAAGAAGATGACAGGAACCAATCCCCTCCTAACAGTGCCAACCCGACACCTCTGCAACACATTGCCAGCTTGCCTAATGCACTAGGCCAAACTGAATTGAGTTCGGTTCCTGAAGCCTCATAGTTCAGTAGTGACACCCACACACAACTCGACTCTTCTACCCTCTCCCACATCAAGCACAGCTAGAAGACACTATGAACACCAACACAGATAACAGTAGCTATATACCTATCTATATATATATATCGAGATACACCTATATATGCATACACTCTTTCATATAAAAATAGATAATACACCAATTTACATATACATATCATATGATACTCTAAGACATAAATAGACACACACACACACACACAACTACTAGTCCAATTCACAAACATTTGGTGTGCAACACCAAGATACTCTAGGATACATCCTCCATACACCACACCACCATGATACCAACCCTCAATTCACATGGACACATCCAATAGATCAAATATTGTGTGTGTGTCAGTGTGTGTGTGTGTGTGTGTCGTATCTGTGTCAGTGTCAGTGTCTGTGTGAGTGTGTGTGTGTGTGTCTGCGTCTGTGTATGTGTGTCGTGTGTGTCTGTCAGTGTCTGTGTGCGTGTGTCGTGTCTGTCAAGTGTGTGTTGTGTCAGTGTCACATGTAAGAGAGAGAGAGAGAGTTAGGTTTTACCTAGAGCTCGAGGAGGAGGAGGAGGATGCCGGAGTAGCCGCAGCCGTGGAGAGCCGGTCGCCGGAGAGGGGGGGTGGGGGAAATTGAAAGATTTTGAATACTTTAGAAATTTTTGACAGATGGGGGAAAAGAAAACTGAGCCCTAATTAACCAAAATTTAGCGACGTTTAGCGACGTCAAATAAAAACATCGCTGAATTAAAATTCAGCGATGTCAAAGACGTCGCTAAACACGTTGTTAAATATTTTTAATATATACGTCGCTAATTACGACGCTAAATGTTGCTAAATTAGATATATTAGCGACGTTTAGCGACCTTAATTGAACTTATAGCGACTAATCTTTTAAAATCTTAATAAAAGTCGCTAAATGTCGCCATTTAGCGATGTCTAGCGATATTTTTTATGGAGTCGCTAATTTAGCGACATTTTTACATGGAGTTGCTAAAATGCGTCGCTAATCCCATTTTTTTTAGTAGTGGATGCCGCATAATTGTTTATGCTATTTAGAGAAATGATGGAGACACAAAGGGCCCAGGTGAAAACCCAGCACCGACAGACAGATGTGATAAGGCATGGAATTGAAAATGCCCACCAGGTCACCATAGCAGCAGTTGAGACCACGACTCCTCCACAGCCATAGGATGCCCAGCCCAAGCCAGACAACATCCAGGATTTCAAGAAGTTGGGTCCCCGAGACTTCTAGGGGACAAAGGAGATCATTTATGTTGATGACTGGCTTGAGGACATCGAGCGTACGATGCGCCTATCATGCCTTAGAGAGGACCTGAAGATAGAGGCGGCTGGATTACAGATGTTAGATATTGCATGCACCTGGTTTCAGAACGAACCACAGATGACTGATCCGTGCTTGAGATTCAAGGATCTGTTCAAGAAATCTTCTTCCCACCTATGGAAAGACTCGACTTAGAGCGGCAGTTTCAGAACCTCCAGCAAGAGAGTATGTTAGTCAAGGAGTATGTCGCGGAGTTCGGCAGATTAAGAAAATATGCGGGCTATATGGTGTGAGACCCAGAGATCAGGGTGAGCCATTTCAGAGAGGGCCTAAACTAGAAAGTGAATGTCCTTATTTCTTTGAGCTATGAGATATAAACAGTGATTCTTGCGGAGGCACCCAAGAGGGATCTCGACGTTTTTGGTGGAGCTAGTAGCAGTGCGAGACATGCCAAGCATCCCCAACTCTAGCAAAGAGGGTTTCAGGCACAGCCCCAGCAGTTACAAGCACCAGCTAGAGTTTTTATTCAGTAGGTGTAGCATTAGTCGCAGGGACAGGATCAGCCGGTGCCCACTTGTTCCTACTACAGGAAGTCAGGACACACTTGGGATATTTGTATGAGGAGGCTGAAGGTGTGTCTGTTTATGAATCTGCTGCACACCAGATGAGATATTGCCTGTCACACCCCAGTCCCAAAATACGTAGGACTAGGACACGTAAGCATACCAGTCGCATGGATATGGCAACTACAATATATGGAAACCATAACCCATACGTACGCTGTAATATGAATATAAACTCACATGTGGTATATATAATGTCATAAGTCACAGATATGCTAATCTCATCCACACAACAAGTCATAGAAAAAAAAATACTAAACTAGAATAAGGAGTCTGAAATAACCAAATAATAGTCGGGTGGAGACAAATCCACTACCAAGGACTATATCCAAAACTAAAATGAGAGAGGAGTATAAAATCTCCAATATAAAATAATGTGAAGACAAAAGTGTATCAGCTAAAAAGATCCATCGCTAGATAATCAACGATGCTCAGAAGGTAAGACCTCCTCGGCAGAAAATAATACGTCAGGTCCAGGCCCATACTCCTGCGGATACTCCTGGTCTTCTATACCTGGCAAGGGACCAGGTCCTCAGAGGGACATAACAAGATACAGAAAAGCGAGCCAATTTGAATACAGTAAACATGCATAATATTTGAAAATAAATAAGTACACTGTACAAGACAATTTATATGAATGCAATGAGGATAACTTTTTGACGTATGGGCAAGGGTAGGCTACTCGATCTACCTCACAACTCACACACTCGTCAGTGGACATCAAAAATTGACATACCGCGGGGGTAGCGACCAGCGAGACTCCAGAAATCGACATACCGCAGGGGTAGCGACCAGTGCGACACACGCCCGTAGTGCGAGCTATATACTACGGTTTACCAGAGTGGTTAAAAGCCCATACGCCTAATGATTGTCCTCTCATGATACTAAGTGTCAAGTGTGGGTCAACATATCTAATATATAGTAATGACTGAAAGGAACTACACATACAATAAATAAAAAAAATGTAATAAATATACAGAAATATACTAAGCATGCAAAATACTGTAAGCAATTTGGCAAGGTATCTTGCCTGGCAAGAAAGCTGCAAAATGTAGTGTCCCGATGTCAACACCAAGAGTCAGAAGCTACGGCCTCAGAATGAACGTCTTCGGATGCTGAAATAAACATCACCAACGTTCCCAGAATAAGCAAAATAGCTAAAAAGTACTTCCCTTTCGTCCAATTTGGACACAGGGGCAAAACGATAATTTCGGATAAAAGTGGGGTCCACGTGTGGCCCACTTTGCACCGAAAAGCATGCCAAGGGTAACAGTCTCTAAATGGGACAAATTATAGGTTAAATAACTCTAAATGTCAATACAAACCCAACGGTATGTCCAAATGTGGATTTTGATGAGCCGAACACAACTTCGTCCAAAAAGTCAACTGTGGGGCCCGCCAATTGGCGACTTGGTCAACCGTCTCAGAATTGCATAAAAATTGGGTCACAGGACCAGCGCATTACCATGAGTCCAGTGGCATAAATTTTGTCACAATCTGACGTGCGTGCAGAAAATGCGCACGACTTCCACAAAAGTTGCGACACGGGATGTGTCCGCGGATACGGGCTGATTCCGGCACGCACACGCATCCGAATCAGTCTCCGCAAATTTTTACGTATCCGGTTACACTGTATGCACCGTTCGGTACACTTGGTACACGATGGGGCGGTCCCGTTTGGCGGGACGCGCTCCGTTTCACAACTTTTGAAAATCTGAGAAAAGTGGGTTCGCGGGGTTTTATGACGAATTTAATTCTGTCCACAGCAGTTAATAATCTAGGGTTATTTAACAAAAAATAAACTAGTTCAAGTGGTCTACGTATACCAAAAAGAATCATCAAATTTGGATCTCTGTGGTGGGAGATACGAACTCGGCAACATGGGTGGTCACCGCAGTTTTCTGCGATCCCAGAATTTGGTCTGATCGCACCAACTTGGGCACTATTTTTGCCTAGGGTTTCGTGTTGTTCGAGGTCTTCTATCATACAGATATGGAAGAGGGTTAAGGGGTGAGCATACCGGTGAAGAGGGAACGACGTTTGGTTGAGTGAGTCGACGGGAAGCAACTCCGGAACAAAGGTACCTCGTGTGGGAATCTGCAGTTCGCGGGATCGGGGTCGTCGAGATTTGTTTGGACGGCCTGGTGGGGTTCTCTGGCTGCGGTTGCGGCTCTCTCTAGGTCTAGGTGAGAAGAGGAGGGTCTGGAGATTTTAGGTTAGGGTTTTATGAAAGAAAAATATATATATATGAAAGGGGGAAAGATGAGTTCGGTTCACATACACGGGTGGAGGGGGTTTAGAATTTGCTAAAGGCTAATCAAGGGGCTCACTTTGCCACGGATAGGCTGCTGCTTCATGCAGCAAGCCATCGGATGGTTTGCACTAAGCTAGGGGAATGGTTGGTGTAGTATTAATGGTTAAGTTAGTTATTAGTTTATTATTACTTTATTTTATTTTCTTTTATTTTCCTTTTTCTTTTTAAATATATATATGCATATATATATATTTGTATATATATATATATATATATATATATATACTCATAAAAAAAATTCTAGATTATAATAATGTACACCGTTAAGCTAGCAAGTGCTCAAGTGGTCTCCTACATGAAATAAATTCAAAAAAAATTTTGATGGTCCCATAAATCCTCTAAGTGTTCGAACACCTAAAATAAAAATTATTAAAAATCTATTTCTCCTAATTAGCACATAATTACTATAATTAAATTATTAATTAATAAAAATAATAATAAATACGATTTTTTTTAAATAGGGGGTTTTACATTGCCCCACTGTACCTCCATTTGGTAGAGCACGAGATCAGAGAGATGGAGCTAGGCCACCTTTCGAACAACATCATTCCCAGCACCAGCAGAGGAAGATACCCCAACAGGGCAGGGCTTTTATGATGATGGTCGAGGAGGCCGATGCTACAGGTGATGGGTTAGCAGATTTTGTTCTGTTCTATTCCTTTATTTTCCATCTATTATTTTATGTACTTCTTTAATGCCTTATAGATTATTATTTTTCTATAGTATAGTTAGTGTAGATAGTAGTAAACCCTTGATTGAGACTACAATATCATAACAGGTAAGCGACCATAACTATGCATGTTTGTTTTTTCTATAGAATTGTATATTGTATGATTTTAGATAGGGCTTTCATAGACCATGATTTGTAGGGGGTTTGACCCTAGTGAATATTATGATGAATATGTTATGACTATCCAGAAGAGAGGGGACAAGGTATTTTAAATTTCAAGGACAAATTTTTTCTAAGGGGGTAGGATTGTAACCACCTAATTCTAAGAGAGTAATATTTTGTCTTTTTACATATAATCAAATTGTGATAATGATAATTTTTATTAATTATATCGTATTAACTTTTTCTAATTATATTTTATTATTTAATGTTGGTTTGTTTATAATGGACTAGTGTTAGTGGACTTAGTAGTGACCTTGTGTTAGTTCATGACATAGCCAGTTACATTAATTATTTGAGTTAGTTAATAAGTTTAGACTATTGAATTGAGTCATTAGTTAGTCGTTACTAGAGTAGACCTATTAAACCTATTTAGACTCAAGGATAGAATATTTCTTCTTTAGGATTAGTGGTTCTACTTCATGAGAGAGTGGAGAAGGAAATTTAAGTTCTTGTAAACCAACCTAACCTAACTCTAACCCTAATAAATAGTGGACGGCCCCCTCCCTATATATAAACTACTTATTTTGTTCATTTATTAGCCTTTTTAAGCTACATTAGTTCATCCCCAATTATTTCTCTAATTTGAGAAGAAACCTCAATCCCATGCATTCCTAAATCAATCTCATCCCTCTCAATTTCTATTCCAAAGGAGGCTACGAGCTTGGATTGCAAGGATCACTTGAGGAGGGAAGCATTGGCTTGAAGCTTGTGTCTATTTTGTTTCCAATAAGAAATTCATTGGGAATTCATCTTTTAATAGGTATAAATTCTATTTTCCTACAAATTTCTAGTCTAATTAATGTAATAAAGCTATAGGGACACTCCCATGGCTAAGGAATACCAATAAGAAAAGGAATTAGGACCTTATAGACTTTATTTTGATAGTTACATTGAGTTTTGTATCCAATTTAGAGAAATCTAAGATTGGTGAACCAAGTGTTTGTCACTTAGTCAATTAGACTAAAGTGACACTAGAATGGTTGTGTGTAGCTAGATACGTATCCATAATTGGATACAAGTAGACCGTATTATGATATGCCATGATACAGAGTAATATTTGGGTGTTTTCTCTTTGTGCACTTGTGATACACATGTCAATTTCTTCACATTACATTATAGTAGCTATTACTTGTGTTAGTTATACTCTGGTATATATATTAGATGTGTTTTTATAGTTTTTGGTAGTGTTTAGTGGGGAGTATCATGAGAGCATCCTATATTTTTTAAAGTATCACAAGGTGTGCACTATAAATGTTTGAGGATTTGCCTACACTAGTATGTGTTTGTTTATCATAGCGCATATATGAGGGTGTGAGTTATGGTGTCTGTGAACTTGTGATAGGTTGTGTGTGGGAGCTTATGAATTGGTGTCCAAGATGCAAGGGGGTGTTAGTTCAGATGTTGAGTGAGATGTTTTTAGTTTCAGTTGGACGATGGTAGTATCAGTGCACACTTGTGCACTGGTACTCAATTACAACAATTGTAGTGAGAAATTTGTATGGTTGGTATATCAGAGTGTTTGGTGATGGAGGGAAGGGTAGTTACCTGGAGATGTGCAAGAACGGCAGTAGGCCTTGGCAATGCAAGGGTGGATGTTCAGGTGTTGGGGATATGCTCGAGTATGGAGATTGATGTGAGCACCTGGGCAGTGATGAACTCGAGTGTAGGGCCAGTGTGCAGGGGATTGAATATGCAAGTGCTTGTGAGGGTAAGTAGGAATGGGGTATCAGTGGAGTGTATGTAGTGAGGGTATTAGGAACTAGTGAAATATTAATATGGTTTTAGGAGGAGGTTGGTTGTGTGTGTTGAACTTGGGAGTTATTTTTTAGACTACAAGGTATGTTAGATGGGGAGTGAATGTGTGTTCAGTTGTGTTATATTATTCTAGGATTGATGTTGTTAGTTGTGTATCCAGGGGGTAGTGAACCTGTATGGATGATTAGATGGACTGATAAGTAGGTTGAGGGAAAACCAGTATTTTTTAGGTCTTTGTTTGCAATGCAACAATAGGGTGGTTGTTGGGTTCATTGGGAGGATGCAGTAGAGAGGTTGGAAACCTGGACAAGCTCGATTGTAGTAGGAATGTGCAGTGTGCACTAATTTTTGGCACATGTGTACATAGGTCTTGAGTGTCAGTAAGTTTTAAGGAGAGTGGTTGGAGTGTGGAGTGCTATGTGAGATCTGTGGGGGTGTTAAGAGCAAGTAAGATAGAAAGGGAGTGTATGTAGGCAACTAGGGTGTAATAGTTTTAGTGTAATTTTTGGTACAGAGGAGACAAGATTGAATGGGTAACTGTGTGTAGGTGAGATTTGCAGTAGCAGGTAAGTATCTGGTGGGATCAAGTGTAAAATATGTGGGTATTAATACACAATTGGATGAGTGCAGTGCCATCTGGAACTGGGAAAGAGTGTTGCAACCTGAGTTTTAGAATATATGCAAGTGTACACTACTTAGCACAAGTTTAGGGTGTTTGTATACACTTGTGGGTGTGGTGTTGATGGGTTAGTACAATCTATGTTGGAGTATCAGCTTAGTATCAGGGCATGGTACTATGGTATTAGTGTTAATGTTTGGCGATTGTTAGTTATCCTAGGTTTGGGTATTGACTTAGATATTAGGTTTGATTATGAGATACCCATAAGTTTATATATATGTTATACATTTTGACATGTAATTTATAGTTATTAAGCTAAGTATTAAAACATCGAGTATAGGATGCTAGGTACGTTATCGTGATGGGGTTGTCACCAAGTTTTTAGTTATAGGGTAGTGTTAAGGTATTACTAATACACAAGTATGGGTAAATAAGATACTAATACCTCAAGGAATGCAAGGTAAGCTGAGGTAATTTGTTGGTTTTGTCACGACCCGCACCCGGAATTGGGGTACGAGTACGTGGGTACGTCCAGCCTACGCCGCAGCATCGGCGGTAGAACGTTGTCTAGGTCAATGCACTATCTAAACAATCTCGTACGAGTATCCAACTCCATAAGGAGACACGGATAATACAATATAATATGAACAACATACTCAATCACATAACTACAGCACGATAAGATATCGAAGAAATAAATAAAATGCAGCACAAGTCTAAATAGAAATAATCTAACTCAACAATAATATCCAAGTCTCAGCAAAGTATGTAGGAGACAAATTCGGTACCAATAAACTGCTAAAAGAAACTGACTAAGATAACTAGTGATTTCGGCTAGACCTCCCAGAATCACAACTGAACTACAAAATCCAAGTCTGCAGCTACTCTCCTTGTGGTCCATAAAATGTCGGACATCGGTCCTCTAAGGCGCAGTCTGGAAAAATATTTCCAGTCAGGATGGAGCAAAGTACATCTCTAACAACAGTTCTACATCAATAATATAAACTATATAGCAGTAAATAGATAGAAATATACAAGATGCATATACATGTACGAGAGATATACAATAAAGGAAATATTATAAATACTGTAAATAGATGCAGGAAGGAACAATATGTCAATGAACAAGAATACTATGACTAAGTGTGTGAGTACTAGCTTTAACATGTGATCGACTTGGGAACTTGTACAGGAATAATGGCCTGGCTAGTCATACGTGCGGTGTATGACCAACACTAACATATGAACAAGACTTGTACATGAACGGTATGATCACATATCTACACTAAAATACTCTCCACCACCGACTGGTATAGTAGATCCAACCATGGTACGCTATGGCATAGGATTCCCTAGGAAGGTAGCAAGTCTCCCCGGAAATCAGTGTCTGTACATGCAGAAGATAAACAATGAAACAAGAATTATACAAGATACACCATATACAAAGAATAATATCTCATGACGATATCCGGATATACCAATCCGTGTAACCATCGTGTCAAGAATATGGATATTTACACTAGATACAATAAACATAGGGGATATCATAAATAAGAAACTATCAGAGATTATACTCGTCTGAGGTCCTTAGCTGTCAATACCAATGTCCTGCTCCTGAAGTCTCACAGGATGATCCAATAGTCCTATACACATATAATATAATACAATATTGCATCAGATATTACACTAACACACACGATCAAAACACAATGAACTCAGGGCTACGCTAGGTATGACACTGGTCAACTAGGGTCAAGTGTGCGTCTGATTTTACGGGTGTCGCGTCTGTAATTGCTGTGCAAGACAGACAGTCAAAATGATACGGGGCTTTCCAGTACGTTAGTGTACATATGGCAGTCAACTAACATTTACATGGTCACTGTTTCGGATAATAAACGAAAAAGATAATATGTGGAAAATGAGGTCTTATACGAAAACCCGCCCTTCTTTTATGTTTACAAACAAGATTGTACAATTTAATCCTATACGAGGATGTCTAAGTACAATTTATTTAATCTGGGTAAATATTGCTATAGGTGTCTGATCTGCAGTCGATCACTTTAGCCCTTGGACCGCACGATGTTGAAGAAGTATCGTGAAAGACAGAAAGCAGCTTCGAAGGTTGCTAAAGAGGGTGGATGCCCGATGCCAAAGTCGTCGATCCCTTCTCTTTGCCTGAGCTCTGGATTCTTCTCTCTTTCTTGACCTCCTTCTCCTCGATTGTCGACCTTGGACCTGATACTGGATTCCTTGACCAATCTTCGATCGTTCGACCTTCAATCCTTTTTGACCAGTTTTCCTCCTCCTTGTTCCTCTGTTGATAGAGGTCTCTATTTATAGAGTTTTTAGTGACAGCGACCACACAGTCGGCGTAGAAACCGAGTAGTGGAAAGTACAGCATCCTTTTACACGACGATTTAAAATAACCAATGCCCGCATATAGATGACCTTTTGAATGAGCAAGTGATGTGTGTCCAACTAAGGGACAAACGCGTATAACTGCTGCGAAGATCACGGCATAAAAGCCACGTAGGTAGTTATCCCTTGTGTAGAAGAGGTTGGCGTAGAAGCCAAATGACTATCATCATGGCGTAGAAGCCAAGTAGGCATAGAAGCCGAGTAGGCTTAGAAGCCGAGTAGGCGTAGAAGCTGAGTGGTCATAGAGGCCGAGGGGGCATAGGAGCCGAGCAGGCGTAGAAGCCGAGTGGGCATAGAAGCCGAGCAGGCGTAGAAGCCGAGACGATGTGGACGTTTTAGCCGGAATTATGGCTCTTGGAGATATAATCAAATCTCTTGCATTAAATGCTGAGATCTGCCCCCATCCTGCGCATTAAATGCAGAGGCGTGTCTTTAAGATTTGCCATCATTCTGCGCATTAAATGCAGATACGCACCACGAACCCTATATGGGGAGTAACTGCTGACGGGGCAAGTTGTTTGTCTTCCGCGGAGCGTAAGAAGCACACATCTGCCTGTGTAAAACTTAGGCATTATAACCCCTTATATGAGTAAGAGAAGTTTACGCCAAGAGAATGTCACAAGACGACGGTTCGGTGACATTTAATTAAATATCCTGCATTAAATGCAGAGATCCGTTATTATCCTGCGCATTAAATGCAGAGGCGTGCCTTGGGCATCTGTCAGTATTCGGTGCCTTAAATGCAGAGACGTGCCTCGAGAACCTGTCACCGCTCTGCGCATTAAATGCAGAGACGTGCCTCGAGCCCTGTACGAAGAGCAGCTTTTTGACGTGGCAGGTTGTTTGTCTTCTGCGAAGCGTAAACAGCTCACATCTGCCTGTGTAAAACTAGGCGGTGTATCCCTTTGTATGCGTAAAAACGGTTTACGCCAAGAAAAAGGCAGTAAATGACAGCCTGGGTTGCAGTATCGTGCCATCATTATAGCCGTCGCCTGGGTAATCGTGGAGTACTCTTTGTCAGGAGTCAGACGTCAGGTTCACCGCACGATTTGTCAAGTTCATTTCGAGAAATATGAAGCGTCCCTCATACACTTTAATGCTGCATTAAAAGCGGATGAGTTTTACGCCATAAAGGCGATGTAGCACCTCTTTTACGCTGAAGCAGCCTGGACACATTGCATTATGCGGATGGTCCTTGACCCTATATTTTACGCTGTGCTCAGCGGAAAAGCTCTGTTGTACGTTGATGGCTCGGAGGTCACCTGTTTTACGCTGCCCTGCCTCAATATGCTGCGTAGAGCTATCCGACGTATTTTTTATGCTTCTACAAGACCCCCTTCAAAGCTTTTAAATTCCTTATAATTTGAAACGCTTTGAATGAAGCATGAACCGTCCCTCATAACTTGAAACGCTCTGAATGGAGCTTTGAAACAGTCAAGTCTGACACGTTCTTTCAAGGCTGACTTTATGGCGGAGTTATTGGGGATCGGTGTGATCTCTTTTGCCTATAAAAAAGCTGAGGAGTTTAACCTGTTCTTTCTACATTTCCTTTACCACACAGAGATGATGGCCGGAGTTCGTCGGGTCGGCTTGAGGAAGAAGGAGATCATGCTCTTCCAGCACGTACGGAGCCGAAAAAGATGGCGTCTTCGAGCAAATGTCCTCGGCAACGATGGATCATGGAAGGATATCATAGCCTCCTTTGCTCGGGATAATCAGCAACTTTGTATGGTGGTTCTTTGGGAGAGAAGAAGGGTCATATTTGACCGGGCAGCTTGCAAGTGGTGCCTTCTCCCGTTACCTGTGGACGAGGGCAGACGAACTAGCTGCTGTCCGAGATTGAGTTGGGTGAAATATCATAACTCAATCTGTCACGGCACTGGACGTAGGCAAGCAGGTTTACCCTGCTTCCTCGTATTGGAGGATGGGTCTAGGCCTATTTTTGTATCCTTCCGCCGTTGATCATATGTCAATCGTTTTGTGGTCAACGACTGGCTGTTGGAGGAGATGGATGAAGAATGCCGCCCATGCGAGAACCTGGCCGAAACAGATTCTGGGCGCGATCTTTAAATGAAAATGAGAAACCCTTTGTAGACGGGATTTCCCTCATATGTAATCATGAAAATGAAGAAAAAACCTTGTAGACTGGATTTCCCTCATATGTAATAGTAATTTTTTATAAGATCGTCTTCTTCTTTGCATATGATCATTTTGCCATACTTTGCTGTGAAGTCTGAATATGTGTAGCTTCGACACGTCTGATACATTACGTTAACTCTGATAGAAAGAGTGTTAGGTCCTGTCCTGTCTTTTACGCATAACTAAGGATGCGCAGAAAGTCGTTTAGTAGTCGAGTTGTTCGAACTGTCCTGCTGTTAGGAATGAGGAACCGCATAAAATTCTGAACTGTTCTTTACTTCTGATAAACATAATTTTTGTTCAGACCGTCGTCTTTCAAGAATGATTTCTCAAAAATCCCTTGGAACAGGGCGAGAACTGGCTGTCGAAGGCTGAGTTGCCATCTTGAACTGTAGACGAAATATTCAGACTTGATTCTGGATGAACTTTGAATCGACCCATGAAGAAGAGTAATTTTCAATATTTGAACTCTGTATGCTTTGGGTACTTGGGATATTTTAAGGTCAAGAAGGAGTATCTTCTGTGTGAACTCCTGTAATTGACCGCCTTGAAATTTTGTTCCGATGTACTGTACTGGCCCGCGCATATTTCAGATATACGAAAAGTCGTGGAGCGTGAAATCATAAGTTTGTTGCCTCCGAGCGTAAAAAGCCATCGAGCATGAGATCATAGATTCGTAGCTGCTGAGCGTGAAGTCGTAGGTTCGTAGCCTCTCGAGCATAAAAGCTACCGAGCATAAAAGTATCCGGGAGTAAAACCATAGACTAGTAGCCTGTGAGCGTAAAATTGTAGATCCGTAGCCATCGAGCGTAGAAAGCTCCTTAGCGTAAAACTGTAGATTTTGTAGCTTCTGAAAAGAAAATCTTCCGAGCGTGAAGTCGTGGATCTGTTGCCTTCGAGCGTAAAAAGCCACCGAGCGTGAGATCATAGATTCGTAGCTGTTGAGCATGAAGTCGTGGATCTGTTGCCTTCGAGCGTAAAAAGCCACCGAGCGTGAGATCATAGATTCGTAGCTGCTGAGCGTGAAGTCGTGGGTTCGTAGACTCTCGAGCATAAAAGCTACCGAGCATAAAAGCATCCGGGCGTAAAACCATAGACTAGTAGCTTGTAAGCGTAAAACCGTAGATCCGTAGCTGTCGAGCGTAGAAAGCTCCTTAGCGTAAAAACCGCGAATCTTCTTTGCATGAAAACTTTTCGACTTCGCTGACTGTCCGCCTTCTCTGAGTAAATAGGTTGACGTAGTCCCCAATCATAACCAAATATTAAATGTGAGATTTGGTTCGGGATTCGAGGAGTCCATCCGAACTCTATATATACCCTAAGTTTTTGAGAGAAAAACTTTTCATCCGTCTTCTGCGAAAGAAAGCTTTTGTCCGTTCGAGTTCCTCTTTTTTTCTTCTCCGAGTCTTCAAAGTCTCCAGTAATGGCCTCGAAACAAGCCTCCTCCACTAAGGGAAAGAAGGTTGCTTCTTCTTCCCGTTCTTCTGCTCAAGCGAGGGCGACTTCCGTCGGGCACGGCGAACTTCATTCTGAACGAAGCATCCCGCCAACTAGCAGTGCACCTGGCCTTAAAGGTAGAGTTTTTTTGGGATGAAATGAACGACTGAAAACCCTTCGCACGCGTTGCACGTGAACACGCTAGGTCGTCTTCTGTGCTGATAGCCTCTCTCGAGAAAGATGATGCACAGAGATGTTTCATCTTTTATGCCCACATTTCTAATGTGTCAGCGCAAAAACTCCATATTTTCGCAGTCTGGCGTAAAAGTTTTGACTGTCGAAAGTTGGCGTATACTATAAAATTTGAGTGTTTACGCAGGGATGGAAATTTCGGCGTAATAACTCAATTTTATCAGTCTGGCGTAAAGCACAGACTGTATACTGCCCACCTTGAATTTACATTTAGGAAATGGATTCCAGCGTAACAACTCAAGTTTTTACAGCCTTGGCGTAAAGCACAGACTGTTAATTTTCTGCATATGCTACAAGTTTATAGAAACTGACTTGTCTTTCTTGTATTTTACAGTTGACTTGCATGCGTCTCCCCTAGCCGATGTGATGGGTTCTGCCGCAGGGATGCTGCACTCCAACTATCTGGAGGATCTGTCGCACGTGACATTTCTTATCTCCGGGCCCCAGTATCCCGAAGGAAGGAAAATTTTGATATCGGCTCAGGACGAGCGAACGCTGCTGAACTTGATCAACAGGGAGCCCCTGACGTACATAGACGGGGACCAGTACCTAAAGTCGGCTTTCCTCTTCGGGGACATGATTGACAAGCAGTCCCAAACGAAGCCCAAGAGAGAACTCTGGGTTCTCCCTGCCGGGAGCTTGGTTTTGTATCTGCCCAAGATGCCGAGAGACTATCCCATCTCGGCTTTCTTTCATGCTACACATCCCAGGAGGATGTCATGGACGCTGACTCCCGATCTTCATGGCAGGCCATGGAAGATCTTTTATCTGAAAGGAGCTGACCAGGGGTCGTTTGTCAGCAACCCTACCGGTAATATGACGCTGTTCAGGGGACTGTACCCGGGCAGTGTCCCTAGTGAAGATAGTTTAGTGATCCAGCCGTTCCAATTACCGACTTTCTGTAATGATTTTATGGGGCACGGGGGAGTATACCCCAAGGTGAACCCTCGGTGCGGTGGGTGGATCACCCCTACAAACCTTCGATGGGCTCGCTTAGCTGATTGGGCCCTGAAACATTTTTAGACCGAGTTGGAGAGCATTGGTCTATTTGCAGCTGTGAGTGCCACCAGTGTTGGGTTACCTCTCAACCCCAACCTGTTTCTGGCACTGATGGAGTGATATATCTCGCTCACCGGGACTTTCGCCACTCCACTGGGGGAGTTGGGATTGGCCCTCCACGAGATGGTAGAGATCTCAAGACTGCCGATGGGGGATACTCCATACGAAGAGTATATTCCCACGAACCAGGAGTTGGGGGATTCAGACCCTCTGGTAGTGGAAGTGTATCAGGAGCTGATGTGCCACTACCTCGCTTGCACCGTTTTTTATAACGAGCCTTCAGATTTTGCTCACGTCAGTAAATAGACGTCCTACCTCTTCTTTCACCGGTCCAGGACTGCTAAGCCGGAGAAGGTATTGGAAGGCAAGGATCTGCCTTTGAATCCTCTGAGCGTGCTTAACGCTCAGGTAGTTGACGATCTCATGAAAGACGCTAGGGCTCCGGACTTGATCCTCGACGAAGTCATAGGAAAGTATCCCGTAGGCACTAAGGCCTATAGTTATTTGAGGCGTTGTCGCAGGCCTCTGTCCAGTGAAGCTCAACTGGCTGACTTCCTCTCCATATGGCTGCGCCGACTGGTGGTACCCGATATCGCATCTACGGTCCGCATTCACCGCAACACGCTATGGCCAGCAGTGCGTCTGGTGTTTGGGGCAAGGCTGGGCTTGCTCCCTGCCATGGTGTGCCGCATTCAAGCTGGCCTGAGGGTCATGACTAACGGGCTGCTCGCCGATGAAACTCGGCGTGATAGCTTTCCCAGGGTAGAATTACCATACCTTTATCTGATGGGATGGTTAATTCTTCATAACCCCAAGGTTATGTCTCCCGGCTCTGGCAGTAGTTCGGGGGCTAGTTTCTTGTTGAACTACCAGAAATCCTCCTGGAACGTGACCACAGTTATAGACTATCGGTGGGCGCTGAATCTTAGTCACAGCTGGAAGCTCTTCTGCACTGTCCTCCCCGTACATCTCAATCAACAGGGGATCAGACTTCAGGACGTAGGCGCCGGGAAGACCGTTCTTTCTCCTGAGTCTTTCAATTGGTTGGTCTACATTAGACCTTCCCATCTACTGTACAGGAGTAAAGACCATTGCTTCTTCGAGCCCTACTTGCCTAGTCGGTTTGCCAGGCAATTCGGGTACGACCAGTTATACGTGGGCAACGCCGTCACTAGCTTCAGGTCCAGGGGTGGACTCATTGATGGAGCCAGAGGGTGGCGATATTTTATCATGGGTTTCACTGAGGCAACTTTTACCGTGTCTGTCCTTTCACTCTCCACGGAGCTACGCATTCTCCATTCGTATGCCCAGTTCTATGTGGCAACCAACACCTTCCATCGCAATTTTGACATGCATAGAAGTTTTAGGGTGCCCTCTTCCAAGTCTGGGGGAAGAGTCAAAGTCCCCTCGGTTTCTTCTGACGAGGGTGAGGAGTCCGTCACTCCAAATGAGCCTCTGTTGGCGGTATCGAGGGGTGAAGTACCTCTGACTGCAGGCCTTTTGGTGATTTCTAGGAAGCGAAGGGCTCCTACTCCGAAGGAGACTTCCCCTCGCAAGAGGAAGAAGAAGACGGTTACTCATCCTCTCCAGATTCCTGGTATTGAGGCTCCTAGCAGTGAGCCTGCATCTCCCAATGTCGGGGATGATTCTCTGATTGGAGGTTCCTCGCCTTTTAGAGAGGGAACCTCGACAGTCCCGGCTGGCGGTGCCGTAGAATTCCTGCTGGAGGCTGCTGTCGCTGCTACCGCTTCGGGCAGTAGAACGAGATCGCCTTCGGGGTCGAGCCGAATGAGGATATCTTTCTCCGGGTCAACATCGGGAGAGACTCCTACCGTGTCTGCCAGTGCACCTAGCGAGATTCCAGCCGATGAACCTCGGTTGGAATTTGACGAGGACCTGGAAGAGCATTTGCCAGTGCTCCTTAGAGCACCCCCTTCTCCAGGTATGACAGCTTGCCTAGCATCATTAAGGAATGATTTAGCTGTACTGGCCGCGGACGCGTCATATACACCATTGGCCATGGGTAAATGTCGTCTTTTATGCCTCTTCTTTTAGGAAAATTAACATTATGCTGATGTTAACTTCCTTTTGTCTTCTTTTTTGGAGAAGAAATCTTCGGGGAGGGCAGTGTAGATGCGCCCTTTGGCTCTGTGTCAGGTCCTGGCGGTGACACGGAGGTGCCTAATTTTGAAGAGGAGACATCTTCGGGTGCCGGCTCGCCTGTCGAAGAGATTCCGACATCTCAAGAGGAGGACGAGCCTGTCATTGCGACAATGCCCTCTTTGGGTATGCTGGTCACTTCGTCCAGTATTGGCGCTTCTTCTTTTGTCGTACCTCCTATTGAAGCGACGGCCGTGGCAACATCGTCCGCGGTTGTTCATGAAGGGGGACTCGCCACTATCGCGGCCACTCCCAGCGTCCATTCGGATCTAGTTGCTGTGACCGAGCAGTACACTGGTATCTTCTATGCTACCTTGAAAATGTTAATATTAATGGTGTTGGAGAAGAATTTGGGCTTCACGTCGCAGAGGAGAGCCTCCCAGGCCTCTATAGTGCCGATCCGGGAATTCAACGACACTGGGGTAGCTGACGCGCTGGAGGAGATAGTTAATGGTTTGGAGCAACCCATTAACGAATACTTGCAGCTAGCTCGAGGCAACATTGACGGTCTCGTTCAAGCTAGGTACGACTTCCTGAGCGCTCAGCTTACTAAACAGATGGCATCTTTGAATAAGTCCATCGAGGCTCAGCAGCGGGAGATGGACAAAGAACGTGTCCAATTGGGGTATGTCATCACCGAGTTGACCCGATGTGAAGCCAATTAGGAGGAAGTGGCAGCGCAGGCCCGCATATTGAAGGATGAGCTCGCTCGAGTAGAGGCGAAGGTTCTCTCTTTGTCGGCGGCTCGAGATATGCTGAAGGAGTGACCGGCGACTGTTCAGCAGAATCTGGCGCGCGTGGGTGCCTTCCACTCAGGTTTTGTGCGGGCTCGGTCTGAGCTAGCTGCTTTAGACAATGATGCGGCAAGGTTGGAACGGGCTCGCGCCGACGGCTTGAACTCTCGGGATGAGAGAATGGTTGCTCTGGCGCAGCAGATTCGTGATCTAACCGCTCCCCCACAATGATGTACTTTTTGGTTTTGCTTTTCAATGAACTTTTGCTCTTTTTTGGAATAGTAAAGAGGATTTCATCTGACTTTGTGGACCCATCATTTTGGAATATAAATGACAGGTTTGGGCGAAAGTTATATCAGAGGTAATATGGATGTGATATACTCTCGGTAAGTTTTAGCAGAACGTATCTATTCAGAGGTAATATGAAACATGATAGAACACGATCCAACTAGTTTTGTTTTGGAAGTAGTTTTATCAGAATGAGATTTTCGGCATATTCTACTTGAGCAAAGTAGGTTAAGCATAGTACCTTTTCAGGAATCTGCCATTGATAGGAGCCATTAACATGTCTCCATTAGGGTTGGCTAACCTGTAAGCGTCGTTTGAGAACGTCGTCTCGATCACATAAGGGCCTTCCCATTTGGGCTAGAATTTGCCCTTGCTTCTGTCAGTAAGAATCATAGGCTTTCTCACAGTTAAGACTAGCTCGCCAACTTTGAATACCCTTTCCTTTACTTTTTGATTAAAAGCTCTGGAAATACGTGCTTGGTAGAACGCAATGTGATGTTGAGCTTGGAGGCATTTCTCGTCTAATCCTTCTAGCTCTTGAAGCCTCAAAAGGTCATTCTTTTCTTGAGTCAGCTCATTAGCCACGGCTATCCTGAGTGACGGAATCTAGATTTCGATGGGAAGAACTGCTTCGTTCTCGTAGACCAGTGAGAATGGGGTACAACCTGTTGGTGCTCGTACCGTTGTGCGGTATGCCCAGAGACATTCTCCCAGCTTCTCATTCCAATCCCTCTTGTTCGTGGAGACGAACTTTTTTATGAGCTTGATAATGGTTTTGTTGAATGCTTCCGCCAAACCAATAGCAGCTGGATTATATGCCATAGAGGCCACATTTTGTATTCGATTTTTATGGCAAAATTGATGAAACGCTTGGCTGATGAACTGAGGTCCATTGTCATGGATTATCCTTCGGGGTATCCCGAAGCGATAAATGACACGATGCTTGATGAAGCTGATCACATTAGATGCCTTCACCTCAGTTAGAGGGATCACCTTCGCCCATTTAGAGAAATAATCCGTGATGGCTAGTATGAACCGGTGACCTCTGGAAGAAGACGGGTGAATAGGACAAATGATATCCATACCCCATGCTTCGAAAGGCCAGGACACAACCGTAGGATGTAGATGTTCAGGCGGTTGATGGATGAAGTCTGCATGGACCTGACAGGCTCTACAATGTCTCGCATACTTTATTGCATCTGCGATCTTAGTAGGCCAGAAATAGCCCATTCTTCTGATGCGATCCTGTAGCAAAGGACCGGGTTGGTGCGCTCCGCATACGCCATCGTGAGCTTCACGGATGATCCGCTGTGCCTCATCATCTGAGAGATATCTTAATAGCAGTCCGTCGTAGGTCCGACGATATAGACACCGTGAGGACGCCTCAAAATAGAAGCGTAATGATCGTCTTTTGACGGATACTGCTTCTTTAGGGTCCTCCGGCAAGATTCTGTATGCTACAAAATCTATAAAGGGACTTCTCCAGTCTCTCATGGGAGGATCTGTGTTCACAGCGTAGCTGCATTCTATGTGAAAGTTGTTTTTCACACAGAATAAATCTCTACTAAGAAGGATTACCGAAATCTGCCTTCTTATAGGAATAGCTAAATCTGCAGCTAGACTGGCTAGGGCATCAGCTCCCAGATTCTGAGATCGAGGTACATGCTCTAGGAAGAATCCTTTGAATGTCATGGCTATCTCGACCGTTGCTTGGTGATAAGGGATGAGGTCCGGATTTCGGACTCCATATATTCCTCTGACTTGATTGACGATTAGCAGAGAGTCACCGAAGGCTTCCAGAGATTCGACGCCCAATTCTTTAGCGACTTGGAGCCCGATTAACAGGGCGTTATACTCCGCCACGTTGTTAGAGCAGGGCTCGCTAAGAGAATATGCTCGGTAGATGACGAGCTTATCAGGAGTAACCAAGATAATTCCTACTCCCAAAACCACGTTTCCCTGGGACCAGTCCTGGAGGCACCATCGAAGAATAGTTGCCATGCATCACATTCCATCGCGGAATTACACTCTACAACTTCGTCGGGAATGTCCTCGTACAGTTTGGAGGCCTCTGGGATCGAATGAGCAGCTAGGAAATCAGCCAATGCTTGGCCCTTGACGGACTTCTGAGGGACGTACACCATGTCATACGGTGTTAATAACATCGCCCAAGTCGCAAGTCGAGAATTGAGAACACTTAGCTTGTTCATCAGTACCCGTAGAGGATTGACCCTGGAGATGATGTGAATGGTTTGGCCTGTGACATAGTACCGCATCTTCTGGATAGCGAATATCAGAGCCAAGCATTCTTTCTCCACTGGGTTGTACCGGTGTTCGGCTCCGACCATCATCCTGCTGAGGTAGTAGATAGCCTGCTCATGGCCCATATCGTTCTTCTGTACGAGAAGAGCTCCCAGAGAATGATCTATTGCTCGAACATACAGCACGAATGGTCTTCCTATGACAGGAGGCACCAGAACTGGCGGACTAGTGAGGTAGCGTTTGATATCACCGAATGCTTGCTGACAGGCTTCATCCCATACAAAGGATACACCTTTCTTCATAAGACGAGAAAAAGGCTGACATCTCCCAGAGAGGTTGGATATGAATCTCCGGATATAAGCCAGACGGCCTTGAAATCCCCTGAGTTCTCTCAGATTACGAGGTGGTCGCATTTCCAAGATGGCCTTGACTTTATCAGGGTCCACTTGAATGCCTTTGGCGGTAATGATAAATCCCAGAAATTTTCCACTAGATACCCCCAGAAAGGACTTTGTAGGACTCATCTTGAGTTGATGTTGGCGCATCAATTCAAATACTGTCTTCAAGTCTTGGATGTGATTGTCCTTGAGGCGGATTTTGACAGCTACATCGTCTACGTAACACTCCACTGTCTTGCGCAAATGCTCATGGAATATGTTACTCATAGCCCGTTGGTACGTAGCCCCGACGTTCTTCAATCCGATGGGCATGACCGTATAGCAATATACCCCCAATGGTGTCTGGAAGGCAGTGTGCTTCTCGTCCTCAGGATGCATCTTGATTTGATTGTATCCTGAAAATCTGTCCATGAAAGACATACGTTCAAAACTACATGTATTGTGAATCATGACATCTGTGATGTGGAGAGAAAACTCATCCTTGGGACAGGCCGCATTCAGATCTCGATAATCAATGCAGACACGTACTTTCCTATTTTTCTTCATGACCGGGACAACATTGGCGACCCAGTCGGGATGTTGTTCTTCTCGGATGAAGCCGCAGGCTATCAACTTCTTGACTTCAGCTTCGATGGCGTCCATCATAGCCGGGCAGAACCGGCGTTGGTGCTGCTTCACAGGCTTTGAATCGGACAATATATTGAGCTTATGAGTAGCCACCTTTGGATGAAGACCTGGCATGTCTTCATAATTCCACGCAAAAGACGTCGATATATTCTTTTATCAGCTGGATAATTTCTTCCCTTTCTTCTTCGGAAAGGTTGTTACTGATAAATATCGGCTTTGGTGAAAGTTCATCCCCAATGTCAATCTGGATAACTTCATCTTCAGTGGGAGGTTCTCTCTGCTCGAAGCAGAACTCCCATTGTGTATCCATTTGCTGAGCCCAAGCGTCATTCTCGAATAGTTCAGATTCTTGTTCGTCTACTTCGAAGGAATCTGTCACTACCATATTTACCGATAATGTTCGTTCGAGAGCGTGAGATGAGTCGGAGGGCGCTGAGCGGTTCTGAGAAGAGGAAAAGATATCCTCGTTCGACTCAGGAGCCGCAAGGGAGGTGGTATACCCTAACCCGAAGCTGGTTCGTTGATAGTAGGGATCTCCGTGCAGTGGCATTCGTCTGCCTTTCCCGTAGTTGAGACCTGGTTTCAGCTTCAAATCATAACCCATGCTTTGCATAATTTCTAACGCTTATGGGATGTATCTGTGAACCTGCATTTTACCAACGTCGTCGTCAGGAGAATCCTCTTGTACAGTCGGTCCATTGCACTTGCGGCTGAAGACTATTGAACGCTGACTGTTGCAAGTAGGCGGGACAATGAAGATAGAATTCTCATGCGGTCCATATGTCGTGGTGACATTGGATGATTATGCCACTTCACACATATATGGATGATAGGAATCTATAGCTCCCAAGAATTTTTGTGCTATAGGTTTTATATCGTCATGGGGAAAGGATTCCTGATCCGGAATTTAGGCATCAATATACTGGAAAAGAGGATGTTTATTATCATCTGAAACTTTGTCCCCTGTTGCATTTACATCCATCGGCTGTTTGCTGCGCCGGAGGTTGATGACCAAGGATGGAGGCTTCTGGTTCAGACTGATTACTAGAGGATCACCCCCTTTCCCTGACCTGGTTTTGTTCAGGTGGATTGCCCCAGGCTCTATGGCTTTTGGAAGAGTAGTTCGTCCTTTCACCTTGATGGACAGCGGTTGTTCGGCAGAGGGTTCTTCTGGCTCCCGGTGGGATTCCTTCTTTGCTTCGGCTGTCACCTCCTCTGTGTAGTCTTGAGAGTACAACACGGCATCGAAGTAGTAGGATTCTACTCCTCTAAATGGGTTCAGGTCAGCAAACTCTGTTTGTACTGTTCCTCGGGCGTCTACATATTTGAAGCATTGATGTAGAGTTGAAGGAACGATGTTGTAGACGTGGATCCAAGGTCTGCCCAGCAGGATATTATAGGATACCTCAGAATCAATAACATAACATGTAGCCACTGATCTAAGGTTGCCAATATGGATCCTCAGACGAATCTTTCCCAACGGCTTGCTTTTTCTGGCGTTGAAACCCACGATTGTAGTGGTGGTGTAGGCCAATTCGCTGGTAGGAATCCTCAGCGGTCTAAGCAGACTATGGGGAATGATGCTGATTAATGATCCCGGATCTATGTGAATCCGGTCGACCTCTATGGAACCGACGTACCCGGTGTGATAGAGGAGCCTGTCATGCCTGTTATGTTCTAACAGCATGTCATCTTGAGTGAAAGTGATATTCGGGACCACCTCCATCACACTGTGGCATTGAGGACACGCCACTGGTTCTTTGTCAGGGGACTTGAGCTGGGTCAAGTATGCATCCGCCTGCATCAGTGCATCGCTCAGGGCTAGACGAGTGTCTTGAGAGAGCCTGAGTAGTTCGAAGATAGACAACCTGGCTGGTGTATTAGCCAATTGGGCCAGGATGTCGAAGTTGTACGACTTCTCTAAACCTTCGTTTTGAATGTTTTTTACAGGTTTGTCAAAACGTACTTTCTTTTGCTTCCCTTTGTCCGCCGAAGTTGGTCTCGAAGGACCGGTCCCTGGTACGACGGGCTCTGGTTCTGACGACTTGGTAGCTGTAGCGTCTGCCGGTGCATCTTTCTGACTTGCTCCATAGTCCATGAGGTAAGCCTTCCCTGAACGGGTTCTGGTGGCCAAGACCTCGTCTTCTGATGCCGAGTCTGCCGCAACCATGTGACATGGCTTGCGCTTCGAGCTCTTCTTAGCTTTAGCAGCTTGAGTTTCTTTCTCGATTCCGGGCACCAAATCTGGATGAACCCACATAATCTCGCCTCGCCGGGTAGTTAGTAGTACTAGGTCATGATTTTGACTTCTAGCTGGAGGGAGATTAACAATGTTCATCGTCGTCCGGGAAATAGGTGTAACACCATCCTGGATCTCTTGGGGAGGCAGATTGCCAAATTGCAGAGAGATCATGTTGGCTGTGACCGTCTTCTCGCTGTTGCGCAGAGTAATGGCCTTAGCATCAATCAGCTCTTGGATCTTCCTTTTCAGTATATAACACGCCTTTGTGGGGTGGTGTATGTACCTATAGAAGATGCAGTACTTAGGGTTGTTGGTACTGCCGGCCTCATTGGGTCGTCTCACCTCAGGAAGGGTAATCTTGTCGCTTTTGACGAGACATTCGAATATGCTCGGAATATCGTCATCGTCGAAAGAGTACACTTCAGTGGGCCTGGAAGTCCCAGGTTTTGTCTGCATGGTGGCCACCGTCTTTTGCCTGGATGTGTTGATTGCCAGAGCTTCTTTACCCTTGGTACCCCGAGGATGGTCGATGTTGGAGGATGACCTCTTGCCTTTATCAGAGGCTGAGATTATGATGCCATTATCACGCGCTTTCTGACTGTTGTCCTCCGCGGCTACTGCTAAGATGATGAACGAGGGCCAATCATGGAACTGATATGGTCCTGTGAACACCGAGATCACGGGAAGAAGGTTCTTTCTGCAGATGTCCACCAATGCCGAGTCCGGAACTCCTGGAGGCATTTGCAAAGTGGCTTGACAAAGACGCTCGATGAAAGCGCGAACATTCTCTTTTTTCTTCTGCTTGACTTCGATGAGAGAGGACATAGACATGTCCATCCCTCTCTCATAAAATCGTGTGAAGAATAAAGCCTTGAAGTCTTCAAAAGAAGTAATGTAGTTGTCCGCCAGACTTCGGTACCACTGATAAGCTACCCCCGAGAGACAGCCTTTGAATACCCGAGTGAGGAGGGCGTCGTTCCCTTGTAATAACACCGTCATCATACTGAAGTAGTTCATGTACTGACTTGGTGATGTTTTTCCCGCGAACAAAGCCATAGTCTGTGGTTTGTATCTAGGAGGAAAAGGGACCTCTTCCTAGATAGCTGGGTAAGGTTGGTTGATTCCCAATTTCTTGAGCTAATCTTTGTGCTTCAAAGCATCAAATTGGGCTTTCAACTCCCGTACTGCCAGCATCGGATCTTCAGCCGGTGGCGAGACCACGGAGTGATGAGGAATCGATTGCATCACGACTCCGACGGGAGGTAATACATTCTCCGAGTGAGGAAGCAAAGGAACTGCTGACTCCTGATATAGAGCAGACTCTTGGATTGCTTTGGATGGTGGTAAGTCCACCCCTACACGTATCTGAGTTGGAGGGACCAATGCTTGAGCCATAGCAGTTGTGTGTTGAGTCAGCATCATCTGGTGCATGTTCTCCATCATGGATTGCATTTCTTTTAGAGATGTCTCCAGTACAGTAATGCGTTGCTCTGCGTTACCAGGCGGGGAAGCTTCCTCGTGTTCATCTCCAATGGCATAAACTACCATCTCCCTGGGTGTCATTGAAAGATTAGTATAGGTCTCTGTTGAAGTTGACTCTACACTTTCAGTGTCTGATTCGGGAGATTGGCGACCCCCAGCTTCGGAATCAGAGGAGTACGAAGTCGGTTGTCGCGACCTCGAAGGGGTATTTTGGAACACCCCAGCTTCAGTGTTCTTAAGGAGCTGGTTAAATCTCCTTCGGCTCGGAGCTCTAGAGGGATGACGTCTTGAGCCCGATCTTCCTCTAGGTATGTGTGAAGCCATGTTCACTGATGCATGTGTGGTCTCTTCTTCCTAGAAAGATGAAGAGTAGCTCAACCGGTCGAAAACCGACCGTTTTGCTTCAGAACAGCAATAATTAATTACAATCTTATGACTATTACAAGAGTGCTCGTTAGGAGACATAATAGACATGCTGGAAGATCCCCTCTCCTTGCGTTTCTGGATTAGATACTTGTGCAGGTCAGGAAAATTTATAGCAGAAGAAGATGGCTTGTTCCTTCTGTTCACATCAGTGGGCATGCGGATGTTGGGAACCACAGTTTTCCCTGTGCCACCTGTATACAACAGGTTGGCCATCTGGGTGGCGGATAATCCCCGAGGAGGGTGTCTTTCCACAAATTGAGCTTTCTTTACGCGGAGGGGCTTCTCCTGGCGTAATTTGGAGCTCTGCTCTGGTTGGCGTAAAGCTGAGGATGTCCTCAGTCGGCCGTCAGCTTCTCGCGTAATCCGGAGAGTGGGCAGATTGTTCCTTCGCTGGCATAAAGGCTGAGAAGTTGAGTAGTCCGCCGCTTGCTTTTCCTTGCGTGGATTGCAGGGATCATCTGCTTTTCCGTGGAAGGCAGATGCATTTTTACGCGCGGAGCGCATTTGGAACTTCTGACTTGGCGCTAAGGCATTGTCAGAAGATTTGTCTGTTCCGCCAGGGACGGGAGACTGTTTTCTACGCGCAGAGCGCGGTGTAGGCTTCTGGACTAGCGCTGAGGCATTGTCCGAAGTTTCATCTTTTCTGCCAGGGACGGAAGACTGAATTTTATGCGCAGAGTGCAGAGGATACTTCTGGATTGGCGCTGAGGCCTTGCCAGAAGTTTTGTCTGCCCTGCCAGAGACAGGCGAATGAATTTTACGCGCAAGGTACGGAGGGAGCAATGCTACAACCTCGTTGGTCGGAGAGGTCGAAGAGTCAACAGGAATGGTAGGGGATATCTTGGGCATCCAGACCCTACGCAGCTTCCTGTTATCTTGGACAGAGAGAGAGGGAGAGCTACCCCCAGTTCGAAGCATATCTTCGTAGGCAGACTGGTTGAATTGGACGACCAGTGTCTTCTTCACGGATCCCACGGATACCACATCGTGTTGAGAAATTGCTTTCTCGTCAGAAGAAAAAGATGTCCCCAGCAGAGTCGCCATCTTGTTTCAGATAATAAACGGAAAAGATAATATGTGGAAAATGAGGTTTTATACGAAAACCCAACCTTTTTCTATGTTTACAAACAAGATTGTACAATTTAATCCTATACGAGGATGTCTAAGTACAATTTATTTAATCTGGGTAAATATTTTGCTATAGGTGTCTGATCTGCAGTCGATCACTTTAGCCCTTGGACCACACGATATTGAAGAAGTGCCGTGGAAGACAGAAAGCAGCTTCGAAGGTTGCTAAAGAGGGTGGATGCCTGATGCCAAAGTCGTCGATCCCTTCTCTTTGCCTGAGCTCTGGATTCTTCTCTCTCTCTTGACCTCCTTCTCCTCGATTGTCGACCTTGGACCTGATACTGGATTCCTTGACCAATCTTCGATCGTTCGACCTTTAATCCTTTTTGACCAGTTTTCCTCCCCCTTGTTCCTCTGTTGATAGAGGTCTCTATTTATAGAGTTTCTAGTGACAGCGACCACACAGTCGGCATAGAAACCGAGTAGTGGAAAGTACAGCACCCTTTTATACGACGGTTTAAAATAACCAATGCCCGTGTATAGATGACCTTCTGAATGAGCAAGTGACGCGTGTCCAACTAAGGGAAAAATGCGTATAACTGCTGCAAAGATCATGGTGTAAAAGCCACGTAGGTAGTTATCCCTTGTGTAGAAGAGGTTGGCGTAGAAGCCAAATGACTGTCATCATGGCGTAGAAGCCAAGTAGGCATAGAATCCGAGTAGGCGTAGAAGCCGAGTAGGCGTAGAAGCCGTGTAGGCGTAGAAGCCGAGTGGTCATAGAGGCCGAGGGGGCATAGGAGCCGAGCAGGCGTAGAAGCCGAGTGGGCATAGAAGCCGAGCAGGCATAGAAGCCGAGTGGGCATAGAAGTCGAGCAGGCGTAGAAGCCGAGACGATGTGTACGTTTTAACCGGAATTACGGCTCTTGGAGATATAATCAAATCTCTTGCATTAAATGCCGAGATCTGCCCCCATCCTGCACAATAAATGCAGAGGCGTGTCTTTAAGATTTGTCATCATTCCGCGCATTAAATATAGATACATGCCTCGAACCCTGTATGGGGAGTAACTGCTGACGGGGCAAGTTGTTTGTCTTCCGTGGAGCGTAAGAAGCACACATCTGCCTGTGTAAAACTTAGGCAGCGTAAGCCCTTATATGCGTAAGAGCAGTTTACGCCAAGGGAATGTCACTAGACGACGGTTTGGTGACATTTAATCAAATCTCCGGTATTAAATGCAGAGATCCGTCATTAACCTGCGCATTAAATACAGAGGCGTGCCTTGGGCATCTGTCAGTATTTGGCGCCTTAAATGCAGAGACGTGCCTCGAGAACCTGTCACCGTTCTGTACATTAAATGCAGAGACGTGCCTCGAGCCCTGTACGAAGAGCAGCTTTTGGACGTGGCAGGCTGTTTGTCTTCTGTGGAGCGTAAACAGCTCATATCTGCCTGTGTAAAACTAGGCGGCATATCCCTTTGTATGCGTAAAAGTGGTTTACGCCAAGGAAAGGGCAGTAAATGACAGCCTGGGTTGCAGTGTCGTGCCATCATTATAGCCGTCGCCTGGGTAGTCATGGAGTACTCTTTGTCAGGAGTCAGACGTCAGGTTCACCGCACGATTTGTCAGGTTCATTTCGGGCAATACGAAGCGTCCCTCGTACACTTTAATGTTGCATTAAAAGCGGATGAGTTTTATGCCATAAAGGCGATGTAGTACCTCTTTTACGCTGGAGCAGCCTGGACACATTGCTTTACGCGGATGGTCCTTGAGCCTATATTTTATGCTGTACTCAGCGAAAAAGCTCTATTGTACGTTGATGGCTCTGAGGTCACCTGTTTTACGCTGCCCTACCTCAATATGCTGCGTAGAGCTATCCGACGTATTTTTCATGCTTCTACAGTCACAGGTCAATGTAACTACGGGGTATCCGTGGTTACACTTGGGTCATCTAGTAGACATATTATACATATCATTAACTAACATATTAATTAATATCCATTTATTACAAATATAATAGATATATGTATATATATATACTTTAAATAGAATTAATACTTTGTATATATATAAACATATATTAGGGAGATATATACAATACGTATATATTTATATATATTAATTGAGAGATATACTAGATATATATATACCAAAATACGTTTAAACCTATACTAATACATGTACCATACATACTAACATATACTAATTTGAGAATATACTATATATATATATGTATATATATACCAATGGGTTCATATGCTATATATATAAACACTTACTAAATACATATACTCATACGTGCACACATACACCCAATCAAAATATGTATACGCGTACGTGTATGCAAGGGGAAGAACACGAACCTGTGTGCGTGCACGATATTGGCGATGGCGACGGTGTCCACGATGTTGAGGATGATGGTGACGATGACGAAGGTGACGAAGACGACGACGAAGACGAAGTTGACGATGAAGGGTGGTGGTCCTGGTGGAGGGGGCTGGTGGTATGGGACGGTCGAGAAGGAGGAGGCAGGGGGTGGTACTGGTGGTACGGGAGGGTGGTACTGGTAGTGTAGGGTAGTGGCTCGTGGAGGGACGGGCTCGCCGGGGTCGGGCTCGAACGGGTGTGGCAGAGGGAGAAGGAGTGGTCGGGGACGCTCGAGTTGTAGCAGTAGCAGCTTGGGTTGAGGGAGCTCGAGCGGTTCAGGGGGAGAAGGCCGGCGGGTCTGGATCGAGTGAGGCGGAGGAAGGTCGAGACAGTGGCAGCGGGGTTCGACTTCGGGTGGCTGGTGTATAGCGGGTTGATGGAGAGGCTGGAGGGAGGTGATGGCGGCCGGGGGATCTTGGCCGGAGGAGATGAATGGGGGAGGAGACGGAGTGCAGTCGGAGAAGGATGAGTGGCAGGGTGGTGGCCGAAGCTAAGGGCCGGAGGAGGGTGGCTCGGGTGAATGGGTGGAGTTTGGTTTTCTCTTGAAGAAGAAGAAGAAGAAGTGGAGAAGAAGAAGAAGAAGGAAATGGGAAAAAAATGCTACAGTTGTGTTTGTGAGGAGGGAGGAGAGAGAAGGTTGGTGGAGTTTTCTAGGTTTGGGGATTAGGGCATGCTCTTGGGAAGGGTGTGAGGAGACATTAAATAGGGGATGGTGAGTGGGAAAGTGTGGCGATGATGAGCCCCATTTTGAATGGGTGGCTCAGATTTGACATGAGAAAATTATTCATACAAATGAGAGGGTTGGGTTGACTAGTTAAAGAATTAGGGCTTCTCCATTTGGCTTGAACCAATGGGGTGTTGACACCAAATGCAACATTTGCAAATAGGCCCTTAAATTTAGGTATTTGCACAGACACATAAAATAATGAAAAATTGGTGGGCGATTTGGTGTTTGGTGTTTTGTAGGGTGAAGGGGTGTTGTGTGTTTTATATGGGCTTAATGAATAGGGTATTTGGATTAAATTAGGATTAAAATTGGATTAGTCAAAGTTGGTATCCCCAATTTAATTAGAAATAAATGCAAGAGGTGTTCTAAAATTAATTAGAAGTACATGGGACTAAAATTAGTTGGGACATAAGTATCATGAGTGACGAAGACTCAGAACAGAGTATTACCATAATTTGGGTTACACAAAATGGGTCAAGATTGTGTCTCCAATTTCGATTGGAACGCACAACGATACAAAGTTGGATTTTATTTAGAATTAAACAAAAATAAACGTCCGCGACGAATATTGTGCGGCTAAAATGAAGCACAAGGGAGCATAATTATGATTTATACCAGGGTCATGAAAGGTGTAGGCTTGGTGTCAGTCTTGGACCCTTTAATTGATCCGGCTAAACGGGTCGAGTTGGTATTTCAAAATTGATGGCAACTACACAGGTACGCTACACAAGATTAAATAATAGATTTCGGATACGGGAAGTTGTGCAATTAAATTAGAGCACAAAGGATTATGATTTTGAGTGACGAAAAAGTCCAGCGCCTAAGTTGGCGTGTCAAGTCTAGAATGCAACAATTTTTTGGAAATTATGGCCTAAAGTTGGGTTCCGAATACTGCAACAACGGTAGGGTGTAACAATCACGGTAATTAATTACAACCTCAAATAATTAAATTCTAAATAATACAAATTAAATTCATAATCCTATCATTCGGTCAGGTGTTCATCTAGTGGGCTTCTAGGTCAAGTCTACTAGCTCAAACATTAATGAACATTGTATATAATATAATATAAATACACATATCATGCAATTATTTAAATTAAATACACACAATATTAATAATATATAAAAAGTCAAAAATACCCCTATTTTTAGAATGTGGTAGTGACAGGTTTAGATAATATAAGATAATAATTATGTAGAGTTTATATTGTAAGTATAGGACATATAATATAGTGTATTTAACTAGTATTAGTTAATAAGAGGTAGTAAGAACCTAGAATGAAGGTAATTCCTAGTTTTAACCTACAAAACATAGTTTAACAAGGTATTGACCTTGTTTGACTAGTTTGACTTAGTTTGACCTAGAGACCTAGTTTCAAGCTAGTATAAGATGCTTATGTTTTCAAAATACTGTTTGACTTGTAATTCATATATATGTCAGTGTGACACATGTTCGGACTCCGATTTGCATTATTTGCTCAGGACCACAGACGAGTATATTCTCTGATAGTTTTATTTATTTGACATTTACTACGATTCTTGTTTATAGTATTATTTTACCTGATTCCTCGACACAATGGATACAAGGAATAGTATTATGGTTTTATTTTGAGATACATGATTATACTTGCTGGTCCATCAGGACTCTTTTACTGGTATCACCATTATCAGGACTCTTCTGGCATCACTTGTTTTGGCTGGCATCATATTGATCTATGTGTCAGGACTTGGATTCATTGTACTAGTTGGGCAAAAAAATACCTTAGTAGACATGTAAATATTCCTAAAATTTGGAACCACCCCCTTATGGTCTAATCTAGAATAATAGCAGTCGCACACCTCATGTGCGATGAGCCGTATTACCCCTAGACATTTATATGTCAAAAGTGATATTTCGAAATACTAGTTTAGATATAGTCTTTCTAGTTTTACACTACATTTACTGGTTATATTCTTCTCTGCAGTGCTTTCTAGTTTTTATTTTTTATCTGTCTTTATATTTTTATGCTTTCATATTATCTGATGCACTCTATTTCTTATACTATAGTGTATTGCTTATTTGCTTATCTTGTATTACTTTACTATTATAGTTTTATAGTCTTTGTCAAATAATTGGAACTGCTATTGGGTTATACTCGCTCCATCCTGACTGAATATATTTTTCATATAACTTCTTAGAGGATGTGTCCCACATTTTACGACCCACAAGATGGAGAGTAAGTTGAGGATGCACGAGAAGTACAAGAGGGCCAGTACTAATTGTGATGAGGCACCACTAGTTATAGCCGATACATAGCTAGTTTCTTTCGTACTGGATCTGTCTCCAGCTTTGGATATTTGGGATGTTATTGTTAGTTAAACTGATTATGATCATTGTTGTCATGCCCCAGTCCCAAAATACGTAGGACTAGGTATACGTACATATGCCAACTGTACGAACAAGTATATAAATCCAATTTAATGGACCTAACCAGTCGTAGTACGCTATAAAATATATTTAAGTCACAGTATCTCTAGCAGGTAATAATCTAATCTCATCCACAAAATATCACAGAGTAAGGAACTGAAATAATAGATATGTCTCAGAATCCGCTAAAAAATAAAATCTAGTGGAGAATAATCCATGAAAAATGAGTACAAAAAAATACTGAAAGAATAAAACTAAGCAATAATGAAATAGTCTCAAAACACTAAACAACTATCATCCATGAAGCTCGTGAAAACTCATGTGGCTCCACCTCAATGTCCTCGTCAGCAAAATTACCAACTTCGTAGTCCGTCGGGCACAAGTGCTTGTCTGGATCTGGAAAAGGTGCCAGGACCTCAGAGGGACATAACAAGTACACAAAAAATTGAGATGCATGAAAGTAAAGCAGTGAACAATAAAAAGGGTAACTAAACCACCTATGTGATATGCACTCGAGATATCTTTAATGGCGCATGAGGGGGGAGAAATAGAAGAATAGTCGTCCCACCAGGCGTTCCGTAGAACTCGGAGGTTACACAATTGCACCATTTTACAGTACAGTAAGAAATAGAAATCTCATACACTCACTAGCAGATTCTTTCCTCCCAATGAACTATCCGAACCGTATAAGCGGTGCAGACATAATACAATGACGTCAAATAATATCTAGAAAACTAAACCAATACCAACTACTAACACATGACTCGAACTCTCATACCGTTGACCAGTCGATACGCTAGTCCATGCACTCACTCTCTCAAACAGTAATTGTGTTTGAAAAAGTGTCAGCTCAGAAGATACCACGTATCTTTACAAGATACAGGGTAAGTCTGCTACTCTAAGACGCGTGCACACAACTAAACAAATAAAAACTAGGCATAATATAAACTGAACAATATAATCAAGCAATGCGTATTTGTCTTCCAAGCCAAGTTGCGAGCACAACAAATCTGGTTCGGAGCTATCCACAGGAACGTCTCGAATACCTACCAATTAATTATTACACTAATTAGACTCTTATTCTTCTATTCAATTTAAGTTATTATCTAGTTAATACTCCTACATTGGTTTCACATGCAAGTAAATCCATACCAAAATATTACTAAACCATCAAACATTATCAAAAACCATTTTTAAACATTATTTAATAAAAACTAATAATTCTGGAATTTATTGGAAAAATAGTTTTTTTAGTAATATGGTCATCTTCTATAAATTCTATGAGTCCAAAACCAAGTAAAAATCAAAACTAGGTCATAGTGGGTTACCTACTAGTCAACAAAAATTAATTTTTGACAAATAAATAAATCTGGAATAAGACTTACAAATCAAAATTAAAATATAATAATATAATTTTAAATGCTAAAAATATGGGATTTTGGTCGGGGTTTAAGTCTAAAACTATCGGGGTCAAGTTTTGTCAAAACTAGGTCAACTTGCTACATTAAACATCTAGAATTCTAATTTTTATAAAAAGAAATAAAATTTGAATAAATATTGTAAAGTCAGTAATAAATTCAATAAATACTATTTCTTTTACCTATACAAAAATAATTAGGGTTTCACTATCTACAAGTTGATTCATTTAGGGTTGGCAACCAAACTTTGCTAGTATACATGTCAAAGAATGGTACATCAAGGATGAAGTTTAATTACTAAATTTTTTTATTATTTAATAATAAAATTTTTATTTTATATTCTGAAATTAAATATTTAATTTTTGGAAAATTATATTTTAATAATAAAATATCAACATACAACAATACTAATTTAATATGATAACGACATTGCCAAGAATTGGTTTTTTGTCATCTAAGAGCAGTTTTTATGTAAAAAATTATTGTTTCACATGCATGTAGGTTTTCTTATTTGTCATATTTCATATTTATGAGTTCTCACAAGAGTTTATAGATGAAAAAATAATTATTTAAGAGAAATTTCAAAACTTACTAGATCGTGATTACGGCGGAGCTTCTTCTTGCGACACAGACCTTTTGGAGCGTCAAACGGACTCCAAACTCCACAAAACATGAGGAGGATATATATTATTTCTATTACATGAAGAATACAAATTTTTGTGGGTGGTTTTACTATAGTAAAGAGCCCAGATCTGCTGTAGTAGCACCTAGTCTCAAGGGATATTTTTGGTCTGCCTAAGGGTTTCAACCAAGGGCTTTGGGTGGTCGACCTTGAGGGAAAATATGGAGGGAAGGAAGGAGATAAAAAATAGATAAGAGAGGGATAGGGAGAGGCTTTTTGGTCATGGGTTTGAGAGAGGGGGAGGTTGGCTATTAGGTTTAGGTGTTGGGGGGTTGATAAATATAAGTAGTTTAAATAGGTTGGTGGTTAGGATTTGATTTAGTGTTTCCATCTATAGATAGTATTTAAAGAGGATAAAATAGGGTGAGAGGATACACTAAAATCTTTAAATTAGATTTTAAAAGATTTATTTCATATTTAAATTGATATACAACAAGATTGCATATGGGTCTTTCCTAATTTAAAAACTACATATTTAATTAAGATCCTAATTTGCAGGAGAATAAATAAAAGATTTCATTCATGAATTTAAATAGGTCGATGCTACAAAAAATAGTTGGATAAAATATTTAAAGTAGAGAATTTCCAAATATGGAAATATTAGAATTGAATTGGCTCTAAAAGTGGATAAGGTGCAAATGTGGACCCTGTCTCAAGAAGGTTTCAAATTCTATCCTCCTAGAATAAATTATATATATATATATATATATATATATATATATATATATATATATATATATATATATATATATATATATAATTCATGGCTGTTGTTACACTAGTGCTATACTAATATTGAATGGTCGAATTTTGTGTCACACGAAGATCCTACAAGTAGTGTCTCCTGTGTTGGCTACTAAATATGAAGGATGATGTAGATTTTGGGGTCATCCTATATCATTAATATCCAAACTAAGGTGAAGTATCCTAATAAAATAATTGGGTTTTAATTGATTTTAAAATAATCTAAAATAAATACAATATATATAAAATATACACAAAATATCTATTTTGGATGAGGGGTTTTTCAATCTACCCAACTTAAAAGAATTTTGTTATGGAAATTAAAAATAAAGCATGATTTGTTAAATTCTCCAAATTTGTTTCTAAGCCAAGTCAACTGCAATCTTCTCAAAAATCTAAATAATAAAATCTATTCAAATCCTTCGCAATCTCTTCAAAATTAAAATACAGTGTTTGACCTATCGTAATCTCTTCTCAAATTTAAATAATCAAGGTTTAAATCAAATCTATATAATATCTTCAACTTTAAATAACCCACATCAAAATTTAAATCAGGATTCCAACTATCAAAATCTCCTCTAAAATTTTAAATATTAACAACTATAATCAAATCTTATTCCTAGTTTCGAACTTAAGAATTTTGTACTCATCAAATATTTAATTTAATTTCCATCCTCAGCATTTCAAATAGGTGATCCAACAATCAAATCATCAAATTGTAAAATTTTAAATTCAATCCATCAATGTCCATGTTTAGAATTCTATTTTTATCCTCAAAATTTAAATCGTTGATTCAATATCCAATAATCAAAATTTAAATTATTTGCTCAAATTATAAATATTTGGTCCGCAATATCAAAATTTTAAAATTTATTCTATAAGGCATTCTTATCTTTAAAGTTAAATCCTCATCATTATAATTATCCAAAAAAAAATCCTCAAAATTAAATGACTTAAATCTCTCAATCTTATCTTACTTGATCATGATCTAAGATTTTCACCTTTATATAAAATTTGGCTCAAGTTGACAATAAAATTTCTACCCAACTTTCAATTTATCAATCTTTCATAATCACAAGGCTATAAAAATAAAATAATTCCTCAATCGTTCAATAGTGCTTACTAATCCTCAAAATCTTAACACAAATATCTCATATGTGATATGCTCTTAATTACAAAGATAGTCACAAGGTAATGTGATTGGCCTATGGGGTATATCTAGTACTATCCGTGTATCAAACTTATATCAAGCATGAGCGTTGGGCTTTCCGAAATAGAGGAAGACAAAAAACATCAATAAAGAGTTCAAGGGGGGAGGTGATAGAATACAAGTACGGGGTTCAAGGCGATTAAAGAATTTAAAAGAGAGTTGTCAAGGCAGTTGTGGATTAAAATCTTTTTTTTGATAAATTTTTATTCGCATTCTTATAGCGGTACAGTTATGTAATCGATATAATATGCTCTGATCTGTCTAGAGAGAAAGTATATTTGTCTAACAAACTAAGTCAACTATATCTCAATCTACGTAAAGTACTCATCCGAAGAGCGAACCAAGCGTAATAAGGTTAGCTAGACCATAATACACTGATTCTAATTTAGATAATGTATTAGTGTGGGCCCCCACTAACACATATGTCAGGAACAAGATCGATAAAAGAATAAGCTTGCAAAACTAGGCTGTAATAGCAACATGAGTCAAGATAGTCTAAATAATATAAGTACGTGAGATTATGATGAATGAAAGTACAATAGTTCGAGTTCATCAAGAATCGAAGACTCATCCGATGTTTGTGCCTCTCCAGTTGCCATACTAACTTCTTCTCTAAGTCTCTGGTCGACCAAATGGGGGTATAGGCCTCTAAAGTTCTAAAGTTTGGATAAATACTATCTTCTTATGCTAGCATATATTCAGGTGTCATTCTATTATACTTCATTAATGGGTCAAAAGGACTATGTGATATTAGGTTGTGAGGCATGCTACCCAACTTACAAGAATCAACTAATATTATAACTTAAGAATGGAGAAGTTACTGGCTCTCAAGTGAGAGAGGATATAAACTGTATTGAGATATGTGGAACAGATTAGTTGATTTTAAACTAAAGGATAATCATAAAATTATAATCTAAATAAACACTTAAACTATAAAATTTAACTACTAAGCACAAAAATTTTAAAATTCAAGATTAACAAACTACAATCCTAGCAAACTATATATTCTAACAAAAAAGAAATTACTTGGCCTACCATTAGAAGGGTTATGTGTCACGATTGGAAAGATGAAGAAAAATTTTAGTCATCGCACAAACAATGAGTGTAAAGGTTTCGGAGAAACAAGGTATAAAAGTAAATAAAGAGACTCTTGATAATATCTTGGTTTCCTAAGGGAAGGTGGCATGCTAGTCTCTATGTTCGAGGTATGATCAAGGGAAAGGTTCTATTCATTCAATGGATTTTAATTGGTAAACTGCTATGACAATTAATTTATGATGGAGGGAGGGATTAACTCAAGATGGGAAAGTATATAGATAGTTGGATGAGATGGCACGATCGATGACTCATGAAGACTCAAGTATCATTCAATGATGATCATAGATTTTAGGGCATCTACTAAGCTGAAGGTAGGGTACCCTTGCTCCTACTAAGGTATTGGTTAATTCCTCTTGGTTTCCTAGGGTGCTGCTCTGCTAATATCAAGACAACAATATAAATTTATAGTCCTCCTATATTATCTCACCATGGAGGTTAGGTTTATTCCTAATATTCAACCTTGGAGTTCTATTAGTTCCTCAATACTATGGTCGAACAATATGATCAAATTTTTAACTAACCCTAGTAGTGTCTATACTACTCTCAAGTCATTTCTAAATATATCATGGGATAATGGTCAATCAATTTATAGTTGTTGGATGCTAGGGTTCATTAGATATGCTAAACTTTTGGGAGCTGCCATTCTAATTTGTTTTTCTTAGGTATGCTACCATAATTATCTTCTAACAACAAGGATTCATATATTCTGAAAGCAGACTATACTAAGGAACTATTAGAAAAGTACATTAAATAGAAAGAGGTGAGAAAACAAGGATACCGATGTTAAGAGAATTAAGTGAGTACAATTTTGAAGGTCAAGGAAGGTATGTGAGTTTAAGAATTCGGAACAAAAATAAAGAGGAAAGTCAAATATGTGGATGAGATCCTATACTATAATCCTATTTGGTGGCTTGCTTGGTACCGTAACGTAACCTAGATAATATACTCTATTCCTATTTGGTGACCTGCATAGACAAATTTATCTCACTGCAAGAGATGGATGAAAGATTAGGAGAAGTACATGGATCAAGAGGGTGCAATTATTTAAACAGAACGAGCTGGAAGGAAGGTGAGTCATAGTCAAATGTGGATGAGACCTAAAACTCTAATCCTAGGCGTAGGCCCGCTCGGTATAGTTACGTAACCGAAATGGCTAACTTGGACCTGCATGGGCCACCACTAAAAATATGTCAAGCTCTAGTCCCAAAATACGTAGGACTTGGTATACATACACATGCTAGCTATACGAACAAGTATAGGAACCCAATTTAATGGACCTAACCAGTCGTAGTATGCTATAAAATATATCTAAGTCATAGTATCTCAGGCAGGTAATAATTTAAACTCATCCCCAAATTATCACAGAGTAAGGAACTGAAAGAATAGATAAGTCTCAGAATCCGCTACAAAATAAAATCTAGTGGAGAACAATCCACGAAAAATGAGTACAAAAGAATACTGAAAGAATAAAACTAAGAAATAATGAAATAGTCTCAAAATACTAAGCAACTATCATCCATGAAGCTCGCGAAAACTCATGTGGATCCACCTCAATGTCCTCGTCAGCAAAATCACAAACTCTGTAGTCTGTCGGGCACAAGTGCTCTTCTGGATCTGGAAAAGGTGTCAGGTCCTCAGAGGGACATAACAAGTACACAAGAAATCGACATACATGAAAGTAAAGTAGTGAACAATAAAAAGGGTAACTAAACCACCTATGTGATATGTACTCGAGATATCTCTAATGGCGCATGAGGGAGAAGAAATTGAAGAACTGTCGTCCCACCAGGCGTCCAGTAGAACTCGAGGGTTACACATTTGTACTATTTTTATAGTATAGTAAGAAACAGAAATCTCATACGCTCACTAGCAGATTCTTCCCTCCAAATGAACTATCTGAACCGTATACGCGGTGCAGACATAATGCAATAACGTCAAATAATATCTAGAAAACTAAACCAATACCAACTACTAATACAAGACTCAAAACTCTCGTACCGATGATCAGTCGACACGCTAGTCCATGCACTCACTCACTCAGATAGCGATCATGTTTGAAACAGTGTCAACTCAGAAGATACCACATATCTTTACAAGATACTGGGTAGTTCTGCTACTCTAAGATGCGTACACACAACTAAACAAATAAAAACTAGGCATAATATAAACTGAACAATACAATAAAGCAAGGTGTACTTGCCTTCCAAGCCAAACTGCGAGCACAACAAATCTAGTCTGGGGCTATCCACAGGAACGTCTCGAACACCTACTAATTAATTATTACACTAATTAGACTCTTATTCTTCTAGTCAAATTAAGTTATTATATAGTTAATACTCCTACGTTGGTTGCACATACAAATAACTCTACACCAAAATATTACTAACCATCAAACATTATCAAAAATCATTTTTAAAATATTATTTAATAAAAACTATTAATTCTAGAATTTATTGGAAAAATAGGGTTTTTAGTAATATGGTCGTCTCCTATAAATTCTATGAGTCCAAAACCAAGTAGAAACCAAAACTATGTCATAACGGGTTACCTACTAGTCACCAAAATTTAATTTTTTACATATAAGTAAATTTGAAATAATACTTAAAAATTTAGAATTAAAATATAATAATATAATTTTAAATGCTAAAAATATGGTTTATTGGTCGGGGTTTAAGTCTAAAACTATCGGGTCAAGTTTTGTCAAAACTAGGCCAACTTGCTACATAAAATACCTAGAATTCAAAGAAATAAAATTTGAATAAATATGATAAAATCAGTAATAAATATAATAAATATTATTTCTTTTACCTATACAAAAATATTTAGGACTTCACCATCTACAAGTTGATTTTATTAGGATTGTCAAAGGATGGTGCATCAATGATGGAGTTTAATTACTAATAAAATTATTTTTTATTTAATAATAAAAATATTATTTTATATTCTAAAATTAAATATTTAATATCTAGAAAATTATATTATAATAATAAAATATCAACATGCAACAATACTAATTTAATATGATCACGATATTGCCAAGAATTAGCTTTTTGTCATCTAAGAGTAGTTTTTATGTAAAAATTAGGGTTTTAAATGAATGAGGGTTTCTTTATTTGTCATCTAACATATTTATGAGTTCTCTCAAGAGTTTATACATGGAAAAATAATTATTTAAAAGAAATTCCAAAACTTACTATATCGTGATTACGGCGGAGCTTCTTCTTGATACACGGACCTTTTGGAGCACCAAACGGACTCCAAACTCCACGAAACTTGAGCAGGCTCTATATAACTTCTAATAGATGAAGAATATAAAGTTTTGGTGGTGGTTTTACTATAGTAAACAGACCAGATTTGCTGCAGTAGCAACTGACCTTAAGAGGTATTTTTGGTCGGCCTAAGG
Source organism: Iris macrosiphon (assembly GCA_036927795.1). NCBI lineage: Eukaryota > Viridiplantae > Streptophyta > Magnoliopsida > Asparagales > Iridaceae > Iris > Iris macrosiphon. The sequence goes on from JAYESA010000007.1 coordinate 85,644,925, forward strand.
GGTTTGGACAAGGGCTTTGGGTGGTCAGCCTTGAGGGAAAAGATGGAGGGAAGGAAGGAGATGAAAAAGAGAGAATAGAGGGAGGGGGAGAGGCTTCTTGATTGTGGGTTTGAGAGAGGGGGACATCGGCTATTAGGTTTAGGTGTTGGGGGATTGATAAATATAAGTAGTTTAAATGGGTGAGTGGTTAGGATTTGATTTAATATTTCATCTATGGATATGATTTAAAGAGCCTAAAATAGGGTGAGAGGATGCTCTAGAATCTTTAAATTAGATTTTGAAAGATTTATTTCAGATTTAAATTGATATGCATCTAGATTGCATAGGGGTCTTTCCTAATTTGGAAACTACATATTTAATTAAGATCCTAATTTCTTGGAGAATAAATCAAAGATTTAATTCATTAAATTAAATAGGTGGATGCTACCAAAAATGGATGGATGAAATATTTAAAGTAGAGAGTTTTCAAATATGGAAATATTAGAATTGGATTGGCTCTAAAAGTGGATAAGGTGCAAAGGTGAACCCTATCTCAAGAAGGTTTCAAATTCTAACCTCCTATAATAAATTCTTTATAATATATATATATATATATATATATATATATATATATATATATATATATATATATATATATATATATATATATATAATACCCCTATTTTAAGTCACTAGTGTCCAAAAAATTAATTCATGGCTTTGGGTTGGGTATTTGGATTGAAAAATAACCATAAATAATTATATATATAAAAATCTCAAAATATTAAATACATGAAACTACGTTTGTTACACTAGTGCCATACTAATGTTAAATTATTAAATTTTGTGTCACACAAGGATCCTACAAGTAGTGTTTCCCATATAGGCTACTTCATACGAAGGACGATGTAGATTTTGGGGTCGTCCTATATCTTTATTGTCCAAACTACAGTAAAATATCCTGATAAAATAATTAGATTTTAATTAATTTTAAAATAATCTAAAATAAATATAATAAATATAAAATAAACACAAGATACATATTTTGGGTGAGGGGTTTTACAATTGCTAGACTCATAGACTTGAAAATTTTGTTATGACTATTCTAATTGTGACTTTGAGACATTAATTCTTTTTATATAACATCGTGCCATTTTCTTCCTTATAGATTATTATGATTGAGTATTGATTATCATTATATAATGTCACATTGTCCTCCTTTTTGGAGTTAGATATCATTGACAGGTTACATATATGATTGTGTGAGATGTTGATAGATAATATTGTTGACCTAGATAGCGTTCTACCGTCGATGTTATGGCATAGGCTGGACGTACCCACGTACTCGTGCCTGATCATTCAGGTGCGGGTCATGACAATTAATGATCATGTTGTTTACATGAAGAAAAATTATCAAGATAAATTTTTAATTATTTTCCTATAGGTTGATGACATGTTGTATACAGGAAATAGCAGTGAAATGCTTATGGAGTTCAAATTATCAATGTTCAAGGAGTTTGAGATGACGGACAATGAATTAATGTCCTATTTCCTTTATATTGAAGTGAAGCAACAAGAAAATATAATATTTTATCCCAAAAGAAGTACAGGAAGGAGATTTTGGAGAAATTCAATATGAGTAAATACTGCCCAGTAAAATCCCAGTAGCAACATGAATGAAGCTATCAAGAGAAGGAAATGGAGGTTCTGTTGACTCAAATTTTTTTAAGAGTCTGGATGGTAGCCTAAGATACTTGACGATCACAAGGCCCGATATCGTTTATGGAGTCAGACTTGTGAGTCACTACATAGAGTCACCGAATGAGTCACATTGGCTAGCTGTGAAGAGGATTCTAAGATACATCAAAGGATCACTCAACCATGGTCTCTTCTATAGTTGTGGTGAAAAATACAGAGTTACTAGGCTATTAGATAGCGACTAGGGAGGTAACCAAGGCGAAAGGAGAAGCACCACAGTCTATGAATTCTATCTTGGTCCAATTATATTTTCTTGGACTTCTAAGAAGCAAGGAATTATATCCTTATCTTTATGTGAAGCAGAGTATGTGGTGGCTTCATCTACTGTTTGTGAAATTATTTGGTTGCGGCATATTTTGAGGGAGCTGGATCATCCATTAGAAGAGCCGACCATAAATTTTATGGACAATAAATTAGCCATTCAACTTGCAAAGAATCTATTGCATCATGGGAGGAGCAAGCACATTGATCCTTGATTTCACTTTCTTCGAGATCACGTGAAGAAGAAGAAAATAGAGTTCAAACATTGCCACACTACTGAACATGTGTCACGACCCACACCCGGATGATCAAGGCACGAGTATGTCGTACGTCCAGCCTATGCTATCTATCAATCTCACATAATAATATAATCATAACCTGTCAATATTATCTTAACTTAATAAGGAGGACAAGATGACAATATATAATGATAATACTCAATCACAAAATCTATAAGGAAGATAAATGGCATGATATGAAAATAAGAAAAAAGATTCAATCACAAGTCTAGATAAGTCTAATTAATAAAACATCAAGTCAAGTATTAAATAATAACATCGCCAAAATCTGAGTAAATGTCGGAGACAGATCAGGTATCAAAATACAAAATAGAGATAGCTAAGGTAACTGGTGACACCGGCTAGACCTTTCGGCCATCACTCCTGAACTACATTATCCAAGCTTACAGCTACTCCCTCCTGAGATCCGTAATGTCGGGGATGATTCTCTGATTGGAGGTTCCTGGTATTGAGGCTCCTAGCAGTGAGCCTGCATCTCCCAATGTCGGGGATGATTCTCTGATTGGAGGTTCCTCGCCTTTTAGAGAGGGAACCTCGACAGTCCCGGCTGGCGGTGCCGGAGAATTCCTGCTGGAGACTGCTGTCGCTGCTACCGCTTCGGGCAGTAGAACGAGATCGCCTTCGGGGTCGAGCCGAATGAGGATATCTTTGTCCGGGTCAGCATCGGGAGAGACTCCTACCGTGTCTGCCAGTGCACCTAGCGAGATTCTAGCCGATGAACCTCGGTTGGAATTTGACGAGGACCTGGAAGAGCATTTGCCAGTGCTCCTTAGAGCACCCCCTTCTCCAGGTATGACAGCTTGCCTAGCATCATTAAGGAATAATTTAGCTGTACTGGCCGCGGATGCGTCATATACACCATTGGCCATGGGTAAATGTCGTCTTTTATGCCTCTTCTTTTAGGAAAATTAACATTATGCTGATATTAACTTCCTTTTGTCTTCTTTTCTGGGGAAGAAATCTTCGGGGAGGGCAGTGTAGATGCGCCCTTTGGCTCTATGTCAGGTCCTGGCGGTGACACGGAGGTGCCTAATTTTGAAGAGGAGACATCTTCGGGTGTCGGCTCGCCTGTCGAAGAGATTACGACATCTCAAGAGGAGGACGAGCCTGTCATTGCGACAATGCCCTCTTTGGGTATGCTGGTCACTTCGTCCAGTGTTGGCGCTTCTTCTTTTGTCGTACCTCCTATTGAAGCGACGGCCGTGGCAACATCGTCCGCGGTTGTTCATGAAGGGGGACTCGCTACTATCGCGGCCACTCCCAGCGTCCATTCGGATCTAGTTGCTGTGACCGACCAGTACACTGGTATCTTCTATGCCACCTTGAAAATGTTAATATTAATGGTGTTGGAGAAGAATTTGGGCTTCGCGTCGCAGAGGAGAGCCTCCCAGGCCTCTATAGTGCCGATCCGGGAATTCAACGACACTGGGGTAGCTGACGCGCTGGAGGAGATAGTTAATGGTTTGGAGCAACCCATTAACTAATACTTGCAGCTAGCTCGAGGCAACATTGACGGTCTCGTTCAAGCTAGGTACGACTTCCTGAGCGCTCAGCTTACTAAACAGATGGCATCTTTGAATAAGTCCATCGAGGCTCAGCAGCGGGAGATGGACGAAGAACGTGTCCAATTGGGGTATGTCATCCCCGAGTTGACCCGGTGTGAAGCCAATTATGAGGAAGTGGCAGCGCAGTTCCGCATATTGAAGGATGAGCTCGCTCGAGTAGAGGCGAAGGTTCTCTCTTTGTCGGCGGCTCGAGATGTGCTGAAGGAGTGACCGGCGACTGTTCAGCAGAATCTGGCGCGCGTGGGTGCCTTCCACTCAGGTTTTGTGCGGGCTCGGTCTGAGCTAGCTGCTTTAGACAATGATGCGGCAAGGTTGGAACGGGCTCGCGCCGACGGCTTGAACTCCCGGGATGAGAGAATGGTTGCTCTGGCGCAGCAGATTCGTGATCTAACCGCTCCCCCACAATGATGTACTTTTTGGTTTTGCTTTTCAATGAACTTTTGCTCTTTTTTGGAATAGTAAAGAGGATTTCATCTGACTTTGTGGACCCATCATTTTGGAATATAAATGACAGGTTTGGGCAAAAGTTATATCAGAGGTAATATGGATGTGATATACTCTCGGTAAGTTTTAGCAGAACGCATCTATTCAGAGGTAATATGAAACATGATAGAACACGATCCAACTAGTTTTGTTTTGGAAGTGGTTTTGTCAGAATGAGATTTTCGCCATATTCTACTTGAGCAAAGTAGGTTAAGCATAGTACCTTTTCAGGAATCTGCCATTGATAGGAGCCATTAACATGTCTCCATTAGGGTTGGCTAACCTGTAAGCGTCGTTTGAGAACGTCGTCTCGATCACATAAGGGCCTTCCCATTTGGGCTAGAATTTGCCCTTGCTTCTGTCAGTAAGAATCATAGGCCTTCTCACAGTTAAGACTAGCTCGCCAACTTTGAACATCCTTTCCTTTACTTTTTGATTAAAAGCTCTGGAAATACGTGCTTGGTAGAACGCAATGTGATGTTGAGCTTGGAGGCATTTCTCGTCTAACCCTTCTAGCTCTTGAAGCCTCAAAAGGTCATTCTTTTCTTGAGTCAGCTCATTAGCCACGGCTATCCTGAGTGACAGAATCTAGATTTCGATGGGGAGAACTGCTTCGTTCCCGTAGACCAGTGAGAATGGGGTACAACCTGTTGGTGCTCGTACCGTTGTGCGGTATGCCCAGAGACATTCTCCCAGCTTCTCATTCCAATCTCTCTTGTTCGTGGAGACGAACTTTTTTATGAGCTTGATAATGGTTTTGTTGAATGCTTCCGCCAAACCAATAGCAGCTGGATTATATGCCATAGAGGCCACATTTTGTATTCGATTTTTATCGCAAAATTGATGAAACGCTTGGCTGATGAACTGAGGTCCATTGTCATGGATTATCCTTCGGGGTATCCCGAAGCGATAAATGACACGATGCTTGATGAAGCTGATCATATTAGATGCCTTCACCTCAGTAAGAGGGATCACCTTCGCCCATTTAGAGAAATAATCCGTGATGGCTAGTATGAACCGGTGACCTCTGGAAGAAGACGGGTGAATAGGACAAATGATATCCATACCTCATGCTTCGAAAGGCCAGGACGCAACCGTAGGATGTAGATGTTCAGGCGGTTGATGGATGAAGTCTGCATGGACCTGACAGGCTCTACAATGTCTCGCATACTTTATTGCATCTGCGATCATAGTAGGCCAGAAATAGCCCATTCTCTTGATGCGATCCTGTAGCATAGGACCGGGTTGGTGCGCTCCGCATACGCCGTCGTGAGCTTCACGGATGATCCGCTGTGCCTCATCATCTAAGAGATATCTTAATAGCAGTCCGTCGTAGGTCCGGCGATATAGACACCGTGAGGACGCCTCAAAATAGAAGCGTAATGATCGTCTTTTGACGGATACTGCTTCTTTAGGGTCCTCCGGCAAGATTCCGATGCTACAAAATCTATAAAGGGACTTCTCCAGTCTCTCATGGGAGGATCTGTGTTCACAGCGTAGCTGTATTCTATGTGAAAGTTGTTTTTTACACAGAATAAATCTCTACTAAGAAGGATTACCGAATTCTGCCTTCTTATAGGAATAGCTAAATCTGCAGCTAGACTGGCTAGGGCATCAGCTCTCAGATTCTGAGATCGAGGTACATGCTCTAGGAAGAATCCTTTGAATGTCATGGCTATCTCGACCGTTGCTTGGTGATAAGGGATGAGGTCCGGATTCCGGACTCCATATATTCCTCTGACTTGATTGACGATTAGCAGAGAGTCACCGAAGGCTTCCAGAGATTCGACGCCCAATTTTTTAGCGACTTGGAGCCCGATTAACAGGGCGTTATACTCCGCCACGTTGTTAGAGCAGGGCTCGCTAAGAGAATATGCTCGGTAGATGACGAGCTTATCAGGAGTAACCAAGATAATTCCTACTCCCAAAACCACATTTCCCTGGGACCAGTCCTGGAGGCACCATCGAAGAATAGTTGCCATGCATCACATTCCATCGCAGAATTACACTCTGCAACTTCGTCGGGAATGTCCTCGTACAGTTTGGAGGCCTCTGGGATCGAATGAGTAGCTAGGAAATCAGCCAATGCTTGGCCCTTGACGGACTTCTGAGGGACGTACACCATGTCATACGGTGTTAATAACATCGCCCAAGTCGCAAGTCGGGAATTGAGAACACTTAGCTTGTTCATCAGTACCCGTAGAGGATTGACCCTGGAGATGATGTGAATGGTTTGGCCTGTGACATAGTACCGCATCTTCTGGATAGCGAATATCAGAGCCAAGCATTCTTTCTCCACTGGGTTGTACCGGTGTTCGGCTCCGACCATCATCCTGCTGAGGTAGTAGATAGCCTGCTCATGGCCCATATCGTTCTTCTGTGCGAGAAGAGCTCCCAGAGAATGATCTATTGCTCGAACATACAGCACGAATGGTCTTCCTATGACAGGAGGCACCAGAACTGGCGGACTAGTGAGGTAGCGTTTGATATCACCGAATGCTTGCTGACAGGCTTCATCCCATACAAAGGATACACCTTTCTTCATAAGACGAGAAAAGGGCTGACATCTCCCAGAGAGGTTGGATATGAATCTCCGGATATAAGCCAGACGGCCTTGAAATCCCCTGAGTTCTCTCAGATTACGAGATGGTCGCATTTCCAAGATGGCCTTGACTTTATCAGGGTCCACTTGAATGCCTTTGGCGGTAATGATAAATCCCAGAAATTTTCCACTAGATACCCCCAGAAAGGACTTTGTAGGACTCATCTTGAGTTGATGTTGGCGCATCAATTCAAATACTGTCTTCAAGTCTTGGATGTGATTGTCCTTGAGGCGGATTTTGACAGCTACATCGTCTACGTAACACTCTACTGTCTTGCGCAAATGCTCATAGAATATGTTACTCATAGCCCGTTGGTACGTAGCCCCGACGTTCTTCAATCCGATGGGCATGACCGTATAGCAATATACCCCCAATGGTGTCTGGAAGGCAGTGTGCTTCTCGTCCTCAGGATGCATCTTGATTTAATTATATCCTGAAAATCTGTCCATGAAAGACATACGTTCAAAACCACATGTATTATGAATTATGACATCTGTGATGGAGAGAGGAAACTCATCCTTGGAACAGGCCGCATTCAGATCTCGATAATCAATGCAGACACGTACTTTCCCATTTTTCTTCATGACCGGGACAACATTGGCGACCCAGTCGGGATGTTGTTCTTCTCGGATGAAGCCGCAGGCTATCAACTTCTTGACTTCAGCTTCGATGGCGTCCATCATAGCCGGGCAGAACCGGCGTTGGTGCTGCTTCACAGGCTTTGAATCGGACAATATATTGAGCTTATGAGTAGCCACCTTTGGATGAAGACCTGGCATGTCTTCATAATTCCACGCAAAAGACGTCGACATATTCTTTTATCTGCTGGATAATTTCTTCCCTTTCTTCTTCGGAAAGGTTGTTACTGATAAATATCGGCTTTGGTGAAAGTTCATCCCCAATGTCAATCTGGATAACTTCATCTTCAGTGGGAGGTTCTCTCTGCTCGAAGCAGAACTCCCATTGTGTATCCATTTGCTGAGCCCAAGCGTCATTCTCGAATAGTTCAGATTCTTGTTCGTCTGCTTCGAAGGAATCTGTCACTACCATATTTACCGATAATGTTCGTTCGAGAGCGTGAGATGAGTCGGAGGGCGCTGAGCGGTTCTGAGAAGAGGAAAAGATATCCTCGTTCGACTCAGGAGCCGCAAGGGAGGTGGTATACCCTAACCCGAAGCTGGTTCGTTGATAGTAGGGATCTCCGTGCAGTGGCATTCGTCTGCCTTTCCCGTAGTTGAGACCTGGTTTCAGCTTCAAATCATAACTCATGCTTTGCATAATTTTTAACGCTTACGGGATGTATCTGTGAACCTGCATTTTACCAACGTCGTCGTCGGGAGAATCCTCTTGTACAGTCGGTCCATTGCGCTTGCGGCTGAAGACTATTGAACGCTGACTGTTGCAAGTAGGCGGGACAATGAAGATAGAATTCTCATGCGGTCCATATGTCGTGGTGACATTGGATGATGATGCCACTTCCCACATATATGGATGATAGGAATCTATAGCTCCCAAGAATTTTTGTGCTATAGGTTCTATATTGTCATGGGGAAAGGATTCCTGATCCAGAATTTGGGCATCAATATACTGGAAAAGAGGATGTTTATTATCATCTGAAACTTTGTCCCCGGTTGCATTTACATCCATCGACTGTTTGCTGCGCCGGAGGTTGATGACCAAGGATGGAGGCTTCTGGTTCAGACTGATTACTAGAGGATCACCCCCTTTCCCTGACCTGGTTTTGTTCAGGTGGATTGCCCCAGGCTCTATGGCTTTTGGAAGAGTAGTTCGTCCTTTCACCTTGATGGACAGCGGTTGTTCGGCAGAGGGTTCTTCTGGCTCCCGGTGGGATTCCTTCTTTGCTTCGGCTGTCACCTCCTCTGTGTAGTCTTGAGAGTACAACACGGCATAGAAGTAGTAGAATCTCCTCTAAATGGGTTCAGGTCAGCAAACTCTGTTTGTACTGTTCCTCGGGCGTCTACATATTTGAAGCATTGATGTAGAGTTGAAGGAACGATGTTGTGGACGTGGATCCAAGGTCTGCCCAGCAGGATATTGTAGGACACCTCAGAATCAATAACATAACATGTAGCCACTGATCTAAGGTTGCCAATATGGATCCTCAGACGAATCTTTCCCAACGGCTTGCTTTTTCTGGCGTTGAAACCCACGATTGTAGTGGTGGTGTAGGCCAATTCGCTGGTAGGAATCCTCAGCGGTCTAAGCAGACTATGGGGAATGATGCTGATTAATGATCCCGGATCTATGTGAATCCGGTCGACCTCCATGGAACCGACGTACCCGGTATGATAGAGGAGCCTGTCATGCCTGTTATGTTCTAACAGCATGTCATCTTGAGTGAAAGTGATATTCGGGACCACCTCCATCACACTGTGTCATTAAGGACACGCCACTGGTTCTTTGTCAGGGGACTTGAGCTGGGTCAAGTATGCATCCGCCTGCATCAGTGCATCGCTCAGGGCTAGACGAGTGTCTTGAGAGAGCCTGAGTAGTTCGAAGATAGACAACCTGGCTGGTGTATTAGCCAATTGGGCCAGTATGTCGAAGTTGTACTTCTCTAAACCTTTGTTTTGAATGTTTTTTACAGGTTTGTCAAAACGTACTTCCTTTTGCTTTCTTTTGTCCGCCGAAGTTGGTCTCGAAGGACCGGTCCCTGGTACGACGGGCTCTGGTTCTGACGACTTGGTAGCTGTAGCGTCTGCCGGTGCATCTTCCTGACTTGCTCCATAGTCCATGAGGTAAGCCTTCCCTGAACGGGTTCTGGTGGCCAAGACCTCGTCTTCTGACGCCGAGTCTGCCGCAACCATGTGACATGGCTTGCGCTTCGAGCTCTTCTTAGCTTTAGCAGCTTGAGTTTCTTTCTCGATTCCGGGCACCAAATTTTGATGAACCCACATAATCTCGCCTCGCCGGGTAGTTAGTAGTACTAGGTCATGATTTTGACTTCTAGTTGGAGGGAGATTAACAATGTTCATCGTCGTCCGGGAAATAGGTGTAACACCATCCTGGATCTCTTGGGGAGGCAGATTGCCAAATTGCAGAGAGATCATGTTGGCTGTGACCGTCTTCTCGCTGTTGCACAGAGTAATGGCCTTAGCATCAATCAGCTCTTGGATCTTCCTTTTCAGTATATAACACGCCTTTGTGGGGTGGTGTATGTACCTATAGAAGATGCAGTACTTAGGGTTATTGGTACTGCCGGCCTCATTGGGTCGTCTCACCTCAGGAAGGGTGATCTTGTCGCTTTTGATGAGACATTCGAATATGCTCGGAATATCGTCATCGTCGAAAGAGTACACTTCAGTGGGCCTGGAAGTCCCAGGTTTCGTCTGCGTGGTGGCCACCGTCTTTTGCCTGGATGTGTTGATTGCCAGAGCTTCTTTACCCTTGGTACCCCGAGGATGGTCGATGTTGGAGGATGACCTCTTGCCTTTATCAGAGGCTGAGATCATGATGCCATTATCACGCGCTTTCGGACTGTTGTCCTCCGCGGCTACTGCTGAGATGATGAACGAGGGCCAATCATGGAACTGATATGGTCCTGTGAACACCGAGATCACGGGAAGAAGGTTCTTTCTGCAGATGTCCACCAATGCCGAGTCCGGAACTCCTAGAGGCATTTGCAAAGTGGCTTGACAAAGACGCTCGATGAAAGCGCGAACATTCTCTTTTTCCTTCTGCTTGACTTCGATGAGAGAGGACATAGACATGTCCATCCCTCCCTCATAGAATCGTGTGAAGAATAAAGCCTTGAAGTCTTCAAAAGAAGTAATGTAGTTGTCCGCCAGACTTCGGTACCACTGATAAGCTACCCCCGAGAGACAGCCTTTGAACACCCGAGTGAGGAGGGCGTCGTTCCCTTGTAATAACACCGTCATCATACTGAAGTAGTTCATGTACTGACTTGGTGATGTTTTTCCCTCGAACAAAGCCATAGTCTGTGGTTTGTATCTAGGAGGAAAAGGGACCTCTTCCTAGATAGCTGGGTAAGGTTGGTTGATTCCCAATTTCTTGAGCTAATCTTTGTGCTTCAAAGCATCAAATTGGGCTTTCAACTCCCGTACTGCCTGCATCGGATCTTCAGCCGGTGGCGAGACCACAGAGTGATGAGGAATCGATTGCATCGCGACTCCGACGGGAGGTAATACATTCTCCGAGTGAGGAAGCAAAGGAACTGCTGACTCCTGATATAGAGCAGACTCTTGGATTGCTTTGGATGGTGGTAAGTCCACCCCCACACGTATCTGAGTTGGAGGGACCAATGCTTGAGCCATAGCAGTTGTGTGTTGAGTCAGCATCATCTGGTACATGTTCTCCATCATGGATTGCATTTCTTTTAGAGATGTCTCCAGTACAGTAATGCGTTGCTCTGCGTTCCCAGGCGGGGAAGCTTCCTCGTGTTCATCTCCAATGGCATAAACTCCCATCTCCCTGGGTGTCATTGAAAGATTAGTATAGGTCTCTGTTGAAGTTGACTCTACACTTTCAGTGTCTGATTCGGGAGATTGGCGACCCCCAGCTTCGGAATCAGAGGAGTACGAAGTCGGTTGTCGCGACCTCGAAGGGGTATTTTGGAACACCCCAGCTTCAGTGTTCTTAAGGAGCTGGTTGAATCTCCTTCGGCTCGGAGCTCTAGAGGGATGACGTCTTGAGCCCGATCTTCCTCTAGGTATGTGTGAAGCCATGTTCACTGATGCACGTGTGGTCTCTTCTTCCTGGAAAGATGAAGAGTAGCTCAACCAGTCGAAAACCGACCGTTTTGCTTCAGAACAGCAATAATTAATTATAATCTTATGACTATTACAAGAGTGCTCGTTAGGAGACATAATAGACATGCTGGAAGATCCCCTCTCCTTGCATTTCTGGATTAGATACTTGTGCAGGTCAGGAAAATTTATAGCAGAAGAAGATGGCTTGTTCCTTCTGTTCACATCAGTGGGCATGCGGATGTTGGGAACCACAGTTTTCCCTGTGCCACCTGTATACAACAGGTTGGCCATCTGGGTGGCGGATAATCCCCGAGGAGGGTGTCTTTCCACAAATTGAGCTTTCTTTACGCGGAGGGGCTTCTCCTGGCATAATTTGGAGCTCTGCTCTGGTTGGCGTAAAGCTGAGGATGTCCTCAGTCGGCCGTCAGCTTCTCGCGTAATCCGGAGAGTGGGCAGATTGTTCCTTCGCTGGCATAAAGGCCGAGAAGTTGAGTAGTCCACCGCTTGCTTTTCCTTGCGTGGATTGCAGGGATCATCTGCTTTTCCATGGAAGGCAGATGCATTTTTACGCGCGGAGCGCATTTGGAACTTCTGACTTGGCGCTAAGGCATTGTCAGAAGATTTGTCTGTTCCGCCAGGGACGGGAGACTGTTTTCTACGCGCAGAGCGCGGTGTAGGCTTCTGGACTAGCGCTGAGGCATTGTCCGAAGTTTCATCTTTTCTGCCAGGGACGAAAGACTGAATTTTACGCGCAGAGTGCAGAGGATACTTCTGGATTGGCGCTGAGGCCTTGCCAGAAGTTTTGTCTGCCCTGCCAGAGACAGGCGAATGAATTTTACGCGCAAGGCACGGAGGGAGCAATGCTACAACCTCGTTGGTCGGAGAGGTCGAAGAGTCAACAGGAATGGTAGGGGATGTCTTGGGCATCCAGACCCTACGCAGCTTCCTGTTATCTTGGACAGAGAGAGAGGGAGAGCTACCCCCAGTTCGAAGCATGTCTTCGTAGGCAGACTGGTTGAATTGGACGACCAGTGTCTTCTTCACGGATCCCACGGATACCACATCGTGTTGAGAAATTGCTTCCTCGTCAGAAGAAAAAGATATCCCCAGCAGAGTCGCCATCTTGTTTCAGATAATAAACGGAAAAGATAATATGTGGAAAATGAGGTTTTATACGAAAACCCAACCTTTTTCTATGTTTACAAACAAGATTGTACAATTTAATCCTATACAAGGATGTCTAAGTACAATTTATTTAATCTGGGTAAATATTTTGCTATAGGTGTCTGATCTGCAGTCGATCACTTTAGCCCTTGGACCACACAATATTGAAGAAGTGCCGTGGAAGACAGAAAGCAGCTTCGAAGGTTGCTAAAGAGGGTGGATGCCCGATGCCAAAGTCGTCGATCCCTTCTCTTTGCCTGAGCTCTGGATTCTTCTCTCTCTCTTGACCTCCTTCTCCTCGATTGTCGACCTTGGACCTGATACTGGATTCCTTGACCAATCTTCGATCGTTCGACCTTTAATCCTTTTTGACCAGTTTTCCTCCCCCTTGTTCCTCTATTGATAGAGGTCTCTATTTATAGAGTTTCTAGTGACAGCGACCACACAGTCGGCATAGAAACCGAGTAGTAGAAAGTACAGCACCCTTTTACACGACGGTTTAAAATAACCAATGCCCGTGTATAGATGACTTTCTGAGTGAGCAAGTGACGCGTGTCCAACTAAGGGAAAAACGAGTATAACTGCTGCGAAGATCATGGTGTAAAAGCCACGTAGGTAGTTATCCCTTGTGTAGAAGAGGTTGGCGTAGAAGCCAAATGACTGTCATCATGGCGTAGAAGCCAAGTAGGCATAGAAGCCGAGTAGGCGTAGAAGCCAAGTAGGCATAGAAGCCGAGTAGGCGTAGAAGCCGAGTAGGCGCAGAAGCCGTGTAGGCGTAGAAGCCGAGTGGTCATAGAGGCCGAGGGGGCATAGGAGCCGAGCAGGCGTAGAAGCCGAGTGGGCATAGAAGCTGAGCAGGCATAGAAGCCGAGTGGGCATAGAAGTCGAGCAGGCGTAGAAGCCGAGACGATGTGGACGTTTTAGCCGGAATTAATGCTCTTGGAGATATAATCAAATCTCTTGCATTAAATACCGAGATCTGCCCCCATCCTAAGCAATAAATGCAGAGGCGTGTCTTTAAGATTTGTCATCATTCCGCGCATTAAATACAGATACATGCCTCGAACCCTGTATGGGGAGTAACTGCTGACGGGGCAAGTTGTTTGTCTTCCGTGGAGCGTAAGAAGCACATATCTGCCTGTGTAAAACTTAGGCAGCGTAAGCCCTTATATGCGTAAGAGCAGTTTACGCCAAGGGAATGTCACTAGACGACGGTTTGGTGACATTTAATCAAATCTCCGGTATTAAATGCAGAGATCCATCATTATCCTGCGCATTAAATGCAGAGGAGTGCCTTGGGCATCAGTCAGTATTTGGCGCCTTAAATGCAGAGACGTGCCTCGAGAACCTGTCACCGTTCTGTGCATTAAATGCAGAGACGTGCCTCGAGCCCTGTACGAAGAGCAGCTTTTTGACGTGGCAGGCTGTTTGTCTTCTGTGGAGCGTAAATAGCTCATATCTGCCTGTGTAAAACTAGGCGGCGTATCCCTTTGTATGCGTAAAAGTGGTTTACGCCAAGGAAAGGGCAGTAAATGACAGCCTGGGTTGCAGTGTCGTGCCATCATTATAGCCGTCGCCTGGGTAGTCATGGAGTACTCTTTGTCAGGAGTCAGACGTCAGGTTCACCGCACGATTTGTCAGGTTCATTTCGGGCAATACGAAGCGTCCCTCGTACACTTTAATGTTGCATTAAAAGCGGATGAGTTTTACGCCATAAAGGCGATGTAGTACCTCTTTTACGCTGGAGCAGCCTGGACACATTGCTTTACGCGGATGGTCCTTGAGCCTATATTTTATGCTGTACTCAGCGAAAAAGCTCTATTGTACGTTGATGGCTCTGAGGTCACCTGTTTTACGCTTCCCTACCTCAATATGCTGCGTAGAGCTATCCGACGTATTTTTCATGCTTCTACAGTCACAGGTCAATGTAACTACGGGGTATCCGTGGTTACACTTGGGTCATCTAGTAGACATATTATACATATCATTAACTAACATATTAATTAATATCCATTTATTACAAATATAATAGATATATGTATATATATATACTTTAAATAGAATTAATACTTTGTATATATATAAACATATATTAGGGAGATATATACAATACGTATATATTTATATATATTAATTGAGAGATATACTAGATATATATATACCAAAATACGTTTAAACCTATACTAATACATGTACCATACATACTAACATATACTAATTTGAGAATATACTATATATATATATGTATATATATACCAATGGGTTCATATGCTATATATATAAACACTTACTAAATACATATACTCATACGTGCACACATACACCCAATCAAAATATGTATACGCGTACGTGTATGCAAGGGGAAGAACACGAACCTGTGTGCGTGCACGATATTGGCGATGGCGACGGTGTCCACGATGTTGAGGATGATGGTGACGATGACGAAGGTGACGAAGACGACGACGAAGACGAAGTTGACGATAAAGGGTGGTGGTCCTGGTGGAGGGGGCTGGTGGTATGGGGCGGTCGAGAAGGAGGAGGCAGGGGGTGGTACTGGTGGTACAGGAGGGTGGTACTGGTAGTGTAGGGTGGTGGCTCGTGGAGGGACGGGCTCGCCGGGGTCGGGCTCGAACGGGTGTGGCGGAGGGAGAAGGAGTGGTCGGGGACGCTCGAGTCGTAGCAGTAGCAGCTTGGGTTGAGGGAGCTCGAGCGGTTCAGGGGGAGAAGGCCGGCGGGTCTGGATCGAGTGAGGCGGAGGGAGGTCGAGACAGTGGCAGCGGGGTTCGACTTCGGGTGGCCGGTGTATAGCGGGTTGATGGAGAGGCTGGAGGGAGGTGATGGCGGCCGGGGGATCTTGGCCGGAGGAGATGAATGGGGGAGGAGACGGAGTGCAGTCGGAGAAGGATGAGTGGCCGGGTGGTGGCCGAAGCTAAGGGCCGGAGGAGGGTGGCTCGGGTGAATGGGTGGAGTTTGGTTTTCTCTCTCTTGAAGAAGAAGAAGTGGAGAAGAAGAAGAAGAAGGAAATGGGAAAAAAATGCTACAGTTGTGTTTGTGAGGAGGGAGGAGAGAGAAGGTTGGTGGGGTTTTCTAGGTTTGGGGATTAGGGCATGCTCTTGGGAAGGGTGTGAGGAGACATTAAATAGGGGATGGTGAGTGGGAAAGTGTGGCGATGATGAGCCCCATTTTGAATGGGTGGCTCAGATTTGACATGAGAAAATTATTCATACAAAGGAGAGGGTTGGGTTGACTAGTTAAAGAATTAGGGCTTCTCCATTTGGCTTGAACCAATGGGGTGTTGACACCAAATGCAACATTTGCAAATAGGCCCTTAAATTTAGGTATTTGCACAGACACATGAAATAATGAAAAATTGGTGGGCGATTTGGTGTTTGGTGTTTTGTAGGGTGAAGGGGTGTTGTGTGTTTTGGATGGGCTTAATGAATAGGGTATTTGGATTAAATTGGGATTAAAATTGGATTAGTCAAAGTTGGTATCCCCAATTTAATTAGAAATAAATGCAAGAGGTGTTCTAAAATTAATTAGAAGTACATGGGACTAAAATTAGTTGGGACATAAGTATCATGAGTGACGAAGACTCAGAACAGAGTATTACCATAATTTGGGTTACACAAAATGGGTCAAGATTGTGTCTCCAATTTCGATTGGAACACACAACGATACAAAGTTGGATTTTATTTAGAATTAAACAAAAATAAACGTCCGCGACGAATATTGTGCGGCTAAAATGAAGCACAAGGGAGCATAATTATGATTTATACCAGGGTCATGAAAGGTGTAGGCTTGGTGTCAGTCTTGGACCCTTTAATTGATCCGGCTAAACGGGTAAAGTTGGTATCTCAAAATTGATGGCAACGACACAGGTGCGCGACACAAGATTAAATAATGGATTTCGGATATGGGAAGTTGTGCAATTAAATTAGAGCACAAAGAATTATGATTTTGAGTGACGGAAAAGTCCAGCGCCTAAGTTGGCGTGTCAAGTCTAGAATGCAACAACTTGTTGGAAATTATGGGCTTAAGTTGGTCTCCGAATATTGCAACAACAGTAGGGTGTAACAATCACGGTAATTAATTACAACCTCAAATAATTAAATTCTAAATAATACAAATTAAATTCATAATCCTATCATTTGGTCAGGTGTTCATCTAGTGGGCTTCTAGGTCAAGTCTACTAGCTCAAACATTAATGAACACTGTATATAATATAATATAAATACACATATCATGCAATTATTTCAATTAAATACACACAATATTAATAATATATAAAAAGTCAAAAATACCCCTATTTTTATAATGTGGTAGTGACAAGTCTACCCTCCTTAAAAGAATTTCGTTCTCAAAATTTAAGATCCTCAACAGTTGTATTTACTCGTTATATTATTTTCCATCAAAATTTAAATTCATCAACCCACATAATCATGAAGTAATCCACATTGTCATTTTACAATTTCTTCAAAATTCTGTAATTATCGTATTCCTGAAAATCCTCAAATTTAAAATCAAATTCCATTTTTATCATAATATCCTCCAAAACTTTAAGTTAATAATTAAATACTCAAAAATTTAATATCCAATCCTTTAATTTAATTCCAATCAATGTACATTTATGAAATTAAGAAATCTCATCTAAAAATACTAATCTATTAATCATCTTACTCCTCTAATATGAGTCCAATCGATGCGTATTCATAAATTTAAATCCTCATCCCAAAATTTTAAATTCGACACTAATACATTAGTGATCTTATTCCTCAAATTTTTTTTCCTATATAATACTCAACTATGTAATACTTATGAAATCTTCAATACAATATTCAAATATAAGTTCATAACTTGCAGTCCAATAAATATAACGATAACCCTCTTAAATTCCTCAAATGTTAATGACATTCAATAATACCACAATCTTCATAAAAATCAATGATCTAACAAAATCGTCAATTCTGCCATATTGAATTCTCAACTCTTTTTTTAAATCAATGTTTATCCTCGAATTTTAATCATCTTGTCTCTCTTGTCAAGTCATAACCTCTTCATAAATCTTCACTATGGTCGAACCCCAATAATCAAGGTCTAAGAAAATTCTATCTACAGTCATACAACATGCAATCAAGAGAAAACACATATAGTTATGGTCACTTTTGTCATAGTATTGCAGTCTTTGTCAGGGTGTACTACTAACTATATTCTAAAAAGAAAATCATGAATACAAGCTATGGTACTAAGGAATCAATCAATCAACCAAATAGAAAGGAACAGAAGGAAAGAAAAGAACAAAACCTGCTAACACGTCACCTGCAGTATCTTCTATTTCTAACATACACTTAACTCTGGCACATTCACTAACTAATTCCTATCCTTGTACACTGATACCCATATCAACTAATCATTAGTCCACAAGACATCCATAAATACATCCTCATTGCATACATCTGTCTATTGATACATAAATCTGATACCAAGAATCTCTAACATAACCATGGTTTAATAATGCATCCAAAGTTTGATACCTCTATCCCTTTAGGTACCACAGTTTCTACTACAAGCACACCCACTGCTAGCTTTCTTACCTAGTACAATTGTTGATACTAGTTGTTCTTATCACTCAAGTGTACACCAAGTGCAACACACCATACTAAGTGCTGCTCCCTCTAATACTATCCTAGATGGACAACCAAGTCAGTTTGTAGTGTAATCTCAATCATGCTCAAGCCAACAGATACTTACACATGCACTTCATCCACTCATATACTAATATATATATATATATATATCCCACGGTAAAATTTTATCCTCAAAATAAAATTCTCAAAATTAACTTCTCGAACAATTTAAAGTAAATGTATATACTTCCTCAAAAGTCAAATACGCAAATATTAAAATAAATATTTAATCACTTCCAAAAATTGTAATTTATTTCCAATCTCCAAATTATAATTTAAATCCACATCTTGTAGTCCAATAGCTCTAATGTTAATCATTCTCACTGTCCTCATCAACATAAGTTATCAGATGATACCGAAATTTTAGTCCATAAAATTTATCTCGATAAGAAATCAAACTCAACAATGACACCAAGATTTTAATTTAATAACTGATCAACAAGAATCAAATTCAATATCAACAAGTAAGAACGGACGGAAACAAGGGAAATAAGTTAAATTAGAATTTATAATAAGATTCTCAGGGGTCATCACAGGAATCTCTCAAGGAATTTGTGATTGAGTATTCGCTCTCATCCTAGTATGCTATATCCTAGATCCTATCGCAGGCACGCAGTAGTACAACTAAGATGTCACACTACCACAATATCGCTCTAATTGTGAAGTCGGACCTGCTTGGGCTGCCACTAAAAATGTGTCATGACCCGCACCCGGAATTGGGACACGAGTACGTGGGTACGTCCAGCCTACACCGCAGCATCGGCGGTAGAACATTGTCTAGGTCAATGCACTATCTAAACAATCTCGCATGAGTATCCAACTCCATAAGGAGATACGGATAACACAATATAATATGAACAACATACTCAATCACATAACTACAGCACGATAAGATATCGAAGAAATAAATAAAATGCAACACAAGTCTAAATAGAAATAATTTAACTCAACAATACTATCCAAGTCTCAACAAAGTAGTATGCTGGAGACAAATCCGGTACCAATAAACTGCTAAAAGAAACTGAGTAAGATAACTAGTGATTACGGCTAGACCTCCCGGAATCATAACTAAACTACAAAATCCAAGTCTGCAGCTACTCTCCCTGTGGTCCATAAAATGTCGGACACCGGTCCTCTAAGGCGCAGTTTGGAAAAATATTTCCAGTCAGGATGGAGCAAAGTACATCTCTAACAACAGTTCTACATCAATGATATAAACTATGTAGCAGTAAATAGATAGAAATATACAAGATGCATATACATGTACGAGAGATATACAATAAAGAAAATACTGTAAATAGATGCAGGAAGGAACAATATGTCAATGAACAAGAATACTATGACTAAGTGTGTGAGTACTAGCTTTAACATGTGATCGGCTTGGGAACTTGTACAGGAATAATGGCCTGGCTAGTCATACGTGCGGTGTATGACCAACACTAACATGTGAACAAGACTTATACATGAAGGGTATGATCACATATCTACACTAAAATACTCCCCACCCCCGACTGGTATAGTAGATCCAACCATGGTACGCTATGGCACGGGATTCCCTAGGAAGGTAGCAAGTCTCCCCGGGAATCAGTGTATGTACATGCACAAGATAAACAATAAAACAAGACTTGTACAAGATACATCATATACAAGGAATAATATCTCATGACGAGATCCGGATATTCCAATCCGTGTAACCATTGTGTCAAGAATATGGATATTTACACTAGATACAATGAACATAGGGGATATCATAAATAAGAAACTATCAGAGAATGTACTCGCCTGAGGTCCTTAGCTGTCAATACCAATGTCTTGCTCCTGAAGTCTCGTAGGACGATCCAATAGTCCTATACACATATAATATAATACAATATTGCATCAGACATTACACTAACACACACAATCAAAACACAATAAACTCAGGGCTACGCTAGGTATGACACTGGTCAACTAGGGTCAAGTGTGCGTTTGATTTCACGGATGTCGCATCTGTAATTGTTGTGCAAGTCAGACAGTCAAAATGATACGGGCTTTGCCAGTACGTTAGTGTACATATGGCAGTCAACTAACATTTACATGGTTACAGATCAATGTAACTACGGGGTATCCGTGGTTATACTTGGGTCATCTAGTAGACATATTATTATATATATCATTAACTAACATATACATTAATATCCATTTGTTACAAATATAATAGATATATGTATATATATATACTTTAAATAGAATTAATACTTTGTATAAATATAAACATATATTAGGGAGATATATACAATACGTATATATTTATATATACTAATTGAGAGATATACTAGATATATATATACCAAAATACGCTTAACCCTATACTAATACATGTACCATACATACTAACATATATTATATATGTATATATATACTAATTTGAGAATATACTATATATATATATGTATATATATACCAATGGATTCATATGCTATATATATAAACACTTACTAAATACATATACTCATACGTGCACACATACACCCAATCAAAATATATATACGCGTACGTGTACGCAAGGGGAAGAACGCAAACCTGTGCGCGTGCACGAGATCGGCGATGGCGACGGTGTCCACGATGTTGAGGATGACGGTGACGACGACGAAGACGACGACGAAGACAAAGGTGACGATGAAGGATGGTGGTCCTGGTGGAGGGGGCTGGTGGTATGGGGTGATCGAGAAGGAGGAGGCAGGGGGTGGTACTGGTGGTATGGGGGGGTGGTACTGGTGGTGTAGGGTGGTGGCTCGTGGAGGGACGGGCTCGCCGGGGTCGGGCTCGAACGGGTGTGGCGGAGGGAGAAGGAGGAGTGGTCGGGGAGGCTCGAGATGTAGCAGTAGCAGCTGGGGTCGAGGGAGCTCGAGCGGTTCAGGGGAAGAATGTCGGCGGGTCTGGATCGAGTGAGGCGGAAGGAGGTCGAGACAGTGGCAGCGGGGTTCGACTTTGGGTGGCCGGTGTACAGCGGGTTGATGGAGATGTTGGAGGGAGGTGATGGCGGCCGGGGGATCTTGGCCAGAGGAGATGAATGGGGGAGGAGACGGAGTGCAGTCAGAGATGGATGAGTGGCCGGGTGGTGGCCGGAGCCAAGGGCCGGAGGAGGGTGGCTCGGGTGAATGGGTGGAGTTTGGTTTTCTCTTGAAGAAGAAGAAGAAGAAGTGGAGAGGAAGAAGAAGAAGGAAATGGGAAAAAAATGCTACGGTTGTGTTTGTGAGGAGGGAGGAGAGAGAAGGTGGGTGGGGTTTTCTATGTTTGGGGATTAGGGCATGCTCTTGGGAAGGGTGTGAGGAGACATTACATAGGGGATGGTGAGTGGGAATGTGTGGTAATGATGAGCCCCATTTTGAATGGGTGGCTCAGATTTGACATGAGAAAATTATTCATACAAAAGAGAGGGTTGGGTTGACTAGTCAAAGAATTAGGGCTTCTCCATTTGGCTTGAACCAATGGGGTGTTGACACCAAATGCAACATTTGCAAATAAGCCCCTTAAATTTGGGTATTTGTACAGACACATGAAATAATGAAAAATTGGTGGGCGATTTAGGGTTTGGTGTTTTGTAGGGTGAAGGGGTGTTGTGTGTTTTTTATGGACTTAATGAATAGGGTATTTGGATTAAATTGGGGTTAAAATTGGATTAGTCAAAGTTGGTATCCCCAATTTAATTAGAAATAAATACAAGCGTCGTTCTAAAATTAATTAGAAGTACATGGGACTAAAATTAGTTGGGACACAAGTATCATGAGTGAAGAAGACTCAGAACAGAGTATTACCCTAATTTGGGTTGCACAAAATGGGTCAAGATTGTGTCTCTAATTTCAATTAGAACGCACAACGATACAAAGTTGGATTTTATTTAGAATTAAAAAAATAAATGTCTGCGACGAATATTGTGCGACTAAAATAAAGCACAAGGGAGCATAATTATGAGTTACATAATTATCATAAAAGGTGTAGGCATGGTGTCAGTCTTGGACCCTTTAATTGGTCCGGCTAAACGGGTCGAGTTGGTATTTCAAAATTGATGGCAACTACACAGGTACGCTACACAAGATTAAATAATAGATTTCGGATACGGAAAGTTGTGCAATTAAATTAGAGCACAAAGGATTATGATTTTGAGTGACGAAAAAGTCCAGCGCCTAAGTTGGCGTGTCAAGTCTAGAATGCAACAATTTTTTGGAAATTATGGCCTAAAGTTGGGTTCCGAATACTGCAACAACGGTAGGGTGTAACAATCACGGTAATTAATTACAACCTCAAATAATTAAATTCTAAATAATACAAATTAAATTCATAATCCTATCATTCGGTCAGGTGTTCATCTAGTGGGCTTCTAGGTCAAGTCTACTAGCTCAAACATTAATGAACATTATATATAATATAATATAAATACACATATCATGCAATTATTTAAATTAAATACACACAATATTAATAATATATAAAAAGTCAAAAATACCCCTATTTTTAGAATGTGGTAGTGACAGGTTTAGATAATATAAGATAATAATTATGTAGAGTTTATATTGTAAGTATAGGACATATAATATAGTGTATTTAACTAGTATTAGTTAATAATAGGTAGTAAGAACCTAGAATGAAGGTAATTCCTAGTTTTAACCTACAAAACATAGTTTAACAAGGTATTGACCTTGTTTGACTAGTTTGACTTAGTTTGACCTAGAGACCTAGTTTCAAGCTAGTATAAGATGCTTATGTTTTCAAAATACTGTTTGACTTGTAATTCATATATATGTCAGTGTGACACATGTTCGGACTCCGATTTGCATTATTTGCTCAGGACCACAGACGAGTACATTCTCTGATAGTTTTATTTATTTGACATTTACTACGATTCTTGTTTATAGTATTATTTTACCTGATTCCTCGACACAATGGATACAAGGAATAGTATTATGGTTTTATTTTGAGATACATGATTATACTTGCTGGTCCATCAGGACTCTTTTACTGGTATCACCATTATCAGGACTCTTCTGGCATCACTTGTTTTGGCTGGCATCATATTGATCTATGTGTCGGGACTTGGATTCATTGTACTAGTTGGGCAGAAAAATACCTTAGTAGACATGTAAATATTCCTAAAATTTGGAACCACCCCCTTATGGTCTAATCTAGAATAATAGCTGTCGCACACCTCATGTGCGATGAGCCGTATTACCCCTAGACATTTATATGTCAAAAGTGATATTTCGAAATACTAGTTTAGATATAGTCTTTCTAGTTTTACACTACATTTACTGGTTATATTCTTCTCTGCAGTGCTTTCTAGTTTTTATTTTTTATCTGTCTTTATATTTTTATGCTTTCATATTATCTGATGCACTCTATTTCTTATACTATAGTGTATTGCTTATTTGCTTATCTTGTATTACTTTACTATTATAGTTTTATAGTCTTTGTCAAATAATTGGAACTGCTATTGGGTTATACTCGCTCCATCCTGACTGAATATATTTTTCATATAACTTCTTAGATGATGTGTCCCATATTTTACGACCCACAAGATGGAGAGTAAGTTGAGGATGCACGAGAAGTACAAGAGGGCCAGTACTAATTGTGATGAGGCACCACTAGTTATAGCCGATACATAGCTAGTTTCTTTCGTACTGGATCTGTCTCCAGCTTTGGATATTTGGGATGTTATTGTTAGTTAAACTGATTATGATCATTGTTGTCATGCCCCAGTCCCAAAATACGTAGGACTAGGTATACGTACATATGTCAACTGTACGAACAAGTATATAAATCCAATTTAATGGACCTAACCAGTCGTAGTACGCTATAAAATATATTTAAGTCACAGTATCTCTAGCAGGTAATAATCTAATCTCATCCACAAAATATCACAGAGTAAGGAACTGAAATAATAGATATGTCTCAGAATCCGCTAAAAAATAAAATCTAGTGGAGAATAATCCATGAAAAATGAGTACAAAAAAATACTGAAAGAATAAAACTAAGCAATAATGAAATAGTCTCAAAACACTAAACAACTATCATCCATGAAGCTCGTGAAAACTCATGTGGCTCCACCTCAATGTCCTCGTCAGCAAAATTACCAACTTCGTAGTCCGTCGGGCACAAGTACTTGTCTGGATCTGGAAAAGGTGCCAGGACCTCAGAGGGACATAACAAGTACACAAAAAATTGAGATGCATGAAAGTAAAACAGTGAACAATAAAAAGGGTAACTAAACCACCTATGTGATATGCACTCGAGATATCTCTAATGGCGCATAAGAGGGGAGAAATAGAAGAATAGTCGTCCCACTAGGCGTTCCGTAGAACTCGGAGGTTACACAATTGCACAATTTTACAGTACAGTAAGAAATAGAAATCTCATACACTCACTAGCAGATTCTTTCCTCCCAATGAACTATCCGAACCGTATAAGCGGTGCAGACATAATACAATGACGTCAAATAATATCTAAAAAACTAAACCAATACCAACTACTAACACATGACTCGAACTCTCATACCGTTGACCAGTCGATACGCTAGTCCATGCACTCACTCTCTCAAACAGTGATTGTGTTTGAAAAAGTGTCAGCTCAGAAGATACCACGTATCTTTACAAGATACAGGGTAAGTCTGCTACTCTAAGACGCGTGCACACAACTAAACAAATAAAAACTAGGCATAATATAAACTGAACAATATAATCAAGCAATGCGTATTTGTCTTCCAAGCCAAGTTGCGAGCACAACAAATCTGGTCCGGAGCTATCCACAGGAACGTCTCGAATACCTACCAATTAATTATTACACTAATTAGACTCTTATTCTTCTATTCAATTTAAGTTATTATCTAGTTAATACTCCTACATTGGTTTCACATGCAAGTAAATCCATACCAAAATATTACTAAACCATCAAACATTATCAAAAACCATTTTTAAACATTATTTAATAAAAACTAATAATTCTGGAATTTATTGGAAAAATAGTTTTTTTAGTAATATGGTCGTCTTCTATAAATTCTATGAGTCCAAAACCAAGTAAAAATCAAAACTAGGTCATAGTGGGTTACCTACTAGTCAACAAAAATTAATTTTTGACAAATAAATAAATCTAGAATAAGACTTACAAATCAAAATTAAAATATAATAATATAATTTTAAATGCTAAAAATATGGGATTTTGGTCGGGGTTTAAGTCTAAAACTATCGGGGTCAAGTTTTGTCAAAACTAGGTCAACTTGCTACATTAAACATCTAGAATTCTAATTTTTATAAAAAGAAATAAAATTTGAATAAATATTGTAAAGTCAGTAATAAATTCAATAAATACTATTTCTTTTACCTATACAAAAATAATTAGGGTTTCACTATCTACAAGTTGATTCTTTTAGGGTTGGCAACCAAACTTTGCTAGTATACATGTCAAAGAATGGTACATCAAGGATGAAGTTTAATTACTAAATTTTTTTATTATTTAATAATAAAATTTTTATTTTATATTCTGAAATTAAATATTTAATTTTTGGAAAATTATATTTTAATAATAAAATATCAACATGCAACAATACTAATTTAATATGATAACGACATTGCCAAGAATTGGTTTTTTGTCATATAAGAGCAGTTTTTATGTAAAAAATTATTGTTTCACATGCATGGGGGTTTTCTTATTTGTCATATTTCATATTTATGAGTTCTCACAAGAGTTTATACATGAAAAAATAATTATTTAAGAGAAATTTCAAAACTTACTAGATCGTGATTATGGCGGAGCTTCTTCTTGCGACACAGACCTTTTGGAGCGTCAAACGGACTCCAAACTCCACAAAACATGAGGAGGATATATATTATTTCTATTACATGAAGAATACAAATTTTTGTGGGTGGTTTTACTATAGTAAATAGCCCAGATCTGCTGTAGTAGCACCCAGTCTCAAGGGATATTTTTGGTCTGCCTAAGGGTTTCAACCAAGGGCTTTGGGTGGTCGACCTTGAGGGAAAATATGGAGGGAAGGAAGGAGATAAAAAATAGATAAGAGAGGGATAGGGAGAGGCTTTTTGGTCATGGGTTTTAGAGAGGGGGAGGTTGGCTATTAGGTTTAGGTGTTGGGAGGTTGATAAATATAAGTAGTTTAAATAGGTTGGTGGTTAGGATTTGATTTAGTGTTTTCATCTATAGATAGTATTTAAAGAGGATAAAATAGGGTGAGAGGATACACTAAAATCTTTAAATTAGATTTTAAAAGATTTATTTCATATTTAAATTGATATACAACAAGATTGCATATGGGTCTTTCCTAATTTGAAAACTACATATTTAATTAAGATCCTAATTTGCAGGAGAATAAATAAAAGATTTCATTCATGAATTTAAATAGGTCGATGCTACAAAAAATAGTTGGATAAAATATTTAAAGTAGAGAATTTCCAAATATGGAAATATTAGAATTGAATTGGCTCTAAAAGTGGATAAGGTGCAAATGTGGACCCTGTCTCAAGAAGGTTTCAAATTCTATCCTCCTAGAATAAATTTTATATATATATATATATATATATATATATATATATATATATATATATATATATATATATATATATATATATATAATTCATGGCTGTTGTTACACTAGTGCTATACTAATATTGAATGGTCGAATTTTGTGTCACGCGAAGATAAATATGAAGGATGATGTAGATTTTGGGGTCATCCTATATCATTAATATCCAAACTAAGGTGAAGTATCCTAATAAAATAATTGGGTTTTAATTGATTTTAAAATAATCTAAAATAAATACAATATATATAAAATATACACAAAATATCTATTTTGGATGAGGGGTTTTTCAATCTACCCATCTTAAAAGAATTTTGTTATGGAAATTAAAAATAAAGCATGATTTGTTAAATTCTCCAAATTTGTTTCTAAGCCAAGTCAACTGCAATCTTCTCAAAAATCTAAATAATAAAATCTATTCAAATCCTTCGCAATCTCTTCAAAATTAAAATACAGTGTTTGACCTATCGTAATCTCTTCTCAAATTTAAATAATCAAGGTTTAAATCAAATCTATATAATATCTTCAACTTTAAAGAACCCACATCAAAATTTAAATCAGGATTCCAACTATCAAAATCTCCTCTAAAATTTTAAATATTAACAACTATAATCAAATCTTATTCCTAGTTTCGAACTTAAGAATTTTGTACTCATCAAATATTTAATTTAATTTCCATCCTCAGCATTTCAAATAGGTGATCCAACAATCAAATCATCAAATTGTAAAATTTTAAATTCAATCCATCAATGTCCATGTTTAGAATTCTATTTTTATCCTCAAAATTTAAATCGTTGATTCAATATCCAATAATCAAAATTTAAATCATTTGCTCAAATTATAAATATTTGGTCCGCAATATCAAAATTTTAAAAAAATCCTCAAAATTAAATGACTTAAATCTCTCAATCTTATCTTACTTGATCATGATCTAAGATTTTCACCTTTATATAAAATTTGGCTCAAGTTGACAATACAATTTCTACCCAACTTTCAATTTATCAATCTTTCATAATCACAAGGCTATAAAAATAAAATAATTCCTCAATCGTTCAATAGTGCTTACTAATCCTCAAAATCTTAACACAAATATCTCATATGTGATATGCTCTTAATTACAAAGATAGTCACAAGGTAATGTGATTGGCCTATGGGGTATATCTAGTACTATCCGTGTATCAAACTTATATCAAGCATGAGCGTTGGGCTTTTCGAAATAGAGGAAGACAAAAAACATCAATAAAGAGTTCAAGGGGGGAGGTGATAGAATACAAGTACGGGGTTCAAGGCGATTAAAGAATTTAAAAGAGAGTTGTCAAGGCAGTTGTGGATTAAAATCTTTTTTTTGATAAATTTTTATTCGCATTCTTATAGCGGTACAGTTATGTAACCGATATAATATGCTCTGATCTGTCTAGAGAGAAAGTATATTTGTCTAACAAACTAAGTCAACTATATCTCAATCTACGTAAAGTACTCATCCGAAGAGCGAACCAAGCGTAATAAGGTTAGCTAGACCATAATACACTGATTCTAATTTAGATAATGTATTAGTGTGGGCCCCCACTAACACATATGTCAGGAACAAGATCGATAAAAGGATAAGCTTGCAAAACTAGGCTGTAATAGCAACATGAGTCAAGATAGTCTAAATAATATAAGTACGTGAGATTATGATGAATGAAAGTACAATAGTTCGAGTTCATCAAGAATCGAAGACTCATCCGATGTTTGTGCATCTCCAGTTGCCATACTAACTTCTTCTCTAAGTCTCTGGTCGACCAAATGGGGGTATAGGCCTCTAAAGTTCTAAAGTCTGGATAAATACTATCTTCTTATGCTAGCATATATTCAGGTGTCATTCTATTATACTTCATTAATGGGTCAAAAGGACTATGTGATATTATGTTGTGAGGCATGCTACCCAACTTACAAGAATCAACTAATATTATAACTTAAGAATGGAGAAGTTACTGGCTCTCAAGTGAGAGAGGATATAAACTGTATTGAGATATGTGGAACAGATTAGTTGATTTTAAACTAAAGGATAATCATAAAATTATAATCTAAATAAACACTTAAACTATAAAATTTAACTACTAAGCACAAAAATTTTAAAATTCAAGATTAACAAACTACAATCCTAGCAAACTATATATTCTAACAAAAAAGAAATTACTTGGCCTACCATTAGAAGGGTTATGTGTCACGATTTGAAAGATGAAGAAAAATTTTAGTCATCGCACAAACAATGAGTGTAAAGGTTTCGGAGAAACAAGGTATAAAAGTAAATAAAGAGACTCTTGATAATATCTTGGTTTCCTAAGGGAAGGTGGCATGCTAGTCTCTATGTTCGAGGTATGATCAAGGGAAAGGTTCTATTCATTCAATGGATTTTAATTGGTAAACTGCTATGACAATTAATTTATGATGGAGGGAGGGATTAACTCAAGATGGGAAAGTATATAGATAGTTGGATGAGATGGCACGATCGGTGACTCATGAAGACTCTAGTATCATTCAATGATGATCATAGATTTTAGGGCATCTACTAAGCTGAAGGTAGGGTACCCTTGCTCCTACTAAGGTATTGGTTAATTTCTCTTGGTTTCCTAGGGTGCTGCTCTGCTAATATCAAGACAACAATATAAATTTATAGTCCTCCTATATTATCTCACCATGGAGGTTAGGTTTAGTCCTAATATTCAACCTTGGAGTTCTATTAGTTCCTCAATACTATGTTCGAACAATATGATCAAATTTTTAACTAACCCTAGTAGTGTCTATACTACTCTCAAGTCATTTCTAAATATATCATGGGATAATGGTCAATCAATTTATAGTTGTTGGATGCTAGGGTTTATTAGATATGCTAAACTTTTGGGAGCTGCCATTCTAATTTGTTTTTCTTAGGTATGCTACCATAATTATCTTCTAACAACAAGGATTCATATATTCTGAAAGCAGACTATACTAAGGAACTATTAGAAAAGTACATTAAATAGAAAGAGGTGAGAAAACAAGGATACCGATGTTAAGAGAATTAAGTGAGTACAATTTTGAAGGTCAAGGAAGGTATGTGAGTTTAAGAATTCGGAACAAAAATAAAGAGGAAAGTCAAATATGTGGATGAGATCCTATACTATAATCCTATTTGGTGGCTTGCTTGGTACCGTAACGTAACCTAGATAATATACTCTATTCCTATTTGGTGACCTGCATAGACAAATTTATCTCACTGCAAGAGATGGATGAAAGATTAGGAGAAGTACATGGATCAAGAGGGTGCAATTATTTAAACAGAACGAGCTGGAAGGAAGGTGAGTCATAGTCAAATGTGGATGAGACCTAAAACTCTAATCCTAGGCGTAGGCCCGCTCGGTATAGTTACGTAACCGAAATGGCTAACTTGGACCTGCATGGGCCACCACTAAAAATATGTCAAGCTCTAGTCCCAAAATACGTAGGACTTGGTATACATACACATGCTAGCTATACGAACAAGTATAGGAACCCAATTTAATGGACCTAACCAGTCGTAGTATGCTATAAAATATATCTAAGTCATAGTATCTCAGGCAGGTAATAATTTAAACTCATCCCCAAATTATCACAGAGTAAGGAACTGAAAGAATAGATAAGTCTCAGAATCCGCTACAAAATAAAATCTAGTGGAGAACAATCTACGAAAAATGAGTACAAAAGAATACTGAAAGAATAAAACTAAGAAATAATGAAATAGTCTCAAAATACTAAGCAACTATCATCCATGAAGCTCGTGAAAACTCATGTGGATCCACCTCAATGTCCTCGTCAGCAAAATCACAAACTCTGTAGTCTGTCGGGCACAAGTGCTCTTCTGGATCTGAAAAAGGTGTCAGGTCCTCAGAGGGACATAACAAGTACACAAGAAATCGACATACATGAAAGTAAAGTAGTGAACAATAAAAAGGGTAACTAAACCACCTATGTGATATGTACTCGAGATATCTCTAATGGCGCATGAGGGAGAAGAAATTAAAGAACTGTCGTCCCACCAGGCGTCCAGTAGAACTCGAGGGTTACACATTTGTACTATTTTTATAGTATAGTAAGAAACAGAAATCTCATACGCTCACTAGCAGATTCTTCCCTCCAAATGAACTATCTGAACCGTATACGCGGTGCAGACATAATGCAATAACGTCAAATAATATCTAGAAAACTAAACCAATACCAACTACTAATACAAGACTCAAAACTCTCGTACCGATGATTAGTCGACACGCTAGTCCATGCACTCACTCACTCAGATAGCGATCATGTTTGAAACAGTGTCAACTCAGAAGATACCACATATCTTTACAAGATACTGGGTAGTTCTGCTACTCTAAGATGCGTACACACAACTAAACAAATAAAAACTAGGCATAATATAAACTGAACAATACAATAAAGCAAGGTGTACTTGCCTTCCAAGCCAAACTGCGAGCACAACAAATCTAGTCTGGGGCTATCCACAGGAACGTCTCGAACACCTACTAATTAATTATTACACTAATTAGACTCTTATTCTTCTAGTCAAATTAAGTTATTATATAGTTAATACTCCTACGTTGGTTGCACATACAAATAACTCTACACCAAAATATTACTAACCATCAAACATTCTCAAAAATCATTTTTAAAATATTATTTAATAAAAACTATTAATTCTAGAATTTATTGGAAAAATAGGGTTTTTAGTAATATGGTCGTCTCCTATAAATTCTATGAGTCCAAAACCAAGTAGAAACCAAAACTAGGTCATAACGGGTTACCTACTAGTCACCAAAATTTAATTTTTTACATATAAGTAAATTTTAAATAATACTTAAAAATTTAGAATTAAAATATAATAATATAATTTTAAATGCTAAAAATATGGTTTATTGGTCGGGGTTTAAGTCTAAAACTGTCGGGTCAAGTTTTGTCAAAACTAGGCCAACTTGCTACATAAAACACCTAGAATTCTAAGAAATAAAATTTGAATAAATATGATAAAATCAGTAATAAATATAATAAATATTATTTCTTTTACCTATACAAAAATATTTAGGACTTCACCATCTACAAGTTGATTTTATTAGGATTGTCAAAGGATGGTGCATCAATGATGGAGTTTAATTACTAATAAAATTATTTTTTATTTAATAATAAAAATATTATTTTATATTCTAAAATTAAATATTTAATATCTAAAAAATTATATTATAATAATAAAATATCAACATGCAACAATACTAATTTAATATGATCACGATATTGCCAAGAATTAGCTTTTTGTCATCTAAGAGTAGTTTTTATGTAAAAATTAGGGTTTTAAATGAATGAGGGTTTCTTTATTTGTCATCTAACATATTTATGAGTTCTCTCAAGAGTTTATACATGGAAAAATAATTATTTAAAAGAAATTCCAAAACTTACTATATCGTGATTACGACGGAGCTTCTTCTTGATACACGGACCTTTTGGAGCACCAAACGGACTCCAAACTCCACGAAACTTGAGCAGGCTCTATATAACTTCTAATAGATGAAGAATATAAAGTTTTGGTGGTGGTTTTACTATAGTAAACAGACCAGATTTGCTGTAGTAGCAACCGACCTTAAGAGGTATTTTTGGTCGGCCTAAGAGGTTTGGACAAGGGCTTTAGGTGGTCAGCCTTGAGGGAAAAGATGGAGGGAAGGAAGGAGATGAAAAAGAGAGAATAGAGGGAGGGGGAGAGGCTTCTTGATTGTGGGTTTGAGAGAGGGGGACATCGGCTATTAGGTTTAGGTGTTGGGGGATTGATAAATATAAGTAGTTTAAATGGGTGAGTGGTTAGGATTTGATTTAATATTTCATCTATGGATATGATTTAAAGAGCCTAAAATAGGGTGAGAGGATGCTCTAGAATCTTTAAATTAGATTTTGAAAGATTTATTTCAGATTTAAATTGATATGCATCTAGATTGCATAGGGGTCTTTCCTAATTTGGAAACTACATATTTAATTAAGATCCTAATTTCTTGGAGAATAAATCAAAGATTTAATTCATTAAATTAAATAGGTGGATGCTACCAAAAATGGATGGATGAAATATTTAAAGTAGAGAGTTTTCAAATATGGAAATATTAGAATTGGATTGGCTCTAAAAGTGGATAAGGTGCAAAGGTGAACCCTATCTCAAGAAGGTTTCAAATTCTAACCTCCTATAATAAATTCTTCATAATATATATATATATATATATATATATATATATATATAATACCCCTATTTTAAGTCACTAGTGTCCAAAAAATTAATTCATGGCTTTGGGTTGGGTATTTGGATTGAAAAATAACCATAAATAATTATATATATAAAAATCTCAAAATATTAAATACATGAAACTACATTTGTTACACTAGTGCCATACTAATGTTAAATTATTAAATTTTGTGTCACACAAGGATCCTACAAGTAGTGTTTCCCATATAGGCTACTTCATACGAAGGACGATGTAGATTTTGGGGTCGTCCTATATCTTTATTGTCCAAACTACAGTAAAATATCCTGATAAAATAATTAGATTTTAATTAATTTTAAAATAATCTAAAATAAATATAATAAATATAAAATAAACACAAGATACATATTTTGGGTGAGGGGTTTTACAATTGCTAGACTCATAGACTTGAAAATTTTGTTATGACTATTCTACTTGTGACTTTGAGACATTAATTCTTTTTATATAACATCGTGCCATTTTCTTCCTTATAGATTATTATGATTGAGTATTGATTATCATTATATAATGTCACATTGTCCTCCTTTTTGGAGTTAGATATCATTGACAGGTTACATATATGATTGTGTGAGATGTTGATAGATAATATTGTTGACCTAGATAGCGTTCTACCGTCGATGTTATGGCATAGGCTGGACGTACCCACGTACTCGTGCCTGATCATTCAGGTGCGGGTCATGACAATTAATGATCATGTTGTTTACATGAAGAAAAATTATCAAGATAAATTTTTAATTATTTTCCTATAGGTTGATGACATGTTGTATACAGGAAATAGCAGTGAAATGCTTATGGAGTTCAAATTATCAATGTTCAAGGAGTTTGAGATGACGGACAATAAATTAATGTCCTATTTCCTTTATATTGAAGTGAAGCAACAAGAAAATATAATATTTTATCCCAAAAGAAGTACAGGAAGGAGATTTTGGAGAAATTCAATATGAGTAAATACTGGCCAGTAAAATCCCAGTAGCAACATGAATGAAGCTATCAAGAGAAGGAAATGGAGGTTCTGTTGACTCAAATTTTTTTAAGAGTCTGGATGGTAGCCTAAGATACTTGACGATCACAAGGCCCGATATCGTTTATGGAGTCAGACTTGTGAGTCACTACATAGAGTCACCGAATGAGTCACATTGGGTAGCTGTGAAGAGGATTCTAAGATACATCAAAGGATCACTCAACCATGGTCTCTTCTATAGTTGTGGTAAAAAATACAGAGTTACTAGGCTACTTAGATAGCGACTAGGGAGGTAACCAAGGCGAAAGGAGAAGCACCACAGTCTATGAATTCTATCTTGGTCCAATTACATTTTCTTGGACTTCTAAGAAGCAAGGAATTATATCCTTATCTTTATGTGAAGCAGAGTATGTGGTGGCTTCATCTACTGTTTGTGAAATTATTTGGTTGCGGCATATTTTGAGGGAGCTGGATCATCCGTTAGAAGAGCCGACCATAAATTTTATGGACAATAAATTAGCCATTCAACTTGCAAAGAATCTATTGCATCATGGGAGGAGCAAGAACATTGATCCTTGATTTCACTTTCTTCGAGATCACGTGAAGAAGAAGAAAATAGAGTTCAAACATTGCCACACTACTGAACATGTGTCACGACCCACACCCGGATGATCAAGGCACGAGTATGCCGTACGTCCAGCCTATGCCACATTATCGATGGTAGAATATTGTCTATATCAATAATACTATCTATCAATCTCACATAATAATATAATCATAACCTGTCAATATTATCTTAACTTAATAAGGAGGACAAGATGACAATATATAATGATAATACTCAATCACAAAATCTATAAGGAAGATAAATGGCATGATATGAAAATAAGGAAAAAGATTCAATCACAAGTCTAGATAAGTCTAATTAATAAAACATCAAGTCAAGTATTAAATAATAACATCGCCAAAATCTGAGTAAATGTCGGAGACAGATCAGGTATCAAAATACAAAATCGAGATAGCTAAGGTAACTGGTGACACCGGCTAGACCTTTCGGCCATCACTCCTGAACTACATTATCCAAGCTTACAGCTACTCCCTCCTGAGATCCGTAATAAGTTGGACATCAATCCTCTAAATCCACTGAAAAGTGTTATTGAGTTAGGATGGAATGAATACAACCCAATAACAGTTCCAATTAAATGATAAAGACTATAAAACAGTAAATACTAATATAATACTTTGATGAGTAGATAAGTAATGAATCTGGGTACGAAATAGAGTAAGCAGATAAATAAAAGAAATAATAAAAATTAAATAGGGAGAACAAATAAGTATAACAGTAAAGACAGACAGATATGTGAAATCCAGTAAGCATGTCATGTAAGTATGTATCCAGCAGGTATAGAGTGAAACCAGTACAACTTTACCTAATATATGTGTTTTGAAATACAAGGTTGACATGTGAACGACAAGGGGGTAAAATCCGACAAACTATACGTGTCGTGTGTGGCTGCTATTATTTCAGTCAGGCCACGGGATATAAAGGGTATGTTCACATGTCTCCTAAGTATTTTCTCGTCCGACTAGTACTTATGGATCCAGGTCCCGACACAAAAAATCTCAATAGTCCATAATAGATAATTAGGCCCAAAACTAAATTAGTCCAATCGATACATTAGTCCAGTAATTCAATAGTCCAGAAAAGTCAATAAGCCTGAAACCACGTATCTCATGACAATGAATCCATATAATAATAATCCGTGTATCCAGCGTATCAAAATCAGGTAAAATAATACTATAAACATGAACATAGTAAATATCAAATAAATCAAACTATCAGAGAATGTTCTCGCCTGAAATTCGGTGTTGAGTATCAAACAGTGTCCGAAACGGTGCCTCAAAAACCTATATATGAATTTCTATGTCAAACAGGTGATTTGGATAAATAAGCTTAACTGGACTTGTTCTAGGTTTCTAGGTCATTTGGGTCAAACTAGCCCAAACCTAGTTTTAGGTTCTATAATATCTATCTAGTTAGTCCACATAGCTATATTAGTCAATATCTTGCTTCATCTAGTATGTATATATATATATATATATATATATATATATATATATATATATAGTTAGTCCACATAGTTATATTAGTCAATATCTTGCTTCATCTAGTATGTATATATATATATATATATATATATATATATATATATATATATATATATATATATATATATATATATATATATATATATATATATCGATCTTAGCCTATAATCACATACCTTACTATAACTCAGAACATCAACCCAAAACCTAGACCATAACTATTACCTAGCCATACTAGACATTTACCTACACTAGCCAATATTGATACTTGGGTATCAATACATCCAAGTATCACACAGACTACACCTATCTATCACCTTCATACCTACTCACAAAATACTACACAAATTCTCCACACCACTGTATATACCCTATTACACATTCCTCTTATACTACACTGATCCTACACTTGTGCACCAACTGTGTGCACATGTCCTACTCTACTGGACAGTCTCCTACAACAACCGATACTCATGTATCAGTCCACATACCCCAACCTTACTCACTGCACTTACCCGAGCCTGAGACCTTACTTCATTTGCCTGCAATACTGCTTATAAGTGAACTGCAGTTCACTTGCTTGCCTGGACCCAGGTCCAACCTTCTACTGCAATCCACTTCTATCCTCTGCATCAGAACCCTAACTCTACAGAAAGGTGCTGCACTACCTTCACATACTTGCTTGCAGGCCCTCACTGCCTGGCAGAAACCCAAGCCAACTCATTGAGGCACACCGCTTATCCACACTGGCTTGAAACACTCACACTTCACACTGCCATACTGTCATCACTCCGAATACTAAACCCCAATACCTACTTGTATATGAACACAAGCAATTAAATCACACTGCACTCCTAGTATATATGCACCTAGACAATATAACCTGTAGTTGCAAACACAAAGCACCCAAACCTGCACATCTGAACCCATCAGTACCTATTACACACTTTAATACTGAATACACCCTTGTTGTATTCACATCTGCATAGCAGTGCATGCTTATACCCGAGCACTACAGAGCTCAGTTTCCCTTTTCAACTATACCCACCAACTGCACCCTCATACCTGAGTCTCCTATAACTCTAATGATGCTACTCTCCTACTGATAGACTGCATTAGACCACATAGTCTGTACCAATTGGGCACAGGTCTGATTAGTCCCCAACTCAACTGCTTGCACCTGAAGAAGTGGTAACTCCCCTTGGCAACACCCCCTCCAGTCCACTACAGACTCCATTATAGGTAGTTGCAGCCCCCACAAACTACACACATCACCAAGTATTGATACTACTGATACCCAAACCTGATTGCACCCCCAGTGTAGTTTAATTTCTGTACACTGGTGACAGAATCTATTGTAATTCCAGTTTCAATATCAACCTGCAACAGCTCTACTACTGCTGTGGTTTCCAGATCTCCCCTCTCATGCATATACTCATGGAACAATACAACCCACATCCTCTAATCCATATGACACACAAAACACTAGTACATGCATTCAAGTATACACTAATACACAATACCAATACACTCATCGACACACCAATCACACTCCCTCTTACTAAACACTCATGGAAACTTAGAGTATCACACTCCTCTATGATACTCAATATATATATATATATATATATATATATTCTCTAAAACCCAACACACATGCAACCCACATCAAACACTTGTGTGCAATACCTAGTGCCACCACCCATGTATCATGACACTCATCTACCACATCATCACTACCAAGCCACTCATCCCCAAATCACATGAATACATTATAATGTATATAAATATAATATCTAAATAACTAAAATAGCTAAATATAATGCAATAAGAGGGAAATGATATACTAGGATACCTATACATGGAAATACCTAATTCTACCTTCCTGTGTCATGGAGTATCATAATACGGCCTATACGTATCTAATGGTAGACACGAATCTTCCCATACACAACCAATTGGACACCAATACACATAATGAGCCATATGATAAACACTTGGTGGACCAAATTTGGATTCCCCCAATTTGGCCACAAAAAATCACCATAACTATCATAATAGGGACTTTTAGCACCTAGTTCTTCTCCCTAAGGGTGGTACTTAGCCATGGATGGGTTCCTAAGGGGCCAATACTACAAATTAACCATAAATTCATTAGGAATAGAAAAATATACCATTGGAAGTTGGATCTCAATGAAACTCCTCCAAATGGACACGTAGAAATAGAATAGATACGAACTCCTCCCAGCCAAGCTCTTCTCCCATGCCTCATTGCTCTCCAAAGCTTCTAGACTCCATGATGATTGAAATGGAGAGGAATGGGTGAAATTGATTAGGGTTTGGTAAAGATTTGGGAAAATTTGGGAAGAGGGAATATTTGTGGAAGATGGAGCCTACTAAATGAATGAACCCTAAATAGAACTTATCTCTTATAGTATAGTTTGGTCATACCATAATGTCAAGTTTGCTCCTCTCCATTTTTTATGAAATAAATCTACTTAGGTTAGGAAGGGATCTAATTAATTAATGAAAGATATCTCTACAACTAATAGAGAATATTCTCTCCATGCACTAACTAACTTAATTAATGTAGATAACTATGTCATGAACTAACACAAGTGGCACTAAGTAATTCTAACTAACACAAGTCCATTCTAATTAGCTAGTACACTAATCATATAATTATAACTAATATAAATTAAATATATCTTTATAATTATAACTAATTATGAAATGACAAAAAAATATACTCCTCCTGGAATTAGGTGGTTACAATCCTATCCC
Source organism: Iris macrosiphon (assembly GCA_036927795.1). NCBI lineage: Eukaryota > Viridiplantae > Streptophyta > Magnoliopsida > Asparagales > Iridaceae > Iris > Iris macrosiphon. Next base: position 85,684,164 of record JAYESA010000007.1, read on the forward strand.
CTTAGAAAAATTTGTCCTCAAAATTTAAGACACATCATCCTCTCTCTTCTAGCTAGTTATAACTTATTCATCATAATCCTCACTATAGTCACAACCCCCATCTAGTCATGGTCTAATAAAGTCCTATCTAAATTTGTACAAACATATTATACTTATTAAAAATAAAGCATTCATGGGTTATTAAATATGCATGATCATGGTCTCTATTTGTCATGACATGCAGTCTCTATCAGGGGTTAACATTAACTAGGATCTAGCATAAAAATCACTGGTGCAAACTATAAGGAACAAAGGAATCATACAAATCAATAGATGAAAAGGAAAAGAAAATGAGAAGAACAGAACATGCTAACCCAACACCTATAACATCGGTCCCCTCGACCGTCATCGCAAAAGTCCTGCCCTGCTATGGTGTCTCCCTCTGCTGGTACGGGATAATTTACGGTGCCACAGGTGGCTTAGCTGGGTCCCACTATTCTCACTGTCTGGAATACCTGCACTCTTACTCTCTATAATACTCCCTTATATATCCTACCCCAATATCGCACTAATACGCCTAGCTGATACTATTACCCATAATAACTCTCACTAATACTAGACCTAGACTGACACACTTCATATATCACGCATCCTAGTCTTGATACACTCTGATCAATTGCTCACTCTAGAAACCCTTGGTACACAAACACTAACTTCATAACTATACATGCTTAATATTCTAGGATACCAACTGCTAATTATACTCTGACACCTATCTTATAACTATTGTTACAAATAGTAGTACACTATGAGTTACTTCTAGGCTTATACACTGAGATCCTAAGATCATCTATCTAACACTACAACAGAAATATCTTTTTATGATGGCTAAAAAGCGTCATAAATGACGTTTTATAACATTTTTTTCATAAGCTCTCAGGCGTTATAAAAATTAGTGTTATAAATATTTTCTAAAAGCGTCATAAATGTTCTATACATATATATCACTTTTTTCCTAAAACTGTTTTAAATACGACAAACATATATAACACTTATTTGCCAAAGAGTTATAAATAAGATTCATATATATGACACTTATTTTCAAAACATCATAAATAGAAAAAATATATATATCACCTATTTTTCAAGCTGTTACAATTGTAATGCATATATATATATATATATATATATATATATATATATATATATATATATATATATATATATATATATATATATCACTTTTCAAAGTGTTATGAAAAGCTTTATTTCAAAAGAATCTAAACTAGGTACAACATCAATTTTAAAAAATGCTTAAAATATTCATTTTAAATTAAATATATCATTCAATCCATACATGTACAATCATGTCCCAAAAATACATTTATCTAAAAGAAATCCAAATGCTCTCAAAGGAGTATCTATTGCTCTTAAAATTTGATTATAGAGCTCTAATGCTTCCCACTCATATAAACATTTAGCCTAAGTTCAAACAAGAACTGCAGGATTCCAAATCTTTCTCCTGGACACACTCATTAAGGCAAAGCCCATCTCAAGTTAAATTCCTCCATAACTGCATATGAAACAATGATGCCATCTCTTTGCCATGTTTTGACACAGAGTCTGATACGGAAGGCATGTAATCTATCCATTGTTCCTTTCTAAACATCTAGTGCTAGTAATCCTCAAACCTATAGAATGACAAATATTACATATGATATTTTTTGCTATTTTTACGCATTGAAGAATAAAATATTATCATATGACAGAAGAATCACTCTAGTAAAAAAACTATTTATTTTCTAAAACAAAAGAGTTTATATACAAAAGGTTTCATCAAGCAATTTTATTTATGCTCGTCTATGAATAAATTAGTTATTTGAATTCCTTTAATTAAGTTTATATACAAAAAGATTTTAATACCCAACAGTGGTATCAAAGCATTTTATAAAATTCAACACTATGAGATAAATCCCTATATAAAGACAAGGTGGAAAGACATAAGATACTTATCTAGTAGGAAGTTTCAAATAAGCTTAACTATGTAAGGTAAGGCTGCTGGAAAGACATTAGATACTTATCTCAAGAAAATAACTATAATAGCTGGACGAAATTTCCATAAGCCGCAATGCAAAAATGTCATCTCCAAATAATAGAGGATTATTGAAATGATAAGAGAACCATGGGCATGTGGGTTACTGTTGCAACTGACTTTTGATAGCCACTACTACTGTGCGTAATTCATCTTCACATATAATGTTGCCACCTATTAAACAGTCAGCAAGTTAGCAAAACTCTATTTATCTTTATTTTATATGGATAGTGAAGGAAATGAAGATCAGATTCACATGTAAAATAAGTTCACCCCTAATGTTGATGATTATAGAGACTGGAAAATGAGAAATTTATGTAGGTATGCAATTTAATTACAAATAAGGAAAAAGTGAGGAGCAAAGAGGAGAGGAAGAATTATTATTTTTATTCTTATAATCTGTAAATAGATAAGATCAACAAATGTATATCTATGCGGACCGGACTAGAGTTCGAGCTTCGAAAAACGATTACAACGTTATCAAAATATTTATTTAATAGAAATATCCAATATCATCCGTCAAGTTTCTCTAGGAACTGGATTTCTGGTACATAGAGAAAAGGAAATCTGGCAATTGATTCATCTTTTTGACTGTGTTGGGCTATTTTCTTTAATTTTTAGGGAAAAAATTGAAGAAAACAATATTTAAATGGTATAGAATTCTATCAACTCTTCTCCATATGTGCCTGAGGTGTCATATCCTTTTCGTGTTGCATCCGTGTCTGTGCAATATGTCGTGCTGCTTCTCAAACTTATTACCAAACTTTTTTTTGAAACACATCATCAAAACATGATTTCAATGAAATATTGTTCTCAAATACTGACTTTAGTTAGAATCCCGTTTGGGTGGATTCAAAATCAAGATTTCAAAACACAATTTCTCATACTAAATTGTATTTGGGAAAGTATAGTTTCTCCTAATGAAATATCACTTTGAATACGAGTTTCAGAAACAAATTTAGTTTGTTATACTTAGTTTTGGTAAGTACTATTTTATGAAAGGAAAAAATTCTACTATAAGATACTGAAGCAGCACAAGTTGAAAAATGCATGAACTTATAGAGTTGCTAATGAAGAGCAGTCACCAATCTCATCGGGTATCTGTCCGGAGAGGCAGTTTCCACTTAGGTTGATACTCGGTGCATACAATAAGAAACCAAGTTCAGTTTAACAAGCATATAACAATTTACTTATTTATTCAACATAAACTCATTGGGCCTTAACAATTTACATCATACAATACCAATTATGAATATAAAAGCCAAATTTAAGGGGATGAAGATAAAGAATATATGGAGATGAGGACTTTTAGATAACCGATTGAACATGTATTATGGAGCGTCTGTGCCTTCTACCATGAAAAAAGCTTACCATCATTCAACAAAGAGAGCCTACACAAACTAGATCTCCAAATAAATAGAAGCAAGAAAAAATAAACTGAGTTAAGTGCTACTTCTACATTTCTTATAAAAGGTTCTTACAGAACGCCAACGCCGAAAGAATCACTAAACCTTTATTGGATCAATTACTCCAGCAGCCATCAGATCTTCATAGTTACCAAATGCTATGTTATAGCCATATTTTGGGCTGTAACTGGAGGCACCTGAAGGAAAAAATTAATTTGTTGAGAACCTAAACTTTGATAAGATGCATAATGAACATGAATAAGATAAATATATGAAACTCCTAGGAAGAAATATCTTACCTTCTCAGTGACGACACCTATATTTACTGTAGCGTTCTTGGCAATCAAGTTTAATAGATAGTTCAGAGCCCTCTTCACAATATCCTCCAACCTATAATTTGTCCAATATTTAGTAAGAAGAATCAATAGCATCACCAATACCACACCCTTGAGCAATTTGTCTAACATTCAGTAAGAATCACAAAAATTGCATCCTTGAGCAAACCATCATCTTTAATGTTTATTCGTATAGTGTATACTAAGCGTAACTTATATCTCACAGAGTTTAAGCTAGAACTAACCCATGACTAAAATGAGTTGAGTATGGGAAATATTGTATCCATCACTGAGATTATATTCATCATTTTCTAGTGTGTCTTTGATGGCATCAACCTTTGCTGCTTGTCTTAGATGGGCACAGCCACCACCCACAACAATACCTTCTTCCACAGCAGCCTGGCCACAAGCATAGACAGTTAAAGAAAAAAAATTGACCAATACACGTAGCAACAGAGTTACGAACTTCCGTAACTAAAACTGGGGGCCAACGACTACCTTTGTAGCATTAAGGGCATCTTCAACAATACCTTCTTCTCTTTCAGCTCTATCTCTGTTTGTGCTCCGACCTGACCAAAATTGGAAGAACAAAAATTCAACATCCTTTTGACCATCAACATGCAACTAGAAATAAAAAAATGGTAAATCAAAGGTTATTCACCTGAATCAAAGCTACATCATCAGAGAGTTTTGCTATCCATCCATTCATTTAGACATAAGAAAGCTGATACCACCAATAAAGCAATCAGTTGACCCACTTGTATTATCGATACAAATATACATCCCCATATCCTTATTGTTTATTTTTTGCATGGTGGTAGTTTGGGGAGTGTTAGTTAGATATGTGATCATACCCACCCTGTAAAAGTATTCCTGTACAAGTGCCCTATTAGTGTTAATCATATATTTCATATATGATTACCCAGACCATGATTCCTGTACATGTTTCCAAGCCAATCAAATATCGAAGCTAGTACTCTATCACTTAGTTAGTTATATTTTCTGAATCTTGTATATGAGACTCATCTCTCTTGTACTATTTACAATATTTCCATACTCTGTATATTTTATGTTCATGCTCTATTTATCTTATATATTCTCTATATTTATTGTCATCTTTATCATAGTTGGAACTGTTGTTAGAGGTGTGCTTCACTCAAATCCTGACTGGATATATTTTCAAATAATTTAGATGACTGGTATCCTACACACTATGGACCTCAGAACGTAGTGGGTGTAGAGTTAGAGACGGTGGTTCAGAAGGAGCCGATATCGGTTGATGATCAGCTAGTTACATATGTTTAGACTCTTATTTTGGTTATCGTAACATAGACATTTTGGCATGTATTATATTTGAGACTATTGTGCTAGTTTATTAGACTTGGTTTTGAGTTATATTGTGACTTGTGATTCTATCTCTTCTATTCCATATCGTGCTACATTTTTTTCTAGTTTTATTGTGATTGAGTATTGTGTATTTTTGTTCTTCACTTGGAGTTGAGATATCTTGACAGATACATATATATACATATTATGTGAGATGTTTATATAGTATTTTTGACCTAGACAACATTCTATCGCAGATGCTACGGCATAGGCTGAACATACCCACATTCTCATACCCTTACACCGGGTGCGGGTCATGACAGAAGTAACTCGGAATGTGCTAAGGTTATCTAGAGACAAGGGGGTACATACTACAATCAAGTCACCTAGGGTCAAGAACATATATGTCTCAATCATCAACCAAGAAACAATAAGAATAAATATGTAAGATAAAACAGTTAGGCATCCCTGACGCTCTATCAGAATGATCATAAAATCAGTTACACAGAATGATAGACTAGTACATTGTCAAGAGTACATAATTATAAGTTATCCATGGTCTGAATAATATACAATTATGTAAATAAAATAATATCCAGATAAACCGGCTAATAAGTTTCGTTGGCTAAACGCCAAAAGGTAATACAAAATGATACTCATAGTGGGGGAGAAGAAACCCACTCAAGTTCTTCGACAGTCATCCTCCTGGTGTGCACCATCGGTCGGATGCAAGATAAGATCCCAGGGCTCTACTACTAAACCTGGCCAGACAAAACCAGCGGGGTCAGGTCGCGAGAGCAAGTACCATAAAGGAGCACAAGTGAATAAAGTAAAACTAATTAAGTACATATAATAGGAATCTGTGCTACAACTATAAGCGTATGACCTTTCATCGAAGCAGTAGGATACCTTTACAACCAAACAAGGACAAGAGGTGTCGCACTACGTCAAGACAAGATACGACTCACCAATTATGAAAGATACAACACATCAATATAATCCAGAACACACATGCCACAATACAAGCTAATATATATGAATAATATGCAGCTTCGGTATATAAACTATTGTGGCACATTAACGCAACCCTACAACCAAACAAGGATAAGGGTTGAACAATTGTGCCACAATAGTTCTGTAATATTCCATATTTAGGTCTTCGAGGCACTATTCCAGATACGGGTTGATACTTTATCCTGGATTACAGGCGAGTACATTCTCTGGCAGTTTTTTATTTATGATATCTTCTATGTTTCTTATATTTAGTGTAGATATCCTTGATTTCTTGACACGTGGTTACACGGATTGGTATTTTTTGGATTTTCTCATGAGATGTTATTCTTTGTGTATCTTGTGCAAGCCTTATGACTCTTGTGCATGCCTTATGATTCTTGTACATGTATAGACCGATTCATGAGAAGAAGGGCTCCTTTCTTATAGAATCCCTTGTCGTAGCGTATCATAGTTGGATTCACTATACCAGTCGGGGCGGGGAGTGTTAGTGTAGATATGTTATCATACCCTCCTTATACATTTTTTGTTCCTAGTGACTGTTAATCATACACAACACGTATGATTAATCAGGCCATAATCCTTATGCAAGTTCCCAAGCCAATCACATATTGAAGCTAGTACTCACTCACTTAGCTAGTTGTATCTCTCGACTCTTGTATGTGATGCTCATCGCTCTTGTATTTATTTATAGTTTTCCATATCTTGTATATTTATTGTTCTTGTTCTATTCATTTGGTATATGTTCTATATTTACTGTTACATAGTCTTTATCATTTATTAGAACTGTAGTTAGAGGTGTGCTTCGCTCCTTTCCTTATTGGATATATTTTTTCTAGTGGTTATTGTCCTCTCCATTTCGGGATCTCAGAATGGTGCTATAGAATGGACTGCCCTTACCATATGGACTTGAGGTGACAATTGTAGATATTTAGTTTAGTGTTCATTTTCCATATCTTGTCTAGTTTTCTTCTTTTAGATTGATTATTTGAGTTATCTTTCTCGTCCATTCTTCATTTAGATTTTGTGATTGAGTGCATGATATGACTAGTCATATTAGTATGATTGATAGTTAACCTAAACAACATTCTACTGCCAATGCTGTAACGTAGGCTAGATGTACCCACATACTCGTACCCCAATAATGTGGGTACGGATCGTGATAAGTTCATGTCCCTAGATTACCAGCACATTCATAGAGAGTCAAGTTATAACGGCTAATCAGTTCTATGGCTTGCTATGTGATATCTGGGTTATCCCAGAAGAATGATACAATATTAGAATCCTCAGATCATGCTAATGGTAAGGCGGACTGGCCGAGCCAATAAACGCATAGCACATAGTATGTAAGCACAAGTCCCTCGTAAGGCCATCGCATAAGTAATCATAAAATAATATATAATATAGCCAGATATTGTGCTCTACTACTGTAGACTATAAACAGTATATGTTGGAAACCAACATGACGCCCTAGGACATATGTCTTACCGGTAGCTACTACGATGATCTCAAGATTCTATTCCCTCCCAATGCTTTTACCAGTTTAAGTTAACTAATTAACCCTACGGTTGTATAGAATCTCGTGTCGTGGTCACACAATCCTCCTCCTTAGATGAAGCACCGCAGTACATATACGCTAGGTACGAATCGACATTATTGCTCGAGAGCTATATCTAAATTACTCTAAGTGTAATGCAATAATCAATCAAGCATCAGTACCACACTATGATCACTGACTACTACAAGGCCAGTACTGGAGTATTTTATAATGTTACATGTCGCATAGAATAGTAAAACATGTAACAAATAACTCTTAGCAGGATATGTCGTACCTCAGCGCACATGTAACACATAACACGTTGGTACCAAGCCTATCAGCCGGTCAGATAACTATATTAATCAGGTCAAGAGTTATATAGCCATATTACATCTAGCAAGGTTTGTCGCACTTCGGTGCATAAGTAAAATTATGTGGCACACTCGATGCAAAAGAGAGTATCAACTCGGATACAGGTAGTCAGGCCTATAAATTAGTCATTTGAATCTTATTATCACATTGAATCACTTGATCGCGTAGAATCTCCTCAAATTAGGTACACAGATTATCAATCAATCAACTAATTGGAAGCCTTAAATGTAAAGTCCTTGAATTACTAACTAATGATGTTGTATGGGAGCAAGGAGAAAATTTTGACCCACTCTGGAGCAGATCCACAATTCTTAAACCAAACGAGGACCGGGATTGCAGATCATCTCCCAAGCAGAAATACGCCCCTCACTCTATCCGACGAACAAAGGTAAATAATCTATAGCTCTAAGTCCACTTACCTGGTACTGGGTCAATATCACTTCCAACTAAATTGGATCAACACATAGTCTAATCCAACATATGATCATGTCATGTGTATAGTCCGTTCTAGCACATAGCCATGTCTAGCACAATCTGGTTCACTAAGTCCATTATATTTATAGTCACAACATAAACAAGCACTGGGATCAATACATAGAACAAAACACTCAATAAAAGAATAATGCATGAAATATTAACTAAGTGAAACAAAACGTGCATATGGGTCACTAGGGCCACATGGGCGCATAGCTATGTCTGGAGCATTGGATAGGCCGCCGCATAAGATAGGTGCCGCATAGACAAACTAGGCGCATGCTTAAGGCAAATTCCACTCTTCGGGACAAGTGCTAAGTGATGAGTCATAAATACGGGTCAGAGAAGTGACTGATTTGACAAGCCATAAATGTGTGTCAGAGAAAAGACAAAAATATAAAAAAAGTGTGCCCAAAAATACGTGCAAGAAAAGATACATATGTTACTTCTAAGTCAAATGACAAGCTGACCGCATGCAATCTGGTCGCATGGACAACTGGCCGTATGAGCTTCTGGCCGCTTGGACACTTGCTCTTTGGAAAATCTCATGCATTCAGTGTTCTATGAATTCAGCTTAGGGGCGCATATGCAGAGACTGTCATGCGCGTAACAAGATAGGCGTCATACTAGAAAGGGCGTATATATCTTGGCTGCATGCAACTCCTTCACCCCAAAATTGCACAACTCCATGGAAAAAGCTCCAAAAATCCGAAAAACTTAAATTTTTTTCCACAAAATCTTTATTTTAAGTCCAAATCTAGTAAAATAAAAGCCAAAACTACACGAAATTAAATGTTCTATCACATGGAACTACTAGTTTTCGAAAACAATGAGTTTTAATATATCAAAACCAAGAAAAACTCATGAAACCCATAAAAAATCCTAACTTCAAACTCAGATCTACTCCAAACCATTCACCAAAATCCAAAAGTCCAAAACTAAAAATAATGAGCACATCAAGGAGAATATTTTTCATCAAACCCATTTTAATTACTACATATATATATATAAATCCAAAAATTCATGGCTTCGTCACTTTTAGCAAGATGGACTTGCCTTGGTGGACTAAAAAACATCTTCCTAAAACCAAGTCTAGGGCTAGGGCTAGGGTTCGACCAAGGGGGAGCTCTTGAGGGAAGGAGGAAGAGGAAAGAAGAAAGAAGAAAGAAAGTGGAAATGAGGGAGAATGAGAGAGGAGAAAGAAAACCATATATATATACCAAGTGGAGAAATGAGGTTAGCCATAGGATTAAGTCATGACACTCTCCAACCAAATCTCAACCATCTAAAATAGGCTTAGTGGTTCCAAAAGTGAACCGGGTCAGGTATACATCCTACGTACAGGTCCTAGTACGGGTTCATTGCAATTGCCAATATATTTTCATAATTGGTCTCCAGTAGTCTCCTATAATAAACATAAATCCAAACAAAATAAAATAAAGCATAAATGACAGGAACCAACATATAAAATACATCATGAATACATTATTAGAAAATTTTTAAATATCATAAATTCAAGAATACCAAATCTGGGAACGGGTGCGATAATATATCTTGTTGCCACCCATCTTCCGTTCGTACAATGAATGCAGCTTTTGTCATAATGGTTTTGCTGAACTCTCCATGGACACATGATGGAATATCAAATCGTCCAACTGGCGGATGAATCCAACGGTCTTCCGATCCAACCATTTATAGTCATTAGCATATTTGTCCGATGCCTTGGCGCTGTCGTTCTCCAATGAACAATGTAAATCCTTATACCAGAGTCGATCCTCCATCCATGACTTCCAAATCTCCCAGTTTTCTCCAGTGAGGGTGATCATACATGTGTTTATCTGCTCGATCATAGATATGGTTGTACATTTTCTCTCGAGAACCTGAGAGGTCTGATACCAATCATTTGAAATACGATATGACCCGAACTGGAGTTGGCCATAGACATGGACGCTAAAGCGATGCAAAACCCCTTAAGATAAAAAAACCAATGTTTAACAAAAGCATTAGGACAAATAAAACACATTATTTTTAGTGATTGTGTCACCTGGACAAATCACAATATATATAACTTTCAACAAGATACAAGATTGAATAAAAATATGTTAAACTCTTTGTCCCCAAATTTAACTCCTCACCAGACTCAAGAAGAAAAAAATAGATACAACTGAAATCACTCACCCAACCTCGTAGTGATCTCCCTGAACAAAGATGACTCCCCAAACATATTTTCTCTTTCAACTGTATTGAATGAAGAGCCGAAAGAGCAAAACACGGACTTTATTTTAAATTTTTTGCGGACTTGCACACTGGATATCCCGTATTGAGCTTCTCATGCTAACACACACACACACACACACACACACACACACACACACACACACACACACATATTGCACCAAGCAATAATGCACCAACTAATCTCAACCACACATTTCAAAAAAATGTGTGATCATAAATCATCTCATAAAGTTACTGCCACGTCAGCATACTTTATAACCACACATTTAAAAAAAAAATGTGACTAAAATTGCTTGGTACAATAAATGATGCAATAAGCCTTTGTGTAATATCCTCTCCCTATATATATATATATATATATATATATATATATATATATATATATATATATATATATCAAATAACGTATAGTCTAATGGTTAAGATCGATGCATATTACCTAGGAGTTTGCGGGTTCAAGGCTCCTGGGCGACATTTAATTTCCCTTTAAGGGAATTAAGTGGTGAATTGGTGATGGGTGCGGGCCCTACGGTCCGAGATGTGTGGGGCCTTCGGACCGGGATATGGTGGACCTTTGGGCCGAGTTTGTAGGCCTTCGGGCCAGGAGTCTGTAACACAATTACCTCTTCCAAAAAATAATAATAATAATAATAATAATAATATATATATATATATATATATATATATATATATATATATATATATATATATATATATATATTAGGAAACCTAACTTAGGACATATAAAATTTCTAAAACATTCCAGCACTAATCATGTCAGTCCAAATTTGATCACACTAATATTTGATGCTGATTTGGAGGACCCGTATCTGTTTCCATATCTAGACTGGACCCGAAGTCTAGCAGAACATGCTTTCTTGTGGTGGAGAAATAAATCGGGGATCTTGAAAGCAATCAATAGTTGCTCAAGTACCATGGACGATAAAATGGTTGCTTTGGATACCTTGTGTATCCAAGTTGACCGAGGAATTTGATATATGAAATTCCTTATGTACAATATGTCAAATTACAATACATTACTATAATAAGTCCTTATTAGAGAAGAAACAAATTAATAGATTCATGCAATTAATATATGAGACAATAAAGCAACTCAAAGAGAACATTATTGTATCTTCTATATTCGTGACTAGCCAAATTAACTTGGCAGAACACTTAAGGGTCCAAAGAAATCTAAGATCATCAAGGCATCAAGGAGAATGGGGGCTTAGGCCCTTATTGTAGTCAACAGCCGTGGATACACATCCTCAGTAAGGTTTTGTAATGGGAAGAACAAAGTTATTGATGTGAACATGGAAGCACATCTAGTTATGATGTTGTAGTGCTTTAGTTGTTAATTAAGCATGAGTTGAATACACTTAACGATGTCAAATGCATATTGTTTGTGAGGTACTATAACAAGAAGTATACTCTTGAGACATTCCCTTAAGGCTGTATTTGATTGGGCATAATTTATGCTGGCTGGAGATACGGAACAGGACAGAGATTGTCTTACCAAATAGGCCAGAGGATGTATTATCTTAGGGTCGGATTGACCGAGTAAACTCATAGTTGGAGGCAAAACGATTAAGATTATTTCGAAGATTGCTTCATCCCTAATAAGGCCCATTTCCTTTCTTTGCTATTTTTATATAATCCGTCAAATATATTTAATAATTTTTTTTTGTACGTGCAATTATTTATAACGGTAATTTTGGTTTGAAATGATCAGTTTAATTCATTTGAGATTATTTTGAAGTTGGTAAGAATATATCTCATTTGATATCTTATTAATTGAACAGATCGATGTTGGCAAAATCCCATCTCCATGATCTAGGTTTCTTAACAAGTAAAGCTTTGGTAGTATCTACGTACCATGAGGAAATCGAAGCAAAATATAAAAATACACATGTCTGCAACCCAATAAATAAGATTCAGGACTGATTGGTCCTTTATTTAATTCATGATGTAACGGTACGTTGGACAATTGTAGCTAGAGAGAAAACAAAGGAATGCTTAATTAGAGTGCACTTTGTCTAATGGATTTTCCACTCGCTATTATTCTCGGCTCCCAGGGGTATTTATGATATATATATATATATATATAGCGATGGGTGATCCTTTCCATCAACAGTCAGCCAATTGTCCAAAGTTGATGGGCGTAACGAATTCCTTTGGTCCACCAAAAAGGGTTTTAGCTGCCAACTTGCTCGCAGCTTGGGTAGGGTGAAATAAATCCCAGAACAAGTGGGTATCCCGATCCGAGCATAAGGTAGAGAATCGAGTGCATGGTGCTTCCCCGTTGAACTTGCCAGCTCCGCAGCAGGCAGCTTTGGACTCAGTGAACCCTGAATTTTTCAATCTAATCAAATTTCAAATCATGTTCTACTTGTTGTAATCAGAACTGGGTTGTAGGATTAGGGCTCGTACGTACCAAACGAAGGTGCATTCTGGAAGAAATTAGTGACCATCTCATACGAATTCCCAAGTGAATACTTGAATCCTTCAAGATCGTAGCTTAGATCCTTCAACATGTTTTTTACGGCTTTGTAGAATATTCTAGAAGACTCGTTCAAGTCCTCAACGCAACCACCAGACGGGTTGAGACTTCTTTGCGATGGGCAGCATCCAATCGGTGGGACACTGATGATTCCAAATTTTCTCGCTCCGAGTTCGTAGAGTCTCTGTCACATTAAGTAGGGACATACATGAAGAAATTGTGTAATGATTTGAAAATGATAATGTACAACTAGCTTCACCTGCAATTGAAATTTGTACGTGGTCTGTAGAGCTTTTACATCAGCAACCTTCTGACTATAGTTCACAGGGCCGTTGGCTGCAAAATATTCAAACAAATCGTTGCTTCCAATACTGACAAAGAAGAGAGATTTTGACAGAAATTCCTCTGTCGCCTTTGCACCAACACGGTCTACGATGCTCGTGTGGATAGTTGAGAACTGTTGAAGCTGCTGCCACAAGGAGACATACTGGATCTGCAGGGGTAAAAGGCCTACGCATGAGAATAAATCTAGCTAGGGTTGTATACTTCTATGGGTTAAGGATCCCCGAACCAATTTGCTATACGAACATATAAAGCTCCTGTAGTGTTAAGGATCCCCGAACCAGCTGAGGCAAAGTTGACTCCTTTCGCGGCATGCTTCGGGAGTGTAATGTTGGTAAGAGAGAGAAATGGTGGTGGGCTCCTCTTTAACCCTAGCATCTTGGCTGTCCGCGAAATAGGCAAAATCTATATAATCAAATACTGAATGACAACAATAATATTCAATACTGAAAGCATTGAAATTTGTATGTTCGAAAACATATTTACTAAATATGTTATATGAGCGACATCATTGAAACCAGCAGGAAATTACGAACCTAGAAAATCGGCGCTGTTGAGGCCATTACTGAACCTGCCTGTGGGTCTGCCACGGACGAAGTCGATGCCATTGGGTAGAAAGTTGGCCTTGGCTAAGCTATCAACCAAGAAGTTGTTGGTGCCAGTGTCCGCTGTGGAGTCTCCGAATATGTAGACAGAAGGAACAGTACCCGAACCTAAGGCGCCATTTGCCAGCACATAAAAAGAGAGGATAGCGAGCAGAGGAAAACTAAATGCTTCTCCTGCCATAATAATTAGTGTTGGCTACTAGCACTACTCTTTCAACACTATTTATAGGATGATTAGTGCCAGCAATCATTGAAATATCCGAAGGAGAAGATAGCTATATGCTTACAGAATCGAAGTTGAGCACGGGATCTTTTTGGTGCAACTTTTTCTGAACAGAAAAATAAGATACATTGAGGACAGAAGGACAGTCCATATGGCCGGACCAGTTTGTCGGATGGATCCATTTATTTAGAAATTTGGTATTGAGATGTCCGATGCAAAACACTAAGCATGTAAACAATGCATAGTTTTTTATTACCTTTACTTGAAAATGGCATCAGATCTTATTTATATAATATTGATTCATTCAATTATAAAATTTGTTTCTGTGTTCCCAATCTCGAATTAAATCATATAGAAGCTAATAAACTTATACCTTCTTAAGAAAACAACAAAAGTATTTATCCTAAAATCAACACACTACATAAATCGTATATATAGCAAGGCCGTACCTATCGTAGATCCGTCGCTAAACCAAATTAGTGACGGCGTGACGACAGAAAATGGTCGTCGAAAATCTATTGTCACTATCCAAAAGTCGTCGCTCGGACGACTAACAGTTGACAAGCGGACGGGGAATGTTTAGCGACAAATTGTTGTCTATATGGCTACACCCTACTAATGGTGATCACTTATTGGCAACCAAGTAGTGACGCCCTTTAAAAAATGGCCGTCGATATACTAACAACGAATATTCGGCACTTCAAACGACTGGCTTTTGGCAACTAATCGACGGATTAATGACAGAATACTGATGAATCTTATTTTCTAATACCTAGTTTCAATTTTGATACTTAGACAATGACAAAAGTGTTGGAGTGGGTGGGGTTCTCAATCTATGTGGAAAATACTCTGTAGTTTGATTGAGTTTTCCTACATATAATAGTATTACCTCAATATATTTGGATTGGATATTCGTATATATAATATGAATATGTCAATGGATTTAGATTTGGATTGAATATTCCTACATATAATAGGAATATGTCAATGGATTTAGATTTGGATTGAATATTCCTACATATAATAGGAATATGTCAATGGATTTAGATTTGGATTTGGATTGGATATTCCTATATATAATAGGAATACTAGTTGTAGGTTTGAGGATATATATATTAGGTGTCGCCTAACCCTAAAATATATCTCAATTGCAAAATGAGGCAAGAGTGCTTTTACAACATTGGAAGGAGAGAGGAAGAGATTGAAGGCTATTTCGAAGTGGAGATCGATTTCAGGTAATTCTTTTCTCGTCGTCTCTGTCCTTCGTTTGTTTGTGATCTATTTTCTATTCCAAAGAGCTGTGGTGATCCGTTTGGATCGGTTAGAAGTTTGTAAGGAGTCAGTGTATTTCTTATTCCAATAGTGGAGGCTTTTCAGGGTTGGACTTCGATCGTCCCATAGTTTTTTCCATATAGAATTTTCAAGTAAAAATCTCTATGTCTGCGATTTGTGTTTGGTTTTTTTGATTTGTGTGCTTTTGCTCAGTTCTCTTGCTGGTACTCTCTGGTTTGGAAAACGATTTTCGCGCTTTCGTTCCAAACAAAGTGCTATCAAAGTCAGGTTCTGGAGTTCAGAGAGGTCAGGAGTTAACAGGCAAACCAAGGAGGAGAGATGGATGCAAAGCCGGTGCGTATGGTAAACTTGAACGATACTAACTATCATTATTGGAAGAGTAAGATGAAGGATTTATTGTTCGTCAAGAAGCTGCATCTTCTAGTATTTGCGTCCGACAAGCCCAGTGACAAATCCGAAGAGGACTGGAAGTTATAGCATATACAGATGTGTAGATATATCAGGTAGTTCGTTGACGAGAACGTGTACAATCACGTTGCCAATATTGAGCATGCGAAGACACTGTGGGATAAGCTAAAATCTTTGTATGCGAAGAAGACCGGGGTAAACAAGTTGTTCCTAATTCGAACGATGATGGGTCTGCGGTACAAAGATGGTGCGTCAATTATGGATCACTTGAGTGAGTTCCTGGCGTGGTGGACCATATATCCTCGATGGGAGTCAAGTTCGATGACGAAGTACATGGACTATGGTTGTTGTGTACATTTTCAGACTCGTGGAAAATTGTACGAGTGTCTATGATTGCTTCTGCTCAGGAAGTCGTAGTCAGTCTAGAGTTTGCCAAAATCGGGGTACTCAATGAAGAGATGCAAAAACGTTCTCAGGGCACCTCATCCACATCCTACTCAGATGCGCTAGTTTCAGAGAGCCACGGAAGGAGCAAGAGGTCCAGGTGATGGCAGAGATAAGAGAAAGGGCAAGTCCAAGGGTCGGTACGAGAACCCAGAGTGTTACCATTGTGGCAAGAAGGGCCACATCAAACGAAACTGTTTCGCTTAGAAGAGGGAGAAGAAAGGCGACAAGGGGAAGAAAAGTTAGAACACTATAGCGGCGGCCTCGGAACATGGAGGCGACGTGATCATTGTAGGTGATAAGGTAGTTATGAACCTCGTCTACGATAATAACTCTTGGCTGATGGACTCAGGTTCTTCAGCGCACGTATCTCACAACGGGGCACTATTTTTTACTTAAACAACATGCGACTATGGAGTATTGAAGATGGGCAACGAAGATGTGTCGAAAGTTGTTATTGTCGGAGGTGTGCATTTGAGGACAAAGACGAATGTAGTTCTTGTTCTCAAAGATGTCCGTCATGTCCCTAATATCCATTTTAACCTGGTGTCGGTTGGAAGGTTGGATGAAGAGGCTTTCTTTAACCTCTTCGGGAACAGTCAGTAAAAGCTTTCTAGAGGTTCGATGGTGATTGCCAGAGAAAGCAAGAAGTCCGGACTCTATTATATAGAAGGAAGCGCACATGGGGCATAAGAGGTGAACGCAGCTACTGATGCATCTGCTGAGTTGTGGCACAGGTGGCTCAGCCATATCAGCGAGAAGGGGATGAGCTACTTGGTGAACAAGAAGGTGATTCCAGGGCTACTACAAAATTGGAGAGATGTACGCACTGTTTGGCGAAAAAGAAAAATAGGGTATATTTCTAAAGTCACCCAAGTTCAAGAAAGCCGACGTTGCTCGAGTTGATTCACTCGGATGTCTGCTATCCTATGAAGGTAAAGTCCATTGGTGGTATTTCTTATTTTGTGACTTTTATTGATGATTGTTCTAGGATGGTTTGGGTCTATGCCATAAAGACCAAGGATCATGTGCTGCCCACTTTCAAAGAGTTTCAGGCCTTTGTTGAAAGGAAGACGGGCAAGAATCTACTATATGTTCGGTCCGACAACGACGACGAGTACATTGGTCCCTTTAATGCTTATTGTAGAGAGCAAGGGATACGGCACCAGAAGATTCCGTCGAAAATACCTTAGCTAAATGGTATAGCATAGCGAATGAACATGACGCTGATGGAGTGGGTACGTGTTTATTGTCAAAAGCAAACTTACCGGGCAACTATTGGGGTAAGACATTTTACACAGCTGTTTATGTTATTAATTTATCTCCTAGTGCTCCTTTGCAGGATAATATGCCTGACAAATAATGGTACGACAAAGAGTTGTCATATAATCACCAATGAGTATTTGGTTGTAAGGCCTTCGTGCATGTACCGAAGGACGAAAGATCCAAACTTGAGCCAAAGACGAGGCAGTACATCTTTGTTGGCTACGGTCGGGATGCGTTTGGCTATAGACTCTACGATCCAATGGGAAGAAAGATCTACAGAAGTAGGGACATGGTATTCATTAAGGATCAGACCATGGCCAACACTTAGGATTCTGAGATGTCTTCTTAGGATGAGAAATTGCCTAAGTTATAGTTATTTTGTTTCGCGCAGTTTCTTGAGGATATCGTAGAGTATCCAGTTATGGGGGAGCTAGTACATGGAGTTGCTCTCAACCTTGATCATCAGCCTGCTGGTGGTGGTCAGGGTGACCCTCAGGAGGATGAGCATGTCGAGGAGGCAGTTCCTGAAGGAGAGGAGGCTGTTCATATACAGCCAGCACCGGTGGTTCATTTGAGGAAGAGCGATAGAGAGCGTCGACCATCTACAAGATACTCACCGGGTGAGTATGTGCTACTACTGACAGTGGAGAACCCAAAAGTTTTACAGAGGATATGGAAGACGAACACAGACAGGAGTGGATGGAGGTAATGCAGGAGGAGATGAGTTCCTTGGAGGCCAATTCTACTTATGATCTGGTACGGTTGCCAAAGGGCAAGAAGGCTTTAAAGAATCGATGGGTGTTCAAAGTGAAGCAGACAAATGATACTACTCGCTCTCGATACAAAACGAGGCTGGTAATTAAAGCTACGGTCTGCAGAAGGGCATAGATTATGATGAGATCTTTTTGTCAGTCCTCAATCAATCATCTATTCGAGTAGTGCTAGCATTGACAACCAGTTTCGACTTGGAGGTCGAGCAGATAGACGTGAAGACGGTATTCCTCCATAGTAATCTTGAGAAAGAGTTGTACATGGAGCAACTAGAGAGATTATGTGAGAAGGGCAAGTCACACTTGGTTTGCCGGATGAGAAAGAGCTTATATGGTCGAAAGCAGGCTCTGAGGCAGTGATACAGGAAGTTTGAGTCATTTATGAAAGAACATGGTTATGCACAGACAACGTCGTACCACTGTGTATTTGTGAGGTACTTTGTCGAGGATAATTTTATTATTTTTCTGTTTTATGTTGATGATATGCTACTGGTGGGTCAGAACATCACTAGGATAGCGGATTTGAAGTGCCAACTGGATGCGGCCTTCTCTATGAAGGATTTGGGCACAGCAAAAACTATTTCTGGGATAGAGATCAGCTGAGAAAGAGAGTCCAAGTTCCTACAGTTGTCCCAAAAGAAGTACATTTATCGGGTACTTTAGCGTTTCGGGATGGACGGGTCGAAGAAAGTGAGTAACTTCTTTGCGGCTCACTTTAAGTTCACTGAGGAGCAGTGTCCATCTACTGAGGATGAGAAGGAAGATATGGAGCGGGTTCCATATGCCTCAGCTGTGGGGAGTCTCATGTATGCTATGGTGTGTACGAGACCTAACATCGCTCACACAGTTGGCATAATTAACAAGTATACTTTCAATCCTGGAAGGGTACATTGGAGTGCGTCAATTGGATTCTACGATACCTTTAGGGCACTACCGATTGGAGACTTTCTTTTGTTGGTGATAATCCGAAGCTAGTTGGTTATACCGATATTGATATGGTTGGAGATGTAGACACGAGGTGATCGACTTCGGATAATGTTTTGATATTTACTGGTGGAGTAGTATCGTGGCAATCGCGGTTACAGAAGTGCATTGTCTTATCGACTACAGAGGCATAGTATATTGCGACGACGGAGGCTTGCAAGGAGTTGTTGTGGTTGAAGAAGCTGTTATAATAAATTGGGCTAAAGCAAGAGCAGTACCCTTTGCTTTGTGATAGCCAGAGTGTAATTTACCTTGTGAAGAAATAAATATTTCATAGCCGGTCCAAGCACATTGATATCCGGTATCATTGGATACGGGATATGGTTGAAAAGAAGCAAGCGACGCTTGAGAAGATTTATATGAATGATAACGGAGCAAACATGTTGACAAAAAAATTTCTAAGGGAAAAGTTTGAGTACTGCAGGCAGATCGTCGGGATGACGACCCCTGTCACTCTCCGTTCCCGATATACGTGTTTGTAACGTATTTTATTTTAGCATGGTTGCATGTGCATGGAGACTAGACCCATTCTTTGGTTTAACCTGATTCATGGTTTATTTTATGGGTTGGTTCAACTCATGAGAACCTTTGGTTCAACCCTCAAACCCTACTATATATAACCCAATATTTTATCTCTCTCTCTCTCTCTCTCTCTTTTCTTCCTCTTTCTTTATCTTTCTCTCCCCATTTGATAGGCAAGTACATATTGCAAGAGAAATAGAGAAATCCTCCATATTATTGTTCTATTTTATTTATTATGTGTTTTAAAGCACTTTTAGTTCTTGTAGTTTTCTGTTTTGATGGATGGATTAATGTGGATCTATATTTCTAACTTAGGATATTATGGGTTTTTTGAGTTTTTCTTGATTTTGATTTATTAAACTTGTATATTTGAAAATTAATTTTTTCTACATGATAGAGCTTTTAATTTAGAGCATTTTGGCTTTTTGTTCACCCGATTTGGACTTAAAATGAGGATTTTATGGAGAAGACTATTCAGTTTTTGGAGCTTTTTGGCCATAGTCGAACCTGATGTTGGAGAAGACGAAGTTCCCATGCGGCCTGTCACGATCCGAACCCGGTATAGGGGCACGAGTACGTGGGTACGCCCAGCCTACGCCGTAGTTTCGGCAGTGGAACGCTGTCTCGGTCTTCTATACTATCAAACATCTCACACAATATATATAATACCTTTCATGCCATCTCAACTCCAAATGGAGGAGAAATATGATGATATAATAAAGGGTAGTCTCAATCACATATAAAAACTAAAGAAAGATGTAAGCACAATATGGAATGGAAAGAAAAGAAATACAAGTCTCAATACATCACAGGTCCAACTCAACATCTAAACACAACTCAAGAACTCAAAACAATAATACAATCCAATGTCTAACTAGAAACGCTACTATAATATATGGAAATCTAAAGGGCCTTAGTATCTGGCACTACATTCTCATGTGACACTCCATCTGTTAGCCCGTAGTTAGTGGGACACATCCTCACTAACCAGTCATCTGATAAATATATACTGTCAGGATTGGAGCGAAGTACAACCCAATAGCAGTTTCAATTAATTGATACTGGCTATAAAAAAAAAATAAAGAATATAATACAAGACGAATAACAATGAACAATATCATACTATGGTAGAAAAATAGGTAAACAAGAGAAATATGGTATACATTGATCACGATAAGATATAACAAGACGATAAAATAGAATATGGTGAAGAACTATAACTATACTAAGTGTTTGAAGTACTAGTTAGATATGTAATCGGCTTGGGTTGAACATTGTCTACTTAAACGTTGGATAAATACTGTCTACTTAAACATTGAACATTGAATATTGTCTAGGCTTTGATCACATATCTAGCTAATACTTTCCTTTTTTCCGACTAGTACAATGGATCCAACCATGACATGTTACGATGCAAGATACTCAAGGTATTGTAAAATATTGAAGATTGAACATTGAACTTTGAACATTGAACATTGCATAATATCAAACATTGTCTTATAACCATATGAGAACACGAGGAACAATGAAACAATAAATAATATCCTATGACTGATCCATGTGTATACTAGTCCGTGTACCAATGTGACTGGAGTCAAGTAATATATTTCTAATTACTTGCATTATAGTCATTATCAAATGATAGAAACTATCAGAGAATGTACTCGCCTGTGGTCCAGAGCAATGAATGTCAAACTGTGTCCGAACTGGTGTGTCACACAGACCTATATATGGAATATTATATTAATACAAGATTTTAGAATGAAAATAAGTTAAACTAGTCAAAATCTAGGTCATAAAATTATTTTAAAGTCAAAACAGTCAAACTAGGTCAACTCTAGGTCAAACTAGTCAAACTTGGTCAAACTAGTTATTTTTAGGTTGTATGAGTCAATCTCTAGGATATTGGGTCCATACACTATGTAACTAGGCTATACTAAGTTATGTTAGGATACTTGGATACCAATACTATACCGTATCATAAGATACGCAAATTATTAGATATAAAAATAAATAATAAATATATACAAGATGAAAATATATAGTATCCCTAGCTAAACTAATGCTAAGTGGATACCTTGGCTTTGAGCCAAATACGGTATCACAACACCTATACACCTCTCTTGATACCCAAACCCAATACCTTGAGTATAAACCAATACCTTGACATTACCATGGTATCACAAGGTAATTTCAATATATAACATTAGCTAACTAACCAACACCTCACTATACACTAATATGCATTTAAACTTATAACAATACTATACCAATTATCATAACTAACATACTAATATACCGCTTGATAATTAATACCCGTACCCAAGATACCTCAACTCTCATTATCTTGGTGTAACTCAAGGTAAACTAGAAATAATACCAACCAATGCTAACTAGTGCTTATATATATATATATATATATATATATATATATATATATATATATATATATATATAACTTACTAACTTATCAATATATATAACGAACTTATCAATATATACAACTAACTTATCAATAGCTTAATCAATAAGCACTGCTTAAAGCTGCTGCTTATGGCTTCTGCTACAGCTTCTGCTTACTGCTGTTGCTGCTGCCGCTTCTGCAGCTTATTGCTTTCTGCTGCTGCTGCTGCTTCTGCTTTCTACTACTGCTGCTGCAGCTTATTGCTTTCTGCTGCTGCTGCAGCTTATTGCTTTATGCTGCTGCTTCTGCTTCTGGTTCTCGCTTCTTATCTCTGCTGCTGCTTGCAGCTTTTCACTACTTATTGCTGCTGCTTATTCACTACTTTTCTTGCTGCTTTTTACTACTTTTTCACTGCTTATTCACAGCTTATTCACTGCTTTTGATCCCCCTTTAGCTCTCTCTCTCTCTCTCACACACACACACACACACACACACACACACACACACACACACACACACATATATATATTATATATATATATGTGTATATATATATATATGTATATATATATATATATATATATATATATGCTAACATATACCCACACTAATGATGCACATGAACTCTCATACTCTCTAATGACCATCAACACACCTCAAATAAAATAAAAAATATACATATAATTATAATTATATATATATATATATATATATATATATATATATATATATATAACAATTATAAATACAATCCTTTAATAGTTATAACTAAGGTAGATTAAATTAGAATGCAAAGTATCAAACATTTGGAGTCCACCGCACCCGTATCATACTCAATCTATGATACGCTTGTGATACAGCTTCACCACACCACCAAACATATTCCGAAGGACACGAGCGAGTCTAGAATCATAATTAGAAGTAACACGAGATTTTAGCTACTCATCTACGTGCCCGTGTCAAAATGTGACATGCTCAAACCCCCCGTGTCGGAAGAAAAATCTCCAAATCAATCTGTATCGCCAAATTGTCGTGATATGGCCTACACGTATCCAATTATTGACACGTACCTAGTCTCACATAACCAAACATATATCAATTTGGTCTAATTGACCTATTGACAAATATATGATGTGTCAATCTCAGAATTCCTCTAAATTGACACAAAATACTACATAAAACTCATAATATATAGCCAAATAGCCTAGAACTTGTTCCTATAGTTAGTTCTATGCCATGGGGTCATTCTTAATGGTCAAATGCATGATTAAAAAGGTATAATGAGAGGTAAATTCAGGAATTACCAATTGGAAGATGGATTCTAATAAAAATACAATTGGACACGATCCGAACACGATCTCTTCACCAATGCTCTTTCTCATTGTGCTCCTTGCTTCTCCAAGCTCTAATGTTCCTTGAGTGATAATGATGAGAGGGAATGAAATAAATTTGGGAAAAAATTGATTGAGGAATTGTGTAGAAAACTAATGGAGGGCAAATAGAAAATTGGGGATCTAGAATTTGAGTTATAGAATGAATGAGCAGATGAGAGAAGAGAGAGAAAGAGAGGCCTATATGTGGTCGGCCCCAAGTTCCCCCCTCTCCAAGCAATATTCAATGACCACTATGCCCCTACATGCTAACATGAGGAATAATTAAGAAAGGGTATTTGTGGAAGTCTCTAACTAATTGTAATTTAACTAATTCGTATTAGTTAATTAGTGGGAATGGGTTCATTGGGCCTAGTCCATTTTGGCTCACTATTTGTCATGACAAGTCTAATTTAAGTCCACTAATGTCAAGTCAAATTAAATAGGCTACTCCACTAACTAAATTTAATGGTACAAGTCTCTATTTAAATATTGTACTCTAATAATTAAATAACTAATACAAGCATCAAATAATTATGCATGGACCACTAATATTAATATTATATTTCTAAAATTAAATAACTAGGCTAAATTACCAAATTACCCCTACTTGAAAAGTGAGGGTGACAATCCTACCCAACTTAGAAAAATTTTGTCCTCGATATTTAGAGATGATCGTACCTCCTTTAGGTCAACCCTAGTCCAAACTAAAACATATAATATATAATTTAAAATAAACCACTAACTATGTTCTTTGTCCATCATGGTTTTGTAGTCTCCGACAGGGCATACTAACTATACAATAACACACAAGCAGTCTATAAGGTACTAACTAAACACACAAACAACATATGGAAAGAAAATAAACGGAATATGACAAAATAAGCTAACCTATCACCTAATGTGTCATTCTCTCTTACTGCCATCGCAGCCCCGCCATGCTGGGGTGTCTCTCTATGCGGGTGCTGAGTAGTCTGTGGTGCCACAGGTGGCCTAAATCCACCTCTCTGACCGTGATCTGGTCCATACGGGTTATTGGAACACTCATTCACCTGATGGTTAGGGAAACCATAATACAAGCATAGTCTGAGCCTCTTCCGACAATTCTCCCAATCATGCCCATGCCTTCCATAATAGGCACAAAGAAAAGTCTACTGAGTCTTCCTCTAAGGCTGCTGTGGTGCTTGATGAACTAGTTTCTGAAACTGTTGTATCTGTTGAGCTGGTGTCCTAACTGGCACAAGATACTGCTGATGCTGATATACTTTCGGCTGCTGAAAGTGGGTACGCTTCGCTGGGCCCGCACCACTACTCGCTACTCCGGTGTCTCTCGGCCTCTTGGAGCCAAGCTCCAAATCATCCTTCGCCGGTTGTGCCTGTCACAGAATTTTCTCAAAAGTAGCGGTATGGTCTCCATTAGTATGGGACTTAATCTCACTGTTCAGCCCCTTCCTGAACTTCTTAGCCTTGGCCTGAGGATTATGCCCCTCAATAAATCGTCCGAATCGGCAATACTCCGCCGCATACTCGTCCACTGTCAAGTTCCCCTGGATGAGGTTCTGGAATTGACTCTCCAAAGTACTCTGAGCCACATTCGGGAAGAACCTCTCCTTGAAAAGCTCTTTGAAAGCTTCCCAAGTAAGTTCCAGTGCTGATACCTGGGTCTGTCCTGAACCATGTCAGCGCAATATCGAACATCATGCTACCCGTCACCTCTACCTGCAAGCTCTCAGGAATCTGCATCAATCACAGGTCCCTCTCAATGTCCTCTATCCAGTCATCTGCATACAAGATTCCCTCGGTACCCTTAAAGTCCTTAGGCCCTATCCTCTTGAAGTCAATGATAGTCTCTGGCCTCGGCTGCTGCGGATCAGGCTGAGATGGTGCCATCTGTGGCTGGACTAAGATGACTCTCTCTACTACAGCGAGCACAATCTGGTGAGTATTCTTAATGCCCTGCCTCACAACCTCTGACCGGCACTGTTATACCTCCATCATCTGCTGAAAGAATGCAAACATCTACGTCTGATCGACTGTAGGTGACGGGAATGGAAGATCCTCTGAAACTGTCGGTGTTATCCTCTGTGCCGGAGGTGGAGCACCTACAAAAGCTATGGCAGAAATGCCCACCTGGATTGTGAAGTGGACCTCTGGAATGTAGCTGTTGGAACATTATTTGCTGGTACTTCCCTCATAGGTGACGAAGTGACTGACCTCGCTGACATTGTGCTTGAGTGCTGGGAACGCATCTTCGGCGGCATCCTAAAGATAGATTCAGAAATAAGGAATCAATATTGAGCATGATACGATATCATCAAAGAAGGACATAAATTTTCAAGAAAAATAGTATTTCGAATGATAAAGATGGCAAGATTCAATTAGGTTAAAATTATTTTCTAGTTGTGATTGAGTATACGCTCTCATCCTAGTATCCTATATCCTATCATAACGCAGGATCACAGTAGTACAACTAAGCCATTGCACTACCACGATATCGCACTATTACGAAGCCAGATCTGTATGGTACACCACAAAAATATGTCACGACCCGCACCCGGTATAGGAACACGAGTACGTGGGTACGTCCAGCCTACGCCACAACATCAACGGTAGAACACTATCTCGATCTTCTATACTATCTAACATCTCACACAATATATATAATACCTATCATGCCATATCAACTCCAAATGGAGAAGCAATATGATAATATAATAAAGGGTAGTCAATACTCAATCGCATATAAAAACTAAAGGTAGATGTAAGCACGATATGGAATGGAAAAAAAAGAAATACAAGTCTCAATACATCACATGTCCAACTCAATATCTAAATACAACTCAAGATCTCAAAACAATAATACAATCCAATGTCTAACTAGAAACAACTACTATAAGATATGGAGATCTAAATGGTTTCAGTATCTGACACTACATCCTCAAGTGACACTCCATGTCACGACCCAATTCCGTAGAATCACTTGATGCGTCCCCCGAATCGTGACCGTCGTGCGGGCCTGGAGTTGCGCCCGCACAAGGCTTTAATGATTTGCATAGCAAGCACATATTCAGAGTACGCAGATAAATTGAAATACATATTTGAAATGGAAAAGTTCTCTTTATTGATAATGAACATCTATTACAAACTCTTGAACGAGTCAGCTAATATGCCGAACGGCTTACAAAAGGGTTGACTCAAAATGAGATAGCAGTCCTGTACATTACATCCTTTTATAAACTCAAAACGATAAAGACCTCCAGGCTGGAGGACGGCTTTGCCACGGAGCTGCATTTGTGTATGAAGAGTTGCAGCTCCTGTCTTCAAATGCTTCAGGGGGCGCAGTGAAGATGCGCCAACAGTTGGACTGGATCGGGCAGACGACTTTGGCTCCTTGCTCGGTTCGCCTTGGTGTGGAGAACCTGTTTCAACGAGGGTCAGCATATCGAAACATGCTGGTGAAGGTGAGCTAGCCTGACTATACCAATCAACACGTTGTTTAGTGAAGCATGCATATTTGTGGGTTTCTATCTTGCCTTAGTTCATTTACAAGTAAGCAGTATATTGAATTTACTGAAATGAACGTGCCACCGTTAGGTGGATTTTACCTGACCGTCTGAATTACCTGCACAATACTTACCATGCCTTCCCTGCCACGAAGACACAAGTTAGTATGCAACAGGTTTAAATATACAATGGATCACTGGCGTTTGCCATAAAGGACACTAGTCATAGACGAGAATAGGTTGCAGCGAAAGTACGGTGGGTGCTACAAGCCATTCCGTCTAGTACAGTTGACTATACAGTAGGGTTCCGTCCGGACCGGATCGATGCCAGTACCCCAGCGATCGTCCGCAGAAACCAGTTACCTTGTGCACAAGTTGTCCGTGATCGAACAGTACGTTTGCTAAGTTAACAGTTCATACAGTTGAGGCAAACAGTAGTACGGGACAGTCGGTATTGCATAATTTATTTAACATAGCCTCTATGAACAGTTTAGCGCATACAAGGTGTTTCATACTTAGCCTAATTTATAGAACAGTTATGAACGAACTAGCATACAGTATGATAACAGTTCACATATTTGATTGACAAGCATAAGAACCAAGTCTATTCTCTTTTATCTTGGTTTCTTTTATTATTACTTGGTATCGTTTGATCGGGGCGAAGGAGTGAAGCTTGGAAGCAGGTCTAGCTAATCGGGTTGGTAGCCACTCACTTAGATTTTGGAAAGAAGAAGGAAAGAGGCGCTTCACGACTCCGCTCGTAAGCCGCCTACTGCTCGTTCACCTGCACACGAACAGCTCGATTAATACTTCTTCCTCTCTTTCCAATCTCGGAATAGAAGTGCAAGTCAATGAACGAAAACAATAAAAACCATCGAAATTGTTCAAGAAAACAAGCAAGTCCCAAAACCAACTCAAAGCACGAAAGCAACAAGCGACATCGAAAACCGAGGCAATAAAAGATAGCAGCAGAGAGGTCCCTCCTGACTCTGCCGCTAAGCCGATCCTTGGGGCGCAGTCCACTGAATATGGGAATCGATTCCGAAGTAATAAATCCATAACGAGGACGAGTTCTTAATTCAATCTATCCCGATCGAACGATACCGTCTTGTGTTTCTTAGCCGCGCTCTCCGCACCGGAAGAACGGGGCGCTACATCCTACCCAACTAATTGGAAGTTTCGTCCCGAAACTTAAGAATAGGACCTACCGTTAGGGAGCATTTCGTTCAGGACGACGGTTAAGGTGGCTCAGTGGACAGTCACGAACGGTATGGTTTGCTTCACCGCAAACTAATCATAACCCAAGTTTCAGGCGGCACTTATCTATTGCGTGCCCAAACCGCCTACAGAAATGGCATACTTTGTCTAACTTTTCTCCATGCTTGCCACCATTATTCGGACGCTTTGCAGTGTTGTTTCCTCTGTCGTTGCTTTGGCGTTTGTGAGTGTAGGTATGCACAGCGCCGGCAGGAACGTGAGGATAGAGTGGTTCGAGAGATAGGGCGTGATTCATGACTTCACGCATCGTATGATACTGAGGAACGGCTACGTGCGAATGGATGGCAGGGCGTAGTCCACCTTCAAACCTTCTAGCTCGACTCGCTGCATCAGGTAAATAGGCCCTAGCGAATTTGGAGAGTCGGTTGAATTCGGCGGAGTACTCCTTAACTGTCATGCTGCCTTGCCGCAGCTGCACGAACTCGTTTTCCATTTGACGTTGTACTGGAGGGGGTACAAACTCCTCTTCGAATGCGGCACAAAAAGTCGTCCACGAGATCGCCTCCTCTCCGTGATCAAATTGGAGAGATCGTCGATGCACGTCCCACCAATCGTGTGCGTTGAGGCGGAGCTGTAGTTGCGCGCAGGAGACGCGCTTATCTTCGGGGACCTCTAGCAGAGCGAAGTGATCTTCAAGTTCGGCCAACCAATCTAGAGCTACGACTGGGTCCTCAGTCCCGTTGAATGGGGTATTGCAGACTTTCTTGAAGTGGCCAAAGTCGAAGGCAGTCACGTCCCTCGTCCTTGGTATTTGCGGCATCTCTACTTCAAGCACGGGCTGTTCCACCGGAGTCGCTGGCGTTGCCACGGACTGGTTGGATGCCAAAGTCTGAACGATCTGCTGCAGGGTATCTACCTGCTTCTGTTGGACTGAGAATCGTGCTTCTATATTGTCTTGAAACTTGAGCTGACTCTCTTCCGCCCGCTTCTCGGCCCGTTCATAGCGAGCCTCGTCCCTTTGTTGGTTTGCCTCCAACATCTGCAACATTCGTTGGACGGGATCGATGCTTGGCACGGCTCGCTGACTCCTTGAACTTCTCGAAGTATCCGAACTACTTTCTTGGCCTTGCGTTTCGTCCGGGGTTTGTGCTGCAGGTTGCGCTGGAGCCATTCCTTCAAAAGAAGGTAAATTACATTAGGATCATAATGTATTATGGACTTATTTCATGAACGTATCTTATTTTGGCCTAGCGAGTTCAAGAGTTCGCACAGGAATTTGATCATTAAAGGAACTTTTTCAGCACGAAGTCTAAGGAACTTTGAATCTGTGCTCTGATACCACTATGTCATGACCCAATTCTGTAGAATCACTTGAGGCGTCCCCCGAATCGTGATCGTCGTGCGGGCCTGGAGTTGCGCCCGCACAAGGCTTTAATGATTTGCATAACAAGCACATATTCAGAGTACAGATAAATTGAAATACATATTTGAAATAGAAAAGTTCTCTTTATTGATAATGAACATCTATTACAAACTCTTGAACGAGTCAGCTAATATGCAGAACGGCTTACAAAAGGGTTGACTCAAAATGAGATAGCAGTCCTGTACATTACATCCTTTTATAAACTCAAAACGATAAAGACCTCCAGGCTGGAGGACGGCTTTGCCACGGAGCTGCATTTGTGTATGAAGAGTTGCAGCTCCTGTCTTCAAATGCTTCAGGGGGCGCGGTGAAGATGCGCCAACAGTTGGACTGGATCGGGTAGACGACTTCGGCTCCTCGCTCGGTTCGCCTTGGTGTGGAGAACATGTTTCAACGAGGGTCAGCATATCGAAACATGCTGGTGAAGGCGAGCTAGCCTGACTATACCAATCAACACGTTGTTTAGTGAAGCATGCATATTTATGGGTTTCTATCTTGCCTTAGTTCATTTACAAGTAAGCAGCATATTGAATTTACTGAAATGAACGTGCCACCGTTAGGTAGATTTTACCTGACCGTCTGAATTACCTGCACAATACTTACCATGCCTTCCCTGCCACGAAGACACAAGTTAGTATGCAACAGGTTTAAATATACAATGGATCACTGGCGTTTGCCATAAAGGACACTAGTCATAGACGAGAATAGGTTGCAGCAAAAGTACGGTGGGTGCTACAAGCCATTCCGTCTAGTACAGTTGACTGTACAGTAGGGTTCCGTCTGGACCGGATCGGTGTCAGTGCCCCAGCGACCGTCCGCAGAAACCAGTTACCTTGTGCACAAGTTGTCCGTGATCGAACAGTATGTTTGCTAAGTTAACAGTTCATGCAGTTGAGGCAAACAGTAGTACGGGACAGTCGGTATTGCATGATTTATTTAACATAGCCTCTATGAACAGTTTAGCGCATACAAGGTGTTCCATACTTAGCCTGATTTATAGAACAGTTATGAACGAACTAGCATACAGTATGATAACAGTTCACATATTTGATTGACAAGCATAAGAACCAAGTCTATTCTCTTTTATCTTGGTTTCTTTTATTATTACTTGGTATCGTTTGATCGGGGGGAAGGAGTGAAGCTTGGAAGCAGGGCTAGCTAATCGGGTTGGTAGCCACTGACTTAGATTTTGGAAAGAAGAAGGAAAGAGGCGCTTCACGACTCCGCTCGCAAGCCGCCTACTGCTCGTTCACCTGCACACGAACAGCTCGATTAATACTTCTTCCTCTCTTTCCAATCTCGGAATAGAAGTGCAAGTCAATGAACGAAAACAATAAAAACCATCGAAACCGTTCAAGAAAACAAGCAAGTCCCAAAACCAACTCAAAGCACGAAAGCAACAAGCGACATCGAAAACCGAGGCAATAAAAGATAGCAGCGGAGAGGTCCCTCCTGACTCTGCCGCTAAGCCGATCCTTGGGGCGCAGTCCACTGAATATGGGAATCGATTCCGAAGAAACAAATCCATAACAAGGACGAGTTCTTAATTCAATCTATCCCGATCGAACGATACCATCTTGTATTTCTTAGCCGCGCTCTCCGCACCGGAAGAACGGGGCGCTACACTCCATCTGTTAGCCTGCAGTAAGTGGGACACATCCTCACTAACCAGTCATATAAAAAATATATCCAGTCAGGATTGGAGAGAAGAAAAACCCAATAACAGTTCCAATTAATTGATAATGACTATAAACAAAAATAGAGAATATAATACAAGACGAGAAACAATGAATAATATCATACTATGGTAGAAGAAACAGGTAAACAAGAGCAATATGGTATATACTGATCACGATAAAATAGAACAAGACAATCAAATAGAATATGGTGAAGAACTGTAACTATACTAAGTA
Organism: Iris macrosiphon; assembly: GCA_036927795.1. Lineage (NCBI taxonomy): Eukaryota > Viridiplantae > Streptophyta > Magnoliopsida > Asparagales > Iridaceae > Iris > Iris macrosiphon. Next base: position 85,716,122 of record JAYESA010000007.1, read on the forward strand.
TTTGAAAAACTAGTAGATATGTGATCGGGTTGGATTAAACATTGTCTACTTAAACGTTGAATAAACTTTTTCTACTGAAACATTGAACATTGTCTAGGCTTTGATCACATATCTAGCTAACACTTTCCCTTTTTCCCACTAGTATAATGGATCCAACCATGACACGTTATGATATAAGATACTCAAGGCATTGTAAAACATTTAATATTGAACATTAAACTTTGAATATTGAACATTGTCTAATATTAAATATTATCTTTTAACCATATGAGAACACGAGGAACAATAAAACTATAATTAACATCCTATGACTGATCTATGTGTATACTAGTCCGTGTTCCTATGTGTCAAGAATCAAGTAAAATATTTCTAAATAGTTGCATTATAGTAATTATCAAATAATAGAAACTATCAGAGAATGTACTCGTCGATGGTCTAGAGCAATAAAGTCATATTATGTCCGAACTGGTGTCACACAGACCTATATATGAAATATTATATTAATACAAGATTTTGGAATGAAAAATAAGTTAAACTAGTCAAATTCTAGGTCATAAAGCCATTTCTAAGTCAAAACAGTCAAACTATGTCAACTCTAGGTTAAACTAGTCAAACTTGGTCAAATTAGCGATTTCTAGGTTGTATAAGTTCATCTCTAGGATATTGGGTCCATACACTATGTAACTAGGCTATACTAGCTATGTTAGGATACTAGGATACCAACACTATACCGTATCATAAGATACATAAATTATTAGATATGAAAGTACAATAATAAATATATACAAGATGAAAATATATAGTATCCCTAACTAACTAACCAACACCTCTCTATACACTAATATGTATTTAAACTTATAACAGTACTATACCAACTATCATAACTAACATACTAATATACCCCTTGATAATTAATACCTGTACCCAAGATACCTCAACTCTCATTACCTTGGTGTAACTCAAGGTAAACTAGAAATAATACCAACCAATGCTAACTAGTACTTATATATATATATATATATATATATATATATATATATATATATATATATATATATATATATATAACTTACTAACTTATTAATATATATAACTAACTTATCAATATATACAACTAACTTATCAATATATACACTAATTTATCAATATATATATATAACTAACTTATAAATATATACACTAACTTATAAATATATACAACTAACTTATCAATATATACACTAACTTATCAATATATATAACTAACTTATCAATATATACAACTAACTTATGAATAGCTTAATCATTAAGCACTGCTTACTGCTGCTGCTTATGGATTCTGCTGTTGTTGTTGTTGTTGTTTTTGCTTTCTGCTGATGCTGCTGCAGTTTATTGCTTTCTGCTGCTGCTGTTGCAGCTTATTGCTTTCTGCTGCAGCTTCTACTTTCTGCTGCTGCTTCTGCAGCTTATTGCTTTCTGCTGCTGCTTGCTGTTGCAGCTTGCTGCTTCTGCTTCTCGCTGCTTATCTCTGCTGCTACTTGCAGGTTTTCACTGCTTCCTACTCCTGCTTATTCACTGCTGCTTTTCACTATTTTTTACTGCTTATTCACTACTTTTTCTCCCCCCTTAGCGCACATGCACACATACACATAAAATCACTCACAAATATCTATACACATACACTCACTTGTACACACACACACACACACACACACACACACACACACACACACACACACACACACATATATATATATACATATATCTATATACATATACATATCTCTCTCTCTCTCCGTCTCTCTCTCTCTCTCTCTCTATATATATATATATATATATATATATATATATATATATATATATATATATATATATATATACTAATACATACCCACACTAATGATGCACATGAACTCTCCTACTCTCCAATGACCACCAACACACCTCAAATAAAAAAATATACATATAACTATATATATATATATATATATATATATATATATATATATTATAATAATAATTATAAATACAATACTATAATAGTTATAACCAAGATAGATTAAATTAGAATACAAAGTATCAAACATGTGGAGTGCACCGCACCCGTATTACACTAAATCTACGATACGCTTGCGATACGGCTCCACCACACCACCAAACGTAATTCGAAGGACACGAGCGAGTCTAAAATCATAATTAGAAGCAACACGAGGTGTTAGCTACTCATCTATGTGCCCGTGTCAAAATGTGACATGCTCAAACCCCGTGTCGAAAGAAAAACTCCCAAATCAACCCGTATCGCCAAATTATCGTGATATGGCATACATGTATCCAATTGTGGACACATACCTAGTCTCACACAACCAAACACATATAAAATTGGTCTAATTGACCTATTGACAAACATATGATGTACCAATCTCGAAATTCTCCTAAAATTGACACAAAATACCACATAAAACTCACAATACATAGCCAAATAGCCTAGAACTTATTCCTATAGGTAGTCCTATGCCATGGGGTCATTCCTAATGGTCAAATGCATGATTAAGAAGCTATAATAAGAGAAAAATTTAGGAATTATCAATTAAAAGATGGATTCCCAATAAAAATATAATTGGACACGATCTCTTCACAAATGATCTTCCTCCTTGTGCTCCTTTCTTCTCCAAGATCTAATGCTCCTTGAGTGATGAGGATGAGAGGGAATGGAATGAATTTGGAAAGAATTGATGGAGGAATTGTGTAGAAAATTAATGGAGGGCAAATAGAAAATTGGGGATCTAGAATTTGAGATATAGAAAGAATGAGCAAATGAGAGGAGAGAGAAAGAGAGGCCTATATGTGGCCAGCCCCAAGTTCTCCCTCTCTAAGTAATGTTCAATGACCATTATGCCCCTACATGCTAACATGAGAAATAATTAAGAAAGGATATTTTTGGAAGTCTCTAACTAATTGCAATTAAACTAACTTTTCTTAGTTAATTAGCGGGAATGGGTTCATTGGGCCCAGTCCATGTCAGCTCATTATTTGTCATGATAAGTCTAAATTTGGTCCACTAATGTCAAGTCAAATTAAATAGGCTAGTCCACTAACTAAATTAAATGCTACAAGTCTCTAATTAAATATAACACTTTAATAATTAAATAACTAATACAAACATCAAATAAATATACATGGCCAACTAATATTAATATTATATTTCTAAAATTAAATAACTAGGCCAAATTACCAAATTACTCCTAGCTGAAAAAGTGAGGGTGACACGGCAATTGAGCATATGCGGCCGAGAGTGTCATGCGACCCGAGAGGGTTATACGGCCTAAACTCTTGCCACATACTAACAACATACGTCCATCTTGTTGGACGCATGTCTACTGATTTACATAAGTGTCCTTAAATGCTTTGTACTTTTCCTCGCTGAACGAATAAGAATTTTTCTAAGTCCTAAAGAACTCCATACGGTACCGAACCCATTCGGCCAAGAGAATATGCGGCCCCTATTTCTGGGACGTATGGCTCTGAACCGTTGGCACATATTTCATTAGTTTTGTTTGTTCTTCCTGATACACTTTATGGTCAGTCACCTCACTCACATCAGTCACTTTGTGTCACATCACTGACATTTTATTTATTTGACTGCCACTTTAACACTTTCCCCAAGGAGTAGACTTAACCCTTGGCATGCGGCCAAGTGGTCCATGCGACCAGACTTTCCATGCGGCCTGACTTCATGCGACATGACTTTTCATGCAGCCAGGATTTTCATGTGGCCTGAATTTTTTATGCGGCCTAGAGACCCATGCTACCTTGCTTGTTTTGATTGAATATTTTTCTGACTCTTGTGACCCAATGTGTAATTGGTAATTAGACTCGAATACTGTATTATGCTGATATCACTATTTCCTGATTATTATTCATGATTTAATGTGCGCCGAGGAGCGACACATCATGTCATGTGTTAGGTGATTATATTTATGTTATGCGTCGAGAATGCCTCCAAATTCCTGAATGCGTGATATTATAAATATATAAACTATTTTTCCAACACGAGCATATTAAGGGAATCAAACTACCAAAGAGTGGTTAGGGTATTGATTGTATTAATGTTGCATACACGTTCGGGTGAATCCAGATTTGACTTCCATGATTCGTATCTAGCGTGCCCGTACTTTATACGATATCTTAAGAGAAATTATCATGTGATCATGCCTTGAGATTTCAAACACAACATAGGGCTAATTAAATAACTAAAAGTGGTAGTAACATTTGGAAGGAACGGTATCCCGATATCATGCTAACGAACCTTCCTATAGAGATTTATTCTAACTGCGCTGTAGGCTGGCCACCATAGATACCATATATTATCTGTCTTAGTGGAGTGCAGTATCTGACTTATTATTATGCTGAGCCATTGTTTCAATATATGAGCACTGGAACCGCTAATTTTAGCGCAGTGGCCCTACGGGGGACTAGTACATCCTACAAGTGTCTGTTTTATTATATTGGTTAGGTTAGCTCATGTTCGATATTAGCGTGATCTGAGAATACTAATTATGCACTATTTCTGAGATAACCTCAGACTCCACAAAAATAGCAAGCTGTACAAATGATTGGTCAATTTAGGAAGAAATGGATTTGGTTGTGATTGTATTATTCAGCTAGTAGTCTAGGAAAGTAGACTGTCATAGTGTGATGGTTTAACCCTTGTCCTTGTTTGGTTGAAGGGTTGAGCCTTAGCGCTAGGATATGCCATAGACCAAAGTTACGACACTGAACATATTTATTATTACATATTTTCCTTGGGTTTTCGTTTCTCCATTTCGTACTTCCTTTGTGGTACTTGCTATTTGGGGTCTAACCCCACTGGTTTTGCATGGCTAGGTTTTGATCCAGCACTTGCACCAGAAATATGGTCACAGGGGATAGAGAATAGGTTTTCTTCTTCCCTGCTCGTCTTTCACATTTACTTCTGTTTGGTGTTTAGCCACTAGCACCTGTTAGCCGGCTCGTCTAGAAATTAGTTTTTTTACATGATTGTATTAAATCAAACTACAGTTGATCACCGTCATGTACTTATATTACTCTTCCAAATTCTTATTTTGCACAACTGGACACCAGAGCATTTTGAGAAAGCGTTTGGGATGCCTTATTGCTTATCATATATGCTCTATGCTTACTGTTTCTTGTTTGAATGATTGAAACATAGAAGTTCTTGACCGTAGAAGATTTTTATTGTAGCATGCACCCCCTTGTCTTATACAGCCGTGATCGTTGTACGACGTATAGTATCTTGTACGGGGTAGCTGACCATGTCCGTCTCGGTATTCCGGTACTGAGGCGTGATAACCCCCTCCACATAGTTGTGAAGGGGATGATTTGTTGGAGTGGGTAGGGTTCCCAACCTATGTAGAAAATATCCAGGAGTTGGATTGAGTATTCCTATATATAATAGGAATACCTCAATATATTTGGTTTTGGTATTCCTACATATAATAAGAATATATCAATAGATTTAGATTTGAATTGGATATTCCTACATATAATAGGAATATGTCAATGGATTTGGATTTGGATTGGGTATTCCTATATATAATAGGAATACTAGTTGTGGGTTTGAGGCTATATATATTAGGTGTCTCCTAGCCTAAAGATATATCTCAAAAATATTGCAAAAGGAGGCAAGAGTGCTTTTACAACATTGGAAGAAGAGAGGAAGTGATTGAAGGCTATTTCGAAGTAGATACCGGTTTCGGGTAATTCTTTTCTCATCATCTCCGTTCTTCGTTTTTCTGTGATCTATTTTCTATTCTAAAGAGTTGTGGTGGTCCGTTTGGATCGGTGAGAAGTTTGTAAGGAGTCGGTGTATTTCTTATTCCACTAGTGGAGGTTTTTCAGGGTTGGACTCCGATCGTCCTGTGGTTTTTTCCATTTAGGTTTTTCACGTAAAAATCTTCGTGTTTGTGATTCGTGTTTGGCGTTTTTGGTTTGTATGCTTTTATTCCATTCTCTCGCAGGTATTCTCTGGTTTGGGGAACGGTTTTCGCGTTTTCGTTCCCAACATAAAGATGACTTTGTTGAGACGTCACTCGTATGTTGTTGTACGTTGCTAGTGCATTGCCAAGACATCGCTATGTTGAACAAATTTTTTGAAAAAATATTTAAAATCTAATGAAACCTTAGATTCATAAGATAGTATTATATGTATGTATTTATGAGACACGACACAATCCGTTGTAGAATTCATGTCCGTCGGACCTTCAACGAAGCAAAACACTCACTGAAAATCTAAGAACATAAAAACAAAATATAATATATGAGACCCAACGCACTCTGGCATAGAATTTCTGTCCAATCGGCATTTCAATAACACAAAATGCTTGTTGAAAATCCAGAAATAGAACAAATAAATTCTAATTATAGAACCAAGCAATAGAATTCTTAAAAATATCCAGCCATATATACAAATGCAACAAATTTGCATCAAAAAATAAATATGTATGAATACAAACGGCTGTCGTTGCCAAGGAACAAAAGAAGAAGCAGATCGAGTAGGTCTCGAGGACCACGATGCCTACGTTGCTAAGGAGCTAGTGCCATAGCTGTGTCCATCTTTCCCTCTCTTTTAATTTATTTGTATTTTGTTTGTAGTTCGTTCTCAAGAATTTGCAAATAATATTTGCGTAGACTAGAGCAGATAATATGTAACTTTATGACTCCTAACGGTAAGATATGTCATGCCAACATCTAGAAAGAAATAGAAGGCACATACATAGGAGGAAAGGGCTAGAATAAATTTTTTCGGTTTACATAGATTAAGAGACTATGGTTTATTAGTCTTTTGCTACCATGGCAACATGGTGTTCAATTTTAGGACCTTTGAAATTACATCATGTGAGAAGACATGTCTTTATGCCTACAATATCCAACATGGTGACATTCTCCAACTTATACCTTGCTCTCGGTTGTTATTGTTCAGTTAATTTGGGCTTTGTTATTCTCATTATTATAAGGTGATTTGCATGTGAACTTCTGCGTGTCGAATGACAAAGAACACGAGATCTTGAATATCTCATGTGCCAATCTCCTTAATTACCAATTTTTCACCTGAAGGATCTCTATCAGGTTGCTCGACTAGACATGAACTACAGAGAACAGGGACAAAGTAGCAACAACTAGATACTTACAATTCACATATATGCATAAAAAACTGTTGCCTATAACACACTCACACACAGGTTTACGTACTGATCTACCCAGAAATAGTACACTACTGTATTAATCACTCATGTTTGCTCCAGAATCTGTGGTACACACACTATGAACACACATGAACTGTTGCCCAAATACATTCTGCAATACCTGTTGTTGTATTACTCACTAACACACAATTTAAATAGTATTGCTAAAACCATATGCTGATACATTGCACCCTGCAGGGACTGAATTCATTACCTACACACTGCCACAATACAGTTCACCAAATCTGTAGTTTGCCCTGCAGTTTCTGCACAACATATTGCTACACACTTAGGTGTATAAAGCTTATGAACACACTGACACTGTCCTGACTGATACACACACTGCAACACTACTGCTATATCCATGCCGTATTTCCACTCACATACATATAGGTAAGGATGCATATCCTAACCCTTCAATGAACTTCTAGTATTCTACACCTAACCCTTCATTGCACTTCTGGTATTCTGCACTTAGAACATATCTAATTAAAAGAGAATATGCCATTAAGGTGTTGTACCTATATGCTTAATTGGTAACAATTTTACTAGTGCTTGAGTACTACTAAGGCCAAAAGTTCAATCCTCAAATCACATTCCATGTGCACCACATATTCACCTGGATTCACACTAGGATACACGAAATTCGATTCCAAGATATGAAGATGTCAAGTAATCGAGATATCAAGATGTCAAGTAATCGAGATATCAAGATGTCAAGGTATCAAGATACCACTAAATCCTACATTACTGCTGCTATCCTCCTTATTGAATTTACTACATTGTTGTACACTTAGCACTACACACCAATATACATACACATACACTCCAGATTTATCCTCAAGTCCAACATACACTCATAGACACACCAAGACACTCTATCTAAACACCCAATTGCACATACAGGTTCATGTTTCCTACACACTCAAATCACCAACAGAACACAACTACACTGCACTCAGATAATTGCACGCACCTACACTATAACCTGGATCACTCTGAACCATATCACAAAGCTTACCTGCTGCTGCATTTGCAGGGATGTAGATGCTCACTGCTATTACAGAACACTCACCGACTCTGCAGTCCCTACACACCCTGGACAACTTAAAGCTTACAACTCATATGTTTTCTTCTCTATCTCAACAGGTTTGAATCAAGGTGTTAGTGGTCTTCCTTTGAAGGGTAGGGCCATTAACAGCAAATTGATAATATAGTACTCAAGTTCTAGTTTATTTATAACCTTTAGGGGTAGTTTTTTCCTCTCTTTATTATTTCTTCTTCTTTGCAGGGGATTGACCAAATACAGCCAAATTTAGGTCCACAAGGGCATAAGCCTTTTCATCTGCACAAAATCAGTTTCAGCTTTTGTCACCACAGCAGCAACAACAAAATTTGGCACTGGCACAAGCATAGGGAAATCTGGTTCCTCACCCAGTTCGGGGATATGGATCCTCGAAGATTTAGAGGCTTACCAAGTGGCAATTTAAATGGAAAAGGTCAACTCTCTGGAACTGATGGGTCCTTTGGTACTCCAATCCAGTCAAGCTCTCCAAAAGTTTGGCAGGGTCAACCAGAATATATGATGAATGTGAGTCTTTGATGTTATAATAAAGATCTCTTGTTCTTTGGAATTGTCTGGAGAGAATGGCACAAATGACGAAAAATATTTGAACCTCATAGAGAAAGGGCGGAATAGGTTTATGCTTAAGCATGTTCATTTGTCTTACGTTGTTAGCTACATGATACAGTTTGTGCTATATTTGCTGTATTTTGGGTGTATAATGTTAGGAACAAATGTATTTCTAGCCTTACAGTTTGCTAGTTCACTGTTCCAAATATGCTCTCAGTATTGCTATTTGTTGGAAACGAAACGTGGAAATCGTTTCCCAAATCAAAGAGTACCTGCGAGAGAACCGAGCAAAACGCAAAAACAAAAAAAATAACAAACACAAATCGCAGGCAAAAAAATTTTTACGTGAAAAATTCAAACAGAAAAAACTACTGGACGATCGGAGTTTAACCCTGAATAACCTTCACTAATGGAATAAAGAGATTACACCCTCTACAAGTTTCTCACATATCCAACACGGATCACCGTAACTCTTTGGAAAAGAGAATAGATTACAACCACGAAGAAAAAATATAATGAGAAATACCCCAAATTGATCTGCTTCTTCGAAACGGCTTCCAATCCTTCTTTCTTCTCTCCAAAGTTGCAATTGCACTCTTGTCACCGTTTTTTCTCTCTTATTTTTTTCTTCATGTTGTTGTATATTGCATGAGCCTTTATATAAACCCTTGCATAAATTAGGGTTTCCATATGGAATCTATATATGGAAGCCAAAAATATTTATGGAAATCCAATTATATTCAATCATCTATTTAATGGAAATCTAATCATAAATTAGCTTATCATAAATTGGAAATCCAATTATATGGAAAGTTAATATATGAAAGATCAAATCATAAATATATAATTAAAGTCAAAGATGAAAATCCAATATAATATTTGCTTGCTATAAATGTTCCAATATACGGCTCTCAATGCACTTTTCGAGCTTTTTCGACACACGGATGACACTCGTCGTACTCCGAGGTATTCTCCACATAGGTTGGGAACACCACCCACTCTAACAAATCTTTCCCTTCACAACTATAAGGAGGGGGTCGTTATCCCGACGATCCGCCTGCAGTACTAAAACTTTTTCCTTGGAAGAATCTTTGTGAACATGACTGCTCCGTTGTCATCTATATGAACCTTCTCAAGCGCCGCTTCCTTCTTTTCCATAATATTTCTTATCCAATAATACCGAGTCTCAATGTGCTTAGACCGGCTATGAAATGTCTGTTTCTTCACAAGGTGAATAGCACTCTGACTATCGCAAAGCAAAGGATACTGCTCTTGCTTTAGCCCGATTTCCTACAACAACTTCTTTATCCACATCAACTCCTTGCAAGCCTCTGTCGCCGTAATGTACTCTGCCTCTATCGTCGACAAGGCAACACACTTTTGCAACTGCGACTGCTACGATACAACTCTACCAGCAAACATCATCACATAGCCCGAAGTCGATCGCCTCATGTCTATATCTTCAGCCATATCGGCATCGGTATATCCAACCAGCTTATGATCGTCACCACCAAAAGAAAGTCTCCAATCGGTAGTGCCCTGAAGATATCGTAGAATCCACTTGACCGTACTCTATTGTACCCTTCCAGGATTGGAAGTATACCTCTAACTGTGCCAACTGCGTGAACGATGTCTGGCCTCGTATACACCATAGCATACATAAGACTCCCCACAGCTGAGGTATATGGAACCCGATCCATATCTTTCTTCTCGTCCTCGGTAGATGAACATTTCTCCTCAATGAACTTAAAGTTAGCCGCAAGGGGGTTACTCACTTTCTTCTACCCGTCCTTCCCAAAACGCTGAAGTACCCGGTGAATGTATTTTTTTGGGATAAGTATAGCATCTTGGACTCTCTCTCTCTCTCTCTCTCTCTCGGCTGATCTCCATCCCAAGAATAGTCTTTGTTTCGCCCAAATTCTTCATAGAGAAGGTCGCGCCAAGTTGGCGCTTCAACTCCGCTATCCTAGTGGCATTCCGACCCACCAGTAGCATATCATCAACATAGAGCAGTAAAATGATGAAATTATCCTCGGTAAGTACCTCCCAAATACACAGATGGTCTGACATCGTCCATGCGTAACAATGCTCTGCCATAAATGACTCAAACTTACTGTACCACTACCTCGGAGCCTTCTTCAGACCATACAAGCTCTTCATCAACTGGCAGACCAAGTGTGACTTGCCCTTCTCATAGAATCCCTCTGGTTGCTCCATGTACAACTCCTCCTCAAGATCACTATGGAGGAATGCTGTCTTCACGTCCATTTGCTCGACCTCCAAGTCGAGACTGGTTGCCAATGCTAGCACCACCCGAATAGACGACTGCTTGACGACTGGCAAAAAGATCTTATCATAATCTATGCCTTTTTGTTGATCGTTGCCTTTAACTACCAGTCTCACTTTGTATCGAGGGAGAGTAGCATCATCTGTCTGTTTTACTCTATAAACCCATGAATTCTTCAAAGCCTTCTTCTCCTTTGGCAACCGCACCAGATCATAAGTATAGTTGGCCTCCAAGGAACTTATCTCCTCATGCATGGCCTCCATCCACTCATGTCGGTGTTCGTCTTCCATAGCCTTTGCAAAACTTTTGGGTTCTCCACCATCAATCAGTAGAACATACTCACCCGGTGAGTATCTCGTAGATGGTCAACGCTCTCTATGGCTCCTCCTCAAAAGAACCACTGGTGCTGGCTGTATACCAATAGCCTCCTTCTCAGAATCTGCCTCCTCAGCATGGTCATCCTCCTGAAGATCACCCTGATCACCATTAGCAGGCTGATGATCAAGGTTGGGAGCAACTTCATCTACTTTCTCTCCCATAATTGGATCCTTTGCGATATCCTCTAAAAACTGCTCGAAGCAAAATGACTCTAACTCAGGCAATTCCTTAGCTTTATCTTCGGCTAAAGTTTGGTTATGGTCTGATCCTCGACGAATACTACGTCCCTGCTTCTGTAGAGGTTTCTTTCTACCAGGTCGTAGAGTCTATAGCCAAACTTATCCTGACCATAACCGACAAAGACGTACCGCCTCATCTTCGGCTCAAGTTTGGATCTCTCGTCCTTCGGTACATGTACGAAGGCCTTGCATCCAAAAAATCGCAGGTGATTGTATGACGGCTTTTTGTCAAACCATACTTTATCAGGCATATCACCCTACAAAGGAGCACTAGTAGATAAATTAATAATATAAGCAGCTGTGTAAAGAGCCTCACCCCAATAGCTGCCCGACAAGTTTACTTCTGACAACAAATACCACACTCTCTCCATCAGCGTCCGGTTCAACCACTCTGCTACCCCATTGAGCTGAGGTATCTTTAGCGGAGCCTTCTGGTGTCGTATCCCTTGCTCTCTGCAGTATGCATCAAAGAGACCGATATATTTGTCGCTATTGTCCGACCGAATATATAGCATCTTCTTATCCGTTTCTCTTTCAACGGAGGCCAGAAACTCCTTAAAAGTAGGCAGCATATGATCTTTGGTATTTTATGGCATAGACCCAAGCCTTTCTTGAACAATCATTAATAAAAGTTACAAAGTAAGAAGCACCACCAATATATTTTACCTTCATAAGACCGCAGACATCCGAGTGAATCAACTCGAGCAACGCCGGCTTCCTTGAACTTGGGTGACTTTGAAAAGATACCCTATTTTGCTTTCCTGCCAAACAGTGTGTGCACCTCTCTAGCTTTCTAGACTTGAGTCCTGGAATCACCTTCATGTTCACCAAGCAGCTCATCCCCTTCTTGCTGATGTGGCTGAGCCGCCTGTGCCATAACTCAGTAGATGCATTAGTAGCTGCGTTCATCTCATGTGTCCCCTGTGCACTCTCTTCCATATAGTAGAGTCTGAACCTCTTGCTTCCTCTGGCAATCACCATCGAACCTCTGGAAAGCTTCCAATGACTGTTCCCAAACAGAATGAAGAAACCCTCAGCATACAACATTCCAACCTACACCAGGTTGAAACGGATATCAGGGCATGACGAATATCTTTCAGAGGAATTGCACCCGTCTTTGTCCTCAAATGTATATCTCCAATGGCAACTGCCTTCGACATATCTTTGTTGCCCATCTTCAACACTCCATAGTATCTTGTTTTGTAAGTAGCAAATAGTGCCCTATTGTGAGATATGTGCGCTAAAGCACCTGAGTCTACCAGCGAAGAGTTGTCATTGCAGGCGAGGTTCATAACTACCGCATCACCTATAATAATCAGATCGCCTCCATGTGTCGAGGTCGTCACTGTAGTACCCTTTTTCTCTCACTTCCAAGCGAAACAATTTCGGTTGATGTGGCCCTTCTTGCCACAATAGTAACACTCTGAGTCCTCGTATCGACCCTTGGACCTTCCCCTACTTTTGTCTTTGCCACTTCCTGGACCCCTGCCTTTACCCCTTCCGTGGCTCTCTGAAATAAGTGCATCTTAATGGAATATGGATGAAGTGTCCTAAGAACGTCTTCGCATCTCTTCATTGAGTACCCCACTCTTGGCAAACTCTAGACTGACCATGCCTTCTGGAGCAAAAGTGATCATAGACACTCGTACGGTCTCCCATGAGTATGAAAATGTATATATCAACCATAGTCTCTGAACCGCTTCGTCAAACTTGACTCCCATTGAGGATAGCTATTCAACCACGCCCCGGAACTGACTCAAATAATCTGTAATGGACGTCCCATCTTTGTACCGCAGACCCATAATTATTCGAATCAGGAATAATTTATTTACCCCGGTCTACTTCGTATACAAAGATTTTAGCTTATCCCACAGTGTCCTCGCGTGCTCAATACTGGCAAAGTGGTTATACACATTCTCGTCAATGAACTGCCTGATGTACCCATATACCTGTATATGCTTAAACTTTCAGTCATCTTCGGATTTGTCACTGAAACTCTCGGAAGCAAATACCGGTAGATACAGCTTCTTGACAAATAGCAGATCCTTCATCTTGCTCCTTCAATAGTGATAGTTGGTACCTTTCAGGTTTACTATATGCACTGGCTTCACGTCCATCTCTCCTCCCTGGTTTGCTTGTCAACTCCTGACACCCTTCTGAAATTTTAGAACTTGGCTCTGATACCACACTGTTAGTAGCAAAAGGCAGAAATCGTTCCTAAAATCAGACAATACCTGCGAGAGAACTGAGCAAAACACACAAACCAAAAAATACCAAACACAAATCTCAAACCCAGAGATTTTTACGTAGAAAACTAAAATAAAAAACCATAGGACGATCGAAGTCCAACCCTGAAAAACCTCCACTAATGGAAAAAATAGATTACACCTTCTACAAGCTCCTCACCGATCCAACACGGATCACTGCAATTCTTTGAAAAAAAAATGGATTACAACCACGAAGAAAAAAGATAATAAAAAAATACCTCAAATTTATCCCCTTCTCTGAAACGGACTCAAATCCTTCTTTCTTCTCTCCAAAGTTGCAATGGCACTCGTGCCAACTTTTTTCTCTTTTTTATTTTTTTTTTCATGTTGTTGTATATTGTATGAGCCTTAATATAAACCTTTGCATGAATTCGGGTTTTTATATGGAAATCGATATATGGAAGCCAACAATATTTATGGAAATCTAATTACATTCAATCATATATTTAATGGAAATCAAATCATAAATTAGCTTACCATAAATTAGAAATCCAATTATATGGAAAGTTAATATATGAAAGATCCAATCATAAATATATAATTAAAGACAAAGATAAAAATCTAATATAATATTTGCTTGCCATAAATGTTCCAATACACGACGCTATATGCACTTTCCGATCTTTTTTGACACACGGATGTCGCTTGTCGCACTCCGGAGTATTCTCCTCATAGGTTGGAAATCCAACCCACTCCAACACTATTTACAATTAAATTATTAATAAACCATTGAAAGAAGCTACAAGATGAACCGATATTACTTGAAGCTATGTTCTTGCAATCTTTTGATCAGCTATGATCATCATTGGTTTTTTATTGTTTAACTCGTTTTGTATGTTTATATTTACATTTATTGAGGTTTTCTAATTTAAGTTGGTATTGCATTAGTAACATACTAATATATTACTATTTTTGATTTGAATCTAGGCGACTGAATGCATACATATTAGATGTTTTTGTCCATTTGTTCTAGTTTTGTAGTTATGTAAAGATAAAGATAGCGAGTTACTAAAACTTTTTATTATTTATTCATATAATTACTGAAATTTTTTAACCGTTTATTTATATAACATATTTTATAGAAATTTAAAGATAAAGGGAAGTTTGGAGTTTATGTTTGGGGTTATTAGATTTGGATTGTCATTCTTTCACTCTTAGGCATAATGGGTTAGCAATTTAAAGATAAACAACATTTTGAATTTGGATTGTCATTCTTTCCTTCAAACATCAGAAAACTAGTTTCGCTCATTTGAATCTGATTGGTTATCTAGCATGTTCTTCAGGTGCTTTATAACTTGCTAGTCTTGGAAAGAGCTCTCAAATGGAAGTATCTTCGAGTGAATGACGGTGGAATTTACCTATACCGACATTTATCTAAAATGTCGTAAATTTTTGACTACGACAACGACGGTATTTTTCAAAAAACGTTAAAAAACTTTGGTAGTTCATATGCCAACATTTTTGACATTTTTCCCGATGTTTATAAAACGTTGGAAAAATTCAATTTTCTTGTAGTGGTATAGTCTATAAATCCTACTTCCTAGGATAACATCAAAACTTTAAGCCTAAATCTGTCATATATCGTCACATAAAGCCTATATCATAATTCAACCAGATCACTCACTCTTGTGGCCTGATTTTCCATACACCTCCTCCAATAACTTAGTGTTAACATACTGGAAATGCAGTCTACTAGGTCCAAACCATCCTTGATCCTTGAAATTTTAGCATGACATTTTAATTTCTGTCCTTTGTCTCCATTTATCATTCAACTATACTTCTAAGATTTTTCCCCTCTCAAATCACAACTAAAACTCTATGTGTCATCAATCAATCTAATTATGGATACCCTAATTCTATTTTATTCTCATATTCTAATATTAAAAATTTATTCTCTTCCCATCTCCAGCCATTTCACTGCTAATTTGGTTCCTAAAAGTGTTCTACATAATCTTAATCATGAGCCTCAAAATAATCTATGATACTAGTTCTTCTATTATTTTATGAACATGTTTATATGTCAAAACGATTTTCTAACATTTCTCTTATCCATTACCAAGCTTGTACTATCTGTTTTTTTGATCTAATCTTCTCATCCTTTCTTTGAGTCTCTAACCTTATGGTTGAATTTACAGCTACCTCATTTGCTTAAGCCATGCACTATCTGTAATCCTTGTTACGACATTATAGATAATTTTTATTGCAATCCTCGACTCAATTTAACTTTTGACACTCTTCAATTTCCATCCTTAAGAATTTCTTACAATTTCATTCTTGCTCCTCTCCTATCATTCAACTTGAACATTATCAAACTTTTATAACTCTTCCCTCTTCATAACCATTATGTTTCCTTAATTCAATATAACCGCTCTAGTTACAATCTCTTGGGATTCCTATCTAATCTGTATTGGTTAATGGCTTAACATAACAATAGGTACTAGACTACTTAAGGTAAGACATCTAACTCTAATTCTAAGTTCTTATTTATGACTACTTGTGTAAGTTGAAAAAATTAAATTCAATCGTTAAACTCTATGCTATACTCCTATAAGTTATACTACAAATATTCTTATTAGCAAAACTAACAATTTACCCTTTTTTTTAACCATAAACAAGTTATACAATTCTTACAAGTCCGTCTAACTATTCTTATAAATAACTTATTAGGTAAGGGTAAAGGCAAAGTTAAGCAGGTACTTAAATTAAATATGCTTGACATACTATATTTATAATAGACAATCTTCAAATTATAGTTTGATTGGTCGTTCAAATACTAGTCTAACCTATATAGAAAGTATCTGTCTCGATAAAATTTAAACTCATCCAGTCTTTCAAATGTCCCCTTGCACTATTATCTACCCTTGTTTATCCTCCTCTTTCGTGACATATCATTATTTTGATTACTTAAGATCTATCCCACCAGCAAAGGTCCTCTCGACTAGGCTACTATCTTATTCCAAAGTCCATTCCTAACTTAAGCATGGTATCACGATTTTATATCCTCCAAGTGAGTGGGTATTTTTTCAAACTCGATACATTTATAAAATTTTTATAAGAATTTATATCATTCTATTAAATTATTCTATCTATAAAGAGGCCCTTAAGTCTTGCTTCTTAAATCTTCCATATGGTTGGTCATATCTTGTTTTGAGAGCTACAACTAATCCCAAAGTTTAACCCCCTATATCTTCATATTATATACCTAGTCATTTCGAACATCAAGAAAAGCTATCTTATCCTCTAATCATTCTTTATTAACGTGTAACTTCTAAACTAACTCTATCTGCTCAAGTAAATACTAGGAGTTAGATCCATTGATAAAAGATTTTTTTTATTATGGCTAAACCTTATAAATTAATCCAAACTGCCATTTTGTTCTATTATTTTGTCTACAACTAATCACTTTCCTCATAAATACTCTATTAACCTTGCTTGTATGCTACAACAAAATATCATCTAAAAGGATCTTCGAGCACAAGTGTTCTTCTTCCCAAAATATGAGAAGACGAGAAGCAATAATAAGTGTTCAAGAAAGGTGCGATTGAACACATGTACGAGAATCAAGGGCAATAACAAAAGTCAAAGAAGTCAATAACAATTATAGATTGAGATCCTAATACTCTTATCCTAATGCAGGCTCGTTTGGTATAATAATGTAACCGAAATAATATGCTGCATGGGCTACCAGAAAAATCTCGTCTTGTCCAGTCCCAAAATATATGTGACCGGACCACGTGGCAATGGCCAACTATGTATCAAGTGGACTCTAGTCTAACTTAAATACGTATATGTTGTCTATAGGTCAAGTATATATGTCTAAAATGTCAAGTCAACTATATCTCAATATACATAATGAGTAAAAGTCAAGAATAAACAAAGTGCATTAGAGTCAGCCGCCCAATAATACACTTAGTTCGATCAAGCTCGAGAAAAGAATAAGCTGGCGAAACTAAGTTATAACAGCAGGTAATAAGCAATAAGAAGATAATAGATGAATATTGTAAGATATAAGAAAAATACCTAATAACGAGACATGTAAACTGAGATGATAGATCCAACAAAACTCAACGTCAATCAACATTGCAAATCTGGCAGGAGACCAGGTCCTCAGAGGGACGTAACAAGATACAAAAAGTACATGTCATAATATAAATACTGAATAAACATAAGGGCGAACTAACCAACTAAGTGAATGCACTTTAAAGACAACTTTGGTGCGTATGGGTTGGTTAGGCCAAAATAGGGAATCCGGCATAGCTCAAGAATAGAGGCCATATATATGCTGACATATATCATCAATCGAAATAGCTTATAGCTAGCGACCATTGCCTGATATACTGACAAGCATATATGTCCATAACCCGGTAACTATGAGCCCATAACAGGGTAACTATGAACTGTGAACTATAAAATCAGTAGGATCATAACCCCGTAGTTTCCTTCGAAGAGTACGGTAGACCAATTTGTTTGTCTCATACGCCTACTAGTTTTTTTCCCCACCAAATACCAATGTACAAGTCGTGACTATGATGTGAACAACTCGTAATTACAATGCAAAGTCATAAATAAACTAGAGCTAATTTAACTACACGATATACCATCACACGTGTTACTCGCACTGATAGCCAGTCGGGTGCTTCATCTCATGTCCTAACATGAACTCTCCTTCTCGGTGCCGTGAGATGGTATGTATCAAGTTCTTGAGAGATAAAATAATAACTCCACAACTTTAGGTATCTCCACTAGAGACTAGGTCAATACACAAGACTAAGTATCGACGCCTTCGTTGACTGCACCCAAGACATTCTCAGACCCGCACAATTGTATTATATTCATAGAAAAAATATAAGAACAATATTATTTAAGTTTAAATAGTAAAATAATATAAGGTATACTTACCTAGATCTCCTAGATGAGAATACTGCAATCCTGATCCAGTATCCAAGATTGAACTGTCTTGAGAGCCTATATATATTTAATAATATTAAATTAGTTGCTATTCTAGAGTTTTCTACACATGCACAATAACACTAACCATATACACACATGGTTGGTTATGAAATTAGAGTTTTGTCACAATTAAGAGAAAACTAGCTTTAGAAAATAGTTTTGTCTTCCGGTCACCTAACAACTCGTTAACCTCAATATTAGTATATAAACCTAGGTTAACATGGTTCCTATTTGACTATTCAATATATGATACTTGGTGTTCTTCCTACTATAATTTTTTATATACAAGTGTGATATTAAAATGTTGTCAAAATCTCGTGTGTCAAGTGTCAACCTATTTGTAACACTTTCTAGGATTTCTCTCAAAGTTACCAACTAAACATCCAACCTCTAAAATCATAATTGTAGTATTCTCTATCCATTCTAAAATATGAAATCATGTCAAAAATTGGTAGGGGTTCATTATGTTTATTCCTACAACTTGTCAAGGTTGGGCTACATGTGCAACTTGTCAATGACAACATCAACAACTTATCAACTTGATAATTACCAACCCTATATGTATCATTCCTATAGTTTTCTAACAGCTTGAACTTCAGGTTCATATGTGACAACATGTAATCCATATGCCTAAAACATAATATAAACTATACATAGTGAAAAACATGTTCTAACAACAAAATTTGACATGTTCTAGCACAAACTAGGTGCTGAAATTTGTGTCAGAGATGCATGAAGTTAGGTATGATAAAACATATTTTGGGAAAGGTCTCTAGTTGGGAATTGAGGGTACATATCATGGTAAAAGTTTGGTATATATTCATATAAAATTTGAATAAAAAATGAAGGGTTAACATGTTCATTTTGTACAAAAATGATATATTTTCAATTCTGGAATTCAGAATATAAAGGGGGTAAAATTATGATTTAAATATGGTTTTCATTGATTCTAACGTAGTTTCTACATATGAAAATTAAGGGGGTAGATGTAGGTATATGTCCATGAGGATTTCAAGCACAAAAAGAAAGAATAACAAGTAAATATGTATGCAAAAACATCAATATTCAGTTCTAGAATTTAATTATCATGGGTATGTTTACCATGTTTAAGCATAGTTTTTCATATTTTAATTAATATTTCTACCTAGGTTAATGAAGTATCTACTTAGTCCTTAAGGTTTTAGGCTAAAATAAAGAGGAAAGTGGGATACATATTTAAATGTTTTGTATAGCAGTACCTCCAATAGAATTTAGCATACACCCTTATATGTTTTGACAGTAACTAGGAAGAAAAATAAAGAGAAAGAGTTAATGAAAGTGTGGGGAAGTTAAAGAAAGAGTTGTAGTGAAAGACAAGAGGAGATTGAAGGCTCTTAACTATTTTTGGATGAGTGTACAATGGTGTACATTATTCTATATTCCAATAGAATTCAGCAACACTTCTTGTAAGGTTTGGCCAATCAAAGGAGGGGAAGAATAAGAAAAAAATGAAGAAGAAGTAGAAGAATGAGGGCTTGGCTGTATGCGAAGGGAATGAGAGAGAGTGGTCTTAGTTTTAGGAGAAAGATGAGAGATGGTGGTGGTTATAACTTACAAAAAAGAGGAGAAAAAACCCCTAACCAACGTGAACTACATCCAGCTATGTGATGTTGTCCACTAGTGTTTATGTCACGCCCCAATCCTAAAATACGTATGACTAGGAATATGTAACATGCCAGTTACGCATTCGACCAGATTCTGGTCCGATTCGAATACGTATAAGCTGTACTAGAATGGTCGCTATCTATAAATATATATGCCTTAATCCACAATGAATGGAATATACAAGAATGAGCTACATGTGCTAAAGTCGGCCGCCAGTAACCCATAAGCTCGAATAGACTCGAGAAAGTAATATGAGTCTATAAAACTAGGCTATATCAGCAGATGAATAAACAATATGAATAAAAACCAATACTCCGGAAGAAATGATATAAGTACCTAACACCAATTCCTGCATGACAAATCAACATACATCAGCAACTCCAAGCAGGCTCCACAATGATCTATGCTGCAAAACTGGCAAGGGACCAGGTCCTCAGAGGGACATAACAAGGTACAAAAAACAACATGCCAAAATAAATATAGTATAAAATGAATCAATATGGTAAACTATGTAACCAGCTAAGTGATATGCAATATGAGAGCATTAATCATACGCAGGCTGAGACTACTATAGGATCTGTGTCGGGAAAACCCATAGCAGTATTTTCCCGAAGGGCCCGTAATGTGCCAAAGCTCTGTGTCAGAGTCTAAGGCACCTCTAGTAATGTAATATATATATATATATATATATATATATATATATATATATATATATATATATATATATATATAATTAGCCTTTAGTATGGTGAAACTTTTCTCACCCAATGTAATCACACGTCTCATGTCCACGATGTCTCATGTCCATATCACGCAAGATAATGACCTCTAACTGATGCAACGAGTCATAATGATAGCTAAGTACATGCAATATTTATATTACGAATCATGTAGCCTATACAGAATCACCATGAATATCTCAGGAAGAATCTGTCTCATGAACAGTGTCAAGTGTCCTATGGTATGACGTACTTGATAATGCAAGCACGAAAATGTATAGGGTCACGATATCAATCTCTAGTGATGTTACACAACTCCGCGTACAGCGTTGACATCCGAATATTATTTGGACATTAAGTAATGTCCCACGGTCCTAGGTTGAACATATTTATCACAACAATAGATCAAGGGAATAATATGAAATAAATTACTGCAAGTATGGCAAGGTACACTTGCTTGGGGTTTGAATACCAACAGTCGCTCCGGTATCAGCAGGATCATAAAGTACTCCTCCGGTTGCTGAAAAATAAATATTACCATCGTTCTCAAAAGATATGAAATAGCTAGGATTGCCTATCCATAAGTCTAATTTGGACACAGGAGCAAAAGTGACCGTTTCTGGTCAAATCGGGGTCCACTTGTGGCCCACTTTGCACCAAAAAATGTGCCAGAGACAATGTTCTCCAAATTTATCAAACTTAGTGTCTACAAGTCTAGAACAACGATACGAACCCAACGGAATGTCCAGAACAGGTTTTCGATGACCCGATCACAAAATCGCCCGTTAAGTGGAGCCGTGGGGCCCAAGATACAGGATTTTGTCAACGTTCTCAGAATTGAACCAAACTTGGGTCACAGGACCAGCGTATTGCTATGAGTCCGATGGCGCAAGTTTTATTTCGAAACGACGAGCGTACACAGAGTTACAACGAGTTTCAGAATAGGGCCGATATGGGGCGTTGTCGACGGATATGCGTTGATTTCGGTGTGCACGTACATCCAAATCAACTTTCGCAAAATCTCGCACGTCCGTATTGACGGTACGCACCTTTTGGTAAAGTTCGCACACTGCCAAGTTGTCTCATTTTGTGGGGCGCACCCAGTTCCAGAAAAATCAAGGGTTTTAAATAACCAATATTTTGGTCATTTTTACCCTCGAATAAATTACAAATTATAATACAATAAATTGAACTAATAAAGGGTTTTAAAACTTGGTTATATAATCTAAATAATTATTCTGGTAGATTTTAGAAACATTTAGCAGGTTGGTCGCAAAACGGTCGTGAATTGGGGAGTTCGAAACCAATTTCTGAATTTTTCGAAATAAGAATTATTTTCCTATTTTTGTGTCACAATTTGCGACCGACACCGGACGCAATACCCCGAACAAATTGTATGAGTTTTGAGAGGGTCATAAGGTCTACGCATAGGATTCGACAGAATGGAAAACGGATTAACGTACATGGATTTACATACACGGGAAGGCGGTTACCTAGCTGATGTTTTCGACAGGACGACGCGGCGAGGCACGGCGGTGGCGGCGCTGTGTCTGCGGCTGGCAGCGGCGGAGTTCACCGAAGGGGCTCGGGTTTGATGGGGCTGTCGAGGTTAGAGGGAGACACCGTCGGGGCTGGGCTAGCGGAGGGACGACGGAGGTGGTCGGAGATCGGGGTCGAGTGGTGGCGGTGGGTGTGAGGGGTTAACGATGGTGAAGGGCGGTGTCATGACCCGTACCCAGAATTAGGGCACGAGTACGTGGGTACGTCCAGCCTACGCCGCAGCATCGACGGTAGAATGCTATCTAGGTCATGATACTATCTAAACAATCTCTCACGAGCATCCAACTCCATAAGGAGACACGGATAATCACAATATAATAAGAACAACATACTCAATCACATAACTACAACACGATCAGATATCGAAGAAATAAAATAAAATGTAACACAAGTCTAAATATAAATAATCTAACTCAATAATAATATCCAAATCTCAACAAAGTATGCCGGAGACAAATCTGGTACGAAATAAACTACTAAAAGAAACTGACTAAGATAACTAAAGATTCCGGCTAGACCTCCCAGAATCACAACTGAACTACCAAGTCCAAATCTGCAGCTACTCACCCTGTGGTCCATAAAATGTCGGACACCAGCCCTCTAAGACATAGTCTGGAAAAATATTTCCAGTCAGTAAGGAGCAAAGTACATCTCAAATAACAGTTCTATTTAATTGATAAGGACTATAAAACAATAAACAGATAATGCTATATACTGAGAGAAGACAATGAATAAATGCAATGGCAAAATAAAGAGACAGGCAATATAGGAAATATGATACAGTCAGTGCATATATGAAATGAAGAGAACGAGATATAATATCATTTACGGGTGATGTAGTATATGATCTAAAATAGAGAACTGTAACTATTCAAAGTGTTTGAAATTATAGTTTCGAATGTGATCGGCTTGGGACTTGTACGATAGCTACATGGCTTGGCTAATCATACGTGAGGTGTATGATTAACACTAATAATATTTTACACTTGTACGATAGGTATTTGATTACATCTCTCACTAGCAATTTCTTCGCCCCCAACTAGTACCGTGAATCAAATTATGACACGTCACGATACACAATCAATGTCCAATATATCATGTACGATGTCTAATATCAATATCGAATATCAATGTCGTGTACAATGTCAATACGATAACCATTGTAACATCTCAGGACTAAAGATCCAATCTATATACTAGTCCGTATAGTACAGTATCAAGAATCAAATGTAACATTTCTAGATACTGGAATTATAGAAATTATCAAATAATTGGAAATTATCAGAGAATGTACTTGCCTTGGGTCCTTAGCTGGTAATACCAATGTCCTGTTCCAGAGTATCGTCTTGATGATTCAACAGTCCTATGGACATATCATAAAATATAATATTTGCATCAGACATTACACTAACATAATCATAAAACATTGAACTCAGGGGCTACGCCAGGTATGGCACTAATCAACTAGGATCAAGTGCACGTCTAATTGCGCGGGTGTCGTGTCTATAATTGTTATAAATTCAGACAGTCGGTGATACGGGTCTCGCCAATACATGAGTGTACATATGGCAGCCTTCTAATATTTAACAGGGTTATAGTTCAATGTAAATACGGGGCATCTGCAATTACACTCGGGTCGCCTAATACATTCATCAATTAGCATATATCATTAATTAAATATATATACATACCAAATAATTACATAAAAAAATATGTATAAGTGTATATACACTAAGTAGAATTTTATACTATATATATATATATATATATATATATATATATATATGTTTAATAATATACATGCCACATATTTATATATATATATATAACGACCAATATTTATATGTATCAAAAGAATACGTATACTAAATATATATATATATATATATATATATATATATATATATATATATATATATATATATTTATAAAGTAAAAATATACGTATACTATATTTATATATATATATATATACCAATTTAATACATGTACTATATACAGGTATATATATACCAATATGAACATATTAACATATATTATTAAATACGTATATACTAATATATTGTTAAATATATATATACTAATAGAGAAATATATTATATATACGTATACCAATATACCTTTGAATATATACCAATACATATGCAAATACGTACGTACATACCTCCATACAAACACGTATATGCGTACGTATGCGTACACAAATAAAAGGAATACTCCTCACCTTGGTTTTGGCGTGCGCGTGCACGAGCGAGACGATGACGATGATGTCCACGACGACGACGAAGACGATGGTGACGATGACGACGAAGGCGAGGATGATGATGACGACAGTGGTGCTGGTGGAGGGGGCTGGTGGCATTGGGTGGTCGAGAAGGAGGAGGCAGGGGGTCACTGGTCGGCCGGAGGGGATGCAGGAAGGAGTGGTGGAGATAAGGGTGGTGGTTGGTAGTTCTGATGATGATGGGGTGGCCAGAGACTGGAAGCTGGAGGTGGCTCGGGTAGTGTTGGATGTACAGCAGGAGGTCGGAGGAATTCAGGCGGGGAGAGGTCCATTGTACAACGGTGGTTGGCTCGACTGAGGTGGAATGAAAGTAGTGTCGCAGAAGGAGGACAGGTCGGCGGGGCTTCAGGTGGTATGGTGAAGAGTGGTGGTGTAAGGTGGCAGTGGGTGGAATGGGGTTCTCGTGGCCGGAAGGAAAGAAGCTGCGGCTCGCCGGGGTCAGGCTCGAACGGAGGTGGAGCGGGGTGGCACTAGTAGAGAATGGTGGTGTAAGGTGGTGGTGTAAGGTGGTTCAGTGGAAGCGGGTGAACTGCTGCTCGAGGTGACAAGCTCGGAAAGAGGAAGACGAAGGGGTCGGTACAGTGGTGGGGCCGGAGTTGCAGGCCAGAGAAGAAGACAGGTCGGCGGGTGGCCGGGGCTTGGCTCGACATGGATGGGGAGATAGCCGGTGTTAATGGTGTTCGTGGTGGCTCATGGGGGGGAACGACTCGTCAGGGAAGAAGCTGGAGGGAGGTCGGTGGGGAGCTCGACCGGGTGCTGCTGGAGTAGGGGGCCGGCCGGGCTGAACAGTGGCGGGAGCTTGGCCGGGTGGTAGTGGTGGAGTTGGTTAGTTTTTTTCCCCTCTTTTTAAAAAGAAGGAGGAGAAGAAGAAGAAGAAGGTAAGAAGAAATGTAAAAGAAAAGAAGGGCTACGGTTGTGTTTGAGGAAGGAGGAGAGAGGTGGGGGTTGTTTCCTAGGTTTGTGGATTAGGGCATGCTTGGGAAGAGTGCATTGAAGAGACATTAAATAGGAGATGGTGAGTGAGAATGTGTGGTGATGATGCTCCCGTTTTGAATGGGTGGTCAGGATTCGTCATAAGGAAAATTATTCATACAAGGAGAGGGTTGGGTTGACTAGTCAAAAATTAGGGCTCTCCATTTGGTTTGAACCAATGGGGTGTTGACACTTAATGCAACATTTGTAAATAAGCCCCCTTAAATTTGTGTATTTGCACAGACACATAAAATGATAAAAAATTGTGGAAGAATTGGTGTTTGGTATTTTGTAGGGTGAGGGGGTCTTGTGTGTTTTGTATGGGCTTAATGAATAGGGTATTTGGATTAAATTGGGTTAAAATGGGATTAGTCAAAGTTAGTATCCCCAATTTAATTAGAAACAAATGCAAGCGATGTTCTAAAATTAATTAGTAGTACATGGGGCTAAAATTAGGTTGGGACACAAATATCATTAGTGAAGAAGACTCAGAACAGAATATTATCCTAATTTAGGTTGCACGAAAATGGGTTAAGATTGTGTCTCCAATTTCGATTGGAAGGCACAACGATACAAAGTTGGATTTTATTTAGAAATTAAATAAACATCCGCGATGAATATTGTGAGGCTAAAATGAAGCACAAGAGAGCATAATTATGAGTTACACAAATGTCATGAAAGGTGTAGGCTGGGTGTCAGTCTTGGACCCTTTAATTGGTCCGGCTAAATCGGTTGAGTTGGTGTCTCAAAATTGATGGCAATGACACGGGTGCGTGACACAAGATTAATAAATGGATTTCGGATACGGGAAGTCGTACAATTAAATTAGAGCACAAGGGATTATGATTTTGAGTAACGAAAAAGTCTAGCGCCTAAGTTGGCGTGTCAAGTCTAGAATGCAATAACTTGTTGGAATTTATGGGCTAAGGCTGGGCTCTGAATATTGCAACAATGGTAGGGTGTAACAATCACGGTAATTAATTACAACATCAAATAATTAAATCCTAAATAATACAATATAAATTTATGACCCTATTATTCGGTCAGGTGTTCATCTAGTGGGCTTCTAGGTCAAGTATACCAGCTCAAACATTAAGAACACTGCATATAATACAATATATATATAAATACACATCTCGTACAATTATTTAAATTAAATACACATATCATGCAATCATAAAAAATAACTACCCAATATTAATAATATATAAAAAGTCAAAAATACCCCTATTTTCAGGATGTGGTAGTGACAAGTCTACCCTCCTTAAAAGAATTTTGTCCTCGAAATTTAAGATCCTTAATAGTAGTATTTACTCATTATATATTTTCCATCAAAATTTAAAAATCATTAACCCACATAATCATGAAATAATCCACATTGTCATTTCATATTTTTTCAAAATTCTGTAATTATTGTATTCCTGAAAATCCTCGAAATAAAAATCTAATTCCATTTTTTTTCAAATTCCTCCAAAACTTTAAGTTAATAAATAAATAATCAAAATTTAATATCCAATCCTCTAATTTAAATTCAATCAATGCACATTTTTATAAATTAAGAAATCCCATCTAAAAATAATAATCTATAAATTTAATTGATGCATATTTATAAAATCAAAATCCTCATCCCAAAAATGTGAATTCAAACTATAATCCATTAATCATCTTAGTCATCTAATTTAAGTCCAATCGATGCGTATAAAAATTTAAATCCTTATCCCAAAATTTTGACTTCAACACTAATCCGTTAATGATCTTATTCCTCGATTTTTTCCAAAAAATACTCAATAATGCGATACTTATGGAATCTTCAAATGCAACATTCAAATTTTTTTAAATTCATACCTTGCAATCAAATAAATATAATGATAATCTCCTTAATTTCCTCAAATTTTAATGATAAATTTAATTATATCATAATCTTCCTAAAATCAATGATTCATCAATTCTGCCATATTAATTTCTTAACTCTTTGTTTGAATTAATGCTTGTCCTCAAATTTTAAGCATCTTGTCTCTCTTGTCAAGTCATAACCTCTTCATAATTCTTTACTATGGTCAAACTCCCAATAATCAAGGTCTAAGAAAAATCCTACCTACAATCATACAACATGCAATCTAAGGAAAATATATATGGTTATGGTGTCTTTTGTCATGGTATTGCAGTCTCTGTCAGGGTGTGCTACTAACTATATTCTAATAAGAAAATCACGAATACAAACTACGGTACTAAGGAACCAATCAATCAATCAAATGGGAAGGA
Organism: Iris macrosiphon; assembly: GCA_036927795.1. Lineage (NCBI taxonomy): Eukaryota > Viridiplantae > Streptophyta > Magnoliopsida > Asparagales > Iridaceae > Iris > Iris macrosiphon. The sequence goes on from JAYESA010000007.1 coordinate 85,744,537, forward strand.
CATAAGGAAAGAAGGAACATACCTGCTAACACATCACCTGCAGTATCGGTCTCCTCGACCGTCATCGCAAATGCCCCGCCCTGCTGGGGTGGCTCCCTTCACGGGTGCTGAGCAATATACGGTTCCACAGGTGGCCTAACTGGATCTCTATGATTTGGAGCTGCGCGCTGAACTAGAGGGCAATCCCTCATTCGGTGTCCTGTATCGCCATAACGCAAACAAAGTCCTAGCCTCAATCAACAGCTCTCCCAAAGGTGACCTGGCTTCTTACAAAAATGACAAGTCCGTTGATCCTGCTGAACACGAACTGGTACCTGGTACTGCTGTTGATACTGAAATATCCTCGGCTCCTGCTGGCCAGGATACTGTTGGGCAACTCTCTCAACTGCCTGTAGTGCCATCTGGTGAGCGTTCTCTATGCTCTCTCTCATTAGTTCAGTCTGCGCCTGGTGCGCTTCTGCTTGCACCCTCAGAGCCTCAGCTTGAACTCGCTGAGCATCTGTCGTCACTCTCTGGGCATCTACCATGCCTTGGATTAAAGTAAACATATGTGCCCCGTCAATGGGCAAACCTCCAGAAATTGGAGTCGGTAGAGGTGGGAGGTTGTCTGTCACAGCTGTGGCAATCCTCTGAACAGGTGGGGGAGGAGGACCCCCGAAAATTGCAGATACTCTCATATGCACTGAAGATGTAGGAGAAACTATGAATGTCTGTCCATCAGGTGGTGAGGTGGCAGACCCCTCTAAAGCTGATGCTTCTACTCTCATATATAGATCTTGTCTTCGACGACATCCTGGAGACAGACCCAAAGAATCAATTAAGGCAATAAATACGATATCATCAAGGACGGACAGTAAAGTTCTAAAGAAACAACATTCAGAAGGAAATAAGGATAACAAGATAAACGGATTAGAGATATTCCTAGTTGTGATTGAGTATTCGCTCTCATCCTAGTATGCTATATCCTAGATCCTATCGCAGGCACGTAGTAGTGTAACTAAGATGTCACACTACCACGACATCGCATAACTTGCAAAGCCTGACCTGCATGGGCCACCACTAAATATGTGTCACGACCCGCACCCAGAATTGGGACACGAGTACGTGGATACGTCCAGCCTACGCCGCAGCATCGGCGGTAGAACGCTGTCTAGGTCATGATACTATCTAAACAATCTCTCACGAGCATCCAACTCCATAAGGAGACATGGATAATCACAATATAATATGAACAACATACTCAATCACATAACTACAGCACGATAAGATATCGAAGAAATAAAATAAAATGTAACACAAGTCTAAATATAAATTATCTAACTCAACAATAATATCCAAGTCTCAACAAAGTATGCCGGAGACAAATCCGGTACCAAATAAACTACTAAAAGAAACTGAATAAGATAACTAGTGATTCCGGCTAGACCTCCCAGAATCACAACTGAACTACCAAGTCCAAATCTGCAATTACTCACCCTGTGGTCCATAAAATGTTGGACACCAGTCCTCTAAGGCATAGTCTGGAAAAATATTTCCAGTCAGGAAGAAGCAAAGTACATCTCAAATAACAGTTCCATTTAATTGATAAGGACTATAAAATAATAAACAGATAATGCTATATATTGAGAGAAGACAATGAATAAATACAGTGGCAAAATAAAGAGACAGGCAGTATAGGCAATATGATACAGTCAGTGCATATATGAAATGAAGAGAACGAGATACAATATCATATACGGGTGATGTAGTATATGATCTAAAATAGAGAACTGTAACTATTCTAAGTTTTGAAATTGTAGTTTCAAAATATGATCGGCTTGGGAATTGTACAATAGCTACATGGCCTGGCTAATCATACGTGAGGTGTATGATTAACAATAATATTTTACACTTGTACGATAGGGATTTGATCACATCTCTCACTAGCAATTTCCCCGTCCCCAACTAGTACTGTGGATCCAATCATGACACATCACGATACACGATCAATGTCCAATATATCATGTACGATGTCTAATATCAATGTCGTATACAATGTCAATATGATAACCAATGTAACATCTCATGACTAAAGATCCAATCTATATACTAGTCCGTGTCGCACAGTGTCAAGAATCAGATGTAACATTTTTAGATACTGGAATTATAGAAATTATCAAATAATTGAAAATTATCAGAGAATGTACTTACCTTGGGTCCTTAGCTGGTAATACCAATGTCCTGTTCCAGAGTATCGTCTGGATGATTCAACAGTCCTATAGACATATCATAAAATATAATATTTGCATCAGACATTACACTAACACAATCATAATACATTGAACTCAGGGGCTACGCTAGGTATGGCACTAGTTACTAGGGTCAAGTATGCGTCTAATTGCGCGAATGTCGTGTCTGTAATTGCTGTGAATTCAGACAGTCGGTGATACGGGTCTCGCCAATACGTGAGTGTACATATGGCAGCCTTCTAATAATTAACAGGGTTATAGTTCAATATATACGGGGCATCCGCAATTACACTCGGGTCACCTAATACATTCATCAATTATCATATATCATTAATTAAATATATATACATACCAAATAATTACATACAAAAATATGTATAAGTGTATATACACTAAATAGAATTTTATACTATATATATGTTTAAAAATATACATGCTACATATATATATATAACGACCAATATTTATATGTATCAAAAGAATACGCATACTGAATATATATATATATATATATATATACCAAGTAAAAATATACGTATACTATATTTATATATATATACCAATTTAATACATATACTATATACAGGTATATATATACCAATACGCACATATTAACATATATCATTAAATACGTATATACTAATATATTTTTGAATACATATATATACTAATATAGAAATATATTATATATACATATACCAATATACCTTTGAATATATAACAATACGTATGCAAATACGTACGTACATACCTCCATACAAATACATATACGCGTATGTATGTGTACACAAATAAAAGGAATACTCCTCACCTTGGTTTTGGCGTGCGCGTGCACGTGCGCGGCGATGACGATGATGTCCACGACGACGACGAAGACGAAGGTGATGATGACGACGAAGGCGACGATGATGATGACGACAGTGGTGCTGGTGGAGGGGGCTGGTGGCACTGGGTGGTCGAGAAGGAGGAGGCAGGGGGTCACTGGTCAGCCGGAGGGGATGCAGGGAGGAGTGGTGGAGATAAGGGTGGTGGCTGGTGGTTCTAATGATGATAGGATGGCCAGAGATTGGAGGCTGGAGGTGGCTCAGGGAGTATTAGATGTACAGCAGGAGGTCGGAGAGATTCAGGCGGGGAGAGGTCGATTGCACAGCGGTGGTTGGCTCGGCTGAGGTGGGATGAAAGTAGTACCGAAGAAGGAGGACAGGTCGGCTGGACTTCAGGTGGTACGGTAAAGAGTGGTGGTGTATGGTGGCAGCGGAAGGAATGGGGTGCTCGTGGCCGGAAGGGAAGTAGTTGCGGCTCGCCAGGGTCGGGCTCGAACGGAGGTACTGGAGAAGGGTGGCACTGGTGGAGAATGGTGGTGTAAGGTGGTTTAGTGGCAGCGGGTGAACTGCTGCTGGAGGTGATTAGCTCAGGAAGAGGAAGACGAAGGGGTCGGTGCAGTAGTGGGGCCGGAGTTGCAGGCCGGAGAAGAAGACAGGTCGGCGGGTGGTCGGGGCTTGGCTCGACGTGGAGGGGGAGATAGCCGGTGTTAATGGTGTTCGTGGTGGCTCTTGGGGGGGAACGGTTTGTCGGGGAAGAAGTTGGAGGGAGGCCGGTGGGGAGCTCGACCGGGTACTGCCGGAGTAGGGGCGGCCAAGCTGAACAGTGGCCGGAGCTTGGCTGGTGGTAGTGGTGGAGTTGGTTAGTTTTTTCCCCTCTTTTTCAAAAGAAGGAGGAGGAGGAGGAGAAGAAGAAGAAGAAGAAGAAGAAGGTAAGAAGAAATAAAAAAGAAAAGAAGGGCTACGGTTGTGTTTGAGGAGGGAGGAGAGAGAGAGGTGGGGGTTGTTTCCTTGGTTTGGGGATTAGGGCATGCTTGGGAAGAGTGCATTGAAGAGATATTAAATAGGAGATGGTGAGTGAGAATGTGTGGTGATGATGCTCCCATTTGGAATGGGTAGTCAGGATTCGTCATGAGGAAAATCATTCATGCAAGGAGAGGGTTGGGTTGACTAGTCAAAAATTAGGGCTCTCCATTTAGTTTGAACCAATGGGGTGTTGACACCTAATGCAAAATTTGCAAATAAGCCCCCTTAAATTTGGGTATTTGCACAGACACATGAAATAATAAAAAATTGGTGGAGGAATTGGTATTTGGTGTTTTGTAGGGTGAGGGGGTGTTGTGTGTTTTGTATGGGCTTAATGAATAGGGTATTTGGATTAAATTGGGTTAAAATAGGATTAGTCAAAGTTAGTATCGCCAATTTAATTAGAAACAAATACAAGCGATGTTCTAAAATTAATTAGGAGTACATGAGGCTAAAATTAGGTTGGAACACAAATATCATTAGTGAAGAAGAATCAGAACAGAATATTAACCTAATTTGGGTTGCACAAAAATGGGTCGAGATTGTGTCTCAAATTTTGATTGGAACGCACAACGATACAAAGTTAGATTTTATTTAGACATTAAATAAACGTCTGCGACGAATATTTTGCGGCTAAAATGAAGCACAAGAGAGCATAATTATGAGGTACACAAAGGTCATGAAAGGTATAGGCTGGGTGTCAGTCTTGGACCCTTTAATTGGTCCAGCTAAACTGGTTGAGTTGGTGTCTCAAAATTGATGGCAACGACACGGGTGCGCGATACAAGATTAATAAATGGATTTCGGATACGGGAAGTCGTGCAATTAAATTAGAGCACAAGGGATTATGATTTTGAGTGACGAAAAAGTCCAGCGCCTAAGTTGGCGTGTCAAGTCTAGAATGCAACAACTTGTTGGAAATTATGGGCTAAGGCTGGGCTCCAAATATTGCAACAACGGTAGGGTGTAACAATCACGGTAATTAATTACAACCTCAAATAATTAAATCCTAAATAATACAATATAAATTCATGACCCTATTATTCTGTCTGGTGTCCATCTAGTGGGCTTCTAGGTCAAGTATACCAGCTCAAACATTAAGAACACTGGATATAATATAATATATATAAATACACATCTAGTACAATTATTTAAATTAAATACACATATCATGCAATCATAAAAAATAACTACCACAATATTAATAATATATAAAAAGTCAAAAAATACCCCTATTTTCAAGATGTGGTAGTGACATGTGGGGTTTTATAGGGAGGAGCATGAAGGTGGTCGGTCCACCGATGACGCGGAGAGGCCGACGTTCTAGGAGGCGAACAACAGCGGGGGAGGCGGGGCGCTGTCGGGAAACGACCGGGGTAGGGGAAGCGGTTCGTCGGGTTTTAATTGGAGTTACTGTAGCGGGCGGTTACTGGTTTACGGGTCAGCGGGTTCAGATCGAATCCGACCCACTAAGATTTGGGTTCGGTTTGGTTTAATTAAGGTTGGTCCGGTCTGGTTCGGTTCAATAGATTTAAACCGGTTTATTTTGGGTTTAATAAAAATTTAGTTTTTAGGTCTTTAAAAATACTTTTGGGGTCCAATAAATTCCAGAAAAATTGTAGTAAATATAATATTTTCTTTTACACCAAAAAATATTATTTTTATAATATTTTAATATTTAATAAATTTACAAAATTAATTTATTTCTAAAAAATATTTATTTTAATTAGTTAAAAATTACAGAAAATTTCAGAAAATTTATTTTTAAATTTTTGAAACAAATTTGGGGGTCTACAATCTACCCCTTAAGAGGATTCCGTCCACGCAATCAAAGAATAACAAAAAATAATCGATCAGAAGAGATGACACGGTTGTAAGAAATGTTCAAAGCACGACACCATCAAAGAATCATGATCAAGGAGAATTCGAAGGATAAGGGTTAAACAAAGCACATAGGGAAGGAATAAAGTATTTTCCTAGACAATGAAAAATAGGTAATTCAATGGTAAAGAAATATGGTTAGAGCAAAGAAAACTACAGTTTAGAAAACTAGGTTATCAATTATTAACAAGTTCAAAATACTAGGTTTAAGGCTAAGGTCATGAACTAACAGAACGTACTAAAGCATTACTAGGAATAGACATCTATGAATAACTTAAATCTTATGCGCATTGGTTACTCTACGAGTCTGCGCGTCCTCCATGGTCATCGCAAAAGCTTGTCCGTATCTTTGTGGTGGTGCCCTCTGCTGTTTGCTGGGCCTGCTGGAAGAGTGCTGATCTGCTTGATTGCTTTGTTGAGATGATTGACCCCTATCTTCTGGTATCACTTCATCTTCGTAGGTGACCACATCACCTTGTGGTGTTCCTACGGAAGTCTCGTTGCTTGCTTGTGAATCCATTACTCTGCATCCAAAATAAACTATAAAAGGCGCACAGGGGAATCAGGGCAGGATATACAAGTCAAGGGATTAATTCGAATCCGATATAGAGATCAAGAACGATTCAAGCAAGTGGATGAGATCCTATAACTTATCATATCTTTGTCGCAGGCTTGCTCGTTTTCATAATTGAAACTGAATAATTTAGTCGTTGACCTGCATGGGCTACCACAAAAATATATCATGCCCCAATCCCAAAATACGTAGGACTAGAAATACGTAACATGCCAGCTACGCATTCGACCAGACTCTGGTCCGATTTGAATACGTATAAGCTGTACTAGAATGGTCCCTATCTATAAATATCTATGTCTCAATCCACAATGAACAAAATATACAAGAATGAGCTATATGTGCTAAAGTCGACCGCTAGTAACCCATAAGCTCGAATCGACTCGAGAAAGGAATATGAGTCTATAAAACTAGGCTATATCAGCAGATGAATAAACAATATGAATAATAACCAATACTCCAGAAGAAATGATATAAGTACCTAGCACCAATTCTTGCATGACAAAGCAACACACATCAGCAACTCCAGGCAGGCTCCAAAATGATCTATGTTGGAAAACTGGCAAGGGACCAGGTCCTCAGAAGGACGTAACAAGGTACAAGAAACAATATGCCAAAATAAATGCAGTATGAAAAGAATCAATATGGTAAACTATGTAACTAGCTAAGTGATATGCAATATGAGAGCAATAATCATACTCAGGCTGAGGCTACTATAGGATCTGTGTCGGGAAAACCCATAGCAGTATTTCCTCGAAGGGCCAGTAATGCGCCAAAGCTCTAGTGACGTTACACAACTTCGCGTACGGCGTTGACACCCGAATATTATTCGAACGTTAAGTAATGTCACGCGGTCCTAGGTTGAATATATTTATCACAACAATAGATCAAGGGAATAATATAAAACGAATTACTGCAAGTATGGCAAGGTACACTTGTCTGGGGTTTGAATACCAACAGTCGCTCCGAAATCAGCGGGATCTTCAAGTACTCCTCCGGTTGCTAAAATAAATAATACCATCGTTCTCAGAAGATATAAAATAGCTAGGATTGCCTATCCATAAGTCCAATTTGGACACAGGGGCAAAAGTGACCGTTTCTGGTCAAAGCGGGGTCCAAATCTGCCCACTTCGCACCGAAAAATGTGTCAGAGATAATGTTCTCCAAATTTATCAAACATAGTGTCTAGAAGTCCAAAACGATGATACGAACCCAACGAAATATTCAGAACTAGATTTTGATGAGCCGATCACAAAATCGTCTATCAAGTGGAGCCGTGAGGCCAAAGATACGGGATTTTGTCAATGTTCTCAGAATTAAACAAAACTTGGGTCACAGGACCAGCGTATTGCTACGAGTCCGATGGCACAAGTTTCATTTCAAAACGATAAGCGTACACGAAGTTACAACAAGTTTTAGAATATTGCCGATTTGGGGCGTTGTCGACGGATACGCGTTGATTTCGGTGTGCACGCACATCCAAATCAACTTTCGTGAAATCCTGTACGTCCGTATTGACGGTGCACAACTTTTAGTGAAGTTTGCACACGACCAAGTCACCTCGTTTAGCGAGGCACCCCAGTTCCAAAAAAATTAGGGTTTTTAAATAACCAATATTTTGGTCATTCACCCTCGAATAAATTACAAAATTATAACACGATAAATTAAACTAATAAAGGGTTTTAAAACTTGGTCATACAGTCTAAATAATTGTTCGGGTAGATTTTAGAAACATTTAGCAGGTTGGTCGCAAAACGGTCGTGAACTGGGGAGTTCGAAACAAATTTCTGAATTTTCAGAAATAAGGGTTATTTTCCTGTTTTTGTGTCACAATTTGCGACCGACACAAGGTACGATACCCCGAACAATAGCACGGGTTTTGAGAGGGTCACGTGGTCTACGCACAGGATTTGACAGAATGGAAAACGGATTAACGTACAGGGATTTACATACGCGGGAAGGCGGGTACCTAGCTGAGGTTTTCGACAGGACGATGCGGCGAGGCACGGCGATGGCGGCGCTGAGTCTGCGGCTGACAGCGGTGGAGTTTGCCGGAGAGGCTTGGGTTTGATGGGGCAGTCGAGGTCGGAGGGAGACGCTGTAATGCCCCGCTCCGCGCCGGCGTTATTTATCAAGGTGAGTGGGCAGAACTTCGTTCTCTGATTCTTGCACGCCTTTATAATAACCTGAGTTTTTGCTTGCAATATTTTCATAAGAGAATGATAGAACCTGCCTTGCATGTTAATAAACGAACTCACCTAGCTTGTCTTTGAAATAATGCCTGCTTAACGAGAATCCTGAATCGCCTGCTTAGAGTGCATGAACATGTTCACTATCGTCTATGCTTCGAGAGAACCATATTGTGCCTGAACGTGTTCAAGTGATAAGTCGGATTGTCCCGCAACAATGAGTGTATTCTGATGGTTCGTCTCGTCTGCATACTAGAGTTTATTTGATAGTGTTCCATGCATTCGCACGCGGTCGGACAATGGCTTTTGGTGAAGAGCTGAACTGCAATGGTCATCCACCATGGGTCACAGCTGCCATTAGCATCAGAGAAATGAGTCATTGGTATGCTGTTCCACCAGCTGCCGATCCTGAGATACTCGGGGACCGCCCTGTATATAGCTAAGTCATTGTGTTGGCTTGGATAGTGACTGCCCCTAAGATTGTGCATTGTGTGTCTATCTATGCATCTGACCTTGGAGTCGCACGAGAAACACTACGCACACCCTGAAACATGAACGGTTTGCTTGCTTGCATATTCAATATGAAACTCTATTTCCAAACATGTTTCCAAACAAGTAAATCGACTCTGCTAGAACTGCATGAAACGAACCTAGGTAAAACTAGAAAGATCACTAGTAATGTAATATTTTATAACATGATTACTTAGTGCCTGTTTGAGTGAATGTTTATTTCTGTTCAGTTGATTTATCTCACCAGTACTTATATAAAGTGCTGACCTACCAACAGTTTACTTGCTTTCAGGTACTGGATCGTCCGAGGGAGCGATAGGCGTGCCACAGTCCCGAAGACCCGAAAATCCTGGTTTCGATTATTGCCCTGAGAATGCTATCGTATAAGGGGGTATAATGTATGGAACAAACGTGTGCCTTTGCTAAAGGAAACTCAAGTTTCCTCGATTGTCCTGATCACTCAGTTGGCTAATGCATTGCATTGCAACAAGTCCCTTTCCGCTGCTTACTCGATTGATGCGATGATAGCCAACTATCAACTTAAACGATTGGCCTTGCACGGGCGCAACCCCAGGCCCGTGCGGCATCACGTCCCCCAAAAGCTCGAATGGGCCATTCGCTTGGCTCCCTTTCTCCCTCGCACCCGCGGGACGACCGCGGTGATTCACGTCCGACGCTCCGAGGCACGGTGATTCGTGCCCGATTCGTTGATCCCGGCCGTACGGGGCGGGGCAAGGCGGAGCGACGGCCCGGGCGGGTCCGGGGCGTGACAGAATGGTATCAGAGCGGAATCGATTCTCTGGCCTAAAACCGTTGCTTGACTCTGAGTTATATCGATATGGTATTGCAAAGAAAGTTTCATACAATAAGTCCATAGATATTCTCAAAGTGCAAAATGTTTCCTGAACTTGAATTGCTTGACTGTTTCGATTGAGTACGGCGAGGGACGGCACTATCGCTACTCGGGATATCGAGAAGTTTATCCTTGAAGTTTCAAGGACGAAACTTTTTGTTGGTTGGTAAGTATGTAACGCCCCGCTCCGCGCCGGCGTTATGTATCAAGGTGAGTGGGCAGAACTTCGTTCTCTGATTCTTGCACGCCTTAATAATAACCTAAGTTTTTGCTTGCAATGTTTTCATAAGAGAATGATAGAACCTGCCTTGCATGTTAATGAACGAACTCACCTAGCTTGTCTTTGAAACAATACCTGCTTAACGAGAATCCTGAATCGCCTGCTTAGAGTGCATGAACATGTTCACTATCGTCTATGCTTCGAGAGAACCATACTGTGCCTGAACGTGTTCAAGTGATAAGTCAGATTGCCCCGCAACAATGAGTATATTCTGATGGTTCGTCTCATCTGCATACTAGAGTTTATTTGATAGTGTTCCATGCATTCGCACGCGGTCGGACAATGGCTTTTGGTGGAGAGCTGAACTGCATGCGTCATCCACCATGGGTCACAGCTGCCATTAGCATCAGAGAAATGAGTCATTGGTATGCTGTTCCACCAGCTGCCGATCCTGAGATACTCGGGGACCGCCCTACATATAGCTAAGTCATTGTGTTGGCTTGGATAGTGACTGCCCCTAAGATTGTGCATTGTGTGTCTAGCTATGCATCTGACCCTGGAGTCGTACGAGAAATACTGCGCACACCCTGAAACATGAACGGTTTGCTTGCTTGCATATTCAATATGAAACTCTGTTTCCAAACATGTTTCCAAACAAGTAAATCGACTCTGCTAGAAGTGCATGAAACGAACCTAGGTAAAACTAGAAAGATCACTAGTAATATAATATTTTATAACATGATTACTTAGTACCTGTTTGTGTGAATGCTTGTTTCTGTTCAGTTAATTTATCTCACCAGTACTTGTATAAAGTGCTGACCCACCAACAGTTTACTTGCTTTCAGGTACTGGATCGTCCGAGGGAGCAATAGGCGTGCCACAGTCCCGAAGACCCGAAAATCCTGGTTTCGATTGTTGCCCCGAGAATGCTATCGTATAAGGGGGTATAATGTATGGAACGAACGTGTTCCTTTGCTAAAGGAAACCCAAGTTGCCTCGATTGTCCCGAACACTCAGTTGGCTAATGCATTGCATTGCAACAAGTACCTTTCCGCTGCTTACTCGATTGATGCGATGATAGCCAACTATCAACTTAAATGATTGGCCTTCCACGGGCGCAACCCCAGGCCTGTGCGGCATCACGTCCCCCGAAAGCTCGAACGGGCCATTCGCTTGGCTCCCTTCCTCCCTCGCACCTGCGGGACGGGCGCGGTAATTCGCGTCCGGCGCTCCGAGGTACGGTGATTCGTGCCCGGTTCGTTAATCCCGGCCGTACGGGGTGGGACAGGGCGAAGCGGCGGCCCGGGTGGGTCCAGGGCATGACAGACGCCAATGGGGCTGGGCTAGCGAAGGGACGGCGGAGGTGGACGAAGATTGGGGTCGAGTGGTGGCGGTGGGTGTGAGGGGTTTGCGGTGGTAAAGGGCGAGATTTTATACGGAGGAGCGGGAAGGTGGTCGGTCAACCGTTGACGCGGAGAGGACGACGGTCGAGGAGGCGAACAGCTACGGGGGAGACGGGGCGCTGTCGGGAAACAGACGGGGAGGGAAAGCGGTTCGTCGGGTTTTAATTGGAGTTACTGTAGCGAGCGGTTACGGGTTTGCGGGTCGGCGGGTTCAGATCCGAATCTGACCCTCTAAGATTTGGGTCCGGTTTAGTTTAATTAAGGTTGGTCCGATTCGGTTCAAGTGGGTTTAAACCGGTTTATTTTGGTTTTAATAAAAATTTAGTTTTCAGGTCTTTAAAAATATTTTTGGGGTCCAATAAATTCCAGAAAAATTGGAGTAAGTCTAATATTTTATTTTACACCCAAAAATATTATTTTTATAATATTTAATATTAATAAAATTACAAAATTAATTTAATTCCAAAAAATATTTATTTTAATTAGCTAAAAATAATAAAAAATTTCAGAAAATTTATTTTTAAATTTTTGAAAATAAACTGGTGGTTTACAGTTTAGGTGCAGCATTTGGCTCTAAAATCACTTAGTATGTGTTGGCTAACACCCTCATACATTGGGCTCAATTTAGGGCTCATTTGCATTGGTTTTTCTATCCTAAATGTACCAAACTAGACTGACTACAATAGGTTGAGTTGAACTAATTGTCATGGGCCTGGTCTAGCCCTACCAATGGTCACAAATCTCTTAGGCTAAAAATGATCAATACTAACACTCTCTCTCTCTCTCTCTCTCTATATATATATATATATATATATATATATATATATATATTAACTATGTTGAAAATATTTAATGAAACTAACACACAATCAAGTTTTGTGTTAGCGAATAAAATTTCTAACAAAAATATTGGGATTTAAGATTTATGAATTTTTGGGTAAGGGGGTTTAAAAATTTTCATATTTCCTATAGCGGAGTTGTGGTTGATGGAGATGAGCCTTAATTATAGGCTATCAGTGGTAATATGGACGTGATAGTCTTCAATTGGCGATATAATCTAGAAATTTGTCAATTCATAGGTGATGAATTGTATTTTATGAACTAGGGCACCAATATCAGGGTGTGTTATTCAGAGGTGATGAACTAGACATGACCGCATGGGATCTAATTTGTTCAGAGGTGACAAACAAGATATGGAAGAAAAGATTGATTACTATCAGAGGTAATACTAGAAAATATGATAGGAATAATTGATTATAGATATAGGTAATATGGACATGTCAGGATCGAGGGCAACTAGTGAATCGTTCAAAGGTGGTGAACCTAGACATGAAGGTCAAAAGAAGGTTTTATTAGAGGTAGAGAACTTGGACATGACAGGGGGTGAATCCTTTTTTCAGAGGTTGGCTATCTAGACATAAATAGAGGAGATTAAATAACTATCAGAGGTAATATACTGAAACAAGGATAATTATACACCTGTAGGGGTACATATATGGGATATCCCTAGTTTGCGGGGACTTAAAGATAAGATACTTCTAGAGTTGTAGGGGCTTAGAATTATGTTTTATAAGTGGTGACAAACTGGATGTGACAAGAAGGGTTTGATCACAATCATAGGTAATATTGCTGAAATATGAGAGGATCAAGGGGATGAATAAATTGTTCAGAAGGCAGCTAACTGGACATAAAGGTCAAATAAAGGTTTTGTTAGAGGTAGCAATCCTGGACTTGTCATGGGGTAATCTCATATATTTAGAGGTGTTTCAATTGGACATGACAAAAGAGATTGATGGATGCTTTTTAACCTAGTTGGTGAGTAAAAACAAGATATCTCCAAACAGTTAGGGTATGAGGATAAGAATTGATAGTGATATATGTAGGGGTAATAAATGATTGTCCCTAATCTGTATGGGGATTAGAAATAGGATATTATAGACTACTGGGATCTTAGAAATGAGGATTTTAGTGATTTAAATTTTCAAAGTTCTTAACTGAGATGGATCCAGAGTATTTAAGGACTATTTCGACTAGGGAACTTTAAGTGGATGTACTATCCATAGCATACCGATGAGTTATTAAAGACATTAACTTGAGGGTTGTAACTAGATCTCGACTTATTGGAGATGTTTTGGTTAATACGTCTTGACTCGCTGGGGAGATGGAAATTGATCCATTAACTTGTTTGTGAAGTTTTAGAAATCTACCATCGACTTGGTTAACTTTAGTAGAGGTTATTCCTTATATTCTGGAGATCGTCAAAGATTATTCCCAATTCGATGGAGAATATTTTGAGTTGTTGTTCTTTTTTATCGAGGAACTTGTTGACCCATCTGGTCTTAGTCAACCTAATTTCGATAATTAACTTAAAACTCTGAATCGATACTTGCAACAGAAGACTGCACCTGTACCATCAGTAATCAGTTCAACAGAAGACTGCCTCTTTTTTGTTCGTTTGGTTTTACTGTTTCTATATTTATTATGTATTTTTATTTTATTGAGTCTAGGACTTATGTGAGTCGGATAGTACTTTGTCACTAGTTGAATATCTATCCAAGGTCCACTCAAAATAAGCCTACCTAAACCTAAATTAACTCTGAACTCATACTAGCCTAAATATTCCACTCAGACCCAAACCAAACTGAGCCAAATTTGACCATAAATCTTCTGGAAATTGGAAATTAGAGCTCGGTCCGAGTTCTGCCTGAACTCTGCCCGAACTTTGTTATCCAAAACTGATTCTTGATTCAGAGTGCTAGACCTATTCTTATGGATCATTAAATTTTTGAACGTTATACATCGGAGTTCTGCCCGAACTCTGGTTCAAAAAAATCTATAAATAGAGATAAACTTTCCATTCCTATCATCCCATAGTCTTTTCATCTTCTCTATTCTCTAAAAAGCTTTAAACCTTCCCTATCTCCAAGATAACTCCTATTCTTCTAAGTGCTAGTGCAGTTTCGATTAGAAGTATTCGAGTAGTATAAGCATGGCTATTCAAAGGTACTTCTTAAAGCGTCTTAAGTCATCGAGTTCTTAGAATCAATGGATCATGTTGTATGAAGTTGAAAGCTCTTTGGGTCAAAGATTGTGTTTTAATTGATAGTGAAGTTAAACTCTGATTAAGTGTTCTCGGGACTGGACTAGTCCTCCACGAGGGAAACTAGTATAAAATCTTAGTTTTTGCATTTACTCTTCCTTACTTATTTATTGTTTATATATTGCTGCATTAACTATAGTTGGTAACTACTTTAGTTTTTAATTGGTGATTATATTCAGCTGCACACACACATACACTCTATTCACCCACTCTAGAGTTGTCTAACAATCCTTTATTTGTTATCAAAGCTAAGTTCTCTTTTATGGGCTTTAATTTCTACGGGTATTACACATGGCAACTATGAAATCTATTTTTACTCCTGAAGGCCAATTCACAAATAGGCTTTCTCTATTTGATGGAACCAACTATACTACTGAAAAACATGTATGGCTTTTTATCTCAGATTACTAGACTTTGACCCATGGTCAATAGTTGAGGATGGCTAAAAAAAGCCTGTTAGAATTATTGTAGATGGTGTTCTTGTAGATAAGCCTAAAGACAAATACACTGATCTAGAAAAGAAACACTCAAGTCTTGATGCTAGAGCTGTAAATGCTTTATTTTGTGCCTTAGATAGTACTAAGTTTAATAGAGTATTTACTTGCGCTACTTTACACGAGATCTGGACACTTCTTGATATAACTCATGAAGGAACTTCACAAGTGAAGGAATCAAAGATCAATAGACTTACACAAGAATATGATGAATTTAAAATGAAGCCAAATGAGACTATTACACAGATGTTTATACGTTCCTTGATATAATTAATCCTCTTGCTTCTCTTGAAAAAGTTTACAATAATCATGAAAAGATTCATAAGGTTCTAAGAGGACTTACAAAGAACTGAAACCCAAAAGCAACGACAATCATATAAGGAAACAACCTCACAACTATGCTAATTGAGACCCTAATGTGAAACTGATGACACATGAGTTGGATCTCATGGACTTTAAAGAATCAACACCAAAGGAGAAGACTATAACTTTCAAAGCACAACACAAGAAGATCTCTAACGACAAAACTGAATATGATGATTCTGATGGTGAGTAACAGGCAGTAATGGTCATAAGCTTTAGGAAATTCCTAAAGTTTCAAAACAGAAAGAAGAAGAGTTATCAGGACAACAACGATGAAGAACTAGTGTGCAATGGCTGCAAGAAGACATGCTACATAAAGAAAGACTGTCTAGCTGCTAAGAATGGGGAATCGTTCTAAACACCCAAGCAAAATACCTTTACAAAAATATGCAAATACGAGCATATGACATAAAAACGAAGCCAGTTACTCCAAAGATAAAGAAGAATCACGTGACACTGTAAATGTTTGCTTAATGGCTTTTGATCAGGTATCAACAAACCCCCTATATAAAGACTTTAATTTTGATGAACTTTCAGATGCATTTAGTGACCTTCTTGAGGATCATAGAAAGGTTCTAGATAAATACAAGCATGCTAAGAAGGAAACAAAGATGTATAAGCTTGAACTTGATAAGATGTCTTCTTTATTAAATGAGATAAGAGATGGACCATCCACTAGTAACACAAAAGACACGTCTACATTAAAAGTGAGTTTGAATGATGCTTTGGACAATATTAAAAATATGACAAAGGAAAATTCAAAACCCAATGAGTTGTACGATGTAGAAAGAAGATGTACAACCTAGCTGCACAAAGATTAGATAAACTCACGGCTAGATATCAAGAAATATATGACACCTCTAAAAAGTTAGAGATTTGATTGGGAAATCAGGTAATGGAATCTACTACTGTCTAACACAAGTCACAAGGTGACTCATCACAAGACATTGCCAAAGAAAGCAAGTAAATCACATGCTACACACAAGCACACTTACATTTACAAATATCTACGAAAGTCACGGTATACCACTTCACATAATTTTTCTTACCATGCTACACCAAGTACTAACACCTTTGTAACATGTCATTACAGTAGTCAACAAGGACACATCTCACGATAATATAGAGTTAAAAGATTATTTGATTTGAATATATGTGCATGGGTACCAAAAGCTAACATTCCAGGACCCCAAAATAAGTGGGTACCAAAGGTCACATGTTCAACTTGATTTGTAGGTGGGCCAGATCTCGCATGCTAAAAGCAAGTAGATTCTCGATAGTGGTTGCTCACGACATATGACCGGTGACGCCAACCTTTTTATAACACTATCGATGAAGAAAGAATGATACATCTCCTTCGGTAACAACTTAAAAGGATATATCATAGGTAACAGTAATATTGGTACTCCTCCCTATCATGTAATAAAAGATGTTTGTCTAGTAACTGAATTAAAATATAATCTACTTAGTATCAGTCATCTAGCTGACCTTGGTTATGATATTAATTTTATGAATGACAAATATTTTCTATCTATGAGAGATCAACTGGAAATATTATTTTTGAAAGAACTAGAGAGGATAATATTTATATTTTCTATATTCAAGAAGATACTAACAATGCAGGAAAATGCCTATATGCTAACAAGGATGAGAGTTGGTTATGGCATATGCGTCTAGGATATGCCAACATGGACACAATTGCTAGATTAACCTTAAAAAAATTTGTAAGAGGCTTGCCGGACATAACATTCAAGAAAGATATAGTATGTACTAACTGTGAAAACAATAAAGAAACCAAATCTTCTTTTAAATCTAAAAATATTTTAAGTACCTCTAGACCTGTTCAATTACTACAAACAGAGTTATTTGGACCTAGCCGAGTCTCCAGTCTTAGCGGAAAGCTATATGCATATGTAATTGTTGATAATTATTCTAAATATACTTGAGTTTATTTTCTTGGAAATAAAAGTGATGCATTTTCTGAATTGTTTCTGTTTAATTACTACAAACAGAGTTATTTGGACCTAGCCGAGTCTCCAGTCTTGGCGGAAAGCTATATGCATATGTAATTGTCGATAATTATTCTAAATATACTTGAGTTTATTTTCTTGGAAATAAAAGTGATGCATTTTCTGAATTTGTTTCTTTCAGGTAAGAGGTTTAAAACGAAAAAGGCTTCATGATTACTCGTATCTGAAGTGATCATGGTGGCGAATTCAAAAATGCTGTTTTCAAAATTTTTTGTGATTCTAATGGTTATTCCCATAAATTTTGTTGTCCCAGAAATCTCCAACAAAATGGTATTATGGTACGAAAGAATAGAACTCTCGGTGATATGGCCATAATCATGGTAAATTAGTTTAGCCTTCCGAAATATTTTTGGGCAGAAGTGGTTAATACAGCATGCCATATATTGAATAGAGTTCTAATTCGACCTATATCGAAGAAGACAACCTGTGAGCTTTGGTTTGGTAGAACTTCTAAAATTTCATATTTTAAAGTTTTTGGATGTAGATATTTCATTCTGAACACCAAGGATAACTTGGTTAAATTTGATTCAAAAGCTGATGAAGGTATACTTCTTGGATATGCTGCTAAAAGTAAGGTTATAGAATCTTTAACAAGAGATCTATGATTGTTGAGAAATCTATTAATGTTACTTTTGATGAGCTTAGTAGTCAAATACCTAGTGATAGTGATGATAAAGATGTCGACGTAACAACCAATAAAGCACCTGAAGAAACTGAAACTAGTACAAGCTATCTGCAAAGTCTGCCAAAGAAGATGAGATTCATGGCTGATCATCCAGACGACTTGGTAATATGTGATGTATCAAGGAGTAAGTACTCATTCTTTAATTAGAGATATTATTGCAAATATAGCATTTATTACTCAAATAAAACTTAAAAATATTGTAGAAGCTTTTACTGATGCATTTTTGGATTTTGGCTATGCAAGAGGAATTGAACCAATTCAAAAAATCCAAGTTTGGGAATTAGTTCCTAGACCTAATGGCCCGTCTATAATTGGCACCAAATGGGTATTCTAAAATAAACTCAATAAGGATGGACAAGTCACACGTAACAAAGCACGTCTCGTAGCTCAAGGCTATAATCAGGAACAGGGCATTGAGTATGACGACACATGCTCCTGTTGCGAGACATGAGTCTATTCGTATGCTTTGTGCTTTTATAATTTTTTAAAATTTTAAATTATTTCAAATGGATGTTAAAAGTACTTTTTTTAAATGATTTCATAAAAGAAGAAGTTTTTGTAGATCAACCCCCTGGTTTTGAAGATTAAAAATTTTAAAATCACGTTTTCAAGTTACGTAAGGCTCTGTATGGACTCAAACAAGCCCCACGTACTTGGTATGATCATCTAAGTTCCTTCCTACTTGAAAATGATTTTTCAAAAGAAAAAGTTGACACGACACTTTTTATAAAAGCACAAGATGACATAATCTTTTTAGTGAAAATGTATGTTGATGATGTCATATTTAGGTCTACTAATGAATTACTTTGTAAAGAGTTTGCTAAGTGTATCAGAGTGAATTTGAAATGAGCATGATGGGAGAACTCAATTTCTTCCTTGGAATGCAAATTAATCCGAGTTCACAGGGAACCTTTATCAATCAAGCTAAGTACATAAAGGAATTGCTGAAGAAATTTGATCTCGATAATGTAAAATCTATTGGCACTCCAATGGCTATATCAACAAAGGTTAACCTAGATGAAAATGGAAAACCAGTTGACAACGTATCGAGGTATAATTTAAAGCTTATTATATTTAACTGCTAGTCGTCCTGATATCATATTTAGTCACTTCAAGAAAAGTGATATTTTACGACGTTGAATTTAAGACGTGCATAAAAAGTATGCCGTAAATAATTAATTTACGACATAAATTTCAATGAATGCCGTAAAAATATTTAGAATAAGACAATCAGATCATTTATGGCGTGTATTGAAACACCATATTTAACAATTCCAAAAAGGTTTTAATATTGTATATGGATCAAGGAGTAAAGGTTAAGCATAGGCACTGCACACACACTACCAATTGTAAATTTAGAGCCTAATTCATAAACCAAATTATTGCATTAGGCTTTGATGACTATGTACTTCAAAAACAACTAATATCACATAATCGAGCTAATCAACTCGAATTATTTTTCACAAATTATATGTAACTTATCCTAATCATGTATATAACCTCTAAAAAAAGTGAAAATATTGATAACTTACAGTGTCCTTATTCCCATGTAGGATTGTTATAACTTGAAATTATATATGATCAAATTTGGCGTATGAAATTTATGTGAAGGACCGCTACTAAAAAATGTTATAGCTCCAAGAATTGATAACAACTGACTATCGAGAAATTTGGATTGCTTTTAAAAATATTATATCTCAAGGACTCTCTAGAATGGGTTTTGAAGGGCCGGTATTATAAAGTCGTACAATAACTCCAGATATTGGCTCTCATTTGAGCTCGAAGAGATAAGGAGCTTTGGAAAAGTGTATTACTTTAAGTGGCAATAGGTTTAAGAGTTTTGCTATTGTTGGATTCGGTAAGTTAACACATAATCTCAATCTTGTGTTTATTCTATCACAGCTATGCCAATAAAAAATTATAGTGAGATCCACTACATTCAAAATATGCCTAACTTTTTTGCTTATTGTTTCTTTAAATTTTTTACTTAGATCTTGGAGCAGTCTGGAATACTGCGAAGGTGGAAGTCAGTTCTATTGTTGTTGTATAGTAATTGTGTTATGCCATCATTTCTGAAAACAATTCTTAATTGAAACTCATTTTAATTAATAGGTTGTCGAGGGGGCTAAAATTGTAGGCGCTTCTTGAATTATTGGCGTATATATTGACAGCAAAAAGTTTACAGTTGGTATCTTCTTAGCCCTTCTGGAGAATGCATAGAATTATTGGAAAAGAAAGCGCAGAAACCGTTCCCTAAATAAGAGAGTACCTACGAGAGAACCGAGCAAAATACACAAACAAAAAATGCCAAACACAAATCCCAGACACAAAGATTTTTAACGTGGAAAACCCTTGTGGAAAAAAAATCACGGGACTATCGGAGTCCAACCCTAAAAACCCTCTACTAATGGAATAAGAAATACATCGACTCCTTACAAACTGTTCACCGATCCAAACGGATCACTACAACTCTTTGGAATAGAAAATAGATTACACCAACGAAAAAAAAAGACAATGAGAAATATCTAAAATTGATCTCCTTCTCCGAAATGGCCTCTAATCCTTTTTTCTCCTCTCCAATGTTGTAAAAAAAACTCTTTCCTCCTTTTATAATATTTTATAGATATATTTTAGGGTTAGGAGACACGTAATATATATAACCTCATGCCCACAAGTAGTATTTCTATTATATATAGGAATACACAATCCAAATCCAAATTTATTAACATATTCCTATTAAATGTAGGAATACCCAATACAAATCCAAATCCATTGAGGTATTTCTATTATATGTAGGAATACTCAATCCAAATCTGTTGAGATATTTCTATTATATATAGGAATACTTAATCCAACTCCGGGGTGTTTTCCACATAGGTTGGGAACCCCACCCACTCTAATAAATATCTTCCTTCATAATTATATGAAGGGGGTCGTTATACCAATGATCCGCCTGCAGTACTCAAACTTTTTTACTTAGTAGACCCTTTGTGAACATGTTTACTTCGTTGACATCTGTATGAACCTTCTCAAGTACTTGTTAACCATATCCCGTATCCAATGATACCATGTATCAACATGCTTGGACCGACTATGAAATGTTTAGTTTTTTACAAGGTGAATAGCACTATGGCTATCGCAAAGCAAACTGTACTGCTCCTGCTTCAGCCCAATTTTTTGCAACAACTTCTTCATCCACAATAACTCCGCGCAAGCCTCCGTCACCGTATTATACTCTACCTTTGTCGTCAATAAGGCAACATACTTCTGCAACCATAACTGTCACGATACCGCTCCACCAACAAACATCATCACATAGCTCGAAGTCGATCGCCTCGTATCTATATCTCTATCCATATCAGCGCAGTA
The DNA here is from genome assembly GCA_036927795.1 of Iris macrosiphon. Lineage (NCBI taxonomy): Eukaryota > Viridiplantae > Streptophyta > Magnoliopsida > Asparagales > Iridaceae > Iris > Iris macrosiphon. The sequence goes on from JAYESA010000007.1 coordinate 85,766,280, forward strand.
TACCCAACCAATTTTGCTCGTCACCACCAAAAGAAAGTCTCCATCAGTAGTGCCCTGAAGGTATCCTAGAATCCACTTGACCGCACTCCAATGTACCCATCCAGGATTGGAAGTATACCTGCTAATTGTTCCAACTGTGTGAGCGATATTCGGCCTCGTACTCACCATAGCATACATGAGACACCCCACAATTGAGGCATATGGAATTTGCTCCATATCTTACATCTCGTCTTCGGAAGATGGACACTGCTACTCAGTGAACTTAAAGTGAGCCACAAGGGGGTTACTTTCAACGACTCGTCCATCCCAAAATCCTGAAGTACCTGGTGGATGTACTTCTTTTGGGATAAGTGTAGAAGCTTGGACTCTCTCTCTCTCTCTTTCGGCTGATCTATATCCCAATAATTGTCTTTGTTGTGCCCAAATTTTTTATAGTGAAGGCTGCGCCCAATTGGTGCTTCAACTCCACTATCATAGTGGCATTCTGACCCACCAGTAGCATATCATCAACATAAAGTTGTAAAATAATAAAATCTTCCTCGAAAAAGTACCTTACAAATATATAGTGATCCGATGTCGTCTGTACATAACCATGCTCTCCCATAAACACTCGAACTTCTTTTACCTCTGCCTCAGAGCCTGCTTCAGACCAAACAAGCTCTTTCTCAACTGGAAGATCAAGTATGACTTGTCCTTCTCACAGAATCCCTCTGGCTGCTGCATGTACAACTCCCCCTCACGATCACCGTGGAGGAATGCCGTCTTCACGTCCATCTGCTCGACCTCCAAGTCAAAACTGGCCGTCAATGCTAGCACCACCCAAATAGACGACTGTTTGACGATTAGCAAAAAGATCTTATTGTAATCCATACCCTTTCGCTGACTGTAGCCTTTAACTACTTGCCTCGCTTTGTATCTAGTGCGATTAGCATCATCTATTTTCTTCACAATGAACACACATAGATTTTTTAAAATCTTTTTGCCCTTTGGAAACCGCACCGGCTCATAAGTGGAATTGGCATATAAGGAACTCATCTCCTCCTACATAGCCTCCATCCACTCCAGCCTGTGTTCGTCTTCCATAGCCTATACAAAACTATCGGGCTCTCCTCCATCAGTCAGTAGCACACACTCGCCCAGTGAGTATCTCGTAGATGGTCGACACTATCTATCGCTCCTCTTCAAAGGAATCACTGGTGCTGGTTGTATATCAACACCCTGCTCCCCTTTAGGAACTGCATCCCTGACATGCTTATCCTCCTTAGGGTTATCCTGACCACCATCAGTAGGCTGATGATCAAGGTTGGGAGAAACTCTATGTACTGGATCCCCCATAATTGTATCCTCTGCGATGTCCTCTAAAAACTGCTCGAAGTAAAATAACTCTAACTCAGAAAATTTCTTAGCCTCAAAAGGCATCGCAGAATCTTGAGTGTTGGTCATGGTCTGATCCTGGACGAATACCACGTCCCAGCTTCTGTAGACCTTTCTTCCCACTAGGTCATAGAGTCTATAGCCAAAATCATCCCTACCATAGCCGACAAAGACGTATCATCTCGTCTTCGGCTCAAGTTTGGATCTTTCGTCCTTTGGTACATGCACGAAGGCCTTACAACCAAACACTCATAAGTGATTGTATGACTGCTCTTTGTCGTACCATACTTTATCAAGCACATCACCCTATAAAGGAGCACTAGGAGATAAATTAATAACATAGGCAACTGTGTAAAGTGTCTCACCCTAATAGCTTCCTGATAAGTCTACTTTTGATAACAAATACCATACCCTCTCCATCAGTGCCCTGTTCATGCGCTCCGCTAGACCATTGAGCTGCGATGTCTTTAGGGGAGTCTTTTGGTGTCGTATTCCTTGCTCTCTGCAATAAGCATTAAAGGGACCAATATACTCACAGCCATTGTCGGATCAAACATATAGTAGCTTTTTTCCCGTCTCCCTTTCAATAAGGCCTGAAACTCTTTGAAAGTGGACAACACCTGATCCTTGGTCTTTAAGGCATAGACCCAAACCTTCCTGAAATAATCATCAATAAAAGTCATAAAATAAAAGTACCATCATTGAACTTTACCTTCATAGGACCGCAAACATTCGAGTGAATCAACTAGAACAATGCCGACTTTCTCGAATTTGGGTGAATTAAGAAAGACACCCTATTTTGCTTTCCCGTAAAACAGTGCCTGCATCTCTCCAACTTTGTTGACTTTAGCCCCGAAATTACCTTCATGTTCACCAAGTATCTCATCCCCTTCTCGCTGATATGGCTGAGCCGCCTGTGCCATAACTCGATAGATGAATCAGTAGCTGCATTCACCTCTTGTACCTCATGTGAGCTCCCTCTAGTATAATATATTTTTGACTTCTTGCTTCCTCTGGCAATCACCATCGAACCTATGGAAAGCTTCCACTGATAATTTTCTAAAAAATAAAAGAAACCATCGTCATCCAACCTTCCAAGCGATACCAGGTTAAAATTAATATTAAGGATATGACGGACATCTTTCAGAATAAGAACTGTACCCATTTTTATCCTCAAATGCACATCTCCAATGGCAACAGCTTTTGACATATCTCCATTTTTCATCTTCAATACTCCAAAGTCGCTTATTGTATAAGTATCAAATAGTGTCCTATTGTGAGATACGTGCACTGAAGCACCTGAGTACACCAACAAAGATTTCTTATTGCAAGCGAGGTTCATAACTACCTTATCACCTATATTGATCACATCGCCTCCATGTGCCGAGGCCACCGCTGTAGTGTTCTCACTTTGCTTTCCCTTATCATCCTTCTTTTTTCGCTTCTAAACGAAACGGTATCGCTTGATTTGGCCCTTCTTGCCACAATGGTAACACTACGAGTCCTCATACAGACCCTTGAACTTGCCTCTACTCTTGTCTCTGCCACCACCTAGACCCCTGCTCTTGCTTCTTTCGTGGCTCTCTGAAACTAGTGCCTCTGAGTGGGATATGGATAAAGTGCCATGAGAATGACTCTGCATCTCTTCATTCAGTATTCCTCTTTTGGCAAACTCCAGACTGACCACGCCTTCCGAAGAAGAAATGATCATAGACACTCATACGGTTTCCTACGAGTCTGGCAATGTACACAACAACCATAGTCCCTGTGCTTCATCGTCGAACTCGACTCACATCGAGGATAGCTGGTCCATCATGCCCTGAAACTCAATCAAGTGATCCGTAATAGATGCTCCATCTTTGTATCACAGAACTATCATTATTCGGATTAGGAATAATTTATTTATCCCGATCTTCTTTGTATAAAAAGATTCTAGATTATCCTACAATGTCTTTGCGTACTCAATACTGGCAACGTGATTGTACACATTATTGTCAATGAACTGCCTGATATATCCACACACCTGTAAATGCTCTAACTTCCAATCCTATTTGGATTTGTCACTGGGTTTCTCGGATGCAAATACTAGAAGATGCAGCTTCTTGACGAAGAACAATTCCTTCATCTTGCTCTACCAATAATGATAGTTGGTACCGTTCAGGTTTACCATGCGTACTGGCTTCGCGTCCATCTCTCCTTCCTATTTTTTGGTCAACCTTGACACCTCTTTGAATCCAAAGTTCTGATACCACCTTATTGGGAACGAAAGGGCAAAAATTATTCCCCAAACCAGAGAGTACCTGCGAGAGAACCTAGCAAAATACACAAACCAAAAATACCAAACACAAATTGCATATACAGAGATTTTTGACGTAAAAAACCCTTGTAGGAAAAAACCACAGAACAATAAAACCATGGAACGATCGGAGTCCAATCCTGAAAAGCCTCTACTAATGGAATAAGAAATACATTAACACCTTACAAACTTCTCACCGATCCAAACGGATCACCACAACTCTTTAGAACAAAAAATAGATTACAACCATGAAGAAAAAAGACAAAAAGAAATATTCCAAATTGATCTCCTTCTTCGAAACGGCCTCCATTCATTCTTTCTCCTCTCCAATATTATAAAAGAACTCTTGTCATGACCCACATCTGGTGTAAGGGCATGAGTACGTGGGTATGTCCAGCCAATTCTGCCGCATCGGTGATAGAATGCTGTCTAGGTCAACAATATTATCTACACATCTCACACAATATATATAAGGTACTTGTCATGCTATCTCAACTCCAAATAGAAGATAATATGATAATATGGTAATGGTAAACAATACTGAATCACAATATCAAACTAGAGGATGATAAGGCACGATATGAAATATAAGGATAGAAAATAGTCACAAATACATCATAAGTCCAAGTCTAATCTCAACATAAGACATCAAATAATAATACAAAGCCAAGTCTAACTGACTTATACAATTTTATAAATAATCTAACTGTGCCACATCAACTGCTGGTGCTAACTCAACATGCTTTATGTGTGATAACTCAACTGGCTCACCATCCTGTGGCCTGTAGTGCGTAAGACACCAGTCCTCTAATGAATCATCTGAAAATATATCCAGTCAAGATTGGAGCGAATTACAACCCAAATAGCAATTCCAATGATTGACAAAAACTATAAAACAATAATAAAATTGAACATAAATAATGGAAGTAACTGAACTAACATGTATCACGAGAAAGAGCATCATGATAAATAATGGTAAGAACTGAGAACAATATGGTGAGTAATAATAATATGATGAACTGGAATGGAGGAAACAATATATATTAATGTGCCTTGACATATTAGTAAGATAATGTGACCAGCTTGAGCATAACACGGGCAATATATAAAAGGTGGGCTAGCTTGATCACGCGTGAGTGACATGATCTGCTAACTATCACAGGCTATACTAAATCATGGGCTATAAGGTATGATCACATATCTACTAATACTTCTCCAACCCCCGACTAGTACATGGATCCCAATTATGATACGTTATAACACGTATATCACACTGCACGGTTTATAATATAATGCACTATGATCACGGTGTATATAATCACTAAGATATTATGATAATCACTGAGTAATCATGAAGCATGATACGACGATCACTAAGTAACCACGAGAATAATATCTCATAACCAAGATCCACGTATACCAATCTGTGAAACCATCTTGTCAAGAATCAAATATATCAATACTAAATACATGAAGCATATAGGCTATCAAATAAGAAAACTATCAAAGAATATACTTGCTTGTGGTCCTGAGAAAATAATATACCTCGGTATCCGAGCTGGTGTCACACACACCTAAATATGAATAGCATGTCAAATTGGTGTAATAAAGTTAAATGAGCTAAATGCACTAAAATATGCTTTTCTAGGCCATTACTAGGTCACACTTGCTAAACTAAGTCCACACTAAAGTTTTAGGCTCATACTAGTCACCAATTAACATATACTAGCTTACACTAGGTATTACCTCAGAGTATAACTAATATCTTAACTATTACTAACCATATCTAACATACACTAACTAATACACTAATATACTAACATACCAATGACTGATACGAACCAACCTACACCTATACTCATATCACTACAATACTCTTCCACTTGTCCCTCACTTCCAAACTGCCGATATAACACTTCCAGACTCATCAAGTATTGTTGCTACCAGGATAACCAAGTTTGCCTGTTCCAACCCCAACACCACCATGTAAACCTTGAGTGAGCAGTACAAATATCAGTACACTTGCAAACTTTCTCTACTCTTTCCTTGCTACCATTTTGCTCTTACAGCATGTTGTACTCGTTACAACTGACTGTAGACCAACCACAGTCCTATGCCCAGTACTCTATGCCATCTAGTACACTGCAGTTGCAGTATACACTACTTGTAACACAACTCAAATTAATCCTGGCACACACAAATTATCAAACAACCTCTTATATGTAGCTGCTTCTTCAGTTCACTAAACACCATTAAATACTCCTCCTCCTAACTGACCTTACCTTGCTCGAGTATCCTTTGATATTGTAATGATTCTCTATTGCTAAAGTTGTTGCTTTGAAACTCAGCAGCAACTGCTACCATAACAACAACAATTGCTGCTCTACTATCTATTGTTATTGCTGTTGTTGCCTATATTGCTGCTACTAATACTTCTATTATTGCTGTTGCCTATGTTGCTGCTACTAATACTGCTATTGCTACTACTGCCTATGCTACTGCTACTACTGCTATTACTGCTGCTACCTATGTTGCTGCTACTAAAACTGCTATTGTTGTTGCTGCCTATGTTGTTGCTGCTAATACTGTTATTGCATCTGATGCATATACTACTGCTACTAATACTGCTATTGCTGCTACTGCCTATACTGCATTAGCAACAACAACAACTATAAAATAAAGTTTTCCCCTCTCGATCCCTCGTATCTCAGCAGACCCGATAATATAGTCCGACACAACTCACCTACCTTAGCACCACTCCTATCCTATTAGAAATACTTGTACGAAAATATACCACATCCATATATTTAGTATCACCCCCATACTTTCTAAATCCAGTTGCTTGTTGACCACAGGAACACGAACTAACCCGTACACATACACCCACACATCCAAACCAATACATATATATAACTCATATATTATCATAAGCATAGATTTATATACTAACAAATATAAATATATACACAATTGATATTGAGTGAATACAAACTCACACTAATAGTCATAAAATCAAACACTTATAGTACATTTGCAAGATATTCTATGATACGTATCTAAACAAAGTGCCCAATTCCTAAATACTCCATAATACACATTCCTACATATCAAATACACTATTTAATAACTAATACAACTTGCTACACTAAGAATTGAAGAGAATTATTTAAATCACCCAAAAATAAGTCATGTATTATACCGTATCACAAATTACCATGATACGACCTACTCGTATCTAATTGGGGATATGTACCTAGTCCTACAGTTCCGATCTAAGACTAATTAGATATAATTGGTCTCATGGCACATAATTGATGTGTCAATCTCATAATTGCCCATAATTGGACACAAATTACTATTTAATTTTCATAATACAAGTCATATGGACCTAATTCTTAATCCAATAGGTAGCCCTAAGCCAATAGATGATTCCTAATAGTTAAATATATGAATTAAAGTCTAAATTAAGGGGTAGATTTAGAATTTACCTTTTGGAAGATGAATTCTAATGAAGTGCTCAATGGACACAATTAGGACACAATCTTCTTGCCAATTTCTCTTTCTTCAAGTGCTCCTTGCAATCCAAGCTCCAATGCTTCTTTGATGATAAAATTGAGAGGGAATAAGATTGAATTATATTAAAATTATAAAGGGATGAGTCAATTTGGGAAAGAACACAATTGGGGATCTAATTAAAATAAACAAATGAAGAGGAGAGAGAATGAAGAAGCATTTATCTGGCCAGCCCCCTCCCCTTTCTTTTCAAGCAATATTAAATGTCCAAGGTACCCCTTTCTAGCTAATTATGAAGAATAATTAAAAATGACTATATTGAAAAGGCTCTAAACTAATGCAAATTAAACTAATCTTCTTAATTAACTAAGGAAGAGGGTCTAATTGGGCTTGGTCTCATATTGGGCTCAATAGGTTATGATATTCCAATGGATCCAGTATTGACAAGTCCAAAACCAAAGGCTAACCCACTAACAAATAATTAAATAACACAACCATAATTTAAATAATTAGTATAATATAAATAAATATTAATCACTAAATAATAATTATACTAAATGACCAAAACACCCTCATCGAGAAATGTGGTAGGGACAAGTCTTGCCTCCTTTTACAATATTTTTGAGATATATTTTAGGGCTAGGAGACACCTAGTATATATAGCCTCAAACCCACAACTAGTATTTCTGTTATATATTGGAATACCCAATCATATTGAAATCCATTGATATATTTCTATTATATATAGGAATAGCCAATCCAAATCCAATTATATTGAGGTATTTCTATTATATGTAGGAATACTCAATCCAAATCTATTGAGATATTCCTATTATATGTTGGAATACTTAATCCAACTTCGAGGTATTTTTTACATAGGTTGGGAATGCCACCCACTCCAACAAGAATGTCTATGGTTCATCATTTCTACATATATCTAACTTGTGTTTTCTAGTCTAAAAAAGATCTCTTTATCATGCAAGTTTATAATTAGTATGTAGTGCATAATAGATCAATCCACTAGTCTCATACCTTTGAGCAATTTGTTTTAAATTGAATATGAGTTGTTTTATAGCTAGATATATGTTTGTTCCATTCATGCTTATCCTTGGAGAATGATAATTAATTTCCTGAAAGCTCATGTATCATACATGATGCTTCGTACATGTTGAGCATAAACCATATAGTAATATACAACACGATCACCTTTGGTTTTACACTTATATCGTTCTAAAATTACCTATTGTACAATTTATTATTAGGATAACATTGAACATACTCACAAGTCAGCAATACCATCAGAAAAAATTTCTCTTCAAGATGATGCAATTTTAAAAGTAATTGGCCCCAAACAATGAGGAATAGTAAGAGGTCTTGGCTTTGGGACAACTCCTTCAAAAGTGGAAGGCCAAAAATATCATCGTGACAAATTTAATAGATTGGAAAATGAGTTGATTGAATTGAGAAATTATGTAAAAAGTATTGTTGAACAATTCACGGGAGTGAATAATATTGTAAGTTTTATATTTTGAATAGTATTTTTTTTCTCTTTATTATTTTGCTGACATGTTCAATCACTAATGTATTTTTTTATTCTTGTAGCAAACTGAAAACTCTAGCGTGGTAGGAAATTCTAAGTCAAAATTTGGTGTTAAAAAATCTACGTATCATGAGATAGAACAAACAAGGTGAGAAAAGAAAAATAGGGAAATTTTATGTTCCCCTAACATTGGGGCAAAATGTAAAATGTTGAATTGGATGATAGGTTCAAAAGTTGTTATGATTGGTGAGATTGCATCTACAAATCCTAAAGATTTGGTCCTCCGCGTGCCTCTCGAATACGAGTACTATAAACTTTGGGTACATGAAGTAACTGATTATGAGGTGACTTTATATCGGCTGACCCATGAGTTTTTTCTTCTATACGAGGCATTATCAAGTACAATTGCGTGGCCTATCAAGTATATCATATTCGACTAGTGGTAAAGTAGTTGAGTTAAGGTAATAAAACTTTCCTTCTCTTTATTTGACCATATTATAATTAATTACAATAATATATATGAAAAGCAATAGAACCATTTGAATGCTGACACAAATTAGTTACAATATTTCCTGGTTGATATCTAAACATTACACAACATATTATATTGATATATTTTGCTGTTGTTTGTATCAAAATTAGAATATTCTGCAGCCTGTATCAATTTTTCATGGTCGATTTCCTAAAGAGATGCCAGTCCTTCCCATGCCCAAAACTAAAAAAAAAATATCAGTTTAATGTTGTATACCTTACACGATGGTTCTATCTATTTTAACATTTCTTTTTAGTTCAACTAATTGCTTTGAAATAAAAATTACATGAACACAAACGGTTTGGTTATCAGCAATTACATTGACACTTGCAAGTAATCCTCTAACACCACCCCCTCATTCTCAACAATATTGGTACTATTTCTTCTCTACCAATTAAGGAATGATAAAAAGATTTTATAACTCTTATTGTTAACACTTAATGTTCATAGCACAAAGTATGGTAGATATTGTTAGTCCCGAGGCTTAATCAAGGATGGAAGAACAAAAAGTTGAAGTCGAGATCAAGAGTTCACAAAAAAATTTTCTCACTGATATACCTCAATCCAGCGAATAACTATATAATAATTTTGATGACAACTTGCTGCTACAAAAATAATAATCAGAAAAACTATCTTCGTTCTTCCTTGAAATCACAATTGCAGACGGACATAACATATTACAAGAAGAGAAGAGGAGAAAGAAGAAGGATCTCTGCTTACTGGGGTGATGAAGATCATCGTTGTCCAAAGCAAGATTTATCCCACATGATATGCTCCCAGGAACCAGAAGTTTATGTAGAAATTCTGGAATGCTCGCTGTCACCACTTTTCTGGACTCGGACGCACTCTTTGGACTACAATGGCGGCAGCAGCATAATCTCTCTTTGTCTCTCCTTTTTTTGAAGGAAGCTCTCAACGAGGAGATAAAGAGTATTTATAGAGAGGGTCTAAACCCTAGACCTACATCAGTTATGAAAATATAGAAACGATTTAAATTCAAATCTCATAAAAATGGATCTGAATGATTATTTATTTTTATAATCGTCAAACCCCGCAATCAGTGGGATCGTGCGCCAACCAAGCTATCTGTAAATATGTGCGCAGCATCCCAACCAAATTGCTCCTGCACGTATAAGCTAGCAGTGCAGAGGATGATGAGCCCACACGTCTATGTGTACAGCAGTACAACTGTGCAATGCCTGCGCATACGCCCGTGCATGCGCCCGCACAACGTCAGCTCATCATCCGCTCATACGCCGACTCTACAACCGCTCATGCGCCTGCGTATGCAACATCGCATGTAACTCGCGCATAAAGCGAGCACATGAGCGCATTAAATACGCACAAGTATCATGCGTCAATGCTGACCTGCTAAGTACAAAGTGCACCAACAAAGCTCCACTTTGTACCCTTGAGCCCGAGTCCTAGTCGCTAATCTCCTTTGGGGCTTAACTCCTGTTGAATTAAATCCAAGAGCAAAAAAAAGTGTAAATTCTTTCATGGAGGAGTTAATCCTTTTTCCTCTTAATAAAATATCCCTACTTGACATCTATGTGTCCCACCACACCCCATGTGCACACCTTAACATATACAAAGTATTATATTGAGATACCTACTTGGTAGTGTAGCCAATGTGGGACTGTCTTTACTAGCCCAAAGTAAATAACACCAATAATTCCCCACATATCTCAATATATATGGTTTGAGTGTTTCCCATAGTGACTGTCCATCATACATTAGAATATATGTCCCTTCGACTTGAATCTTTCTGCATGGGTCGAATAATAGTATAAAATAAGAATGGACTAAGCCTTCAATTCTGCAACATAGCTGCAATTCTTTTCACTCACACAATGACATCATCTGTGCTTTCGGTTGCACATTAAAGGCCCTGTGCACGCCTATTTTTGGTGTTTGTATCTTAGGCGTCTAAAAGATTAACCTCAAGAGACGGCCTATATCTCTTTCCACATACTCTAGGTGAGTTATTTTAAAGAGTCTTTGGCATGAAGCCTTGCCAATCCTGGTGGTGCTACGACGATAAGACATGGCCCAGCATGAAGTCTTGTGTTTCCTTGCAGTGTTGCATCGATATGACATGGCTCGCATAGTAGACAATAGTGATTCTGGGTCCTTAACCCCTCAATGTCTCAAAGGACTGCCCACTGTTCCTAATATTCTCCTTGTCAATGATCCATCTTTGAACCAAAAGCTGCATGCCTAGTTGTCACTACCCCATTTCCAGAGCCGAATATTTTTTTTATTTTAATTTGATTAATTGTGTATTTATTATAATTAATTATATTTATATTTAATTGATGGTTGTATTATTTTTTTATTGATTGTTTTAGGGTTTTGGCTAGCCTAGACCCATGTCAGACCCTAGTGGACCCATGTCCGACCCAACCATCACCCTTGTGAGACCTATTTTTTGGTTTAGAATATTTATTATATTTTATTTTAGCTAGTTGGAGAGATTGGGAGTTAGTTTGAGTGCTTTTGGAATCCCAAACCCAAAACCCAAGTGAGGAGAGGGCATTTTGGTCATTTGGACTTTGTGAAACCCTTCTTTAATGTTGTGGTCGCCCCCCCTATTCCCAGACCCGACCAGCAGCCTCTCCCTCCTTATTTCTTTACTCCTTCATTCTTCTTCTTCTTCTTCTCCATTCTCCACTCTTCCTTCTTCTTTTCTTGTTCCAACTTCAAGTAAGTGCTTTATTTCTTCTCTTTCTTCTTCTATTCTTCATGAATGTGAACCCTAACCCTACATTTTTCCCTTACCTAGGTGGATAGAGCTTAGATTTGGTGTTGGAGCTTGGGTTGGAAGCTTGGTGTGGTGGATTTGGAGCTTTTTGGAGACTTTGGCCAGGGATTCCAACTCCCAAGAGGTAAACCCTAACTTTCCCCTTACTAATTGCTCTAATATAGTGTAATTAGTAGTTTAGAACCTTCCTAGACCCTAAGGCTACCCGTTGGAGGAAGTTGGAACTAGTTTGGTTGTGTTTGGAGACTTTGACAGTAGATTTTGTGTCGATTTCGGGTGAAATCCGAGATTGGCCCAATTTTGGGTGATATCCTTGGTTAGACGAACCTAGATAGACGTTGCGAGTGTCTTGAGGGTTAGTACGTGTCTCCGTTCGGACACGTGAAGTCGTGTCGCGGAGAAATGGGCGTTTCGGCATTTTGGGGGTTTCCGTCGTCGCTGGTTCTATGTGCATGCACATTTTTATCACGGACCTAGAATCGATAAGTTAGTATTTATTTTAGGATCTAGACATCGTTTAGAACCTGTGTGTAAATTTTGGGCCGATTCTGAATAGGTTTGGTGTGCGTTTCAGGAGGTTTTGCGAACCGCACACCACGTATTCGTCGAAATGACCGAACGGCCACTTCGACTTGGTTTCTTAGTTTCGGGCTTGTGCGCGCATTGGATTAGCTTCGGGGAGTGTGTGCTAGAGTTCTCGGATTATATTTTATATATTTATAGTTATTTATAGGTGTAGGGGTCGTTGGTCGTGCGTTGGTGGGGTGTTGTGTGTTGTGTTGTGTGTTGTGTGTTGTGTTTATGTATGTATATATATGAGTATATATATAAATGTGTGTGTGTTTCTATATATATATATTTGTGTGTTTGTATATATATATATATGTATATGTGTGTGTAGTTGTGTGTGTGTTAGTGTGTGTGAGAGTGTGTGTGTGAGGGTGTGTGAGAGTGAGTGTGTGTTTGTGAGCGTGTGTGTGTGTTTGTGAGCGTGTGTGTGAGTGTGTGTGTGAGTGTGTGGTTATATATATATATATATATATATATATATATATATATGTATGTATATTTATATATGTATGAGTATGTGTGTGTGTTTGCATGAGTGTATATATATGTGTGTGTGTGTGAGTGTGAGTGAGTGTTTGTGTAGAGGTGTGAGTGTGTAGTGTAGTGTAGTGTAGTGGGTGTGTGTGTGTATATATATATATATATATGTGTGTGTTTGCGTATATATGTTTGTATATATATATATATATATGTATATATATATATATATATATATATATATATATATATGTGTGTGTGTGTGTGTGTGTGTGCTTGTGTGTGCGTGTGGTGTGTCGAGGGAGGAGTAGAGAGCGCTGCAGCAGCGAGGGGAGCGCGGCGTCGCAGCAGAGCACAGCAGCAGTTGCGGCACCCTGCAGCAACAGTGTGCGGGCGCAGCAGCGCTGCGACAGCAGCGCCCTGCAGCAACAGCAGTAGCGCGCGGGCGCAGCAGAGCCACGGCAGCAGTGGCAGCGCGCTGTGCCGCAGTAGCAGTGCGCAGCGGCAGCAGCGGCAGTGCGCTGTGCTTCAGCAGCAGCAGTTAACTTTCCTCCCTTTTCATGTGTATGAGTGTATATATATATATATATATATATATATATATAGATAAATAGATATATAGATATTAGTATAGATGTATTATGTATATGTGTATGTGTATGTGTATGTGTATGTGGATATATATATAGATACGTAGATAAATATATATACATATGTGTTTATAGATATATACTAGCTTAGATATATAGCTAGGAATATATATATATATATATATGTTAGATAGTTAGCTATGGTTAGTGTTAGAGAGGGTGATAGTTGGGTATCTCAATACCAAGGTATTGAGGGTAGTAAAGTAAGAGAGGTAAGATATTAAGGTAGCCTAATACTAGGTTATATATATATATATATATATATATATATATATATAGATTGATATATTACATATAGTAGTATATATATAAGTATATATATATAGATAGCTAGCTAAGTTACCTAGAATTAAAGGCTAAGGTATCTCAATACCTTGAGATACTCAAGGTATTGAGCGTCGGGGCAAGGTATTGAGTTTTATCCTAGGTTTGAGATTATAGATGCTTTGACATATATAGTTATATATATTTATGCGTGCTAGTATATATTTTAGAGGGTATAGGCGGGGTATATAGCGTAGGTTGAGGTATCGGATACCGAGGGTATCCCGGTATCTCAAGGAGGCGAGTTTGAGGGTTTATTAGCTTAATGACCTAATTTTGACCAAAAATTTTAGGGGCACCCTAGTTTGACCTAGAGTTGACCGTAGTTGACTCGGTTGACCGCAAAAGTCAACTTTTGACTTAGATTTGACCTAGAGTTGACTTTTTAGAACCAGAGTTGACTTTTTAAACCAGATTTTACCGGTTTGACCCGTTTGACCTAGAATGACCCTAGAAGCCTATTTTTAGTTATTTTATATCTGTTTAACTCATTAGAAACCTGTTTAACCTTACTTTTTGCAATAGGTCCTTGCGACACCAGTTCGGATCGCTAGTTGCTCAGGACGTCAGGCGAGTACATTCTATGATAGTTTTTATTATCTGATGATTATTATGATTCAGCTTCTAGTATAGTATTATCTGATTTTCTGGCATGACACGGACTAGTATTTTTGGATTTATTTACTTGCGACACGTATATTTCATGTTTCTGGCATCTATTCTGGAATCACCTACTGGCATCACCTACAGGCATCACTACAGGCATCACTCATATTTCTGGCTGGACTCATACTTGATTTACGTGTCGGGTCTTGGATTCACTTGTACTAGTCGAGACGGGGAAATACTCGAGTAGACATGTAAATATTCCAAACTGGAATTACTGGAATCACCCCCTCTGGTCTAATCTGGAATGATAGCAGCCGCGCACCAGTGCACGGTGAGCCGTACTTACCCCTAGCCGTTTATATATCGAAACAGGTATTTCAAAGAAACGAGTTCATCCTTTCTAGTCTGGACTCTCTTGTATTTCTTGCTGGTCTCACTTATAGTTTCTGGACTTGACTCATTACATGTATCTCATGCTGGACTCACTACACGTTCTTGTGCACAGACTTACTCTTAGTTTAGATTTCTTGTATCTTGCAGTCATTACTATCTTGCTTCTGATATTCATGCATCTTTACCTTTAAGCACCAGTGATATATATATTTCTTGTTTCATACTTTATTTCCTTCACCTTGCTACTTTTTACAACTGTTTTATAGTTTTTATCATTTAACTGGAACTGCTGTTAGAGGTGTACTTGCTCCAGTCCTGACTGGACATATTTTTTCTAGAGTATCCGGAGGATTGGTGTCCGATAATTTATGGACCTCAGCCTGTTGATGGTGCAGACATGGACCCTCTAGTTTAGAAGTAATTTCTGGGTTGGTAGCCGGGATCACTAGGACCTCAGTTATTATTTTTATTAGCTTTTAGCACCGGATTTGTCTCCGATTTTGGATTGAGACCTTGTATTGTATATAATTTTTGATATTATTGTATTATTATTATTATTGATGTTGTGGTAGTTTTTAGTAGCAGTTGTTTAGACTTTGTAGTTGTTAGTTTTTTGTGATATCTTATCGTGCTTAGATTCGTGATTGAGTACTTGTGATTATCATTATGATGTTGCTCCTCCGTTTGGAGTTGAGATCTTGACAGGTTTATATATTGATTGTGTGAGATTGTTAGCTAGATAGTTGATCTAGACAGCTTCTACCGCCGATGATGTGGCGTAGGCTGGATGTACCCACGACTCATGCCCGATTTTTTGGGTGCGGGTCGTGACACATTTTTGGTGGCGGCCCCATGCAGGTCTAAATTCGCGATTAGTTCGATATCGTGGTAGTACAATAATTTAGTTGTACTGCTACGAGCCTGCTATAGGATCTAGCATCTAGGGTGAGAGTGTACTCAATCACGACTAGGAACAATTCCAATCTAATTATTCTAAAATTATTTTTTTTAAAATATTACTGTCCTTCTTTGATGATATTGTATCTTGTGCCGTATTGACTTCTTTTGATCTGTGTTCAGGATGCCTCCGAAGACACGATCTCTTCATACCGTTCCAGCAGTTGCCACCGAGAGTTTTGCTACCTTTCGTCCAGCTCGTATTCAGGCAGCTGCTACCGCTCCACTCATCACTCCTGCGGTTGAGGGAGCATCTGTTTCTCTCGGGAATCCTCCTCCATATGTCGATCCGAGGACTACCCCAGTCGTTCCGGTGGTTCCTCCACCACTTCCTGCACCAGTAGACGCCGCGCAGTTGTTTGCGTTCTTCAGGAAGATAATGGACGCGCAGCACCGTTAAGTGGATGTGATGAGGTGGGCATTGAGAATGCCTACTAGGTGGCTATGACGGCAGTGGATAGGGTGGCACAGATTCAGCCACAGGCAGATCAGATTCAGCGCCCGAGGCCGGACATCATCATTGACTTCCAGAGGATACAGCCTAAGGAGTTCCGGGGTACAGAAGGGATCTTGTACGCGGATGACTGGATAGAGTAGATTGAGGAGATTTTTTGGCTGGCACAGATTCCAAACAACATGCAGATAGAGGTAGCGGACAGTTAGATGTTCGACCTCGCTTTGACATGGTATCGTACAGATACGAGGATCGCGGCTTGAGGGCTTACTTGGGAGGCTTTCAAGAGGCTTTTTAAGAAGAAATTTTTCCCAGATGTGACGCTCAGTGCTTTGGAGAGCCAGTTCGAGGCACTCGTCCAGGGGAGCATGCTAGTGGACGAGTACGCAGCAGAGTTCTACCGTCTGGGTAGATTCGTGGATGGCTTGAGTGAGGGAGCAAAGGCAAGAAATTTTTGCAAGGGCTTGGTCATGGCGGTCAAGTCTTTGACCAGGAGCGACCGCGAGGCAACTTTCGAGCAGATAGTAGGAGATTCTCAGATAGCATAAGATGACTTGGAGCTCAAGTCCAAGATAGGCAGGGATGATTCAGGCAGTACGAGTAGCTGTGCGGGACCGGCTAAGCGTCCCTATATGTAGAAGACAGCGCAGCAGGGTCAGGATCAGAGGGTGCCCACTTGTGCCTACTACAGGAAGGCAGGACACACTTGGGATGTTTGTAGGAGGAGGCTGAAGGTGTGTTTGTTCTATGGATCCGCTGCTTACCAGATGCGAGATTGCCCCACTACACCTCCATTTGGTTAAGCACAGGATCAGAGAGTTAGAGCTAGGCCATCTGTGGCACCGTTATGTCCCGCACCAGCAGAGGGATATACTCTAGCAGGGTAGGGCTTATGTGTTGACGGTCGAGGAGGCCAATGGTACGGGTGTCGGGTTAGCAGGTTTGTCTCTTTATTCTTCTTCCTGTCCTTTCCATTCCTTGTGGTATGCTTCATTAGTACCTGTTAGACTTTTCTAATGTGCTGTGGTAGATATTATAGTGACCCTGATTGAGACTGTTATAACACGACCAGTAGGACCATGATCTTGCATGTTGTTTAGGTAAAATTTCTTGAATGTGATTGTTGGAAGTTTGACCTGGAGGGAGTGTGATTGACTTTAAATTTCGAGGATAAAATTTTCTAAGGAGGATAGGCTTGTTACTACCCCATTTCTAGAGCCGGATATTTTTTTTATTTTAATTTGGTTAATTATGAATTTATTATAATTAATTATATTTATATTTAATTGATGGTGGTATTATTTTTCTATTGATTATTTTAGGGTTTTGGCTAGCCTGGACCCATGTCAGACCCTAGTGGACCCATGTCCGACCCAACCAACACCCTTATGAGACCTATTTTTGGATTCAGAATATTTATTATATTTTATTTTAGCTAGTTAGAGATATTGGGAGTTAGTTTGAGTGCTTTTGGAACCCCAAATCCAAAACCCAAGTGAGGAGAGGGCATTTTGGTCATTTGGACTTTGTGAAACCCTTCTTTAATGTTGTGGCCGCCCCACCTATTCCCAGACCCGACCAGCAGCCTCCCTCTCCTTATTTCTTCACTCCTTCATTCTTCTTCTTCTTCTTTTTCTTCTTCTTCTCCATTCTCCACTCTTCCTTCTTCTTTTCTTCCAACTTCAAGTAAGTGCTTCATTTCTTCTCTTTCTTCTTCTATTCTTCATGAATGTGAATGCTAACCCTATATTTTTTCCTAATCTAGGTGGGTAGAGCTTAGATTTGGTGTTGGAGCTTGGGTTGGAAGCTTGGAAGCTTGGTGTGGTGGATTTGGAGCTTTTTGGAGACTTTGGCTTGGGATTCCCACTCTGAAGAGGTAAACCCTAACTTTTCCCTTACTAATTACTCTAATATAGTGCAATTAGTGGTTTAGAACCTTCCTAGACCCTAAGGCTACCCGTGGAAGGAGGTTGGAACTAGTTTGGTTGTGTTTGGAGACTTTGACACTAGGTTTTATGTCGATTTCGGGTGAAATCTGAGATTGGCCCAATTTTGGGTGATGCCCTAGGTTAGACGGACCTAGGTAGACGTTGTCGGGTGTCTTAAGGGTTAATACGTATCTCCGTTCAAACACGTGAAGTCGTGTCGCAGAGAAATGGGAGTTTCGGGCATTTTGGGGATTTCCGTCGTCGCCGGTTCTATGTGCGTGCACGTTTTTGCCACGAACCTAGAATCGATGAATTAGAATTTTTACTAGGATCTAGACATCGTTTAGAACCCATGGGTAAATTTTTGGCCTATTTCGAGTAGGTTTGGTGTGTGTTTCAGGAGGTTTTGCGAACCGCACACCATGTGTTCGTCGAAATGACCGAACGGCCATTTCGATTTGGTTTCTTAGTTACGGTCTTGTGCGTGCGTTGGAGTATGTGCTAGAGTTCTCGGGTTATATTTTATATATTTATAGTTATTTATAGGTGCAGGGGTCGTTGGGCGTGCGTTGGTGGGGTATTGTGAGTTGTGTTGTGTGTTGTGTGTGTTGTGTTTATGTATGTATATATATGAGTATATATATAAATATGTGTGTGTTTCTATATATATATATATTTGTGTGTTTGTATATATATATATATATGTATATGTGTGTTTAGTTGTGTGTATGTTAGTATGTGTGTAGTTGTGTGTGTGATAATGGGTGTGAGAGTGTGTGTGTGAGGGTGTGTGAGAGTGAGTGTGTGTTTGTGAGCGTGTGTGAGTGTTTATAAGCGTGTGTGTGAGTGTGTGGTGTAGAAGCATGAAAAAAATACGCTGGATAGCTCTACGCAGTATATTGATGCAAAGCAGCATAAAACAGAGGACTTTAGAGCCTTCAACGTACGAACAGAGCTTCTCCGCCGAGCACATCGTGAAATATAGGCTCGAGGACCATCCGCGTAGGGCAGTATGTCCAGGCTGCTTGTCACGCTCCAGTCCCAAAATATCGAGGGACCGGACGCGTGGCAATGGCCAGCAGCACACAGCGATGGACAAACCCAATTTAATGGATCCATCGGGGCATACTTAAGCTGTAGTACAACAATAATGGTCTAAATATACTAATCTCATCCACAGAATAAATACCACAATATCAGAATCATAAAGCAAGATCATATCTCAATAAAATATAAACTCAGAAAATAACCCGACAATGAGTCTGATACATCTGTCAAGATATAAGAATAAAGATAACTACAGCCAATACTGAGTATGAAACAGTATATACTCAGAAGATAACCTCGGTGATCACTCGTCGACTGAATCTGGTACTACTCCAGTAACTGCTCCTGTTCCTGCTTCTGCTCCTGCTAATGCTCCTGTATTGTATAACTCTGGGTGGATCTCCTCTGCTAATCCTGGGGACATAATTCGGATCCAGGTCCTCAGGGGACATAGCAAGGTACAGATAATACAAGCCATAATAATGCAGTGAAATAGTCAATAAAATAAACAGGGCAAATATGTAACCATCTATGTGAAATGCAGGTGAGAATATCACCAATACTCAGGCTGAAATAGCTACAAGCTCTGTGTCGGGGAGCCAGTAGCAGTGATATCATATGGTCGTCTAGCTCAGCGAAAGACTGAGACGCCGGCATAATATAAAATCAACCTGTAGCCTGTGTGACTCTCCAGCAATAAATGGAACAATAGGGAAACACTAAATAACCAGCTAAGTGATATGCAAGATGAGAGCAGCACTAGAACTCAGGCTGAAACCACTACAAGCTCTGTGTTGGGGAGCCGGTAGCAGTGATATCATGTGGTCATCTAGCTCAGTGAAAGACTGAGATGCCGGCATAATATAAAATCAACCTGTAGCCTGTGTGACTCTTCCCACCTAATGTAATCATACGTCTCACGTCCATATGGCCCCATGTCCATGTCACGTAAGATCATATCTAATACAGCAAGTCATATAATGTTTAGGAATATAATGTCTATGTCATAAAACCCGTATCCTATACAGAATCACCATGAATATCTCAGGAAGATTCTGTCTCATGAATAGTGTCAAGTGTCCTGGGTTATAATGTACTTGATAGGACAAGTACGAGAAAGATTGGGTCTCGGTATCCATGTCTAGATGACAATACACAATGCCGTGTACGGTGTTGGCACCCGACTATGAATCGGACGCTAAGTAAAGTCGCACGGTCCTAGGTCAAGCATGAACCACAATATATATATATATATATATATATATATAAGCCAAGGAAATAAGTAACAAGGACTACAAGTTATGGCGAGGTATACTTGCCTGGGGTCCTGGCTCCAACTGTAGCTCTGGTCTCAGTGTGATCTGCAGGTACTACTCCGGTTGTTGAAATAAACATCACCATCAGATTTAGAAAATATTAAATAGCTAGAAACACCTGTCCTTAAGTCTAATTTGGACACAGGGTCATTTCCAGGTCAAAGCGGGGTCCACATGTGGGCCACTTTGCACCGAAAAGCATGTCAGGGTCAAAGGTCTCCAATTTCGTTAAACTTAGTGTCAACAAGTCAAAAACGATGATACGAACCCAACGGAACTTCCAGAATTGGATTCCGATGAGCCGATCACAAAATCGCCCGTCAAGTGGAGCCTGTAGGGCCCACGATACGCGATTTTGTCAACATTCTCAGAATCG
Organism: Iris macrosiphon; assembly: GCA_036927795.1. Classification (NCBI taxonomy): domain Eukaryota; kingdom Viridiplantae; phylum Streptophyta; class Magnoliopsida; order Asparagales; family Iridaceae; genus Iris; species Iris macrosiphon. Next base: position 85,787,400 of record JAYESA010000007.1, read on the forward strand.
AACCAAACTTGGGTCACAGGACTAGCGTATCGCTACGAGTCCGATGGTGCAAGTTTTGTCTCGATGCGACGTGTGTACACAAAGTTACGACGTGTTCCAGAATCGACGAATACGGAGTATTGTCGGCGGATACGCGTTGATTCCGGTGTGCACGCACATCCAAATCAACTTCTGTGAAATCCCACACGTCCGTATCAATGACGCGCATATTTCGGTAAAGACCGCATGCGACCAAGTCATCCCGTTTGGCGGGGCGCACTCAGTTCCGGGGGGAAACAGGGCGTTGTTTTTCCTGTTTTTGGATCGCGGGTTGCGATCACCACAGGACGCGATGCACCGAGCGGGTTGCACGGGCACCGAGAGGGTCACACAGGGTTCGCGATGCAACAAACAGAATCAAAAACGGGTAAACGAGCAGAGAGAAACGGGTAACTGAATAGGGCTCTAGAAATAATGTTTTCTCGTGTCCGAGTGTCGAGTTCGACACGACACAACCTAATGCTGTGTCCACAGAAACTAGGGTTAGGGCTGCCGGAGAGTTGCTGCTGGCCGGGGCGGCTCGACAAGGGGCTTGGCGGTGAGGCGGGCGGCTGTGTCGGCGCTGCACGACGGGGAGGACGGCGGCCGACGCTGGGGTCGAGGGGGCAGCGGGGTCGGCTCGAGTCGGGTCTCCGGCGACTGAGGCGGGGAGGAACGGAGCTCTATCGGAGGGGAAAGCGCTGGGACGGAGGAGGGCAGGGCCGGAGCCGTGCGACAAGGTGCTGGGAGGAAGGAGGAGGAGTAGGTGGCCGGGTGTGGCGGCCAGGTGGCGGGGTCATGGGGTGCGGGCCGGAGGATGCGTGCAGGGTCTCCGGCGACGTGGCCGGCGTTGGCGGCGGGAGAATCGGGCACAGGAGACGTGGGGGAGGAGAGGGTCTCGCGGCCGGGCGGAGCGGCGCGTGGCCGGACGGGGCGGCGGAGGAAGCGGCTGGGCTAGGGGCGGCGGCTTAGGGTTAGGGTTAGGTTTAGGGATTAGGATTATTTTTCTTTTTCTTTTTATTTTCTTTTTGGAGAAAACTAGGAAAATAGGTATTTATACATGCAGAAATTTGGACTAGGGTTTGACCTAGGATTTGGGCTGGGTCAACGCTCCTTGGGCTTGGCTTCGGCACCCATGGGGATGTTGGGCGTTTGGCACGGGTTTAATTCGATTTAATTCTACATCGGTTTTTAGGGCTTTAAAAATGATTCCGGGGTCCAATAAATTCCTGAAAAATTACCCTATGTTCGATTTTCCATTTTACACCATAAAATATTATTTACATAATATTTTAATATTATTTAATAGCAATTAAAATTTATTTAATTATCAAAAGCCTAGGTTTTAGTTACAGAAAAATCCTGAAAAATTGCATAAAATTATGAAAATTCAAATAAAAAAATACTGAAAATCAGGGGGCTTACAATCTACCCAACTTATAAAAATTTCGTCCTCGAAATTAAAATATGGTAGGGTCCTCTCTATCCAATCTCACTTGATTACAGTCTAAAGGTTTCCTCTCTAGTGAACATTGCGGTCTCTACCCAACTTAGAATTTACCCATCTATCATCTAAGGCTATACATCTAATAAAGCCATGCCCCAACTAATTTAATCATGTTATTGAATCCTCAAGTCTTTAACACCAAACATATCACCTATGATATTCCCTTAATCATATATAAAAGGGTCATCATCAATGCGACCGGCCTGTGGGGTATATCTAGTACTGTCTATATATCAAACTTATACCAAGCACGAGGTTTCGTCTTTCTAAAATAAGGGAAGATGAAGATCAATAATAAAGAGTTCAAGGGTGAGGTAATTGAATAGAAGTATCAGGATCAAGGCGTTTAACGAATTCAAATAGGATTTGTCAAGACATTTGTGGATTGAAATCTTATTCTGGTAATCCTTTGTTCTCATGCTCGTATTAGTACAGTTATGTAACTGATACGATATGCTCAGACATATCTAGAGGGCAAGTATACTAGTCAACTATATATCTCTATCCACGTGAAGTAGTCGTGCGAAGAGCGAACCAAAATGCACTAAGGTTGATCAGACCGTAATACACTGATTCTGAATAGACAATTGTATTAGTGTGTCGACCCAATAATACATATGTCATGAACAAGCTTGATAAAAATGAGCTTGCAAAACTAGGCTGTAACAGCAGCATAAGTCAAGGTAGTACAAATATAAGTACGCTAGATGATGATGGAAGGAGGTACAAATTAATTCAAGTTCACAAAAAAATAAGCACAATAACAAAAGACTCTATAATCTCTACAGTTATCAAATATAAAAGCATACTAGGTTATTCGCAAGTTCAAAAATTACATAGGTTAAGGCTGAGGTCACGAACCAATAGGCACGAGATAAAACAAATCTATAAACAGATAACTACGAAAAATTATGCACATTAGCTACTCCATGAGTCTGTGCGTCTTCCAAAGTCATCGCTGGAGCTTGTTCACGTTCTTGCAGTTGATTCCTCTGCTGCTGTTGAGCCTGCTGAAAGAGTGCTGCTTGTGGTATCAAAGGTGGCATCGGCTGATACCCTCCTGGAGCTGGTGGTAGGACTCCTTCAACTTCCGTTTGTGGTGCTCCCAATGCTGGATTGGTTGGCCAAGGTACTGGTAACCCTTGTTGGTGAACCATTGGTGCTCTTTCTCGACGCTCAGGGCATTCCCTCAATGAATGTTGACTGGATCCATAAGCTAAACATACTTTCCTTTTTTGTCTGCACTCGTCCTCAACATGGCCTCGCTTGTGACAATATTTACAGATAGGTAGAGCCTGTGGAGATGATCCTAGTGGCTAGTGCATGTGAGGTCTCTTTGTAGCTTCTTCCTGTGGTGCTCCGGCGGGTGCTGAGGTGGATGATCGCTTCAGACTGGTCTCTCTCCTGATGACGCGCTCTATGCGTCGGGCTGTAGCAAGGACGTCCGGGTAAGATATAGGTGCAACGGATCCAATTAGTTTCGGTAGCTCAATGTTTAATCCGTCGAAAAAAAATTTAGCCTTCTCTTCTTCTGTCGGGATCAGGGTTAGGGCGAAGCGACTTAGACGAATGAATTCTGCGTTGTACTCTTCTACTGTCTTACTGTCTTGAGTGAGGTGATTAAACTTGTTGCGAAGTTCTGATCGAGCGATGGCTGGTATGTACATCTCCTGAAAGAGTCTGGAAAACTTTTCCCACGTGACTTGGTCTGGTCCGAGCCGTGTCTCCTCAGATAGCCACCAGTGATGTGCATTGTCCGTCAACTGCATTCTGACGGCAGTCATCCAACGTTCTCTTGGAAGCTCGGCTGCTTCTAATTGATTTTGAGTGTTGGTGAGCCACTCATAAACTTCTGTGGGCTCCTCTTTGCCTGCGAAGGTACGGGGCTTCAGCTGGCGGAAATCAGAAATAGAGCCCGTCGTTGGTCGTCGTGCTGGTAGATTCGCCTGCTCCAGTGCGATTACTAGGCTGCGACTCAAAGCCTCATATTGAGCTTCCATGATTGCGTAGATCATTTGAAATATCTGCTGTCCGTCCATGGCCTGCCCTTATGGAATTACGGGCATTTGTGGAGTAAATTGCGTTGATGGTGGAATATTATCTTGCTGGATTCCAGAGTCATGCTGATTCGCTTGACTATGTTGTTGAGCGGATTGACCTTCGTCAACTGGTGTCACTTCATCTTCGTGGGTAACCATAACATCTCATGGTGATCTTGCAGGAGTCTCGTCGTTTGATCGTGAATCCATAACTCTGCAACCAAAATAAACAATAAGCGGCGCTCAGGAATCAAGGCAGGATGCAAGTCAAGAATTAATTTAAATCCGGTATAAATATCAAGAACGTTCCAAGCAAGTGGATGAGATCTTAGAAACTTATCATATTCTTATTGCAGGCTTGCTCGGTCCCTAAGTTGAAACCGAACAATTTAGTCGTTGACCTGCATGGGCCACCACAAAAACCATGTCACGCCCCAGTCCTAAAATACCGAGGGACCGAACGTGTGGCAATGGCCAGCAGCACACACCGATGGACAAACCCAATTTAATGGATCCATCGAGGCATACTTAAGCTGTAGTACAACAATAATAGTCTAAATATACTAATCTCATCCACAGAATAAATACCACAATATCAGAATCATAAAGCAAGATCATATCTCAATAAAATATAAACTCGGGAAATAACCCAATAATGAGTCTGATACATCTGTCAAGATACAAGAATAATGATAACTACAGCCAATACTGAGTATGAAACAGTATATACTCAGAAGATAACCTCGGTGATCACTCGTCGACTGAATCTGGTACTACTCCAGTAACTGCTCCTGTTCCTGCTTCTGCTCCTGTACTGTATAACTCTGGGTGGATCTCCTCTGCTAATCCTGGGGACATAATCCGGATCCAGGTCCTCAGGGGATATAGCAAGGTACAAATAATACAAGCCATAATAATGCAGTGAAATAGTCAATAAAATAAACAGGGTAAATATATAACCATCTATGTGAAATGCAGGTAAGAACATCACCAGTACTCAGGCTGAAACAGCTACAAGCTCTGTGTCGGGAAGCCGGTAGCAGTGATATCATGTGGTCGTCTAGCTCAGTGAGAGACTGAGACGCCGGTATAATATAAAATTAACCTGTAGCCTGTGTGACTCTCCAGCAATAAATGGAACAATAGGAAAACACTAAATAACCAGCTAAGTGATATGCAAGATGAGAGCAGCACTAGAACTCAGGCTGAAACCACTACAAGCTCTGTGTCGGGGAGCCGGTAGCAGTGATATCATGTGGTCATCTAGCTCAGCAAAAGACTGAGACATCGGCATAATATAAAATCAACCTATAGCCTTTGTGACTCTCCCCACCCAATGTAATCATACGTCTCACGTCCATGTGGCCCCAGGTCCATGTCACGTAAGATCATATCTAATACAGCAAGTCATATAATGTCTAAGAATATAATGTCTATGTCATAAAACCTGTATCCTATACAGAATCACCATAAATATCTCAGAAAGATTTTGTCTCATGAATAGTGTCAAGTGTCCTGGGTTATAATGTATTTGATAGGACAAGTACGAGAAAGATGGGGTCTCGGTATCCATGTCTAGATGACAATACACAACGCCGCGTACGGTGTTGGCACCCGACTATGAATCGGACGCTAAGTAAAGTCGCATGGTCCTAGGTCAAGCATGAACCACAATATATATATATATATATATATATATAAGCCAAGGAATTAAGTAACAAGGACTGCAAGTTTTGGCGAGGTACACTTGTCTGGGGTCCTGGCTCCAACTGTAGCTCTGGTCTCAGTGTGATCTGCAGGTACTACTCCGGTTGCTGAAATAAACATCATCATCAGATTCAGAAAATATCAAATAGCTAGAAACGCTTGTCCTTAAGTCCAATTTGGACAAAGGGGCAAAAATGACATTTTCGGGTCAAAGCGGGGTCCACATTTGGGCCACTTTGCACCAAAAAGCGTGTCAGGGTCAAAGATCTCCAATTTTGTCAAACTTAGTGTCAACAAGTCAGAAACGATGATACGAACCCAACAAAACTTCCAGAATTGGATTCCGATGAGCCGATCACAAATCGCCCGTCAAGTGGAGCCTATAGGGCCCACGATACGCAATTTTGTCAACGTTCTCAGAATCGAACCAAACTTGGGTCATAGGACAAGCGTATCACTACGAGTCCGATGGTGCATGTTTCATCTTGATCCGACGTGTGTACACAAAGTTACGACGTATTCCAGAACCGATAGATACGGGGCGTTGTCGACGGATACGCGTTGATTTCGGTGTGCACGCACATCCAAATCAACTTCTGCGAAATCTCACACGTCCGTATCAACGACGCGCATATTTCGGTTAAGACCGCGTGCGACCAAGTCGTCCCGTTTGGCGGGACGCACTCAGTTCCGGGGTGAAACAGGGCATTATTTTTCTTATTTTTGGATCGCGGGTTGCGATCACCACAGGACGCGATGCACCGAGCGGGTTGCACGGGCACCGAGAGGGTCACGCATGGTTCGCGATGCAACAGACAGAATCGAAAACGGGTAAACTAGCAGAGAGAAATGGGTACCTAAACAGGGCTCCAGAAACGACATTTTCTCGTGTTCGCGTGTCGAGTTCGACACGACACAACCCAATGATGTGTCCACAGAAACTAGGGTTAGGGCTGCCGAAGAGTTGCTGCTGGCCGGGGCGGCTCGACGAGGGGCTGGGCGGTAAGGCGGGCGGCTGTGCCGGCGTTGCACGGCAGGGAGGACGGCGGCCGACGCTGGGGTCGATGGGGCAGCGGGCTCGGCTCGAGTCGGGTCTCCGACGACTGAGGCGGGAAGGAGCGGAGCTCTGCCTGAGGGGAAAGCGCTGGGACGGAGGAGGGCTGGGCCGGAGCCGTGCGGCGAGGAGCTGGAAGGAAGGAGGACGAGTAGGTGGCCGGGTGAGGCGGCCAGGTGGCGGGGTCGTGGGGTGCGGGCCGGAGGATGCGGGCAGTGTCTCCGACGACGTGGCCGGCGCTGGCGGCGGGAGAATCTGGCACAGGAGACGTGGGGGAGGAGAGGGTCTCGCAGCCGGGCGGAGCATCGCGTGGCCGGACGGGGCGGCGGAGGAAGCGGCTGGGCTAGGGTCGGCGGCTTAGGGTTAGGTTTAGGGATTAAGATTATTTTTCTTTTTCTTTTTATTTTCTTTTTTGAGAAAACTAGGAAAATAGGTATTTATACATGCAGAAATTTAGACTAGGGTTTGACCTAGGATTTGGGCTGGGTCAACGCTCCTTGGGCTTTGCTTCGTCTCTCATGGGGATGTTGGGCGTTTGGCACGGGTTTAATTCGGTTTAATTCTACATCGGTTTTCAGGGCTTTAAAAATAATTCTGGGGTCCAATAAATTTCCGAAAAATTACCCTATGTCCGGTTTTCCATTTTACACCATAAAATATTATTTCTATAATATTTTAATATTATTTAATAGCAATTAAAAATTATTTAATTATCAAAAGCCTTGGTTTTAATTACAAAAAATCCAAAAAATTGCATAAAACTGTGAAAATTTAAATAAAAAATATTGAAAATAGGGGGCCTTACACTGCTTCAGCGTAAACAGGGTGCTTCATCGCCTTTATGGTGTAAAACTCATCCGCTTTTAATGCAGCATTGAAGAGTATGAGGGACGCTGCGTATTCTCCAAAATGAACCTGTCAGTTCCTGCAATGAACCTGACGTCTGGACTTCTGACAAAGGGATACCGCTCGACTACCCAGGCGACGGCTATAATGATGGCGCGGTACTGCAACCCAGGCTGTTATTTACTGCCATTTCCCTTGAGTAAACCGCTTTTACGTACACAGAGGAACACGCTGCCTAGTTTTACACAGGCAGATGAGAGCGCATTACGCTTCGCGGAAGACAAACCGCCTGCCACGTCAAGAGCTGCACTCCGTACGGGACTCGAGGCGCATCTCTGCATTTAATGCACAGGGTGGTGACAGGCCCTCAAGGCACGTCTCTGCAATCAATGCGCCGAATACTGACAGATGCCTGAGGCACGTCTCTGCGTTTGATACACAGAAGGGTGGCAGACCCTTAAAATATGCCTCTGTATTTAATACGCAGGATGATGATGGATCTCCACATTTAATGCAGGAGATTTGATTAAATGTCACCGAACCGTCGTTTAGTGACATCCCTTTTGCGAGAGCTGCTCCTACGCATACAAGGGAATACGCTGCCTAGTTTTACACAGGCAAACGTGAGCTCCTTATGCTCCGCAGAAGACAAACAGACTACCACGACAGCGGTTACTCTTCGCACAGGATTCAAGGTGCGTATCTGCATTTAATGCACAGGATGGGGGCAGATCTTTATATTTAATGCAAGAGATCTGATTATCTCTAAGAGCCATAATTCCGGCTAAGACGTCCATATCATCACTCTGGCACATTACGCAGCGGCTTCTATGCCTATTTAGCTTCGGTGCCTGCTCAGCTTCTACGCCTATTTAGCTTCGGTGCCTGCTCGGCTTCTACGCCCATTCAGCTTCGGTGCCTGCTCGGCTTCTACGCCCATTCAGCTTCGGTGCCTGCTCGTCTTCTACGCCCATTCGGCCTTCTGTGCCTACATGGCTTCTACCCCTACTCGGCCTCTATGACCACTCGGCTTTTACGCCCACTCGGCCTCTATGAGCACTCGGCTTCTACGCCTATTCGGCTCCTATGCCGGTTTGATAACTATTTGGCTTCTATGCCATGGTGACAGATATTGGCTTCTATGCCAACCTCTTCTACACGAGGGATACCTACCTACGTAGCTTCTACGCCATGATCTTCGTAGCAGTTATACGCATTTTGTCCCTTAGTTGGACCCGCGTCACACGCTCATTCAAAAGATCATCTATACGCAGGCATTGGTTATTTTAACCGTTGTGTAAAAGGGTGCTGTACTTTCTACTACTCGGTTTTTTATACCGACTGAGTGGTCAATGTCACTAAAACTCTATAAATAGAGACCTCTATCAATAGAGGACAAGGTCGACAAATTAAAAGGAGAAATAAAGGAGAAAGAAAGAGAGAGAGGAGAATCCAGAGCTCAGGCAAAGAGAAGGGATCGACGACTTTGGCATCGGGCATCCACCCTCTTTAGCAACCTTCGAAGCTGCTACCTGTCTTCCACGGCACTTCTTCAACATCGTGTGGTCCAAGGGCTAAAGTGATCGACTGCAGATCAGACACCTATAGCAATATTCATCCAGATTAAATAAATTGTACTTAGACATCCTTGTATAGGATCAAATTTGTACAATCTTGTTTGTAAACATAAAAGAAGGGCGGGTCTTCTCACAAGACCTCGTTTTCCGTATTCATCAAATCTTTTCTTGTTTATTATCCTAAACAAGATGGCGACTCTGCTGGGGACATCTTTCTCTTCTGATGAGAAAGCTATTGCTCAACAAGATACGGTATCCGTGGGATCCGTGAAGAAGACACTGGTCGTCCAGTTCGACCAGTCTTCCAATGAAGATATGCTTCGAACAAGGGGTAGCTCTCACTCTCTCTCTGTCCAAAACAACAGAAAGCTGCATAAGGTCTGGATGCCCAAGACATCCTCTACCATTCTTGTGGATTCTCCGATCTCTCCGATCTCTTCGACCAATGAGATTGTAGCATTGCTCCCTCCGTACCCTGCACGTAAAATTCAGTCGTCTGTCTCTGACAGAACCGACAAAACTTCTGGCAATGTCTCAGCGCTAACCCAGAAGTATACTCCGTGCTCTGCGCGTGAAATTCAGTCTCCCGTCCCTGGCAGAATAGACAGAACTTCGGGTAAAGCCTCAACGCCAAATCAAAGGTACAAGACACGCTCCGCGCGTAAAATAACATCTGACCTCGACGGAGAACCAGATGATCCATGTGATCTCCGCAAGGGAAAGCAAGTGGCGGACTACTCAACTTCTCGGCCTTTATGCCAGCAAGGGAACAATCTGCACGCCCTCCGAATTATGCGAGATGCTGATGGCCGCCTGAGGACATCCTCAGCTTTACGCCAACCAGAACAAAGCTCCAAATTACGCCAGGTGAAGTCCCTAAGCGTAAAAAAGGCTCCAGTTGCGGAAAGACACCCTCCTCGAGGATTATCCGCCACCCAGATGGCCAACCTGTTATATACGGGTGGCACAGAAAAAACCATGGTTCCCATCATCCGCATGCCCACCAATGGGAACAAAAGGAACAAGCCATCATCTTCTTCTTCTGCAACTCCTTCTGACCTCGCCAATGTTGTCCCGGTCATGAAGAAGAATAGGAAAGTACGTATCTACATCAATTATCGAGATCTGAATACAGCCTACCACAAGGAAGAGTTCCCTCTTCCCATCACAGACGTCATGATCGACAAAACATGCGGTTTTGAACGTATGTCTTTCATGGACGGATTCTCAGGATACAATCAGATCAAGATGCATCCTGAAGACGAGAAGCATATCGCCTTTCGGACACCACTGGGGGTATATTGCTATACGGTCATGCACTTCGGATTAAAGAATGCCGGAGCTACGTACCAACGGGCTATGAGCAACATATTCCATAAGCATTTATGCAAGACAGTGGAGTATTACGTGGACGATATAGCTGTCAAAAGTTACCTCAGGGATAATTACATCCAAGACTTGAAGACAGTATTTGAATTAATGCGCCAATATCAACGCAAAATAAACCCTACAAAGTCCTTTCTGGGGGTATCTAGCGGCAAATTTCTGGAATTTGTCATCACCGCCAAAGGCATTCAAGTGGACCCGGATAAAGTCAAGGCCATCTTAGAAATGCGACCGCCCCATAATCTGAGGGAACTCAGGGGATTTCAAGGTCATCTGGCATATATCCGAAGATTCATATCCAACCTCTCCGGGAGATGCCAGCCCTTTTCTCGTCTTATGAAGAAAGGTGTATCCTTCGTATGGGATGAAGCCTGTCAGCAAGCGTTCAGAGATATCAAGCGCTACCTCACTAGCCCGCCAGTTCTGGTACCTCCCGTCATTGGAAGACCATTCGTACTATATGTTCGAGCAATGGATCATTCTCTGGGAGCCCTTCTCGCACAAAAGAACGATATGGGCCACGAGCAGGCTATCTACTACCTCAGCAGGATGATGGTCGGAGCCGACCACCGGTACAATCCTGTGGAGAAAGAATGCTTGGCTCTGATGTTCGCTATTCAAAAAATGCGACACTACGTCACGGGCCAAACCATTCATATCATCTCCAGGATCAATCCTCTTCGGGTGCTGATGAGCAAGCCAAGTATCCTTAATTCCCGACTCGCGACTTGGGCGATGTTATTAACGCCATATAACATGGTGTACATCCCTCAGAAGTCCATCAAAGGCCAAGCATTGGCTGACTTTTTAGCTGCTCATCCGATCCCGGAGTCCTCCAAACTGTACGAGGACATTCCCGACGAAGTTGCAGAGTATAATTCTGCAATGGAAGATGATGCAAGGCAACTGTTCTTCGATGGCACCTCCAGGATTGGTCCCGGGGGAAACGTGGTTTCAGGAGTAGGGATCGTCCTAGTCACCCCTGATAAAATTGTTATCTACCGAGCATATTCTCTTAGCGAGCCCTGTTCTAACAATGTGGCGGAGTACAATGCTCTACTAATCGGGCTTCAAGTCGCTAAAGAGCTGGGGGTCGAATCTCTGGAAGCCTTCGGTGATTCTCTGCTGATCGTCAATCAAGTCAGAGGAATATATGATGTTCGAAATCCCGACCTCATCCCCTATCACCAAGCAACGGTCAAGATAGCCATGACATTCAAGGGATTCTTTCTTGAGTATGTACCTCGATCTCAGAATCTGGAAGCTGATGCCCTAGCAAGTCTAGCTGCAGATTTAGCTACTCCTATAAGAAGGCAGAATTCGGTAATCCTTCTTAACAGAGATTTATTTTATGTGAAAAACAACTTCCACATAGAACGCAGCGACGCGGTGGACACAGATCCTCCCAGGAGAGACTAGAGAAGTCCCTTTATAGATTTTGTAGCATACAGAATATTGCCGGAGGACCCTAAAGAAGCAATATCTGTCAAAAGATGATCACTACGCTTCTACTTCGACGCATCGTCACAATGCCTATATCGCCGGTCTTATGACGGGCTATTATTATAATGTCTCTCCGGTGATGAAGCACAGCAGATTATCCGTGAAGCTCACGACGGCGTGTGCAGGGCGCATCCACCCGGTCCTAAGCTACAGGATCGTATCAGGAGAATGGGCTATTACTAGCCCACTATGATCGCAGACGCAATCAAGTATGCCAGACGATGCAGAGCCTGTCAGGTGCATACAGACTTCATATATCAACCGTCCGAACATCTACATCCTACGGTTGCATCCTGGCCTTTCGAAGCATGGGGTATGGATATCATTGGTCCTATTCACCCATCTTCTTCCTGAGGTCACCGGTTCATACTGGCCATCACGGATTACTTCTCCAAATGGGCAGAGGCGATCCCTCTTGCTGAGGTAAAGACATCTAACGTGACCAGCTTCATCAAATATCATGTCATTTACCGCTTTGGGGTTCCCCGAAGGATAATCCATGACAATGGGCCTCAGTTCATCAGCCATGCATTCCGCCAATTTTGCGACAAAAATCAGATACAAAATGTGGCCTCTACGGCATATTATCCGGTTGTTAATGGTTTGGGGGAAGCCTACAACAAAACCATTATCAAGCCCTTAAAGAAGTTCGTCTCTTCAAACAAGAGAGATTGGAACGAGAAGCTGGAAGAATATCTCTGGGCATACTGCACAACGGTCTGAGCACCGACAGGTTGCACACCATTCTCATTGGTCTACGGGAGTGAAGCAGTTCTTCCTATCCAAATTCAAATTTTGTCACTCAGGATAGCCGTGGCTAATGAGTTAACTCAAGAAAAGAATGACCTGTTAAGGCTTTAAGAGCTAGAAGGATTAGACGAGAAACGCTTCCAAGCTCAGCAGCGAATCGCGCTCTACCAAGCACGCATTTCCATAGCTTTTAATCAAAAAGTAAAGGAAAGGGTGTTCAAAATCAGCAAGCTAGTCTTAGCCATGAGAAGGCTGATGATCCTTACTCATAGGAGTAAAGGCAAATTCTAGCCCAAATGAGAAGGCCCTTACGTGATCGAGACAACGTTCTCAAACGGCGCTTACAGATTAGCCCAGCATAATGGAGACCTGCTAATGGCTCCTATCAATGGCAAATTTCTGAAAAGGTACTATGCTTAAACCTCCTCTACTCAAGTAGAATATGGCAAAGACCTCATTCTGACAAAACTACTACCAAAAGGAAACTAGTTGGATCATATTCTATCATGTCCATATGACCTCTGAATAGATATGCTCTGCTAAAGCTTACAGAAAGTATATCACGTCCATACTACCTCTGATATCACTTTCATCCAAACCTGTCATTTACATTCTGAAATGATGGATCCACAAAGTCAGATGAAAAGCCTCTTTATTATTCCCAGAAAAGAGCGAAAGTACATTGAAAAGCAAAAGCAAAAGCAAAAGCAAAAGTACATCATGAAGGGGGAGTGGTCAGGTCACGAAGCTGCTGTGCCAGTACGGCCATCCTCTCAGCCCTGGAATCCAAGACATCAGCGCAGACCCGCTCCAACCGTGCCTCGTCATCTAGCAGGAGGGACAGTTCGGCTCTAGCCCGAAGAAAACCGGCACGGGCGATTCCTGCACTCGCCAAGTTCTGTTGTGCTGCGACCAGTCGGCCATTCACCACATCTAGACCTTCCGACGACTGAGAAGCCCACTCCTTTGCCTGAGCAAGCTTTGTCTCCAGTTTGCGGACCCTCGCTACATTGCCGTCATGCTCAGCCTGGCAATTCGTTTGAAGGGCGATAGTCTCCTCCAAAACGACTTTTCCTTTGTCCATCTCCTGCTGGTTAGTCTCGATGAATTTATTCAGACCTTCCTTCTTTTCAACAAGATGCACAGTCAAGGAGTCATATCTGGCCTGGACCAGAGCTTCAATGTTGCCTCGAGCTAGCTGCAAGTATTTGTTAATGGGTTGCTCCAAACCATTAACCATCGCCTCCAGCGCTTCAGCTACCCCGGTATCATCGAATTCCCTGATCGCCTCTATTGAGAGCCGAGAGGATCTCTTCAGCGATGCAAAGTCCAGCTTCTTCGCCAACACCATTGACATTAGCGTTCTCAAAGTGGTGTAGAAGATACCGGTGTACTGCTCGGTCAGCGCAACTAGGTTCGCATGAACGGGGGGAGTGTCCGTGATGGTGGCGACTTCCCCCCCAGGAATTACCACAGACAATGTCGCCACGGCCGTTGCCTCAACAGGAGGTGCGACGAAAGAAGAATCGCCAACACCGAACGAAGTGACCGGCGTGCTCAAAAGAGGCACTATCGCAATGACAGGCTCGTCCTCCTCTTGAGATATCTCAAGAGTCTCCTCGACAGGCAATCCAGCACCCGAAGATGTCTCCTCTTCAAAATCAGGTACCTCCGTGTCACCACTAGGACCTGACACAGAGCCAAAAGGCGCGTCTATATCACCCTCTCCGAAGAGGTCTTCCCCTGAAAAGAAGACAAAAGGAAGTTAATATCAACATAATATTAATTTTCCCAAAGAAGAGGCATAAAAGACGACATTTACCTATGGCCGACGGCATATATGTCGCATCTGCAGCCTGTACAGCTAAATCATTTCTTAATAATGCTAGGCGAGCTGTCATACCTGGAGAAAGGGGTCTGCTAACCGACACTGGCAAGTAGTCTTCCAGGTCCTCCTCAAAATCCAACCTAGACTGATCAACTGGAATCTCGCTAGGTGCGCTCACAGGCGCGGCAGAAGTCCCTCCCGATGCCGATCCGGCTAGAGGTATATGGAACTTTATTATACTCAGCCCCGAAGGCGACCTCGTTCCACTACCTGAAGCAGTAGCGGCGGCGGCGACGTCCAGCTGAGATTCTCCGGCACCACCAGCCGGAACTGTAGAAGGTCCCTCTCTAAAAGGCGAGGAACCTCCAATCAAAGGATCATCCCCGACACGGGGAGATGCAAGCTCACCTCCAGGAGCCTCAATGCCAGGAATCCGGAGAGGACGATTTACCATCTTCTTCTTCCTGTTACGGGGGGAAGTCTCCTTGGGAGCAGGAGCCCTTCGCTTCCCAGAAACTGCCAAAGCCCCCGCAGGCGGAGGTACTTTACCCCTGGGTACCGACACCAGAGGCTCATCCGGGGTAATGGACTCCTCACCCTCATCGAAAGAAACCGAGGGGACTTTAACTCTTCCCCCAGGCTTGGAAGAGGGTACCCTAAGGCTTCCATGCATATCAAAATCACGATGGAAGGTGTTCGTTGCCACATAGAACTGGGCATACGAATACAGGATGTGCAGCTCTGTGGAAAGTGTAATGACGGGCACAGTAAAAATTGCCCCAGTGTAGCCCATGATAAAATATCGCCATCCCCTCGCTCCATCAATGAGTCCACCTCTGGACCTGAAGCTGGTGACGGCATTGCCCACATACAACTGATCATACCCAAACTGCCGGGCAAACCGACTGGGCAAGTAGGGCTCCAAGAAGCAATGATCTTCGCTTCTGTGCAGCAGATAGGATGGTCTAATACAGACCAACCAATTAAAAGCTTCGGAAGAAAGAATGGTCTTCTCTCTACCCGAATCATCGAGCCTAATCCCCGATTGATTGTGATGTACAGAAGGGACGGTGCAGAAAAGCTTCCAACTGTGACTGAAGCCTAGCGCCCGCCGACAGTCTATAACTGTGTTCACGTTCCAGGAAGACTTCCAGTAGTTCAACAAAAAACTACTCCCCGAACTACTGCCGGAACCGGGAGACATCACCCGGGGGTTGTGGAGAATTAACCATCCCATCAAATACAGGTATGGTAATTCTACCCTGGGGAAGCTATCACGCCGAATTTCATCAACGAGCAGCCCGTCAGTCATGGCCCTCATGCCAGCTTGTATACGGCACACCATGGCAGGAAGCAAGCCCTGTCTTGCCCCGAACACCAGACGCACTGCAGGCCACAGGGTGTTGCGGTGAATGCGGTCCGCAGATGCGACGCCAGGCACTACTACTCGGCGCAGCCATATGGAGAGAAAGCCAGCCAGTTGAGCCTCCCTGGACAGAGGCCTGTGATAGCACCTCAAATAACTATAGGCCTTAGTGCCTTCAGGATACTTTTCCGTCCCTTCGTCGAGGAACCGGTCTGGAGCACCAGCATCCACCATAAGATCGTCAACTACCTGAGCATTAAATGCACTCAGAGGATTCACAGGCAGATCCTTGCCCTCCAATACCTTCTCTGGCTTATCAGTCCTGTACCGGTGGAAGAAAAGATAGGACGTCCATTTGGTGATATGAGCCAAATCTGAAGGCTCGCCATAAAAAATGGTGCAAGCGAGGTAGTGGCACATCAGCTCCTGATACACTTCCACTACCCGAGGGTCCGAATCCCCCAGCTCCCGGTTCGTGGGAACATACTCTTCATATGGAGTATCCCCCATCGGCAGTCTCAGATCTCTGTCATCTCATGGAGGGCCAATCCCAACTCTCCCAGTGGAGTGGCGAAAGTCCCGGTGAGCAAAATATATCGCTCCATCAGTGCCAGGAACAGGTTAGGGTTAGGAGGTAACCCAACACTGGTAGCACTCACAGCTGCAAACAGACCGATGTTCTCCAACTCGGTCTGAAAATGCTTCAAGGCCCAATCAACTAAGTGAGCCCATCGAAGGTTTGAAGGGGTGATCCACCCGCCACATCGAGGGTTCACCTTTGGATATACTCCCCCGCGCCCCATAAAATCATTACAGAAAGTCGGTAACTGGACCTCCTGGATTACCAAACTATCTTCACTCGGGACACTGCCCTGGTACAGCCTCCTGAACAGCGTCACAGAGCCAGAAAGGCGGCTGACAAACGACCCCTGGTCAGCTCCTCTCAGATGAAAGATCTTCCCTGGCTTGTCGTGAAGATCGGGGGTCAGCGTCCACGACATCCTCCTGGGATGCGTAGCACGGAAGAAGGCCGAGATGGGGTAGTCTCTCGGCATATTGGTCAGGTACAAGACCAAACCCTCGACGGGGAAAACCCAGAGTTCTCTTTTGGGCTTTATCTGGGACTGCTTGTCAATCATGTCCCCGAAGAGGAAAGCCGGCTTCAGGTATTGCTCCCCGTCTACGTACGTTAGGGGCTCCCCGTTGATCAAGTTCAGCAGCGTTCGCTCGCCCTGAGCCGATATCAGAATTGCCCTTCCTTCGGGATACTGGGGCCCGGAGATAGGAAATGTCACGTGCGACAGATCCTCTAGATGGTTGGAGTGCAGCATCCCGGTGGCAGAGCCCATCACCTCAGCCAGCGGAGACTCATGCAAGTTGACTGCAAAAGTACAAGAGAAACAAGTCAGTTCCTATAACTAGATATTATAGGATTTGCAGCATCCGAAAAAAAAATCAACAGTCCGTGCTCTACGCCGAGACTGTGAAACTTGAGCTTTTACGATGGAATCCATTTCCTAAACGTAAAATTCAAGATTGCCAGTATACGGTCCGTGCTCTACGCCAGACTGATTAAATTGAGTTGTTACGCCGGAACTCTCATCCACAAGCATAAAACTTAAATTTTAATAGTATACACCAAGTTTTCGGCGGTCAAAGCTTTTACGCTCGACTGCGAAAAAATAAAATTTTTTATGCTGACATATTAGAAATGTTGGCGTAAAGAGATAAAACGTCTCCGTGTGTCATCTTCCTTGAAGAGGCTATCAGCACAGAAGACGACCTAGCGCGGTCACATTCAACGTGTGCGAAGGATTTTCAGTCATTCTTTTTTTCCCAAAAGCTCTACCTTCCAAGCCGGGTGCACTACTCGTCGGCGGGATGCTCCGCTCAGAATGGGATTCGCCCTGTCCAACCAGAGATGCTCTCACTTGAGCGGAAGGACGAGAAGAAGAATCAACCTTCTTTCCCTTAGTGGAGGAAGCTTGCTTCGAGGCCATTGCTGGAAACTTTGAAGACTCGAAGAAGAAACGGAGAAGAACTCGAACAATCGAAAGCTTTCTCTCGTAGAAGACGGATGGAAAGTTTTTCTCTCAAAAACTTGAGATATATATAGAGTTCGGATGGACTCCTCGGACCCCAAACCAAATCCCTTAATTAATATTCGATTATGATTGGGTCCCACGTCAGCCTATTTATTCAGAGAAGGCGGACAGTCAGCGAATTCGAAGAGTTTTTGCGCAAAGCAGGTTCGTGGTTTCTACGCTAAGGAGCTTTCTACGCTCGACAGCTACAGATCTACAGTTTTACGCTCGCAGGCTATAAGTCAATGGTTTTACGCCCGGATGCTTTTGTGCTCGGTAGCTTTTATGCTCGAGAGGCTACAAACCTACGACTTCACGCTTAGCAGATACCAAATCGATGATCTCACGCTCGGTGGCGCTTAGTTTATGCTCAGAGGCGACGGATCCACGACTTCACGCTCGGAAAATTTTCTTTTTAGAAGCAACAAATCTATAGTTCTACGCTAAGGAGCTTTCTACGCTCGACAGCTACGAATCTACGGCTTTACGTTCGACAGCTACAAGTCGGGTTTTACGCCCGGATGCCTTTGTGCTCGGTAGCTTTTATGCTCGAGAGGCTATAAACCTACGACTTCACGTTCAGGAACTATAAGTCTATGATTTCACGCTCGATGGTGTTTAATTTATGCTCAGAGGCTGCCAACTTATGATTTTGTGCTCCATGACTTCCCGCACATCTGAAAGATACGCCGGCTAGAGTACGCGTACATCTGAACGGTTCTCAAAACGGTCAATTGTAAAGAGTTCACACAGAAGATACTCTCTCTTGACCTCAAGATATCCCAAGTACCCGAAGCATACAGAGTTCAACATTGAAAAAATTACTCTTCTTCATGGGTCGATTCAAAGTTCATCCAGACTCCAGTCTGAATATCTCATCTACCAAGATGGCAAATTAGTTTAACAACTATTTCTTACCCTGCCCCAAAGGAATTTTTGAGAAATTATTCTTGAAGATGATGTCTGAACAAAGAAATTTTGTTTATCAGAAGTAACAGTTCAGAATTCTACGCCGTTCCTCACTCCTAAACAGCAGGACAATTCGAACACTCGAATGCTAAAGCAGCTTTCTACGCATCCCTAAGTTATGCGTAAAAGACAGGACAGGACAGGCCCTAGCACTCTTTCTAAACAGAGTCAGCGTAAAGAATCAGACATGTCGAAGCTACACATAATCAGACTTTACAGCAAAGTATGGCAAGATGATCATATGCACGGAAGAAAGACGATTTTATTAAAGATTAAAGTCATGATTACATATGAGGAAAATCCAATTTACAAGGGTTTTTTTCTTTATTTTCATGATTACATATGAGGGAAATCCCGTCTAAAAAGGATTTTCTCGTTGTCGTCAGAAGGCCACCCCCCAGAATCTGTTCTGCCAGGTTCTTGCATGGGCGCCAATTCTTTATCTCTCCTCCAGCAGTTGGTCGGTTTCCGCAACCGACTAAAATGATAAATGGAGGGAGAATACGAAACTGGGCCTGCCTAAATTATGCAGATCCCTTGCTCCGTGCACCGTAACAGATTGAGTTGAGGTATTTCACCCAACTCAATACCCGAGGTCAGAGCTAGTTGCTGCTCTCGTCCCCGGAGGTAACGGGAGAAGGTGCCACTTGCAAGCAGCATGGTGAAATACGATTCTTCTTCTCTCCCGAAGAACCACCATACAAAGTTGCTGATTATCCCAAGCAAACGAGGCTATGATATCCTTCCATGATCCATCGTTGCAGAGGATATTTGCTTGAAGACGCCATCTTTTTCGGCTCCTTACATGCTGGAAGAACATGGTCTCCTTCTTCCTCAGATCGACCCGACGAACTTCGGTGATCATCTCCAAGTGGCAAAGGAAATACGGGAAGAACAGGTTAACTCCTCAGCCTTTTTATAGGCGAGAGAGGTCATACCGATCCCCAATAAATTCGCCATAAAGTCAGCCTCGACCGTTTCAAAACTCCATTCAGAAACGTTTTGAGTTACGAGGAGCAATTTATGCTTCATTCAAAGCATTTCAAATTACGAGAAATTTAAAAGCTTTGAAGGGGGTCTTGTAGAAGCATAAAAAAAATACGCTGGATAGCTCTACGCAGCATATTGATGCAAAGCAGCATAAAACAGAGGACTTCAGAGCCTTCAACGTACGAACAGAGCTTCTCCGCCGAGCACAGCGTGAAATATAGGCTCGAGGACCATCCGCGTAGGGCAGTATGTCCAGGCTGCTTCAGCGTAAACAGGGTGCTTCATCGCCTTTATGGCGTAAAACTCATCCGCTTTCAATACAGCATTGAAGAGTACGAGGGACGCTGCGTATTCTCCGAAATGAACCTGTCAGATCCTGCAATAAACCTGACGTCTGGACTTATGACAAAGGGATACCGTTCGACTACCCAGGCGACGGCTATAATAATGGCGTGGCACTGCAATCCAGGCTGTCATTTACTGTCATTTCCCTTGCATAAACCTCTTTTACGTACACAGAGAAACACGCTGTCTAGTTTTACACAGGCAGATGAGAGCTCCTTACGCTCCATGGATGACAAACCGCCTGCTACGTCAAGTGCTGCACTCCGTACGGGACTCGAGGCACGTCTCTGCATTTAATATACAGGGTGGTGACAGGCCCTCAAGGCACGTCTCTGCAATCAATGCGCCGAATACTGACAGATGCCTGAGGCACGTCTCTGCGTTTGATGCACAGAAGGGTGGCAGACCATCAAAACACGCCTCTGCATTTAATGCACAGGATGATAACGGATCCCCATATTTAATGCAGGAGATTTGATTAAATATCACCGAACCATCGTTTAGTGATATCCCCTTTGCGAGAGCTGCTCCTACGCATACAAGGAAATACGCTGCCTAGTTTTACATAGGCAAACGTGAGCTCCTTATGCTTCGCAGAAGGCGAACAGACTACCATGATAGCGGTTACTCTTCGCACAGGATTCAAGGTGCGTATCTGCATTTAATGTACATGATGGGGGCAGATCTCTGTATTTAATGCAAGAGATCTGATTATCTCTAAGAGCCATAATTTTGGCTAAGACATCCACATCATCACTCTGGCACGTTACGCAGCGGCTTTTACGCCTATTCAGCTTCGGTGCCTGCTCGGCTTCTATGCCTATTCAGCTTCGGTGCCTGCTCGGCTTCTACGCCCATTCAGCTTCGGTGCCTGCTCGGCTTCTACGCCCATTCAGCTTCGGTGCCTGCTCGGCTTCTACGCCCATTCGGCCTTCTGTGCCTACTCGGCTTCTACGCCTACTCGGCCTCTATGACCACTCGGCTTCTATGCCCACTCGGCCTCTATGACCACTCGGCTTCTACGCCTATTCGGCTCCTATGCCGGTTTGATAACTATTTGGCTTCTATGTCATGGTGACAGACATTGGCTTCTATGCCAACCTCTTCTACACGAGGGATACCTACCTACGTGGCTTCTACGTCGTGATCTTCATAGCAGTTATATACGTTTTGTCCCTTTGTTGGACCTACGTCACACGCCTATTCAAAAGATTATCTATACACAGGCATTGGTTATTTTAACCGTTGTGTAAAAGGGTGCTGCACTTTCCACTACTCGATTTTTTACACCGACTGAGTGGTCACTGTCACTAAAACTCTATAAATAGAGACCTCTATCAACAGAGGACAAGGTCGACAAATTGAAAGGAAAAATAGAGGAGAGAGAAAGAGAGAGAGAGAGGAGAATCCAGAGCTCAGGCAAAGAGAAGGGATCGACGACTTTGGCATCGGGCATCCACCCTCTTTAGCAACCTTTGAAGCTGCTACCTGTCTTCCACGGCACTTCTTCAACATCGTGTGGTCTAAGGGCTAAAGTGATCGACTGCAGATAAGACACCTATAGTAATATTCACCGAGATTAAATAAATTATACTTAGACATCCTCGTGTAGGATCAAATTTGTACAATCTTGTTTGTAAACATAAAAGAAGGGCGGGTCTTCGCACAAGACCTCATTTTTCGCATTCATCAAATATTTTCTCGTTTATTATCCTAAACATGTGGTTATATATATATATATATGTATGAGTGTGTGTGTGTGTGTTTGCATGAGTGTATATATATATATTTGTGTGTGTGTGTGTGAGTGTGACTGAGTGTTTGTGTATAGGTGTGAGTGTGTGGTGTAGTGTAGTGTGTGTTGTTTGAAAGGTGTGTGAGTGTGTGTATATATATATATATATATATATATATATATATATATATATATATATATATATATGTGTGTGTGTGTGTGTGTGTGTTTGTGTATATATGTTTGTATATATATATGTATATATGTGTGTGTATATATATATATATGTGTGTGCTTGTGTGTGCGTGTGGTGTGTCGACGAAGGAGCAGAGAGCGCTGCAGCAGCGAGGGGAGCACGGCATCGCAGCGGAGCGCAGCAGCAGCTGCGGCACCCTGCAGCAGCAGCAACAGCAGCGTGCAGGCGCAACAGCGCGGCGGTAGCAGTGGCCTGCAGCAGCAACAGCAGCGCGCGGGCGCATCAGCGCCGCGGCAGCAACTGCAGCACACTATGCAGCAGCAACAGTAGTAGCAGCTGCCAGCAGCAGCATCCGCAGCGCGTTTGCGGTGCGGCGTTTGCGGCGCGGCGTTCGCGGCGCAGTTAACTTTCCCCCCTTTTCATGTGTATGAGTGTATAAATATATATAGAATTGTATATATATATATATAGATATATATATATATAGATAGATACATCGATATTAGTATAGATGTATTATGTATATGTGTATGTGTATGTGGATATATATATAGATACGTAGATATATATATATATATACATATGTGTTTGTAGATATATACTAGCCTAGATATATAGCTAGGAATATATATATATATATTAGATAGTTAGCTATGGTTAGTATTAGAGAGGGGGATAGTTGGGTATCTCAATACCGTGAGATACCCAAGGTATTGAGGGTAGTAAGGTAAGAAAGGTAAGATATTAAGGTAGCCTAATACTAGGTTATATAAATATATATATATATATATATATATATTGATATTACATATAGTAGTATATATATATAGATAGCTAGCTAAGTTACCTAGAATTAGAGGCTAAGGTATCTCAATACCTTGAGATACTCAAGGTATTGAGCGTCGGGGCAAGGTATTGAGTTTTAGCCTAGGTTTGAGATTAAAGATACTTTTATATATATAGTTATATATATTAATGCGTGCTAGTATATATTTTAGAGGGTATAGGCGGGGTATATAGCGTAGGTTGAGGTATCGGATACCAAGGGTATCCCGGTATCTCAAGGAGGCGAGTTTGAGGGTTTATTAGCTTAATGACCTAGTTTTGACCTAGAATTTTAGGGGCACCCTAGTTTGACCTAGAGTTGAATGTAGTTGACTCGGTTGACCAAAAAAGTTAACTTTTGACTTAGATTTGACCTAGAATTGACTTTTTGGAACCAGAGTTGACTTTTTGATCCAGATTTTACCAGTTTGACCCGTTTGACCTAGAACGACCCTAGAAGCCTATTTTTAGTTATTTTATATCTGTTTAACTCATTAGAAACCTGTTTAACCTTACTTTTCGCAATAGGTCCTTGCAACACAGTTCGAATCGCCAGTTGCTTAGGACGTCAGGCGAGTACATTCTCTGATAGTTTTTATTATCTGATGATTATTATGATTCAGCTTCTAGTATAGTATCATCTAATTTTCTGGCACAACACGGACTGGTATTTTTAGATTTATTTACTTGCGACACGTATATTTCATGTTTCTGGCCTCTTTTCTGGAATCACCTACTGGAATCACCTACTCGCATCACCTACAGGCATCACTACAGGCATTACTCATGTTTCTGGCTGGACTCATACTTGATTTACGTGTCGGGTCTTGGATTCACTTGTACTAGTCGGGACGGAGAAATACTCGAGTAGACATGTAAACATTCCCAACTGGAATTACTGGAATCACCCCCTCTGGTCTAATATGGAATGATAGCAGCCGCGCACCTAGTGCGCGTTGAGCCGTACTTACCCCTAGCCGTTTATATGTCAAAACAGGTATTTCAAAGACACGAGTTCATTCTTTCTAGTCTGGACTCTTTTGTATTTCTTGATGGTCTCACTTATAGTTTCTGGACTTGACTCATTACATATATCTTATGCTGGACTCACTACACGTTCTTGTGCACATACTTACTCTTAGTTTAGATTTCTTGTATCTTGCAGTCATTACTATCTTGCTTCTGATATTCATGCATCTTTATGTTTATGCACCAGTGATATATATATTTCTTGTTTCATACTTTATTTCCTTCACCTTGCTACTTGCTTCAACTGTTTTATAGTTTTTAGCATTTAACTGGAACTGCTGTTAGAGGTGTACTTGCTCCAGTCCGGACTGGACATATTTTTTCCATAGTATCCGGAGGATTGGTGTCCGATATTTTATGGACCTCAGCCTGTCGATGGTGCAGACATGGATCCTCTAGTTTAGGAGTGATTTCCAGGTTGGTAGCCGGGATCACTAGGACCTCAGTTGTTATTTTTATTAGCTTTTAGCACCAGATTTGTCTCCGGTTTTGGATTGAGACCTTGTATTGTATATGATTTTGGATATTGTTGTATTATTATTATTGATTTTGTGGTAGTTTTTAGTAGCAGTTGTTTAGACTTTGTAGTTGTTAGTTTTTTGTGATATCTTATCGTGCTTAGATTCGTGATTGAGTACTTGTGATTATCATTATGATATTGCTCCTCCGTTTGGAGTTGAGATCTTGACAGGTTTATATATTGATTGCGTGAGATTGTTAGCTAGATAGTTGACCTAGACAGCTTCTACCGCCGATGCTGCGGCATAGGCTGGACGTACCCACCACTCATGCCCAATTTTTTGGATGCGGGTCGTGACACTAGTAGATTTTTCTTTGTACTAATAGCATAAAACTTTATGGTAGAATTGCAAAGACATAATATCAGAATATCTTGAAGCCTATTTTGATTATTGTGTCCTCGACCAGCTGGTGCTTGAGACCTTTGGTGAATGGATCCGCCAGATTCTCCTGGCTTCGAATATTAATCATGACAATGACTCCAGTCTTTATCAGATCATTCATTATTCTGTATCTCAGCCGCACAGTCATCTTCTTACCATTGAAGAGGTTATTTGATGCCACCGCTGCAGTCGCTTGGTTGTCTCAGTAAATCAATACTGCCAAAATCTGCGTACCAACTAATGGCAGATCTTACATGAGCTTCCAAAGCCATTCTGCTTCATCTGCTGCAGCCACCAGTACATAGAACTCAGATTCCATCGAGGAATAAGAGAGCATTGTCTGCTTCTTCGACTTCTACGATATAGCAGCTCCACCCATGGAGAAGACATATCCTTTTGTGAACCTTTTGCTCTCTACTTCTTAACACCAGCTTTTATCACTGAAGCCTTCCACCACTATCGGATACCCGATGTAATATATTACATACTTCTTAGTCCCCTTGAGATATCTCATCACTCACTTCACAGCTTTCCAGTACTCCATACCTAGGTTTCTCGTGAAATAACTCTGTATCCCTATGGCGAAAGCCATGTTAGGCCTTGTGGCAGTTATTACATATATCAAACTCTCGATGATGCTTGAGTACTTCAACTGTCTGACGATTTTACTAGGATTTAGCTTCAGCTTCTTGTCACACCTTTAGGGAGTATCGATCCCTGAAAGATCCTGATATCCATAGTATGTGAGCATCTTCTCTATATAATGTGACTGTGATAGCGCCACTCTAGTGTCCGTCCGGATGATATTTATCTTTTGGATTATATCAGCTTCCCCTAAGTCCTTCATACTGAACTTGGATGAGATAAACTTTTTAGGTCTCAGTGACACGTGCTAGACCCGTTCCTAGAATTAACATATCGTCTACGTATAGACAAACGATGACTCCTCTCCCGTCAGCAAACTTTGTGTAAACACACTTGTCCGTCTCAGTGACCCTGTAGCCGTTTGATCTTATAACTTTATCAAACTTCTAATGCCACATCTTGGTAGCTTGCTTCAGACCATATAATAATTTTACCAACTTGTAGACTTTATCTTTAATTCCGTTGACGATAAATCCTTCTGGTTGTTGCATGTAAATTTCTTCGGTCAACACTCCATTTAGGAATACTGTTTTAATATCCATCTGATGAATAACTAGCTTGTGAATTGTACTTAGAGAAATCAACATCCTGATGGTCGTCATCCATGCTACTGAAGTATATGTGTCAAAGTAGGTGATCTCCTGCTTCTGAGTAAACTCCTTGGCTACCCGCCTTGCCTTGAAATTGTCAACAGTTCCATCGGCCTTCATCTTTTTTTTAAGATCCACTAGAATCTGATTGGTTTAGCTCCTTCAGGTAGATTGACCAACACCCAAGTGTTGTTGGAGGTTATTGAGTCTTACTCATCATTGATATCCTCCCTCCAGAAGATAATATATATGGTCTTCATTTCCTAATCATAGGTAAGCGAATTTGCTTCCATATGATAGGTGATAAACTTATCTCAGAAGTTCTTCTGTCTTCTCACCCGCTTAGACACCTATTCTGCGAGTTCTGGTTCGATCGTTGTTTCTGAAATGTCAACTTCTGCTGGGACTATATCTTTATTTGAAGCATTAGCCTCCTGTGCACTCACACTATTCTCCGAAATGTTCGCGATAATAATTGTCATGACCTGCACACGGTGTAAGGGTACAAGTTGAAAATAACGTCCAGCCTACGCCGTAGAATCGGCGGTAGAATATTGTCTGGGTAATCTATCTAACAATATAATAAACCACCAATAATGATAATATACTCAATCACAGATCTAAGATAGAAATGTGCATAAATCAGATAAAAGAATAGAAAAATATTAATACAACTCATGAGTCTAAAATAGAGTCTGAAAGAATACTAAAAATAAGCTGGAGACAAATCCAAAACAAGAATACTAAGAAGCTACTAAACTCGGGTCATCTGTCTCAGTTGGGATAAGTCCCTCCTAAACCAGGGTCTCAGACTCTAGACCCACAACATCCTGAGGTCCATAATGTGTAGGGTACCAGTCCTCAGTGTTATCTGGGAAAAATATATCCAGTCAGGAAAGGAGCAGAGTACATCTCTAACAGCAGTTCTAATCAATGATAAAAACTATGTAACAATAAATAGATGTGAATATACAAGATGCACAATAGATACGAAAGATATATATACAATAAGGAAATAATAGAATAAATACAATAATGAGCAATATGTCTATGAACAAGAATACTAATGTCTATGTGTGTGAGTACTAGCTTTAACATGTGATCGGCTTAGGAACTTGATACAAGATATATGGACTCACTAATCATACGTGTGGTGTATGATTAACACTATTCAATACAAGACTTGATAAAAGAAGGGTATGATCACATATCTACACTAAAATACTTCCTACCCTCGACTGGTATAATAGATCGAACCATGGTACGCTATGGCACAAGATTCCCTAAGAAGATAACTTGTCTTCCCGAGAATTAGTGTCTGTACATGTACAAGATAATCAATAAAATAAGCCTTGCACAAGATACAACATGTACCAAAGAATAATATCTCATGATAAGATCCGGATATACCAATTCGTGTAACCATGGTGTCAAGAAAACAAGGATATCTACACTAAATATAATGAACATAGAGGATATCACAAATAAAAAACTATCAGAGAATGTACTCGCTTGAGGTCCAATGAATAGTCTCACAGATTTCTGACAAAGTGCCTCGAAGACCTAGATATGGAATACAACATTAATACAAGATTTTGGAAAGAAAATAAGTCTTTCCGAGAATCAGTGTCTGTACATGTACAAGATAATCAATAAAATAAGGCTTGCAGAAGATACACCATATACCAAGGAATAACATCTTATGACGAGATTCGAATATACCAATCCGTGTAACCATCATGTCAAGAAACCATGGATATCTACACAAGATACGATAAACATAGATGATATCATAAATGAGAAACTATCAGAGAATATACTCGCCTGAAGTCCAATAAATAGTTTCACAGATGTCTGACACGGTGCCTCGAAGACCTAGATATTGAATTCAATATTAATACAAGGTACTGAAAAGAAAATAAATCAAACTAATCAACTTCTAGGTCAACAAGTCAATTCTAAGTCAAAAGTCAAACTAGGTCAACTCTAAGTCAACTATGGTCAACTATAGTCAAACTATGGTCAACTACCTATTACTAGATTAAACAAGTCTAACACAAGGATATTGTGTTCAAATACTAAAAGTCTAGGTCACAAAATCCATATCTTAAATATTAGGATACCGTATCTTCGGATACGTAAATTCATAAGTAACACATCAATATATTAGTAAAACAATTATTAATAATATAAAATTCTAATTACAAATATTAAATAGGTACCGTGGTTTTGAACCAACTTAGTATCCCAACACTGAACCATAATATTGATACCCAAACCCAATACCTTGGGTATCCCCAATTACCTTGGTACTTACCTTGGTATCACAAGGTAATACCTAATACCTTGTTTATGATAACTACCCTTAAATATATATATATACCACACCAATTATTAGACGTAAAGTATATTATAATACAAATAGCAATTTAGGAACATATTTACATATATATATATATCTAAAATAAATAAAAACTTCCAAACTGTCGCTAAAAACTATTTCTGCTGTCCCTGAAAGCTGTTGTTACTGCTAATACACTGCTATTTGAGCGACAGATTTTTGCTGCTGTCGCTAAAGTCATCGCTAAAGCTCTGATACGCTGCTGATACTGCTATTGTTTCAGCGACAGTTTTCTACAACTGTCGCTACTGTTGTCGCTGTTTCTCATGCCGCCGTTGCTGCCATTTGCTGCTGCTGTGACAATTTCTGCTGCTGTCGCCTTTGCTGCTGTCACTGAAGCTCCTTCTTATATATATGTAAATTAATATATATAATATATAAGATCTAAATATAAATAGATACTAATATGTATATATAACTGCAATATATATATATTTATGACTATATAAAATATATACATACTCCTCCATATACATATATATATAAGTACATGATAACCACATATGACTTAACGTACATATATATATATATATATATATATATAGTATCATATATATACAACACATATATGTATACGTACATATAATCATACAATAATATGTATACATATATCTTATAAGTGTATATATATATATATATATATATATATATATAGATATATATATACATATAACACAACTAATAATGAATATACATACTACAATATTAAATAGATTTTATATTTGTAGAATAAATAGCTACATAAATATATATACACACATAGGTAAAATAGATTTATGACACATAAATACAAAATATATATATCACATTATAAACATATACATATGTATATATATAATTACACATTACTATATTCAAAAGTAAAGGAGAATTAGATCTAAAATTAAATTGCACAAACACGTGGATCGAATTATCCCGTATCCCACTAGATTTAGGATACGCTTGTGACACGAGTCTACCACACATCCAAACATACCCCGAAGGACACGAATAATTCATATATATTATTTATTAATAATACGAAGAGTCAAAAATAAATCTACATGTCCGTGTCAAAATGTGACATGTACAAAGTCCTGTGACAGAGGAAAAACTTCCAAATCAATACGTATCACCAAATTATTAGGATACGACCTACACGTACCCAATTGTGGACACGACACTAGCTCCAAACACACAAGAACATGTCAAATTGATCTATAGGACCAATTGACACACACAATAATTGTCAATCTCGGATTTGTCCCAAAATTGACACAAAAAGTACCATAACTTTCTCAATAGGCCTCCTATGAACACAAAACTAAATCCTATGGGTAGCCTATGCATATGGGTTGATTTTCCATATTTAAATCTCAGATTTAGAATCTAAATTAAGGGAAAAAACTAAATTGTACATATTGGAAGATGGATTCCCAATGCAACCTCCAAATATGATAAAACTGCCTCCAACATATAGATCCTTGCTCCTCTTTATAGATCCTTACTTCCTCCTTCTAGATCTTTGCTCCACTAGCCTCTAATGGTGATTTGGGAAGAAATTGGAATGAAATTTGGTAGGAAAATGAAGTGGGAATGAAGAAATTTGGTTGAGGAAAATTCTAGATCTAATTTTGAAATGAAAAGAGGAGAGAGAAAATTTCTTCCTCTTTATTATAGGCCGGCCCCTTTTTCCCTCCTTCAAGTTACTATGAATTATCCAAAATACCCCTTGGGGCCTCTCATGAAGAAATAATTAAGGAGGGAAGCTTCTAGTCTAATGGTTTAATTAACATAATCCATATCCTTAACAATGGGCCTTCTAATTGGGCTAATTTCTAACAATTAATTTATGTTGGTCCATTAGTCTAACTAAACTAGTTAGGTCCACTAACATAAGTCCAAAATAAACAACTAACATCTAAGAATAATTAAATAATATAACAAATAATTATTTATCATGCACAAAACAAAAATCTAAACTATACCTCAAACTCCAAAGGTCTCCGGTGGCTATCGGCCCAAAGCCGCTGTCTGTCCTGTGCCACATGAAGTCTGTCTCTGATCAACTGAACCTTCTCTGCTGTATCTACAACCATCTCTGGCCCAAGCAAAACTTCCTCTCCAATATCGTCCCAAGACAAGGAAGTACGACAACTCCGACCGTACAGAGCTTCAAAAGGTGACATCTCTATACTAGCCTGGTAACTGTTGTTGTAAGCAAACTCTACCATATGGAGATGGTCCTCCAAAGAACCCCAAAAATCTAGTACACAAGTGCACAATATATCCTCGAGAGTCTGAATAGTCCTCTCTGACTTCCCATCTGTCTGGGGATGATATGCAGTACTAAACTTGAGCTGAGTGCCCAAACTCTCCAATAAACTCCTCCCAAAAAAGAAGTAAAACGACTATCTCGATCCGAGACTATGCTGACGGGAACTCCATGTATCCTAACGATCTGCTTTATATACATATCTGCCAGCTTCTCCGTAGATAAACCTACCTTGAAAGGCAAAAATGGGCCTACTTGGTCAACCTATCAATGATGACCCAAATCGCGTCTTTTCCTCTTGGAGATCGTGGAAGTCCGGACACAAAATCTATAGTAATGTGCTCCCACTTGCACTCTGGAATGGGTAATGGTTAAAGTAAACTTCTTGGCCTCTGTCTCTCGTCTTTCACCTACTGGCACACTAAGCATCTGGATACAAACAGTGCCACTTTCCACTTCATGTCATACCACTACACACTCTCCCGCATATCCCGATACATCTTGTTAGCTCCTGAATGCATGGAATACTGAGAGCGATGCGCTTCCTGTAACACCTTCTCACACAGCTCCCCACTAGGCACACACAATCTAACTCCATGCCTCAAAGATCCATCCTCAGCAATAGTAAAATCATCCTCTAGTCCTGCTCTCACCTGAGCTCTGATGCTCCTCAGAGATATATCTTCATACTATGCTGCCTTGATCCTGTCCATCAAATCTAAATGTATCTGCAATCCCCACATATGTATAGCACAACAAGGAACTATCACCTCAATGCCCAAGCTTTCCAATTCCTTCAACAAATATCGATCCTGTGTTAAGAACATAGCTACCAGATACCTACTCAGAGCATCGGCAACTATATTAGCTTTTCCAGGATGATACTACAAAGATATATCAAAATCCTTCATCAGTTCCAACCATCGATGTTGCCTCATGTTCAACTCCTTCTGCGTAAAAACGTACTTCAAGCTTTTGTGGTCTGTGAAAATCTCCACACGCACTCCGTACAAATAATATTTTCACAACTTCAGAGCGAAGATGACTGCTGCTAACTCCAAATCATGGGTAAGATAGTTCTTTTCATAAGGACATAATTGCCTGGATGCATAGGCAATCACTTTTCCATTCTATTGAAGAACACAACCCAAACCTTTCCCCGATGCATCACTGTAAATAGTGAAACCTCCAGACCCTGATGGCAACACCAAAATAGGAGCAGACGTCAACCTCCTCTTTAACTCCTCAAAAGCAACCTGGCAATCTTCCGTCCAAACAAACTCCATATCTTTCCTTGTGAGTCTGGTCAACGGCTCGGCAATTATCGAAAAATCTTGCACAAACTTTCTGTAGTAGCTTGCCAAACCCAAGAAACTCCTAATCTCTGCTACCGAACTCGGTGTCTTCCAAGATTCTACTGTTGCGATCTTCTTCGGATCTACTGAAATACCATCACCAGTCACAACATGCCCCAAGAACTCTACCTTGTCCAAGAAAAACTCACACTTCGACAACTTCCCATACAGCTTCTCCTTCCTCAGCACATCCAACACAATCCTCAAATGCTCCTCATGCTTCTCCGGTGTCTTCGAGTATATGAGTATGTCATCGATGAACACCACCACGAACTTGTCAAGATACTGTTGGAACACCTTGTTCATCAATTTCATAAATATTGCCGGTGTATTAATCAAACCAAATGACATCACCATAAACTCGTACTGACCATATCAAGTTCTAAAAGCAGTCTTCGATATGTCCACTGGCTTCACCTTCACCTAATGGTAGCCTGATCTCAAGTCTATCTTAGAAAATACCTTGGCTTCACTCAACTGATTGAACAAATTATCAATCTGTGACAAAGGGTACTTATTCTTGATAGTGAGATTATTCAAAGCCCTGTAATCAATGCACATATGCACCGATCCATCCTTCATTGGTACAAACAGTACCGAGGTTCCCTACGGTAAAGAAATCGATCTGATAAACCCCTTATCTTGTAATTCATCCACCTGCTTCTTCAGCTCGACCAGCTCGCTGTTGTTTACTCTATAGACATGTTGCAAAATTGGTTCTGCACCTGGCACCAAGTCTATAGAGAATTCAACAACTCGATCTGGCGACAAACCTGGCAATTCCTCAGGAAATACATCTAAGAACTCTGCTATCAACGGATAAGGCAACTCCTTGTCTTCCACCATAGCTCCATAAATAATGCCTTCTCCCTGCTCCGTAGCTCCTCTAGCAAACTCGAACTATAGCTCTCTTGGTGGACCAAACACAACTCTACCTCCTCTATAACTATGCTAGCATGGTGCCTACTCAACCAATCCATCCCGAGTATAATGTCGTAGCTCGAAAGTGGCATTACAAGTAGACACGCACTCAACTCCTGGCCTCCCAGAGTAACTCTTCGATCCTTGCAAATATCATTAAACAGGATAATGTCTCCCTCGGTCATGATCTTACAAGTCCTAAGCAAAGACTCAGCTACCAAACCATGCTTCAGAGCAAAAGAAACAGATACAAAACTATAGGAAGCACCACTATCAAACAAAGCTAAAGCTGGAATGGAATCAAGAAGAATAGAACCTGCGATAATATCTCCGGTGGGTTCATCCTCCTCGACGGTCATAGCAAAAGCTCGTCCCTAATGTGCACCTCCCTGTTGTTGATGTTAGACATAACGCTGCTGCTGTGTTGGAAGCGGTCCCCTCGGTTATACTACAGGTGGTCTCGTTTGTGCCCTTGGAGCTGAAGCTGCTCCCTGAACTGTACAACCAGAATTGGAAGGATATTTTCTCAGCTGATGCCCTTCAATACCACAATACACACAAACTCCCAACTTCCTCCTACAAACTTCCAAGATATGGCAGGGCTTCTTGTAGTAGTAGCAGGAAGTTTGCTGTAAATGTCTCTGCTGTTGTAGTACCTGGTAAAAAGGTACCTTAGCTGGAGTATGGTGTTATTGCTGCTATTGGAAAGGTCTGGACTGGAAATAAGGATATTTTGCAGATACTGTACTGCTATTGGCTGCGGAAAAAAATTACGGTCTCTCTTGGGCTTCAAACCCAACTCCCGCTCAACCTTGCGTGCCTCCGCAAGTATCTCTGAGTATGTCTCATAAATAGACGAAATAAGAATCTTCACTTCCCAGTTAAGACCCTCACAGAAATAAATAGTCCAAACCTCCGGTTCTCTCACTAGATACTCTGCAAATTGGCTCAACCTGTCGAACTCTGTAGCGTACTCCTCCACAGACATGCTCTTCTGAATGAGACTCTCGAACAACCTCCCCAAGTCTAGCCTATCTGCCCGGGCAAAGAACTTCTTATGGAAAAGGTCCTTGAATACCTCCCAAGACTATCCCGCGTCAACAAGAATTAGCTCATTCTTGAACCAAGTACGAGCGACGTTGAAAAGTTGAAGTCCAACTGCCTCAACCTTCAGATCCTCAAAAAGATGGGAAACCCTCATAAGACGCTCAATGTCCTCGAGCCAATCATCAGCATAGACGATGCGCTCCGTCCCCTTGAAGATCTTAGGCTCCAGTTTCTTGAAGTCCTGAATATTGCCTGACCAAAGCTGAGCAACCAGAGGAATAACATGCTACTGGACCGGAACTCCTCTCTTGACTACGGCACGGGCAAGCTGATGAGTACTCTCGATGCCCTATCGTAGTACGTCATTCTGCCTTTGATGTGCCTCTGACTGAGCCCTCTGTGCCTCGAGCATCTCACGAAATAGTATAAATATTCGTGTCACCTCTACTGTCACAGGAGGTGGAGGTGGAAGCCCCTCAGATACAGTTGGCACAGTCCTCTGGGTAGGTGGTGGACCTCCAAAAGCAGGTGACATTTCAATCACCGGAGAAGTGACTGGTGCAGGCCCTCGGGATATCGCAGACCACTCATAAGCTGCTCTTCCCTACTGCGATCTAGTCTTAGGTGGCATCCTGAGACAAAGCGAAAGAAAGAATCAATATGGCACATAATGTAAGACACTCAAGGAAAGGACAGTTTAAGAGATCAAGTATCAATATCAATGGAGAATGGTTGAATCAAAAGAATTTTTCTAGATGTGATTGAGTATCTCAGCCTATATCCTATATCCTATCGCAGGCTCGCAGTAGTACAACTAAATCGTCGCACTACCACAATATCGCATAACTTGCGAAGCTTGACCTGCATGGGCCACAACTAAAAATGTGTCATGACCCGCACCCGGTGAAAGGGTGCAAGTCAGAAATAATGCCTAGCCTACGTCACAGAATCGGCGGTAGAACACTATCTGGGTAATCTATCTAACAATACAATGAACCACCAACAATGATAATATACTCAATCATAGATCTAAGATAGAAATGGGCACGAATCAGATAAAAGAATGGAAAAGTTATAACACAACTCATGAGTCTAAAATAATACATCAATGAGTCTGAAAGAATACTAACAAATAAGCTGGAGACAAATCCAGTACAAGAATACTAAGAAGCTACTAAACTCGGGTCATCTGTCTCAGTTGGGATAAGTCCCTCCTGAACCAGGGTCTCAGACTCTAGATCCACAATATCCTGAGGTCCATAATGTGTAGGGTACCACTCCTCAGTGTCATCTGGGAAAAATATATCCAGTCAGGAAAGGAGCAGAGTATATCTCTAACAGCAGTTCTAATCAATGATAAAAATTATGTAACAGTAAATAGATATGAATATACAAAATGCATAATAGATATGAGAGATATATATACAATAAGAAAATACTAGAATAAATACAATAATGAGCAATATGTCTATGAACAAGAATACTAATGTCTAAGTGTGTGAGTACTAGCTTTAACATGTGATCGGCTTGGGAACTTGATACAAGGTATATGGCATGGCTAATCATACGTGCGGTGTATGATTAACACTATTCAATTCAAGACTTAATACAAGGAGGGTATGATCACATATCTATACTAAAATACTCTTCACCCTCGACTGGTATAATAAATCCAACCATGATACACTTTGGCACGAGATTCCCAAAGAAGATAGCTAGTCTTCCCGAGAGTCAGTCTCTGTACATGTACAAGATAATCAATGAAACAAGGCTTGCACAAGATACACCATATAACAAGGAATAACATCTCATGATGAGATCCGAATATACCAATCAGTGTAACCATCGTGTCAAGAAAATGAGGATATCTATACTAGATACAATAAACATAGAGGATATCATAAATGAGAAACTATCAGAGAATGTATTCGCCTGAAGTCCAATGAATAGTCTCACAGATGTCTGACACGGTGCCTCAAAGACCTAGATATTGAATTCAATATTAATATAAGGTACTAAAAAGAAAATAAATCAAACTAATCAACTTCTAGGTCAACAAGTCAATTCTAAGTCAAAAGTCAAACTAGGTCAACTCTAAGTCAACTATGGTCAACTATATTCAAACTATGGTCAACTACCTATTACTAGATTGCACAAGTCTAACACAAGGATATTGGGTTCAAATACTAAAAGTCTAGGTCACAAAACTCATATCTTAAATATTAGGATACCGTATCTCCGGATACGTAAATCCATAGGTAACACATCAATATATAAGTCAAACAATTATTAATAATATAGAATCCTAATTATAAACATTAAATAGGTACCGTGGTTTTGAACTAACTTGGTATCCCAACACTAAACCATAATATTGATACCCAAATCCAATACCTTGGGTATCCCCAATTACCTTAGTACTTACCTTAGTATCACAAGGTAATACCCAATACCTTGTTTATGATAACTACCCATAAATATATATATATACCACAACAATTATTAGACATAAAGTATATTATAATGCAAATAGCAATTTAGGAACCTATTTACATATATATTAAATACCATATATATATATATAAATATCTAAAATAAATAAAAACTGTCAAACTGTCGCTAAAAATAATTCCTGCTGTCACTGAAAGCTGTTGTTACTGCTGATACACTGCTGTTTTAGCGACATATTCTTGCTACTGTCGCTAAAGTCGTCGCTAAAGCTCTGATACGCTGCTAATATTGTTGTTGTTTCAATGACAGTTTCCTGTAACTGTCGCTACTGCTGTCGCTGTTTCTTCTGCCGCTGTTGCTGCCGTTTGCTACTGCTGTGACAATTTCTGCTGCTGTCACCTTTGCTGCTGTCGCTGAAGCTCCTTCTTATATATATATAAATTAATATATATAGGTATATAATATATAAGATCTAAATATAAATAGATACTAATATGTATATATAACTACAATATATATATCTATGACTATATAAAATAAATACATAGTCCTCCATATACATATATATAAGTACATAATAACCACATATGACTTAATATACATATATATATAGTATCATATGTATACAACACATATATGTATACGTACATATAATCATACAACAATATGTATACATATATCTTATATATATATATATATATATATATATATATATATATATATATATATATATATATATATATATATATATAACACAACTAATAATGTATATACATACTACAATATTAAATATATCTTACATTTGTAGAATAAATAGGTACATAAATATATATACACACATAGGTAAAATAGATTTATGACATATAAATATAAAATATATACATCACATTATATACATATACATATGTATATATATATATATAATTACATATTACTATGTTTAAAAGTAAAAGAGAATTAGATCTAAAATTAAATTGCACAAACACACGGATCGTATCGTCCCGTATCCCACTAGATCTAGGATACGCTTGCGACACGAGTCTACCACACATCCAAACATGCCCCGAAGGACACGAACAAGTCATATATATTATATATGAATGATATGAAGAGTCAAAAATAAATCTACGTGTCTGTGTCAAAATATGACATGTACAAAGTCTCGTGTCGGAGAAAAATCCTCCAAATCAATACGTATCACCAAATTATTGGGATACGACCAACCCGTACCTAATTATGGACATGACACTAGTCTCAAACACACAAGCATATATCAAATTGATCTATAGGACCAATTGACACACACAACAATTGTCAATATCGGAATTCCCCCAAAATTGACACAAAAAGTACCATAACTTTCTCAATAGGCCTCCTATGAACACAAAACCAAATCCTATGGGTAGTCTATGCATATGGGTTTATTTTTATGGTTAAATATCAAATTTAGAACCTAAATTAAGAAAAAAATTGAATTGTACCTATTGGGAGATAGATTCCCAATGCAACCTCTAAATGTGATAAAATTACCTCCAACTTGTAGACTCTTACTCCTCTTTGTAGATCCTTCCTTCCTCCTTCTAGATCCTTGCTCCACTAGCCTCCAATGGTGATTTGGAAAGAAATTGGAATGAAATTTGGTAGAAAAATGAAGTGGGAATGAAGGAATTTGTTGAGGGAAATTCTAGATCTAGTTTTGAAATAAAAATAGGAGAGAGAATCCCCCCCTCTTTATTATAGGCTGGCCCCTTTTCTCCTCCCTCAAGTTACTATAAATTCTCTAATATACCCCTTGGGGCCTCTCATGAAGAAATAATTAAGGAGGGAAGCTTCTAGTCTAATAATTTAATTAATTTAATCCATCTCCTTAACAATGGACCTTCTAATTGGGCTAATTTTTAACAATTAATTCATGTTGGTCCATGAGTCTAACTAAACTAGTTAGGTCCACTAAGACAAGTCCAAAATAAATAAATAACATCTAAAAACAATTAAATAATACAACAAATAATTATTTATCATGCACAATATTTAATTAAATATACAATTACTAAAATACCCTTTCCTTGAAAATGTGGTAGTGACAATAATATTCTTGTGCCTTGCAAACTTATCTTCAAAGAATTTTGCGTTGCGAAATTCGATGATATAATTAGATTCAATATCAAGAAACCTCCGAGCATCATTCTTCTTAGCATAACCCAGGAAGATGGTCTTTGTAGTCCTCGTACCTAGATTTTGAATCTTCAACTTCGAAAGCATTACAAACGCCAGGTACCCCCACACTCGAATGATATTCAAGTTGGGTCTGACTTTGAACAAGAGTTCATGAGGAGTGACATCAAAAGTTGCGTACGATACTCTGTTCAGAATGAACGTAGCTGGTGTGCTGTCGTAGGCACCCAAATTATAAAACCTTTACTCTTAAAATTATTTCTAGTAGTGAGAGTAAGGATCGATCCCATAGAGAGTAATTAGTTAGTCTTTATGCTATATGAAATAAGATAGGGGGGAAGTTTTAAATAAAAGAAAATTAAGAAGAGCTAAAACCAATTAAAGTATTAAAATCAATCAAAGGAACAAATGTTGGTCTCAGTCAACATCCACCATTGGAATCTTAAAATTGATCATTGATGCAAACATAAATTAACTCATACTTTGAATATTCACCGTTAGAAGTATTTTCTATATTTCTTAGGCTTAGATAATTGAAACAAGCAATCTAATTATCTTTAATTACTAAATAATCCAAGACAAGTGTTGAAGATTTAATCTAGTAATTTCTTAAAGAACCAAGAGATCGATTAAATAAAATAATCATGAAAGTAGATATAGAAAAATATTCAATACTCAAAAAATAAATCAAACATATAAAAATAATTTAGATCTCACAAGTTTATTGATTCCAATGCTTCTGTTTTCTTTGACCAACAAGACTTTTAGCTGCACATGTTCATGAAAACTTTATAAGAATGTTGAAGAAGAAGAAGAAGAGTTGTGTGTTGTCGCCTCTTTTTCTCCTAATTTCTACCTCTTTTATACACTCTAAATAAGTTTTTTGAAGTCCACAATATCATTCTAGAAATCTTCTAAGAGGTACAACACCCAAAACAATAAAATAAAATTATTGAACAAGTTGGGAAATGGTTAATTCAGCTCCACTTTTCTTACACAACATAATTGACTCAATTTCAAGCCTGATTTGGTCCATGATACAGCTAGAATCTCAGAAAACACAAAACAGTAACTTTGTACCTCTATCTCTTAGGTTTCCGAATCAATTTGGATGAGGTTGATTGGGGTTCGTATGAGCAAGTTATGACCATTTTTCTACAAGGTATCAAAACTGTCTATAATTTATAATTAGCTCCATTTTGTATTTAGTGACTCCAATTGCATCCTAGATCAAAATATAAAAATAATGAGTATCTTTAGATATTAAAAGAGCATAAAAGAGTATATATTAAGGAATAAAAATATGACATTTTATGTTCTCATCAGAAATCCCCACACTTAACCTTTGCTCGTCCTCGGGCGAAACTCTAATTTATTTTTCCCAAAAAAAATCAAGCTTGCAATGTCATAAATAAAAAATAACCAAGATCTTCAAAACTCAAAACATATCATGAAGATATTTCTTAAACAACTTCTAATTACTTAATAGGTATTTTCACTTAAAAATGAAGTAAACTAAATAGGTAGACCCTCACGGGAATAAACACTCAACTCTCATGTGTTTGAAGGTATGTATTTCACTCAAATTCATTCCAAAAGAAATGATCTACCATAAGCTTGCATATCTTTTTATTCATCACCACTAGGATCACATGCATAACATAAATCATAAGGACTTTTTATGGGTTGTAATATGGCTTAGGATTCAGGTGCGATATATTTGGGAGTGTAGCTCAAAATCCATCAAAACTAGTGGAGAAAAAATGAATCAACTCAAGAACATATAAAATCGATCACTCCATTTAACAACTTCTTCAATTTGGTTTTTAAAGCATTTAAACAATATAAAACAACTTTCATCCTTTTTTTTATCTTTTAGTTTCTTTTTTGCCCCCTTTTTTTCTTTAGAACAATATTGGAACTCAAGAATTTGAGGATAAAAATATGTTTTATTTTGTTAGTTGTAACCAAACCACAAATTTAGACACCCCCACACTTATTACTTTGTAGACCCATACATATCATAATGATCAATAATACTCCACTAGCTTTGCGTCTTGAGTAAAGGTATAAATATTATAGGTTGAAAGTTTGTAATGTGGGTATACCAAGAAAAAGACAATAAAGCTCAAAAGGGTTCAACCAAAAGAAAATTAATTACAAGGTGGGCTATTTGGCTTATATAAATAACAAAGATGTCATTGATCATGTTCATGCATACAAGTGTCAACGTGACCTCGAAGAGAATCAAAGCAAGTTCTAGAGAAATAAATACATGGAAGAATATCTCTCATAAAAAAAAATAATGAGACTGATGTGTCAGTCTAAGGGCTCAAAATCTTACCGGCTTTTGTCTATCAAATTCAGTCAATTCCATCCTCAATAAAAATAATTAGACCAATTAATTCTAAGTTTAAAAGAGTACGTATTCAATCATGTTATAAAATTTTTAGATTAAGTTGAATCTTACTCATTACATACACAACCAAAATTATTTAAAAACCATATATACAAAATTCTTCTTTTTTTTAATTAAAAAAATCTTTTTTTATAACAATGAACTAAAAATGCTTAAAATAAAGTAAATCCCCTCCCCCATACTTAAAACTGACATTGTCTCCAATCTAAGGTGAAATGCAAGGAAAAAGCAAAATATAAAATATAAAAATAAAAGAATAAGAATAAGAACAAACTCTCATTGGGTTGCCTCTGTTTATTGTCGTGGATGTTTTCTCCTTCAATTGGTACAAATTTGATCCTCAAGGTCCAATTCATCCATATTATCTACTTTGAAACCATCATAGTAAAGCTTGAGGCCTTTGGCCATTTACCTTAAACACTTTGGAAGTTGCTAAACTTTGAATTTCAACTGCACCATGATAAAAAACATTAGTAACAATAAAAGGTCCATCCAACGAGAACGTAATTTACCCAGAAATAGACGAAGTCGTCGCTGGT
Source organism: Iris macrosiphon (assembly GCA_036927795.1). Classification (NCBI taxonomy): domain Eukaryota; kingdom Viridiplantae; phylum Streptophyta; class Magnoliopsida; order Asparagales; family Iridaceae; genus Iris; species Iris macrosiphon. Next base: position 85,828,853 of record JAYESA010000007.1, read on the forward strand.
ATAGAAGGACTTTTTGACCAACTTGAAATACCTTCCTAGAGATCAACTTGTCATGAAAATCCTTCGTCTTCCCTTTATAAATTTGAGCATTCTCATAGGCGTCATTGCGAATTTCCTCCAACTCTTGTAGTTGTAACTTCCTATGTTCTCCATTTTCATATGTCTTCATATTGAAACTCTTGATAGCCCAATAAGTTTTGTGTTCTAACTCAACAGAAAGATGGCATGGTTTCCCAAACACCAACCGGTAAGGTGACATACCGATAGGCGTCTTGTATGTAGTTCTATATGCCCACAAAGCATCATCCAAGCGCAAACTCCAATCTTTTCTACTTGGATTGACCGTCTTTTCAATGATGGACTTGACCTCCCTGTTTAAAACTTCTGCTTGCCCACTAGTTTGTGGATGATAGGCAGTTGACACCTTGTGGGTCAATCGGTACTTTCTCAGCAACGTCTCCATGGTTCGATTACAAAATTGATTACCTCGATCACTTATTAAGGCTCTTGGAATCCCAAACCTGGAGAATATGTTGGATTTGATAAAATTTGAAACAACTTTAGAATCATCAGTCCTAGTAGCTTTAGCTTCTACCCATTTTGATACATAATCAACAGCAAGCAAAATATAAACAGAACCAAAAGATACAGGAAACGGTCCCATAAAATTGATGTCCCAAATATTAAAAATTTCACAAAATATTATAGGATTTTGTGGCATTTCATTCCTTTGAGATATATTACCTATATTTTGGCAATTATTGCATGTTTTACAAAAAGAATATGAATCACGAAATAAAGAAGGCTAATAGAAACCACATTCTAATACTTTTCTTGCCGTCCTCTTAGTGCCAAAATGTCCTCCACATGCATAAGAATGACAAAATGTGAGAATTAAAATAATTTTATTTTCATGAATGCACCTTCTTATCACTTAATCTGCATAATGCTTCCACAAGTATGGGTCATCCCATACATAGTATTTGGCATCACTTTTGATCTTATCTCTTTGAGCCTTTGATAAGCTAGGAGGAAACATATTAGTAACCAAATAATTTATAATGTTTTAATTCCATGGTAATGTCACCCTTGAAGCAAACAATTGCTCATTAGGGAACGTTTCTTGCACACAATGTTCATCCTCCATATAAACTAAACGACTTAAATAATCTACAACATGATTTTCTATCCCTCTTTTGTCTTTTATCTCCAAATCAAATTTACTTAAGAGAAGTATCCATCGAATTAACCTTGGTTTTGCCTCTTTCTTCATTATCAAATAGCGAAGAGCTAAATTATCAGAATAAATAATGACTTTAGTACGAAGCAAATAAGATCAAAAAAAATTCTAAAGCAAAAACAACAGCTAAAAGTTCTTTTTCAATAGTATAATAATTTTTATGCACATCATTCAAAGTTTTTGAAGCATAATAAATGGCCTGAGATGCTCTTCCAATCCTTTTACCCAAAATAGCACATACTACATAATCACTTGCCATGCATTATCTCGAAAGGCACGTTCCAGTCTGGGGGCTGGATAACTGGGGTAGAAGTCAATAGTTTCTTTAGTGTATCAAATACTTTTTTACATGCTTCATCAAATTCAAAATCCATATCCTTTTGTAGCAACTTGCAAAAAGGTAACACTATTTTGGAGAAGTCTTTGATGAATCTTGGGTAAAAACCTTTATGTCCAAGAAAAGAATAAACTTTTCGCACACTGGTAGGATATGGTTAAGATTGGATAATATCAATTTTTGCTTTATCTACCTCAATTCCCTTAGATGAAACAATATGACCCAAAACTATACCTTGTTCAACCATAAAATGATATTTTTCAGAGTTTAACACAAGATTAGTTTCTATGCATCTTTGAAGAACAAGTATAAGGTTATGCAAGCATTTATCAAAAGAGACTCATAAACTGTGAAATCATCCATAAATACTTCTATAATATGCTCAACATAGTCTAAAAATATGCTAACCATACACCATTGGAATGTAGATAGGGTATTGCAAAGTCCAAATGGCATGCGACGATATACAAAAGTTCTAAATGGGCATGTAAAAGTTATCTTTTCTTGATCCTCTGGAGCAATTGCAATTTAAAAAAAGCCTGTATAACCATCAAGAAAACAATAGTAAGAATGACCTGCTAACCTTTCAAGAATTTGATCAATAAGAGGTCAGAAAAGTGGTCATTTCGGGTTTCAGCGTTTAATTTTCTCTAATCTATACAAACCCTTCACCTATTCTGGATACGAGTGAGAACTAGCTCATCATTTTGATTCTTTATGACAGTTATCCTGGTCTTTTTAGGAACCACTTACACCGGGCTAACCCACTGGCTATCCAAAATAGGATAGATCACTCCAACTTCAAGAAGTTTTAGGATCTCCTTTTTTACTACCTCTATCATGGGTGGGTTCAATCTTCTTTGCAGTTGACGGGAAGGTTTTGCTCATTCCTCAAGTAAGATATGATGCATGCATGTAGATGGGCTAATTCCTTTTATATCAGCAATTGTCAAACCAATAGCCGTCTTATGGTCCTTAAGGATCTGCACAAGCTTTTCTTATTGTGGTACACTAAGTTTATTGGAGATGATCACTGGTAATATTCCTCCATCTACAAAGAATACATACTTGAGGTGACTAGGGAGAGGCTTCAAGTTTGGAATAGGGGCCTGCAAAGCAGAGGGTAAAGGCCTCTTGTTAAAAATTGGTAATAAAACATAAGAAACGTTACCTGACTGTTGTATTTTTGAAAATTTATTCAATGCTGCAACAGTTTCTTGCAAATTAGAACTCAAAGCTAATTCCTTATGCTATTTTTTTTAAAGATGCTCACTAATGGCCACTTCCAATCCACCTTTGCCATCAAGTTCAAAAATATCCTGTGCTAAAGAATCAACAACATTAATAGAATAAACAGTATTATCATCATCAGGATATTTTATGGCATCATAAATATTAAATTTAATAATTTTACCATCAATTTCCAAAGTAAGTGTGCCACTATGAACATCTATCATAGTCTTGGGTGTCTTTAAAAATGGTCTTCCTAACAAAATTGGAGCAGTTTGATCGCCATTTTCTATATCAAGCATATAAAAATCAGCAGAAAAAACTAAATTATCAATTTATACAAGAACATCCTCAACTACTCTTAGGATAGGCATTAGATCTAGCAGCCAATTAAATTATAACACCATTTTTATTCAGATGTCCATTATTTACAGATTCATATATAGAATATGGTATGACATTGATAGAAGCTCCTAAATATATCATGGTTTTCTCATATTTATTGTTATCGATATTACAAGGGATAGTAAACATTTCAGGATCTTTGTATTTCGTAAGGAGTTTTCGTTGAATTACTGCAGAAACACTCTCCCATACATTCACCTTTTAATATCATTTAAGCTTTTGTTTTCTCTTTATTGTACACAATTCTTTTAAAAATTTAGCCTAGCGAGGTACTTGTTTGATAGCATCTAAAAGTAGAATATTTACCTCACATTTATGAAAAGTTTCATATAACTCATTATTTTGTTCAATTTTTCTAGATTCTGTTAAAGCATGAGGATAAGGAGGTACTAGCTTATAAACATAAAGGTACTTTTTTTCTTCTTGTTTTGACGTTACAGGTGCTTCTTTTACTGGAATGTCAACCTCTTTACCGCTTCTCGAAATGATTGCACTTGTATTTTCTTTTAGATTTACTATCGTTTGAGATGGTAGTTTTCCTGAACTTTGTGCCTCTAGCTTATTAATTATTATAGCTATTTGGCTTATTTTATTGTCTAAGCTTTGAATACTGGCCCTTGTCTTCTGTTGAAATTATAAATTATTAGTGGCAAAAGACTTAACAATATCTTCTAGAGACATACCAGAGTTAGAAGTTTGGTTTGGTTGTTGTTTAGGACATGGCTGCTTGTACTATTGGTAACTTGGGCATTTTTGATTGACAAGCTGATTTGTTTGTGGATTTTCATAATTGGAATTGGGATGATCTCTCTATCCTAGATTGTAAGTATTTAAATATGTATCATACTTCCTTTGCGGTTGTCCTGGGAAAGCACTTACCACATTCACTTGTTCATTGGGCTTCTCTGAAAGAGTTGGACACATGTCAGTTGGATGTCCTGCTACTGAAAAATCCCACAAGCCTTCATTGTTTGCATATTACCTACAATCATTTGACGAACAAGATACGTTAAACTAGCAATTTATTTTTATAGGGAAGACATATTTACCTCATTAACATGCCTAGATGGAAGATCTAGCCTAGTGCTAAATTATTGAGAATTTGCCTCCATATTTGTAATTAAATTTTTTGCGGCCTCAGGAGTTTTATCAAACAAAGCTCCTCCACTAGCAGCATCTATCATGCTTCTATCAATTGTTAGGAGGCCTTCATAGAAGTACTGGATAAGTAGTTGCTCACTAATTTAATGATGGGGGCAACTTGCACATAATTTTTTAAAACGTTCCCAGTACTCATGGAGAGACTCTGCATTATGTTTCCTTACCCCACAAATTTATTTTCGAATATTGGCCGCCTTTGAAGCGAGAAAGTACTTCTCCAAGAATAGCCTTTTCATTTTGTTCCATGTGACAATGCTCCCAGAGGGTAGATAATAGAGTCAATCCTTAGCTGAATTCTTTAAAGAAAATGGAAAGGCTCTTAATTTGATTTGCTCTTCGGACACCCCCATAGATTTTATAGTTGTGCATACCACATGAAGCTCCTTTAGATTCTTGTGAGGATCTTCACCTATAAGGCCATGAAAAGTGTGTAATAAATGTATTAGTCCATATTTTAATTCAAAACTAGTAGTAGCATCTAAAGTAGGAAATATTATGCATAAAGGGTGTTGGTTCAAATCAGGGGCTGCAGGTTCTTTCAAAGTTCTATTTGCAGCCATGACTTCCTCTTCTTCTGGATTAGAATTGCAAGAGAGTAAGGAATCTGAAGCAAGATCGTTCTCGTTAGAGTTTCTTTGAGTTTTATTTCTTAACCTACAGAGAGTTCTTTCTATTTCTGGATTACTCTGAAAATTACTTTGATTAGAAGATTGAGATGCAATCGTAAACAGTCAATAAAATAATAGCAAGCAATCCAGAAAAGTATATAAGAATAATTTTTTTAAATAAAAAATTAATGAATTACAATAATAAAATAAAGATCACAAACGAAAGAATAATATATATTTTTTTGCTGATAAACAAAAATAATTTAATTATAATAAAAAATGCACAAAAATTAACTAAAATTAGTCCCCGATAATGGCGCCAAAATTTGGTGTTCTATCGTAGGCACCCAAATATAAAACCTTTACTCTTAAAATTATTTGTAATAGTGGGAGTAAGGATCGATCCCACGAAGAGTAATTAGGTAATCTTTATGCTATATGAAATATGATGGGGGGGTTTGAATAAAAGAAAATTGAGAAGAGCTAAAATCAATTAAAGTATTAAAATTAATCAAAGGAACAAATGTTGGTCTCAGTCAACATCCATTATTGGAATCTTAAAATTGATCATTGACACAAATATAAATTAACTAAAACTTTTAATATTCACCACTGGAAGTATTTTTTATCTCTCTTAGGCTTAGATAATTAGAAACAAATGATCTAATTAGCTTTAATTACTAAATAATCTAAGACAAGAGCTGAAGATTTAATCTAGTAATTTTTTAGAGAACCAAGAGATTGATGGAGCAAAACAACATAAGCACAAGCGGTTGCATAATTTTGTCAAAAGTTTTTATCCTAAGATCTAATAAAATAAAATAGTTCATTAAATCTTGGTTGCTTCACAAATTAAAAAAATCAAATAATTATGGATTTGATGTCTAATTTAGCTATAGATCAAAATGGATAATAGACTAGTAGGCCTCATAGTAATTAAACAAAACAATCATGAAAGTAGGCATAGAAAAATATTCAATACTCAAAGCATAAATCAAACATATGAAAACAATTTAGATCTCACAATTTTATTGATTTTAAGGCTTCTATTTCCTTCTACCAACAAGACTTTTAGCTGCACATGTTCACGAAAACTTCAAAAGAATGTTGGAGAAGAAGAAGAAGAGTTGTGTATTGCCTTATTTTTTTTTCCTGATTTATACCCCTTTTATATACTCTAAATTAGTTGTTTGAAGCCCACAATATCTTTCCAAAAAAACTCTAAGAGTTATAATACCCCAAACAATAAAATAAAATTATTGAACAAGTAGAGAAATGGTTAATTCTGCTTCACTTTTTGTTACAACATAGTTGACTCAATTTTAAGCCTGATTTGGTGCATGATTCAGCCAGAATCTTAGGAAACTCAAAACAGTAAAATTATACCTCTGTCTCTTAGATTTCTGAATCAATTTGGATCAGCTAGATTAGACTTCGGATGTACAAGTTATGACTATTTTGCTACAAGGTGTCAAAACTGTCAAGAATTAATAATTAGCTCTATTTTATATTTAGTGATTTCAATTGCATCCTAGATCAAAATATAAAAATAATGAGTGTCTTTAGATATTAAATGAGAATAAAGGAGTATACATTAAAGAATAAAAATATGACATTTTATGTTATCATCAGTAGCCATTAGCGCAGCTTCTCCCAGAAGAAGTTTGGAAGACCCGTAGTCAACAGCATTGAGTTCACCATCTCTGTCAACGTTCTGTTCTTCCTTTCAGCTACTCTATTTGATGAGGAGAATTTGGAGCAGTCATCTTATTGACTATCCATGTTTCTTGCATAACGATGAGAATTTAATAGACTAATACTCTCCACCTATATTACTTCTAAGTCTCTTGAGTTGTTGCCCAGTTTGACGTTCAGCCTCAATCCTGATCTCCTTAAACTTCTCGAATGCTTCATCTTTTGACTTGAGCAGATAGATGAACACATACTTCTAGTAGTCATCGATGAATGTAAAAAAATACTTCATCTTGGCCTTTGTGGAGCTCTATTTGAAGTCACAGATATCTGAGTGCACCGATTCCAGAAGATCTGTGCTTCGGTTAACACATTTGAACGATTTTTTTGTGATCTTTGTCTGCACACAGACATAACACTTTTCTACCTCTTTACCCACACATTTGGAGATAAGCCGTAGACTAGACATTTTGTTTATTCTTTTACAATGAACATATCTTAGTCTCTTATGCCATAAATTAAGAGAGGAACTAGAAGCATAGACAACATTCATATTATTTGCTAGAGTTATAAGCTTAAGTTTAAACATCCCTTTGGTAAAAAAGAATTTTCTGAATTATGTTCCTTTGTACGACATTACCATTTGTCCAGTATTAATGTCCATCCTCAAGCCTGCATTGCAGAGAAGACTTTCCGAGACTAGGTTATTGGCTATCACCGTTGCGTGCTTCACATCCTGAAGCGTGAGTGACTTTTTCAAAGTCAGATTCATTGCTACCGTTCCGGTCCCAAGTACTTCAGCTTGTGCCTGATTTGCTACCATGACCTTCTCAGATGTAGGCTTGTAGGTGGTAAATAACTCCTTCAAACAAATATGCTAGTATTCACCTACTAGTCAGTGTCGACACCAGCCATCATAATCTACACAATCATAGCAAACTTGTTAGGCTCATCGTACTATGTCTGTTTGTGCTTGGATCTATAGTCTCTCCAGTAGTGGCCCATCTTGCCATAGTTAAAGCAAGTCACGTCTGACTTGGGCTTAGGCTTCTGCTTGAACGAAGACAACTTTACCTTCAGATGGTTGAAGTCCTTCTTCTTGTTGTGAGAAGCCTTCTGCTTCCCCTTGGAATCAGCAGCATGCACCAAGTTGGCCTTTGCCAACTGCTTGGACAGTGTGTTCACTTTGTTTTGAGCCCTCAACTCATCTTAATATGGATGTTATGTAGTAGTTGATCAAGGCTAACCTGTATCTTCTTCTGGTGCATGTCTGAGATAAAGTTGCTCCATCCAGGGGGGAGCTTGGCAACAATATTTTCTACGACAAATGCGTTGCCTATGGGCATGCGATCATCCTCAAATTTTTGACGAAGCATGAGATATTTCTTGACTTGAGGCAACATCATCTTTTCGTCCTAAAATCGCATATTCTAGATATTTTCAGTCACATTGATCTGTTTGTGATGAACAAATTTTTTGTATGAACTTTGTATTACAAACTATTAAAAGAAAATAGAGTAAAAAAGATCCTAGAAAAAATCTAAGTACAAATGATTCTGGAGAAGTATAGCTGTAGAGATCTTATCTATAAATGATCACTTTACTTCTTGGACTACACAATGATGATAAATACAAGGATTCTGTGAACAACTTGAAGAGTTGGGCAATGAGAAAGCTTTGGCAATAACGGCACAACAAGCTACTATTTTTCTCTTTCTGTTCTTGAACTTCAAAAACTTGAAATTTCAGCCTCTGTAACGTACATAATAATCCTATATTTATAGGATTTTATAGCAGTTATGATAGTATGTGCCCACTTTAGACAGTCCATACTGTGCGCGCACTTTTGATGGGATGACATCTCATGATCTAGTGAGTAGGTGCACAACTTGTTGCCTGCTTGGCTCATGGCTTCCTATACGAGGAAAGCGTAGGTCATGGAACAATTATTTGTGCACATTTCACGAGGAACATAATATGTAGGACACATAATCTTAACTTTACTTTGTTAGTTAGGATCATAGGCGCACTTTAGAAGTGGTCTGGAGACTGGAGCACTTTTGGAAAGATTGGCTATACAAGCACACTTTTGAAGAAATACCCGTGATGATGCACTTTTGAAGAAATAGCCATGATAGCATACTTTTGAGGAAATAGCCGTGATAGAGCACTTTTGAGGAAGTAGTCGTGATGATGCACTTTTGAAAAAGTAGCCATGATGGTACACTTTTGAGGAAGTAGCCATGATGGCGCACTTTTGAGAAAGTAGTCGTGATGGCGCACTTTTAAAGAAGCACTTTTGAAGAAGTAGCCATGATGGCACACTTTTGAGGAAATAGTCAAAATGGTGCACTTTGAAGATGTATGCCTTATGGTGCACTTTTGAAGAAATAGCCATGATGTCGCACTTTTGAGAAAATAGCCGTAATGGCGCACTTTGAAGTAGTTGACCTTATGGCACACTATAAAGAAATTGATTCGTACTGGCCGCTAAACTAAAACCAGGGTCTGCGTGCCGTAGTTCAGCTGTAATGATGGCTTCTGACACCCTTGATTGCTGTTCAGCTGTCAGACTCATCATATTTAATACTCGGGAGAAAAAATCATAGGCCAATTATGCACCTGTGTTGGGATGGATAAGAACAACCTTATTTTGTGCCACCGTTCTGTTCTTTAGAAGAGTGCGCAATCCTCTTAAGCAAGTAGAAAGTACGACATCCTTTAGAACAGAGAGAGTGCGCCATTCTTCCTATATTTAGTGTATTTGTTGGAAACTACGCCATCTTCAAGAGGTGCACTTTTATGCTTCTACAAGACCCCTTTCAAAGTTATTAAAATCGTCTAGAAGAATTCAAAATACTTTGAATTATAAGCATAAAAAGTTGTTGAGATGTATGTGCGCGCATTTGGCGTAGAATCCCAACGAGTTGCTGACATAGCTGAACAACATGATTAATGTGCGAGATTCAAAGAGTCATTAACCGAAGAGTTTTCCCCCAAATCTATAAATACACGAGTTGAGGAGAGAGATAACTTTTCTACTACTCTCAATCTCTTTGTCTTCTTTTTCCTTGAGCAACAACAATGGCCCCCAAGCAGACTCAGGCGACCAAGAAAGGCAGCAAGGGGAAGGGATTGGCTTCCTCTTCTCAAGCAATGATGACGAGACCGTCGACAAGGTCGACGATGGCTCAGTCTGTCGGAGAGCAGCTCAACATGACACCGTCGAGAGTAGCATAAGGGATTGTAGCACACCCTCCACTGATAGGCATGACAAATGACTTTTTCTTCCTTATCTTCTATCTTTCTTTTTACATATGTACAATGTAAGCTCCAATAATGGCAAAATAATAAAAGAAAGAAGCAGGAGAACTAAAAACATGGAATAAAGAGACACGCGTACAAGCCCACTTTTCTCTTGTTCAGAGCAGAAATATCCTCTTTGGCGCATTTTCCCTCGTTCAGAGAGGAAACAGTCATTATGGTGCACTTTTCCTCGTTCAGAGAGGAAACAGTTCCTATGTTACACTTTCCCTCATTTAGAGAGGAAACAGTCACTATGGCACACTTTTTCCTATTATTCCACTGATACGCGCGCAAATATGTACTTAGATAAAACTGGGTTTTGTGCGCACTATACAGTTTATCATGCATGCTTTTGTAACCATTTCTACATATTGTCTGGTTATGCGCACTACATAATATTTTCTGTCAATCAAACAAATGCTCGCATATGGGAATCTTTGGACCAATATACAAAATAGTTTTGTATTCTGCTTTTCGCTTAGGAAATAAACCGTTGCACCCTTTATGATTCGTGTATGCGGATCTGAACTATTGTGTTCCTTCATAAATAGTAGTGTTTTGAATCGTCACCCTTTTTATCAATAAATCATGTAAAGAAATTTGAACCGTCGCCCCACTTATTATAAATAAGAGTTGACTATTCAATTCAACATTCTTTATTCGAATTTGCTGATGGATTCCCAGAACGAGTCTCCAAAGAAGAAAAAAGACTATGATGAATCGACTATTCTTTCACCCATTATAGCTAACTCTGGTTGTGCTTCTTCTGCTCCCGTTGTTGAAGCATGAAAAATATGCTGGATAGCTCTACGCAGCATATTGATGCAAAGCAGCGTAAACAGAGGACTTCAGAGCCTTCAAAATGTGCAAACGGAGCTTCTTTGCCAAAGCACAGTGAGAAATACAGGCTCGAGGATCATCCACGTAGGGCAGTATGCCCAGGCTGCTTCGGCGTAAACAGGGTGCTTCATCGCCTTTATGGCATAAAACTTATCCTCTTTTAATGCGGCATTGAAGCATACGAGGGACACTTCGGAATCGGGCATCCACCCTCTTCAGCAACCCTCGAAGCTACTACCTGTCTTCCATGGCACTTCTTCAATATCGTGTGGTCCAAGGGCTAAAGTGATCGACTGCAGATCAGACACCTATAGCAATATTCACCCAGATTAAATAAATTGTACTTAGACATCCTCGTGTAAGATCAAATTTGTACAATCTTGTATGTAAACATAAAAGAAGGGCGGGTCTTCGTACAAGACCTCGTTTTCCGTATTTCATCAAATCTTTTCTCGTTTATATTACATACCCAAAATAAGATGGCGACTCTGTTGGGGACATCTTTCTCTTCTGATGAGGAAGCTATTGCTCAACACGATACGGTATCTGTGGGATCCGTGAAGAAGATACTGGGCATCCAGTTCGACCAATCTGCCTATGAGGATATGCTCCGGATAAAGGGCAGCTCTCACTCTCTCTCTCACCAAAACAACAGGAAGTTGCATAAGATCTGGATGCCCAAGACATCCTCTACCATTCCTATGGACTCTCCGATCTCTCCGACCAATGAGGTTGTAGCGTTGCTCCCTCCGCGCCCTGCGCGTATAATTCAGCCGCCTGTCTCTGACAGAACCGGCAAAACTTCTGGCAATGCCTCAGCGCTAACCCAGAAGTATACTCCGTGCTCTGCGCATGAAATTCAGTCTCCCGTCCTTGGCGGAATAGACAAAACTTCGAGCAATGCCTCAGCGCTAACCCAGAAGTATACTCCGCACTCTGCGCATGAAATTCAGTCTTCCGTCCCTGGCGGGATAGACAAAACTTCTGGCAATGCCTCAGCACCAACCCAGAAATATACTTCGCGCTCTGCCCGTGAAATTCAGTCTCCCGTCCCTGGCGGAATAGACAAAGCTTCTGATAAAGCCTCAGCACCAAATCAGAAGTACAAGACACGCTCCGCGCGTAAAACAACATCTGACCTCTACGGAGAACCAAATGATCCCTGTGATCTCCGCAAGGGAAAGCGAGCGACGGACTACTCAACTTCTCGGCATTTACGCAAGCAAGGGAATAATCTGCACGCCCTCCGAATTATGCGAGACGCTGATGGCCGATTGAGGACATCCTCAGCTTTATGCCAACCAGGGCGAAGCTCCAAATTACGCCAGGCGAAGTCCCTAGGCGCAAAAAAGGCTCCAGTTGCGAAAAGACACCCTCCTTGGGGATTATCCGCCACCCTGTTGGCCAACCTGTTGTATACGGGTGGCACAGGGAAGACTACGGTTCCCATCATCCGCATGCCCACCAATAGGAACAGAAGGAACAAGCCATCATCTTTTTCTTCTGCAACTCCTCCTGACCTGCGCAAATATCTAATCCGGAAACGCAAGGAGAGGGGATCTTCCAGCATGGCTATCACACCTCCTAGCGAGCACTACTGTGATAGTCACAGGATTGTAATTAATTGTTGCTGTTCTAAAGCAAAATGACCGGTTTTCGACCGACTGAGCTACTCTCCATCTTTCCTAGAAGAAGTGCCCGCACATGCATCTGTGAACATGGCTTCACATATACCTGGAGGAAGCTCGGACTCAAGACGTCCGTCCTCTAGAACTCTGAGCCGAAGAAGATTCAACATGCTCCTTATGGACGCCGAAGCTGGGGTGTTCCAGAACACTCATTCAAGGTCACGACAACTGACTTTGTGCTCTTCTGATTTCGATGCTGGGGGTCGCCAGTCTCCCGAATCAGATACTGAGAGTATAGAGTCAACTTCTGCAGCGACCTATACTCATCCTTCAATGACGCCCAGGGAGATGGGAGTTTATGCCATTGGAGATAAACACGAGGAAGCCTCGCCATCAGGGAACGCTGAGCAACGCATTACTACACTAGAGACATCTCTGAAGCAAATGCAATCCATGATAGAGAATATGCACCAAATGATGCTAACTCAACAGGCGGCTGCTATGGCTCAAACGTCGGTCCCACCTACTCAGATACGTGTGGGGGTGGACCTGCCACCATCCAACACGATCCAAGAGCCAGCTCTAGATCAAGAGTCAGCTGGTCCTTCACTTCCTCACCTGGAGAATGTACTACCTCCTGCAGGAGTCACGATCCAACCAACTTCGCACCATTTCGTGGTCTCGTTACCAGCTGAAAATTCGATGCAAGCAGTGCGGGAGTTGAAAGCCCAATTCGATGCCTTGAAGCACAAAGATCAGCTCAAGAAATTGGGAATCAACCAGCCATACCCAGTTATCTGGGAACAGGTCCCTTTTCCTCCAAGGTATAAACCTCAGACTATGGCCCTGTTCAAGGAAAAAACCTCACCAAGGCAGTAAATGAACTATTTTAGTATGATGACGGTGTTGCTACAAGGGAATGACGCCCTCCTCACCCGGGTGTTCAAGGGCTGTCTCTCAGGAGTTGCTTACCAGTGGTACCGCAGCCTGGCAAATAACTGCATTACTTCCTTTGAAGACTTCAAGGCTTTATTCTTCACACGATTCTACGAGGGAGGAATGAACATCTCTATGTCCTCTCTTATCGAAGTCAAGCAGAGGGAGAAGGAGGACGTTCGCACCTTCGTCGAACGTTTTCGTCAGGCCACCTTACAGATGCCTCCAGGAGTTCCAGACTCAGCGTTGGTGGACATTTGCAGGAAGAGCCTTCTTTCCATGATCTCGGTATTCACAGGACCATATCAGTTCCTTGATTGACCCTTGTTCATCATCTCAGCAGTAGCCGCCGAGGACAACAGTCGGAAGGCGCGTGACAACGGCATTATGATCTCTACCTCTGACAAAGGCAAGAGGTCATCCCCCAACGGCGACCATCCTCGCAGTTCTAAAGGAAAAGAAGCTATGGCGATCAATACGTCCAGACAGAAGACTGCGGCAACCACGCAGACAAAATCGGGGACTTTCAGGCCCGTAGAGGTATACTCTTTCGACGACGATGATATTCCGAGTATATTCTAGTGTCTCGTCAAAAGTGGCAAAATTACTCTCCCGAAGGAGAGGTGGACTAGTGAGGCCGGCAGCGCCAACAACCCCAAGTACTACATCTTCCACAGATACGTACACCACCTAACAAAGGTGTGTTACATACTGAAAAGGAAGATCCAAGAGCTGATCGATGCTAAAGCCATCACTCTGCGCAATAGCGAGAAGATGGTCACGGCCAACATGATCTCTCTACAATTTGGCAATCTGCCTCCCCAAGAAGTACCGGACGGTGTTACACCTATTTCTCGGACAACGATGAACATCGTTAATCTCCCTCCGAGTAGGGGTCAAAATCATGACCTGTTACCCCTAACTATCCAGAGAGGCGAGATTATATGGGTCCACCCATACTTGGTGTCGGAGCTCGAAGAAGAGACTAATGCTACTAAAGCTAAGTCCAGGAAGAACTCCAAATTCAAGCCATGCCATATGGTTACAACTTCTTCGACCTCAGACGAAGACGAGGTCTTGGCCGCAGCAACCCATTCAGGGAAGGCTTACCTCAAGGACTACGGAACCAGAGCCCACCGTACCAGAGGCCGGTCCTTCGAGACCAACTTCGGCGGACAAGGGGAAGCAAAAAGAAGTGCGCTTCGATAAACCTGTAAAAAACATTCAAAACAAAGGTTTAGAGAAGCCATACAACTTTGATATCCTGGCCCAACTTGCTAATACACCAGCCAGGTTGTCCATCTTCGAGCTACTCAGGCTCTCCCAAGACACTCGTCTAGCCCTGAGTGAAGCATTGATGCAGGCGGATACATACTTGACCCAACTCAAGTCCCCCGATGAAGAACCTGCAGCGTGTCCCCGATGCCACAGTGTGATGGAGGTGGTCCCAAACATCACTTTCACTCAAGAGGACATGCTATTAAAATATAACAGGCATGACAGACCTCTCTACCACACCGGGTACGTCGGTTCCATGGAGGTCGACCGGATTCACATAGATTCGGGATCCTCAATCAGCATCATTCCTCATAGTCTGCTCAGACCACTAAGGATTCCTACCCGTGAACTAGCTTACACCACCACTACTATCGTGGGTTTCAACGCCGGAAGAAGTAAGCCGTTGGGAAAAATTTCCCTGAGGATCCAAATTGGCAACCTCAGTTCGGTGGCTACATGCTACGTCATCGATTCAGAGGTCTCCTACAACATCCTGCTAGGAAGACCGTGGATCCATGACCACAACATCGTTCCTTCGACTCTACAATAATGCTTCAAATATGTAGATGCCCAAGGGACAGTATAAACGGAGGTTGCCGACCTAAACCTATTTAAAGGGGTAGAATCCTACTACTCCGACGCCGTGTTATACTCTCAAGACTACACAGAAGAGGTGTCAGCCCAAGCAGAGAAGGAATCCCACAGGGAGCCTGAAAAACCTTTTGCCAAGCAACCTTTGTCAAATCAAGGTAAAAGGATAGACTACCCATCCAAAAGCCACAGAGCCTATGGCTATCCACCTGACCAAGACCAGGTCAGGGAAAGGGGGTGATCCTCTAGTGGTCACTCTAAGACAGAAGCCTCCGCCCTTAATCATCAACCTTCGGCGCAACAAGCAGCTGAGTGATGTAAATGCAACCAGAAGTGCGGTTTCTGATAATAATAAAGGACCTTTTTTCCAGTATATCGACGCTCGGATTCCAAATCAGGAATCCTCTCCCCATGACGATATAGAGCCTATAGCACGAAAATTCTTGGCAGCTATAGATTCCTATCATCCGTACATATGGGAAGTGACATCATCATCCAATGTCACCACGACATATGGACCACATGAGGATTCTATCTTCATTGTTCCACCTGCCCGCAACGATCAGCGTTCAATAGTCTTCGGCCGTATACTCAATGAACAGACTATACAAGAGGATTCCTTTGATGATGACTCTGGTGAAATGCAAGTTCACAAGTACAGCCCGCAAGCCTTGAAGATCATGCAAAATATGGGTTACAACTTAAGGATGGAACCAGGTCTCAACTACGGGAAAGGCAGACGAACATCGCTGCTCGGCAATCCCCACTATCAACAAACCCGTTCCGGGTTAGGGTACGCCACCTCCCTTACGACTTCCATGTCCAACGAAGATATCTTTTCCTTTTTTCAAGATGGCTCATCGCCCTCCGGCTCATCTCATGCTCTCGAGCAAACATTATCAGCGAATATGGTAGCGACGGATTCCTTCGAATCAGACAAACAAGAATCCGAACCATTCTAGAATGACGCTTGGGCTTAGCAGATGGATACACAATGGGAGTTCCGCTTCGAGCAGAGAGAACCTTCCACTAAAGATGAAGTTATCCCGATTGACGTAGGGGATGAACTTTTACCAAAGCCGATATTTATCAGTAATGACCTTTTCGAAGAAGAAAGGGAAGAAATTACCCAGTTGACAAAAGAATATATCGACGTCTTTGCGTGGAATTATGAGGATATGCCAGATCTTGATCCAAAGGTGGCTACTCATAAACTCAATATACTGCCCGATTCAAAGCCTGTGAAGCAGCACCAACGTCGGTTCCGCCCGGACATGATGGACGCCATTGAAGCTGAAGTCAAGAAGTTGATAGCCTGCGGCTTCATCCGTGAGGAACAACATCCCGACTGGGTCACCAATGTTGTCCCGGTCATGAAGAAGAATGGGAAAGTACGGATCTGCATCGATTACCGAGATATGAACACAGCATGCCCCAAGGATGAGTTCCCTCTTCCCATCACATACGTCATGATCGACAATACATGCAGTTTTGAACGTATGTCTTTCATGGACGGATTCTCGGGATACAATCAGATCAAGATGTATCCTGAAGATGAGAAGCATACTGCCTTTCGGTCACCACTGGGGATATATTGCTATACGGTCATGCCCTTCGAATTAAAGAACGCCGGGGCTACGTACCAACGAGCCATGAGTGACATCTTCTATAAGCATTTACACAAGACAGTGGAGTGTTATGTGGACGATGTAGCTGTTAAAAGTCGCCTCAGGGATAATCACATCCGAGACTTGAAGACAGTATTTGAATTGATGCGCCAACATCAACTCAAAATGAACCCTACCAAGTCCTTTCTGGGGGTATCTAGCGGCAAATTTCTGGGATTCGTCAGCACCGCCAAAGGCATTCAGGTGGACCCTGACAAAGTCAAGGCCATCATAGAAATGCGACCGCCCCACAATCTGAGGGAACTCAGGGGATTTCAAGGTCGTCTGGCTTATATTCGAAGATTTATATCCAACCTCTCCGAGAGATGCCAGCCCTTTTCTCGTCTCATGAAGAAAGGTGTATCCTTCGTATGGGACGAAGCCTGTTAGCAAGCGTTCGGAGATATCAAGCGCTACCTAACTAGCCCGCCAGTTCTGGTACCTCCCGTCATAGGAAAACCGTTCATGCTATACGTTTGAGCAATGGATCATTCTCTGGGAGCTCTTCTCGAACAAAAGAACGATATGGGCCACAAGCAGGCTATCTACTACCTCAGCAGGATGATGGTCGGAGCCGAACACCGGTACAACCCTTTAGAAAAAGAATGCCTGGCTCTGATGTTCGCTATTCAGAAAATGTGACACTATGTCATGGGCCAAACCATTCATATCATCTCCAGGATCAATCCTCTTCGGGTACTGATGAGCAAGCCAAGTGTTCTTAATTCCTGAATTGCGACTTGGGCGATGTTATTAACGCCATATGACATGGTGTACGTCCCTCAGAAGTCCGTCAAAGGCCAAGCAAGGCCTCCAAACTATACGAGGATATTCTGGACGAAGTTGCAGAGTGTAATTCCGTAACGGAAGGCGATGCATGGCAACTGTTCTTCGATAGCGCCTCCAGAACTGGTCCCAGGGGAAACATGGTTTCAGGAGTAGGGATTGTCCTAGTCACTCCTGATAAACTCGTTATCTACCGAGCATATTCTTTTAGCTAGCCCTGTTCTAACAACGTGGCAGAATACAACGCTCTACTAATCGGGCTCCAAGTCGCTAAAGAGCTGGGGGTCGATTCTCTGGAAGCCTTCGGTGATTCTCTGCTGATCTTCTGTCAAGTCAGAGGAATATATGAAGTCCAGAATCCCGACCTCATCCCCTATCACCGAGCAATGGTCGAGATAGCCATGACATTCAAAGGATTCTTCCTTGAGCATGTACCTCGGTCTCGGAATCTGGAAGCTGATGCCCTAGCCAGTCTAGCTACAGATTTAGCCACCCCTGTTAGAAGGCAGAATTCGGTAATCCTTCTTAACAGAGACTTATTCTGTGTGAAAAATAACTTTCACATAGAACATAGCTACACGGTGAACGCAGATCCGCCCAGGAGAGACTGGAAAAGCCCCTTTATAGATTTTGTAGCACACAAAATCTTGCCAGAAGATCCTAAAGAAGCAATATCTGTCAAAAGACGATCATTACGCTTCTACTTCGATGCATCGTCATAATGCCTATATCGTCGGTCTTATGACGGGCTATTATTACGATGTCTCTCTGGTGATGAAGCACAGCGGATTATCCGTGAAGCTCACGACGGCGTATGCAGGGCGCATCAACCCAGTCCTAAGCTACAGGATCGTATCAGGAGAATGGGCTATTACTGGCCCACTATGATCGCAGACACAATCCAGTATGCCAGACGATGTAGGGCCTGTCAGGTCCATGCAGACTTTATACATCAACCGTCCGAACATCTACATCCTACGGTTGCATCCTGGCCTTTCGAAGCATGGGGTATGGATATCATTGGCCCTATTCACCCGTCTTCTTCCAGAGGTCACCAGTTCATACTGGCCATCACGGATTACTTCTCCAAATGGGCAGAGGTGATCCCTCTTACTGAGGTAAAGATATCTAACGTGACCAGCTTCGTCAAGCATCATGTCATTTACCGCTTCGGTATTCCCTAAAGGATAATCCATGACAATGGGCCTCAGTTCATCAGCCATGCGTTTTACCGATTTTGCGATAAAAATCGGATACAAAATGTGGCCTCCACGGTATATTATCCAGCTGCTAATAGGTTGGCAAAAGCCTTCAACAAAACCATTATCAAACTCTTGAAGAAGTTCGTCTCTTCGAACAAAAGAGATTGGAATGAGAAGTTGGGAGAATGTCTCTAGGTATACCGCACAACGGTACGAGCACCGACAGGTTGCACGCCATTCTCATTGGTCTATGGGAGTGAAGCAGTTCTCCCCATCGAGATTCAAATTCCGTCACTCAGGATAGCCGTGGCCAACGAGTTAACTCAAGAAAAGAATGACCTTTTAAGGCTTCAAGAGCTAGAAGGATTAGACGAGAAATGCCTCCAAGCTCAACAACGCATAGCACTCTACCAAGCACGTATTTCCAGAACTTTTAATCAAAAAGTAAAGAAAAGAGTGTTCAAAGCCGACGAGCTGGTCTTGGCTGTAATAAGGCCGATGATTCTTACTCACAGGAGTAAAGGCAAATTCTAGCCCAAGTGGGAAGGCCCTTACGTGATCGAGACAACGTTCTCAAACGGCGCTTACAGGTTAGCCTAGCCTAATGGAGACCTGCTGATGGCTCCTATCAATGGCAAATTCCTGAAAAGGTACTATGCTTAAACCTCCTCTGCTCAAGTAGAATAGGGTGATCTCATTCTGACAAAACCACTTCCAAAACGAAACTATTTGGATCATATTCTGCCATGTCCATAAGACCTCTGAATAGATATGCTCTGCTAAAGCTTACCGAAAGTATATCACGTCCATACTACCTCTGATATCACTTTCACCCAAACCTGTCATTTATATTTCGAAATGATGGGTCCACAAAGTCAGATGAAAAGTCTTTTTATTATTCCCAGAAAAGAGCAAGAGTACATTTAAAAAATAAAAGCAAAAGTACATCAGGAAGGGGGAGATATCAGGTCACGAAGCTGCTGCGCCAATACGGCCATCCTCTCAGCCCCAGAATCCAAGACATCAGCACGGACCCGCTCCAACCGTGCCTCGTCATCTATCAGCAGGGACAGTTCGGCTCTAGCCCGAAGGAGACCGGCACGGGCGACTCCTGCACTCGCCAAGTTCTGTTGAGCTACGACCAGTCGGCCATTCACCACATCTAGACCTTCCGATGACTGAGAAGCCCACTCCTTTGCCTGAGCGAGCTTTGTCTCCAGTTTGCGGACCCTAGCTACATTTCCATCATGCTCGACTTGGCACTTCGTTTGAAGGGCAAGAGTCTCCTCCAAGACGACTTTTCCTTTATCCATCTCCTGCTGGTTAGTCTCGATGAATTTATTCAGACCTTCCCTCTTTTCAACAAGATGCGCAGTCAAGGAGTCGTATCTGGCCTGGACCAGAGCTTCAATATTGCCTCGAGCTAGCAGCAGGTATTCGTTAATGGGTTGCTCCAAATTATTAACCATCGCCTCCAGCGCATCAGCTACCCCGGGGTCACCAAATTCCCGGATCGCCTTTATAGAGAACCGAGAGGACCTCTTCAGCTATGCAAAGTCCTGATTCTTCGCCAACACCATTGATATTAGCGTTCTCAAAGTGGTATCAAAGATCCCGGTGTACTGCTCGGTCAGCACAACTAGATCCGCATGAACGCGGGGAGTGTCCGTGATCGTGGCGACTTCCCCCCCCGGAGTCACCACAGATGATGTCGCCACGGCCGTCACTCCAACTGGAGGTGCGACGAAAGAAGAATCGCCAACACCGGATGAAGTAACCGGCATGCTAAAAATAGGCACTGTCACAATGACTGGCTCGTCCTCCTCTTGAGACATCGAAACCTCGTCGACAGGCAAGCCAGCACCCGAAGAGGTCTCCTCTTCAAAATAAGGTACCTCCGTGTCACCACTAGGACCAGACACAGAGCCAACGGGCGCGTCTATATTACCCTCTCCGAAGAAGTCTTCCCCTGAAAAGAAGACAAAAGGAAGTTAATATCAACGCAATATTAATTTTTCCAAAGAAGAGGCATAAAAGACGATATTTACCCCTGGCCGACGGCATATACGTTGCATCTGCAGCTTGTACAGCTAAATTATTTCTTAAAAATGCTAGGCGAGCTGTTATACCTGGAGAAAGGGGTCTGCGAACTGACACTGGCAAGTAGTCCTCCAGGTCCTCCTCAAAATCCAACCGAGGCTCATCAGCTGGAATCGCGCTAGGTGCGCTCGCAAGCACGGCAGAAGTCCCTTCCGACGCTGATCCGACTAGAGGTATACGGAACTTTATTATACTCAGCCCCGATAGCGACTTCGTCCCACTACCTGAAGCAGTAACAGCGACGGCGGCATCCAGCTGAGATTCTTTGGCACCACCAGCCGGAACTGTGGAAGATCCCTCTCTAAAAGGCGAGGAACCTCCAATCAAAGAATCATCCCCAACACGGGGAGATGCAAGCTCACCTCCAGGAGCATCAACACCAGGAATTCGGAGAGGACGATTTACCGTCTTCTTCTTCCTCTTACGAGGGGAAGTCTCCTTGGAAGCAGGAGGCCTTCGCTTCCCAAGAACTACCAAAGCCCCTGCAGGCGGAGGTACTTTACCCCTAGAGACCGACACCAGAGGCTCATCCAGAGTAACGGACTCACCCTCATCGGAAGAAACCGAGGGGACTTCAACTCTTCCCCCAGGCTTGGAAGAGGGCACCCTAAAGCTTCCATACATATCAAAATTACGATGGAAGGTGTTCGTTGCCACATAGAACTGGGCATACGAATGCAGGATGCGCAACTCCATGGAGAGTGTAACGACGGGCACGATAAAAATTGCCCCAGTACAGCCCATGATAAAAAATCGCCATCCCCTCGCTCCATCAATGAGTCCACCTCTGGACCTGAAGCTGGTGACGGCATTACCCACGTGCAACTAATCATACCCAAACTACCGGCGAACCGACTGGGCAAGTAGGGCTCCCAGAAGCAATGATCTTCGCTTCTGTACAACAGATGGGATGGTCTAATACAGACCAACCAATTAAAAGCTTCGAAAGAAAGAATGGTCTTCTCTCTACCCGAATCCTCGAGCCTAATCCCCGATTGATTACGATGTACAGGAGGGGCGGTGCAGAAAAGCTTCCAACTATGACTGAAGCCTAGCGCCCGCCGACAGTCTATAACTGTGTTTACATTCCAGGAAGACTTTCGGTAGTTCAACAAGAAACTACCCCCCGAACTACTGTCGGAACCGGGAGACATCATCCGAGGGTTATGAAGAATCAACCACCCCATCAAATACATGTATGATAATTCTATCCTGGGAAAGCTATCACGCAGAATTTTATCGACGAGCATCCCGTCAATCATGGCCCTCAGGCCAGCTTGTATACGGCACACCATGGCATGGAGCAAGCCCAGTCTTGCCCCGAATACCAGACGCACTACAGGCCATAGCGTGTTGCGGTGAATACGGTCCGCAGATGCGACGCCAGGCACTACTACTCGGCACAGCCATATGGAAAGGAAGCCAGCCAGTTGAGCCTCCCTGGACAGAGGCCTGCGACAGCGCCTCAAATAGCTATAGGCCTTAGTACCTTCAGGATACTTTCCCGTCCCTTCGTCGAGGAACCGGTCCGGAGCCCCAGCATCCACAACGAGATCGTCAACTACCTGAGCATTAAGCGCACTCAGGGGATTCACAGGCAGATCCTTGCCCTCCAATACCTTCTCCAGCTTAGCAGTCCTGGACCGGTAAAAGAAGAGATAGGACGTCCATTTGCTAATGTGAGCCAAATTTGAGGGCTCATCATAAAAAGTAGTACAGGCGAGGTAGTAGCTCATCAGCTCCTGATAAACCTCCACTACTCGAGGGTCGGAACCCCCCAGCTCCCGGTTTGTGGGAACATACTCTTCGTATGGAGTATCCTCCATCGGCAGTCTTGAGATCTCTGCCATCTCATGCCGGGCTAATCCCAACTCCCCCAGTGGAGTGGCGAAGGTCCCGGTAAGCAAAATATATCTCTCCATCAGTGCCAGAAATAGGTTAGGGTTAGGAGGTAACCCAACACTGCTCGCACTCACAGCTGCAAATAGACCGATGTTCTCCAACTCGGTCTGGAAATGCTTCAAGGCCCAATCAACTAAGCGAGCCCATCGAAGATTCAAAGGAGTGATCCACCCGCCACACCGAGGGTTCGCCTTAGGGTATACTCCCCCACGCCCCATAAAATCATTATAGAAAGTTGGTAACTGGACCGGCTGGATCACCAAACTGTCTTCACTCGGGACACTGCCCGGGTACAGCCCCCTGAACAGCGTCATAGAGCCAGAAGGGCGGCTGACAAACGACCCCTGGTCAGCTCCTCTCAGATGAAAGATCTTCCCTGGCTTGCCGTGAAGATCGGGAGTCAGCGTCCACGACATCTTCCTAGGATGTGTAGCATGGAAGAAGGCCGAGATGGGGTAGTCTCTCGACATATTGGGCAGATACAAGACCAAATCCACGGCAGGGAAAACCCAGAGTTCTCTCTTAGGCTTTGTCTGGGACTGTTTGTCAATCATGTCCCCGAAGAGGAAAGTCGGCTTCAGGTATTGCTCCCCGTCTACGTACGTTAGGGGCTCCCCGTTGATCAAATTCAGCAGCGTTCGCTCACCCTGAGCCGATATCAGAATTGCCCTTCCTTCGGGATACTGGGGCCCGGAGATAGAAAATGTCACGTGTGACAGATCCTCCAAATAGTTGGAGTGCAGCATCCCTGCGGCAGAGCCCATCACTTCAGCTAGCGGAGACTCATTCAAGTTAACTGCAAAAGCACAGAAGAAATACGTCAGTTCCTAACTAGATATTTCGGGACTTGCAGCATCCGCAAAAAGGAAAAATCAATAGTCCGTGCTCTACGCCAAAAAAATTCAAATTTGGCAGTATACGGTCTGTGCTCTACGCAAAAAGAAAACTTGAGTTATTACGCTGGAATCCATTTTCTTAAACGTAAAATTCAAAATTGGCAGTATACGGTCTGTGCTTTATGCTAGATTGATTAAATTGAGTTATTACGCCAGGATTTTCATCCACAAGCATAAAACTCAAATTTTAATAGTATACACCAAGTTTTCGGCGGTCAAAGCTTTTACGCTTGACTGCGGAAAAAATAGAGTTTTTACGCGGACACATTAGAAATGTGGGCATAAAAAGATGAAACGTCTCCGTGCATCATCTTCCTCAAAGAGGATATCAGCACAGAAGATGACCTAGCGCGGTCACGTTCAACGTGTGCGAAGAATTTTTAGTCATTCTCTCTTTTTTCCAAGAACTCTACCTTCCAGGCCGGGTGCACTGCTCGGCGGTGGGATGCTCCGCTCAGAATGAAGTTCGCCTTGTCCAACCAGAGACGCTCTTGCTTGGGCCGAAGAACGAGAAGAAGAATCAACCTTCTTTCCCTTAGCGGAGGAAGTTTGCTTCGAAGCCATTACTGGAAACTTTGAAGATTCGAAGATGAAAAGGAGAAGAAGTCGAACAGTCGAAAGCTTTCTCTCGCAGAAGACGGATGGAAAGTTTTTCCCCTCAGAAAACTTTGGATATATATAGAGTTCGGATGGACTCCTCGGACCCCGAACCAAATCTCCTAATTAATATTCGGTTATGATTAGGTGCCACGTCAGCCTATTATTCAGAGAAGGAGGACAGTCGGCGAATTCGAAAAGTTTTTTTTGCGCAAAGCAAGTTCATGGTTCCTACGCTAAAAAGCCTTCTACGCTCGATAGCTATAGATCTACGGTTTTACGCTCGTAAGCTATAAGTCTATGGTTTTACGCTCGGATGCCTTTGTGCTCGGTAGCTTTTATGCTCGAGAGGCTACAGACCTACGACTTCATGCTCAGCAGATACCAAATCGATGATCTCATGCTCGGTGGCGCTTAGTTTACGCTCAGAGGCGACGGATCCACGACTTCACGCTCGGAAGACTTTTCTTTTCAGAAGCAACAAATCTACAGTTCTACGCTAAGGAGCTTTCTACTCTCGACAGCTACGAATCTACGACTTTACGTTCGACAGCTACAAGTCAGGTTTTACGCCCGGATGCCTTTGTGCTCGGTAGCTTTTATGCTCGAGAGGCTACAAACCTATGACTTCACGCTCAGGAACCACAGGTCTATGATTTCACGTTCGATGGTGTTTAGTTTATGCTCAGAGGCTGCCAACTTATGATTTCGTGCTCCATGACTTCCCGCACATCTGAAAGATATGCAGGCCAGAGTACGCGTACATCTGAATGATCCTCAAAGCAGTCAATTACAGGAGTTCACACAGAAGATACTCCTTCTTGACCTTAAGATATCCCAAGTACCCGAAGCATACAGAGTTCAACATTGAAAAATTACTCTTCTTCACGGGTCGATTCGAAGTTCATCCAGACTCCAGTCTGAATATTTCATCTACCAAGATGGCAAATAAGTTTGACAGCCATTTCTCGCCCTGTTCCAAGGGATTTCCGAGAAATCATTCTTGAA
This sequence comes from Iris macrosiphon, assembly GCA_036927795.1. Taxonomy (NCBI): domain Eukaryota; kingdom Viridiplantae; phylum Streptophyta; class Magnoliopsida; order Asparagales; family Iridaceae; genus Iris; species Iris macrosiphon. Next base: position 85,854,263 of record JAYESA010000007.1, read on the forward strand.
GATGATGTCTGAACAATAAAATTCTGTTATCAGAAGTAACAGTTCAGAATTCTATGTGGTTCCTCACTCCTAAAAAAGCAGGACAGTTCGAACACTCGAATGCTAAAGCGGCTTTCTATGTATCCCTAGTTATGCGTAAAAGATAGGACATGACCCAGCACTCTTTCTAAACAGAGTCAGCGTAAAGAATCATACGTGTTGAAGCTACACATATTCAGACTTCACAGCAACAAAGTATGACAAGATGATCATATGAAGAAGAATGACAATTTTATTAAAATTAAAGTCATGATTACATATGAGGGAAATCCAGTCTACAAAAGTTTTCTTTCTTCATTTTCATGACTACATATGAGGGAAATTTCGTCGACAAAGGGGTTCCTTATCGTCGGCAGAAGATCGTGCCCAGAATCTGTTCTGACAGGTTCTCGCCTTAGTAGAGATCTTCCTCTTCTTCCAAGAAGATGATCAGTGGCGGGAGGATACAAAAATAGGCATAAACCCATCCTCCAACAAAAGGAAAGCAGGGTAAATCTGCTTACCTATATACCACCGCCATTTAAGCCGGGACAGAGATAGTCTGTCTGTCTCTCGTCACCGGAGGTAACGGGAGAAGGTGCCACTTGCAAGCAGCGTGGTGAAATACGATTCTTCGTCTCTCCCGAAGAACCACTATACAAAGTTGCTGATTATCCCGAGCAAAGGAGGCTATGATATCCTTCCATGATCCATCGTTGCAGAGGATATTTGCTCGAAGATGCCATCTTTTTTGGCTACTTACATGCTGGAAGAGCATGATCTCCTTCTTCCTCAAGTCGACCCGACGAACTACGACCATCATCTCTGTATGATGAAGGAAGTGTGGGAAGAATAGGAGAACTCCTAAGCCTTTTTATATGCGAGAGAGAGCACCGATCCCCAATAAATCCGCCATAAAGTCAGCCTCGACCATTTCAAAACTCTATTCAGAAATGTTTTGAGTTACAAGGAGCGGTTCATGCTTCATTCAAAGCGTTTCAAATTACGAAGAATTTAAAAGCTTTGAAGGGGGTCTTGTTGAAGCATGAAAAATATGCTGGATAGCTCTATGCAGCATATTGATGCAAAGCAGCATAAACAGAGGACTTCAGAGCCTTCAAAACGTGCAAACAGAGCTTCTCCGCCAAAGCACAATGAGAAATATAGGCTCAAGGACCATCCGCGTTGGGTAGTACGCCCAGGCTGCTTCGGCGTAAACAAGGTGCTTCATCGCCTTTATGGCGTAAAACTCATCCTCTTTCAATGCGGCATTGAAGCATACGAAGGACACTTCGTATTCTCTGCAATGAACCTGTCAGATCCTGCAATGAACCTGATATCTCGACTTCTGACAAAGGGATACTTCTCGACTACCCAGGCGACGGCTATAATGATGGCGAGGCACTGCAACCCAGGCTGTCATTTATTGCTATTTCCCTTGCGTAAACCGCTTTTACGTATACAGAGGAATATGCTGCCTAGTTTTATACAGGAAAACATGAGCTCCTTACGCTCCGCGAAAGGCAAACCGCCTGCCACGTCAAAAGCTGCACTCCGTACGGGACTGGAGGCGCGTCTCTGCATTTAATGCACAGGGTGGTAACAGGCCCTCAAGGCATGCCTCTGCAATTAATGCGTCGAATACTGACAGATGCCTAAGGCATGTCTCTGCGTTTGATGCACAGAAGGGTGGCAGACCTTCAAAACATGCCTCTACATTTAATGCACAGGATGATGGCGGATCTTTATATTTAATGCAGGAAATTTGATTAAATGTCATTGAACCGTCGTTTAGTGACATCCCCCTTGCGAGAGCTGCTCCTACGCATACAAGGGAATACGCTGCCTAGTTTTACACAGGCAAACATGAGCTCCTTACGCTCCGCAGAAGACAAACAGACTGCCACGACAGCGGTTGCTCTCCGCACAGGGTTCAAGGTGCGTATCTGCATTTAAGGCAAGGAATAAAGGCAAATCTTAAAGATAAGCATCTGTATTTAATGCACAGGATGGGGACAGATCTTTGCATTTAATGCAAGAGATCTGATTATCTCCAAGAGCCATAATTTTGGCTAAAACGTCCACATCATCACTCTGGTACATTACGCAGCGGATTCTACACCTATTCAGCTTCGGTACCTGCTCGGCTTCTACGCCTATTCAGCTTCGGTGCTTGCTCGGCTTCTACGCCCGTTCAGCTTCGGTGCCTGCTCGGGCTTCTACGCCTTCTCGGCCTTTATGACCACTCGGCTTCTACGCCCACTCGGCCTTTATGACCACTCGGCTTCTATGCCTACTCGGCTTCTATGCCGTTTTGATAACTATTTGGCTTCTATGCCATGGTGACAGATATTGGTTTATATGCCAAACTCTTCTACACGAGGGATACCTACCTACGTGGCTTTTATGCCATGATCTTCGTAGCGATTATACGCATTTTGTCCCTTAGTTGGACCCGCATCACACGCTTATTCAAAGGATCATCTATACGCAGGCTTTGGTTATTTTAACCGTTGTATAAAAGGGTATTGTACTTTCCACTACTCGGTTTTTACACCGATTGAGTGGTCACTGTCACTAAAACTCTATAAATAGAGACCTCTATCAATGAGAAACAAGGTCAACAAATTGGAGGGTCAAAGAAGTTAGGTCTGAAAACTGATCAAGAGATCCAGTACCAGATCCAACGGTCGAGAGAGAGAGAGAGAGAGGAGAATCCGGAGTTCAAGTAAAAGAGAAGGGATCGACGACTTTGGCATCGGGCATCCACCCTCTTCAGCAACCCTCGAAGCTGCTACCTGTCTTCTACGGTACTTCTTCAACATCGAGTGGTCCAACGGCTAAAGTGATCGACTGTAGATCAGACACCTATAGCAATATTCACCCAGATTAAATAAATTATACTTAGACATCCTCGTGTAGGATCAAATATGTACAATCTTGTTTGTAAACATAAAAGAAGGGCGGGTCTTCGTACAAGACCTCATTTTCCGTATTTCATCAAATCTTTTCTCGTTTATATTACATACCCAAAATACCCGTACCGCCTCCTATCAAGGAAAAGAAAGAAGCTTTTACTAAGCTATGTAGGGCGGACCTTCTTTAAGACCTTATTAGCCCCTTACCGGATAGCCCTTCCCGACTCTAGAATAAGATGACTAATTTCTGCCATCCTTCTGTTGATTCAAAAAAACAAGAAGAACCCTTGAAACAAAAGCTCTACGTTGACTGCTTGCATCGTCAGACGTCTGTAATCTATACGTTCTTGCAATATTTATGAACAACTCGGAAGATTCTGATCCATCCTCTTCCTAAGTATTTGTGTTGTTCTTTCCTTTTTTTCCATCAATAGATAAATTTTATTTTATTTTAGTAATCTATATAACAATATCAACAACATCATGGATCTTAAAAGTCTTTTTGTAGACTTATTATATATTACGTACCCTATAATAAGTTAAAGCGACAACGATATCAGAGATAGCCATTTTGTTTGCGATAATTTTTTTATTGTATTGCATTACAAAAAAATTAAAAGAAAGAAGAGTACGAAAGATCCTAGACAAAAATCTAAGTACAATTAATTCTGGAGAAGTATAACTGTAGGATCTGATCTGTAAATGATCACTTTACTCCTTATACTACACGACGATGAAGAAATGCAAGGATGCTGTGAACAACTTTAAGAGATGGTCAATGAGAAAGCTTTGGCAACAATAACACAATAAGCTTCTATTTCTCTCGTTCTATTCTTGAACTTCAACGACTTGAAATTCCAACCCTTGTAACGTATACACTGATCCTATATTTAGAAGATTTCATAAAAGTTAAGACATTATGCGTGCACTTTAGACAGTTTATACTGTGCACGCACTTTTGATGGGATGATATCCCACGATCTAGTGAGTGGGTGCACAACTTGCTGTCTGCTTGAGACATGGCTTCCTATACAATAAAAGCGTAGGTCATAGGACAGTTATTTTTGTATGCTTCACAAGGAATATGGCGTGTAGGAAATATAATCGTAACTTCTCTTTGTGAGTTAGGATCATAGGAGCACTTTAAAAGTGGTCTGGAGATTGGCATACTTTTGGAATTATTAACTATACAAGCGCACTTTTGAAGAAGTAGCCGTGATAGTGCACTTTTAAGGAAGTAGCCATGATGGCACACTTTTGAGGAAATAGTCGTAATGGCGCACTTTCGAAGAACTAGCTGTGATGGCACACCTTTGAAGAAGTAGTCATGATGGGAAATATTTGAACAAGTAGCCGTGATGGCACACTTTTGAGGAAGTAGCCATGATGGCGCACTTTTGAAGAAGTAGCCAGGATGGCTCACTTTTGAGAAAATAGCCGTAGTGGAACACTTTGAAGAGGTTGGCCTTATGGCGCACTGCCCAGAAGTTTACTCTTACTGGCCGCTATATGACAACCTGGGTCTGCACGCCGTAGCTCAGCTGTAATAATGGCTTTTGACACCCTCGACTTCTGTTCAGTTGTCAAACACATCGTATTTAATGCTCGAGAGAAAAATGATATACCAAATATGCGCCTGTATTGGGCTGGATAAGAACAACCTTATTGTGCGCCACCATTCTATTTTTTGGAAAAGTGTGCCATCCTCTGAAATAAGTAAAAATGTGCGATCCTTTAGAACAGAGAGAAAGTGCGCCATTCATTCTATATTTAGTTTATTTGTAGAAAACTGTGCCATATTTAATAGACACACTTTTTATGCTTCTACAAGCCCCCTTCAAAGTTTTTGAATTCGTTTTGATGAATTCAAAATACTTTGAATTTGAAACATAACAGAGTTGTTGAGATTGTGTGCACAAATTTTGGGCAGAATCCCAACAGATTGCTGACATGGCTGTAGTCATGGTTTGCTGCACGAATATCGAAGAGTTAGTAGCCGAAGTGTTTTCCCCCCAATCTATAAATACACGGGTTAAGGAGAAAGAGAACTTTTTTTACTGCTTTCAATATCTTTGTCTTCTTCTTCCTCGAGTAACAGCAATGGTCCCCAAGTAGACTCAGGCAACCAAGAAAGACAACAAGTGGAAGGGATTGGCCTCCTCTTCTCGAGCAACGAGGACGAGGTTGTCGACGAGATCGACAGTGGCACATCCCGTCGTAGAGTGGCTCAATATGTCGCCATCGAGAGCAGCATCAGGGGCTATAACACACCCTCCACTGATAGGCACGACGACTGACTTTTTCTTCCTTATCTTATTTTTTCTTTCTATTCTGTTGTAAGTTTCTTAATAGAAATAAATTAAAACTTTTATCTTTTCAAATAATAATTGTTTGTTGTTGAGATATTTATTTATTATGCATCTAACATTTGATACAAATAATAGATTAGAGTAAAAAGAAGATCAGAGGTAATGTAGACATAATATATTTTCAAACGAGATCCCACCAAATATATTTGCTCAGAGGTAACATGGACATGACAAAATATAATTTTGTGGGGGATTAGGTGTATTTGTCACCAATGGCATATTTATGCTGAGTACAAATGATAAATTTTACTGGATGTAATACTATCAGAGGTAACATGGACGTGATAGCTCGCTAGTTAACTCCACTGAGAAAAAGAAGAAAGAGTAGTTCAGGGACGAACTATTGTCTTCTTTGTTAGGGATAATAAATGGAATATGATTTAGAGGTGATATGGACATAAATCATATTATACCACTTGATTGGTGAACAAATATATGAGATTATTCCCAACCCAACTAGGGATCAGGAATATGATATCCTTAAAACAACTGGGCTTTATGAATATGATATTTTTGTTTGCGAGAATCGTTTAGATGATCTCAACGAGAGTGTTTTGTTGGATCTGAGGATTGTCCCACTGGGGAGCTTTGAAGACCTATTACCCATGTCTTATTCAAGAGTTAATATAAGTAATAGTTCAAGATACTGTGTAGGCTACAAGTTGCTGGAGATTAGAAAAATATACTTACTATACATCTTATTTTAATCTGCTGAAGATGGAGAAGAAAATGTCGTGCCAAAACATAATACTTTTTAAGGAATTTGTCATTGATAAGCATCATTATCAAATCTCCATTAGGCTTAGAGAGCATGTAGGCTCCGTTGGAGCATACTGTCTCTGCCACATACGGACCTTCTCATTTAGCTTGGAATTTGCCTTTGCTCTTATGGGTTGTGATCATAGGTCTCATTATTGTAAGGACAAATTCACTGACTTATAATATTCTTTCCTTGACTTTTTGATTAAAATCTCTAAAAATGCGTGCTTGGTATAGCTCAATACGTTATTGAGTGTGCAGGCAATTTTTATCTAATGCTTCTAATTCTTGCAGGCACAATCGATCATTATTCTCTACTATTATCTCATTAGCAATACCTTCTATAAGAGAAGGTATCTGGATTTCAAGTGGAAGAACTACTTCACATGCGTAGACCAGAGAGAATGGTGTACAAATAGTTGGAGTTTGAATTATTGTATGATAAGCCCATAAACACTCCCCGACCTTCTCAATCCAATCGCGTTTGTTAGATGAGTTAAACTTTTTAAAAAATTTGATTATGGTCTTATTGAGGCTTTTGCTAAGCCGTTGGCTGCAAAATTGTTGTCCGTAGATCCTACATTCTAGATTTAATTCTTGTCACATAATTGATAAAATGCTTGACTGTCGAATTATGGCCTATTGTCATGTATTATCCTCCGGGGAACACCAAAATGATAGATAACATGGTGTTTGATGAAGCTAATTATATTGGACATTTTTACTTATATGAGCGGGACTGCTTCTATCCATTTGGAGAAGTAATCGATTATTGCAAGTATGAACCGATGTCCTCTAAAAAAAGATGGGCTGATCGGACAAATAATATCCATTCCCCAGGATTTAAAAGACCAGAAAACCGCTATAGGGTGTAACAACTCTGTCGGTTAGTGGATAAAATCTGCATGATTTTGACATGATCTATATTTACGAGCGTAATCTATGGCATCTACCATAATAGTGGGTCAATAATAATGCATCCACCTATGGCGGTCTTGTAATTTAGGACCTGGTTAATGTGCCCCATAGATGCCATCATGAGCTTTACGAAGTGATTGTCTTGCTTTAGGGTTGGAAAGACAACGTAGTAGAAATCTCTCATAAAAATGACGATATAATATTTTGGATGAGGCGTCTTAGTAGAATCAGAGTGAGCATCTTTTAAAAAAAGTGGCTTCTTTCGAATCTTTTGAAAGAATCCCATAAACAACGTAGTCTATAAATGGTTCTCTCCAATCTTTATCCATGGAGGTTAAATTTATGACGTAACTCTGTTCAATGTGTAGATTAGTTTTGGTACAGAATAACTCCTGACCTGTTAGCATAATTAAGTATCGTCACTTTAAGGGAACGACCAATGATACTGCTAGACCGGCCAAAGCATCTACTTCTATATTCTGTAACTGAGGCATATGTTCGATAAAGAATTTTTTGAAAGTAAAAGCCAGTTCATTTGTCGCCTGATGATAAGGCATAAGGTCTTCATACCGAACCTTATACATTCTTCTTATTTGATTGACTATCAGTTTAGAATCTATGTAGGCTTTAAGATATTCTATGTCTAATTCTTTGGCTTATTGGAGACCAATGAGTAGAGCATTATATTCTGCCATATTATTGGAATATGGTTTGCTGAGAAAATATGCTCGATTAATGTATAGTTTATCAGGAGATACTAGGACTATGTCCACTCTGGCTTTTATGTTTCCTTTAGGTCCCATTCTTGATGCACCATCAAAGAATAGTTGCCAGGTATCATCTTCCATCGCCATATTAGACTCTAAGACTTCATCTGGAATGTCATCGTACAGTTTGGAAGTTTCTGTTATAGGATGAGCTGCTAGGAAATCAGCTAGCGCTTGACCCTTCAATGCTTTTTGTGGGATATACACCATGACATAAGGCGATAGCAGCATTGCCCATGTAGCTAACTGAGAATTGAGTGTTCTCATCTTGGCCATCAATACCCGGAGAGGATTTACTCAGGATCTGACATTAATGGTTTGACCTGACATATAGTATCGCATCTTTTGAATAACAAACATCAAGGGGAGGCATTCTTTTTTTAAAGGATTTTATTGATGTTCAATACCGACCATCATGCGACTAAGATAATAGATCATATATTCTTGGCCTTCGTTACTCTTCTATGTAAGAATATCTCCTAGGGAGTGATCCATTGCTCGAACATACAACAAAAAGGGCTTTCCTACGATCAGAGACACCATAATTGTCAGATTTATGAGTTATCATTTGATGTCGTCCAATGCTTGTTGACATGCTTCGTTCCAAAAAAAGGATACACCTTTAACAGATTGAAGGGTTAGCATCGTCCAGAGAGATTGGAGATGAACCTCCTAATGTATGCCAGAAGGCCTTGTAGACCACAAAGTTCTTTGAGATTGCATAGATGCCGCATTTTAAGGTTAACTTTGATTTTATCGAGGTCAACATGAATACCCTTGGAGGTTATAACAAATTCGATAAAATTTCCACTGGAGACTCACAAAAAGGATTTAGTTGGATTCTTCTTCAATTGGTATTGGGACATCAATTCGAATACAGTGTTCAAATCTTGAAGGTTATTACCTTCGACTCTTGAAAGCAATTTCATCGATGTAGCATTCTACTGGCTTCCGTAAATGCTTCTGGAAAATTTTACTTGTCACGACCCGCACCCGGAATTTGGGCATGAGTCGTGGGTACGTCCAGCCTACGCCGCAGCATCGGCGGTAGAACGCTGTCTAGGTCTCCACATATAATATATCCTGTCAATAGTCTCAACTCCGTACGGAGGACAATGATAAATAATCCACAGTTCTATGATATACTCAATCACAAGCTAAAAGAAAATAATGGCACGATGAGAATAAAAAAGAGTTCTATTAAAAGCCAACCACAATAAGTCCAACTCAAAACTTGGGTCTAGATGACCTCACAAAATCACAGAATAATAAATACAACTTAGTCTCAGTCTAGAACAATAAATACAAAAAATAATCTAAGAATTGGCAGGTAAGGTCTCCTCTAGGATGGGCAACTCCTCTGGAATTTTCGGAGTGAAATCTCCCTCTGAACCTGGGCCGTAATGAGTGGGGCAAAGATCCTCCAGGTCCTCTGAAAAATGTTATCCAGTCAGGATTGGAGCAAAGCACAAGCAATAACAACAGTTTCATTAAATTGACAAAGACTATAAAAAGTGTAAGAAATACAAGATGGAAATTAATGCTGAAAATGTAAAGTACTGGAGAAAATGGAAATAGGCAATAGAGCATCTAGCAATGAACAATAGACAGTGAATGCTAGAACAAGTGAATCTGAATAATAGACATCTAGCTAAGTGTTTGAATTATCAGTTTATTATGTGATCGGCTTGGGACTTGATCAGACTGGATATATATGATTAGCTATGATTCTTGTAGGTCAGGCTAACCATATAGTTAGCTATGATGCATGTAGTGGTCAGGCTAATCATATATAACAGCTATGATGCATGTAAATGGTCAGGCCACACCCGACGTGAGAATTAGGTGAGCTATGATGCATATAAAGGTTTGGATATAATCACATAATCTACTAATAGTTCCCCATCCCCCAGTTAGCACGATGGATTCCAATCACGACTCCTCATGATGGGGATCTAGGGTGCTAACCCGTGTATCCATAGTGTCAGAATCAAGTATGTAATACAACTGCATTATAGAAATAATCAACAATGAAAACTGTCAGAGAATGTACTCGCCTGTGGTCCTGAGCAAAGGGTGAGGATCGATGTCCAAAGTGGGATCACAATGACCTATTTGTGGAATATAATGTCAGATACTAAATTTAAAGGAATTAACATGCTTAATTAATTAAAAAAAATAAGGCCTCTAGGTCAATTCTGTGGTTTACTGATCAGTACTAGGTTATCCTAGATAAACTAGGTCCACACTAAGGTTTAGGTCCAAAACTAGTTAATTAGGCTCTAGGGTCACTAACTAATGAAAATAATATAAGTAATATGATACTCTATACACATTGGTCTATAATAACTAACACTTATGTCTTAACTGTCATAGACATACTTATATACTACCTTAACTGCTACTTGAGTTCCCAACCTTGTACTGTACTCTATTGTTTGATTGAAGAGTAATACCTAATACATAGACACTGAGACACAAGACTACATACTGAACTGAATTACTGCTCACACACAGACACACCTAGCTACACACAGAGACACACATAGCTACACACAGGTTGACACTAACACAATTTAATACACAGGAACATTACACATACAGGTATTCTCACACTCACTGGTTATTGATGCACGTAGGCTCTCATACTTGTTTTATGTACACAGACACTCATAGTTCACATAGTATACACTCAGGTATTGGTACACCTAAACTCACTGCTCACTGACACAGGGAGACACACTGTACACTATTAGTTACTAACCTAAAGCACACACACTATAGTTAATAACTGACACACAGCCCTAGAACTAACACTGCGAACACACAGGCATAACTGAACTCCTCACTGAACTCACACAGTATCATATGCTAAAATACTGATACTCTACACAGGTATCAAACTGAACCCCTCACTGATAGACACACTGGTTCTCACCTACACTCTACACACAAGTATCTAATACACTTAACTGGGACACACACTCACTCTCACATCAGGTATATTCTGCACACACTGAAATTTCTGATACATAATTCCTACCAATAACACCCCTCCCATCTACACAGGTATCTAATACCTACACTGTACAACACTCCCCAGGCCCGACTGCACAGGAATCCCTAAATACATTCATACACAGCACAAAACCGTAGGTATACAACTACACACACATATATATATATATATATATATACAAATCAGGGTTCCTTAGAACTAGGTCAAAATTAGGTATTCCCTCCCATGGAGCATTTCACCAAACACATAATGTGCAAAAATGGATCCCACATCAAGAACTCCAAAAATGCCCAAACCTAAACCCTAAATCGAAATCAATATTATAGGTAGGAGATGCAATCCTATCTAAAAGCATACTCCTATGCTTAGGGTTCACGAATTTGGGGGAAATCCCACGTATGAACACAAAACCCTAGTTCCTCCTAGATCTCTATATAGAAACCCTAAAATCGAAATCTAAACCTCAGGGTGGGTTCCTAATGGGCATTAACAACAAAAATCAGAGATTAAATTAATAAAAATAGTATTTTACCTAGGGGGATGGCTTCTTCAATGGAGGTTCTTCTTTTCCAAGGCTTCTTGACCCAACCCCTTGCTTCTCTTTGCTTTGGAGGAGGAAAGTGAATTCCTAGGGCTTGAGATTCTGGAAATTGTGGGAGGGAATGGTTTTTCTTTAATGGAGGCTAGGTTTTAGGTTTTCTTCATGAAGGAATGGGTTCCCTTTTATATTAAAACCAAGCTAGGGTTTCTAATGCATAGTTTTAGGTTAAACCCCCTATGTTAGGTCATGAAGAACCTAATTAACTAGGGTTTAGTCAATTTAGGGTTTGAGGTTCTACCTAAAATCAGACTTCTAGGGTTTCTCTAGAATTGGTCTTCAAATTAGGGTTTAGCCATACTGACTTCTTGGGTTTGACCTAACCCAACACAACCAACATCAAATAAATAGTTTTTAAAAACTCAGCAGATTAATTAAACACATAATTATTCCAAATAGTAAAATTACCCAAATACCCTTGTCTGGAAATGTGGTAGTGACAAGTCTACCCTCCTAAAAGAAATTTCGTCCTCGAAATTTGGACTGAACAGAATAAGAATAAATCAGAAAAAGAAAATACCTCAAGTCTAGAAGAGGTACGGGTATTGCTTGCGCATTTTGTCCTCTCTCTCCCAGGTCGACTCCCCTGGAGAGTGATGTCTCCATGCAACACGAACCAAAGGAATAGTTTGGTTCCGCAACACCTTCTCTCTGCGGTCCAATATCTCTACGGGCTGCTCGGGGTAGCTGAGCGTCGGACCAACCTCAATCTCTGTGGTCAAGTACGTGACTAGGGTCTACCACGTACCGTCTCAGCTGCGACACGCGGAACACATCATGCACTCCCTCTAATGCAGGCGGGAAGTCCAGTCTATATGCCACTACACCTATCCTTGCAAGAATACCGAAGGGTCCGATGTAGCGTGGACTAAGCTTCCCGCCTCGACCAAAACAAATCGTGCCACGCGTCGAAGAAATTCGTAGGAATACTAGATCGCCAACCTAAACAAAACAGTCTCAACATGCAGTCTAAACAAACAACACAAACAGAAAATAACAATCTATACCTGAAACTCAAGGGGTGTACGGTGGCTGTCGGCCCAATGCCGCTGTCTGTCCTGCGCCACTCGCAGTCTGTCTCTGATGAGTTTTACCTTTTCTGCTGCATCCACGACCATTTCTGGTCCTAGCAAGGCTCTCTCTCCAATATCGTCCCAAGATAACGGTGTACGACACCTTCGTCCATAAAGAGCCTCAAATGGTGACATATCGATGCTGGCCTGGTAGCTGTTGTTGTAAGCGAACTCTACCAGGTGCAAATGATCCTCCCAAGAACCTCCGAGATCTAGAACGCAAGTGCGTAGCATATCCTCGAGAGTCTGAATAGTCCTTTCAGACTGCCCGTTTGTCTGGGGGTGGTATGCGGTACTGAACTTGAGCTGAGTGCCCAAGCTAGCCTGCAGACTCCTCCAGAAGTGGGAAGTGAAACGGCTATCCTGATCCGAGACGATGCTTACTGGAACTCCATAAATTCTAACGATCTGTCGCATGTACATCTCTGCTAGCCTCTCTGTCGACGTGCCCACCTTGAAAGGTAAGAAATGGGCTGATTTGGTCAACCTGTCCACGATGACCCAAATCGCGTCCTTCCCTCCTGGAGAACGTGGAAGCCCTGAAATGAAATCCTTGGTCATATGCTCCCATTTCCATTCTGGAATCGGTAAAGGTTGAAGCAACCCACCTGTCCTCTGCCGGTCTGCCTTTACCTGCTGGCACACTAAATACCGAAATACGAAGCGTGCTACCTCGCGCTTCATTCCATACCACCATACGTGCTCCCTCAAGTCTCGATACATCTTGTTGGCACCGGGATGCATCGAGTACTGAGAGCGGTGCGCCTCCTGCAAAACCTCCTCGTGCAGCTCCCCGCTCGGCACACACATCCTCGGGCCGTGCCGTAAGGAACCATCATCTGCGATAGTAAAGTCGTCCGACAATCCTGTCTGAACCTGTGCTCTGATACTCCTCAGTGCCTCATCATCGTACTGCGCAACTCTGATCCTGTCCATCAGCTCGAACTGTATCTGCAATCCCCACATCTGAATCTCAGTACCGGGAACTAATACCTCAATCTCCAAGCTCTCCAAATCAGCCAACAAATGTTTATCTGTCATCAAGTACATAGCCATCGGATACCTGCTCAAGGCATCGGTGACTACGTTGGCTTTCCCTGGATGGTACTGCAATGAGATGTCAAAGTCCTTCATCAACTCTAACCACCTCGTCTGCCTCATGTTTAGTTCCTTCTGTGTGAATACGTACTTCAAGCTCTTGTGGTCTGTGAAGATCTCCACACGCTCTCCGTACAGGTAATGTTTCCACAGCTTTAGAGCAAAGATAACTGCTGCCAATGCCAAATCGTGGGTGGGGTAGTTCTCTTTATGAGGGCGTAACTGCCTGAAAGCATAGGCAATTACCTTTCCGTGCTGCTGAAGAACACATCCCAGACCCTTACATGAAGCCTCACTGTAGATGGTGAAACCACCTGTCCCTGCTGGCAACGTCAAAATTGGAGTTATCGTCAACCTCTTCTTTAGCTCATCAAATGCAGCCTGGCACTCCTCCGTCCAGACAAAATCCACATCCTTCCTAGTCAATCTGGTCATTAGCGCTGCAATCCTGGAGAAGCCTTGTACAAACCTCCTGTAGTATCCTGCTAGCCCGAGAAAACTCCTGATCTCAGCTACCGAACTGGGGGTAGCCCACGACTTCACTGCCTCGATCTTCTGTGGGTTAACCGAGATTCCGTCACCCGATACCACATGCCCAAGAAATTCAACCTTGTCAAGGAAGAATTCACACTTAAAGAGTTTCCCGTACACCTTCTCCCTCCTGAGAGTCTCTAAGACCAACCTCAGGTGCTCTTCGTGCTCCTCCGGAGTCTTGGAATACACAAGAATATCGTCGATGAACACCACTATGAACTTGTCAAGGTACTGGTGGAACACCTTGTTCATCAAGTTCATGAATACTACCGGTGCATTGGTTAAACCAAATGGCATCACCATGAATTCAAATTGGCCGTATCTGGTCCGAAAAGCTGTCTTCGGCGTGTCCTCCCTCTTCACCTTCACCTGGTGATAGCCTGACCTCAAATCTATCTTTGAAAACACCCTCGCCCCGCTCAACTGATCGAAAAGATCATCTATCCTCGGCAGTGGGTACTTGTTCTTGATAGTGATATTGTTCAAAGCTCTATAATCAATGCACATGCGCACCGTGCCATCCTTATTCGGTACGAACAATACCGGAGCTCCCCATGGTGATGAACTGGATTTGATGAAGCTTTTGTCCTGCAGCTCCTCAACTTGCTTCTTCAGTTCTGCCAGCTCACTATTGTTGACTCTATAGACATGTTGTGAAATGGGCTCCGCTCCTGGAACCAAGTCTATAGAGAATTCAACATCTCTGTCTGGAGGCAAGCCTGGCAATTCCTCTGGAAATACATCCAGGAACTCCGCTATCAGAGGATGTGGCAACTCCTCCTCTTTCGCCCTGGCTCCACAAAATGTGCTCCTGCTCTGTTCCGCTGCTCCCCTGACAACCTCATACTCCGGCTCTTCTGGTGGTCTAAATAATACTCTGCCTCGATAACAATCTATAGTAGCATGATGCCTACTCAACCAGTCCATTTCGAGTACAATATCATACCCCGGAAGTGGCATAACGAGTAAGCTCACGCTCAACTCTCGGCCTCCTACTGACACCCTCCGTTCCTTGCAGTGATCACGGACTAGGATAATACCTCCACCAGTCATGATCTTGCAAGTCTTAGCTAATGGTTTTGTGTCTAAATAATGTCGAAGTGCATAAGATACAGACACAAAACTATGGGAAGCGCCAGAGTCGAATAAGGTAAATGCGGGAATACAATCGAGAAGAACCGAACCTGTGATCAGGTCTCCTGCTGGCTCGATCTCCTCGACTGCCATGGCGCACGCTCGCCCCTGGGGTACACCTCTCTGCTGCTGGTGCTAGGCAAACTTCTGATGTTGTGGTGGAAGTGGTGCCCTCTGTTGTTGGCCTCCTGGTACGGCAGGTACCCTGTCTGGTCCTCTCTGGGTGGCTGCTCCACCCTGACCTGGACGAATGGTAGGGCAATCTCTCAGCTGGTGTGTCGTCGATCCGCAGGACAGACATGACACCAATCTCTTCCTGCAGATATTTCTAGTATGTCCCATCTTCCCGCAGTACGCATACTGGATGGCGGGCTGAATCTGTCTCTGTTGCTGTTGCTGGACCTGCCCTCGGGCTGGTGCCTGATGCTGCTGCTGAAAGGGTCTCTGCTGTTGCTGCTGAAAGTGTGGACGCTTGCCCGGTCCCGCACTACTGTTTGCTCCTCCGGAACCATCGCGTCCCCTCTTGGGCCTGAGGCCCAAGTCATCCTCGGCTATTTGGGCATCCATCAATATGCCCTCGTAGGTAGCTGTGCGACGTCCCGACGTGCGAGACTTGATCTCCCTTGCCAGCCCCTTTCTGAACTTCCGGGCCCTGTCCCCTGGATCTCTAATCATCGATGGCGCAAAGCGGCTCAGACGGGAAAACTCTGCGGCATACTCGTCGACGGACGAACTCCCCTGGACTAAGTCATGGAACTGACTCTCCAAAGCTCCCAGGGCAACATCAGGAAAGAACTTCTCCTTAAAGAGCTCCTTGAAAGCTTCCCAAGTGAGTCCCCTTTCAAGGAGTCTCGGCTCTGTGCAAAACCACGTCAAGGCGATGTCGAACATCTGGCTGCCGGCGGCCTCGATCTGAAGAGCCTCCGGAAGCTGCGCCAAGCGCAAGTTCCTCTCGATGTACTCTAGCCAATCATCGGCGTAGAGTATCCCTTCTGTCCCCTTGAACTCCCGAGGCATCATCCTCTTGAAATCCACAATGGTGCCCGGCCTCTGGTGGTGCTGATCAGGATGCTGCTGCTGCTGAGTAACTCTCTCCACAGCTTGGAGAGCCATTTGATGAGCATTCTCCATGCTCACCCTGATCATCTCTTTCTGGGCCTGATGTGCCTCAGCCTGCACCCTCTGGGCCTCTGCCGACGTCCTCTGGGCATCGACCATGCCCTGAATCAAAGCGAACATCTGTGCTCCATCGACGGGCACACCTCCTGGATGCTGAACTGGTGGTGGTGGTGGTGGTGGAGCCGTCGTAGCTATGGGGACCCTCTGAACAGGTGGTGGAGGACCCTCGAATGCTGCAGACACTCCCACATGTACTGGAGATGTAGGTGGTGCTGCGAATGTCTGTCCGGTAAGGCGAGAGGTTGCAGACCTCTCTGACTCTGTTGCTCCGGTTCTCCGAGATCTGATTCTCGGCGGCATCCTGAAGACAGATCGAAGAATTTAATCAAGGCAATAGACACGATATCATCAAAGAAGGACAGTAATTTCTAAAGGAAAAATTATTAAGAGTAGTATTATAAGAATCAAAAATTCCTAATTGTGATTGAGCATATCCTCGGCCAAATTCCTATTTCCTAAAACAGGCTCGTAGTAATACTCTAAGCGGGCACCACTACGATATTGCTCTAATGCAAATCTAGGACTGGATCTGCATGGGCCAACACTAAAAATGTGTCACTACCAGCACCCGAAATTTGGGCATGAGTCATGGGTACGTCCAGCCTACGCCGCAGAATCGGCGGTAGAACGCTGTCTAGGTCTCCACATATAATATATCCTGTCAATAGTTTCAACTCCGTACGGAGGACAATGATAAATAATCCACAGTTCTATGATATACTCAATCACAAGCTAAAAGAAAATGATGGCACGATAAGAATAGAAAAGAGTTCTATTAAAAGCCAACCACAATAAGTCTAACTCAAAACTTGGGTCTAGATGATCTCACAAAATCACAGAATAATAAATACAACTCAGTCTCAGTCTAGAACAATAAATGCAGAAAATAATCTAAGAATTGGCAGGTAAGGTCTCCTCTAGGATGGGCAACTCCTCTGGAATTTTTGGAGTAAAATCTCCCTCTGAACCTGGGCCGTAATGAGTGGGGCAAAGATCCTCCAGGTCCTCTGAAAAATGTTATCCAGTCAGGATTGGAGCAAAGCACAAGCACTAACAGCAGTTTCATTAAATTGACAAAGACTATAAACAGTGTAAGAAATACAAGATGGAAATAAATGCTGAAAATATAAAGTACTGGAGAAAATGGAAATAGGCAATAGAGCATCTAGCAATGAACAATAGACAGTGAATGCTAGAACAAGTGAATCTGAATAATAGACATCTAGCTAAGTGTTTGAATTATCAGTTTATTATGTGATCGGCTTGGGACTTGATCAAGCTGGATATATATGATTAGCTATGATTCTTGTAGGTTAGGCTAACCATATAGTTAGCTATGATGCATGTAGTGGTCAGGCTAATCATATATAACAGTTATGATGCATGTAAATGGTCAGGCCACACCCGACGAGAGAAGTGGGGTGAGCTATGATGCATGTAAAGGTTTGGATATGATCACATAATCTACTAATAGTTCCCCATCCCCCAGTTAGCACGATGGATTCCAATCATGACTCCTCATGATGGGGATCTAGGGTGCTAACCCGTGTATCCATAGTGTCGGAATCAAGTATGTAATACAACTGCATTATAGAAATAATCAACAATGAAAACTGTCAGAGAATGTACTCGCCTGTGGTCCTGAGCAAAGGGTGAGGATCGATGTCCAAAGTGGGATCACAATGACCTATTTGTGGAATATAATGTCAGATACTGAATTTAAAGGAATTAACATGCTTAATTAATTAAAAAAAATGAGGCCTCTAGGTCAATTCTGTGGTTTACTAATCAGTACTAGGTTATCCTAGATAAACTAGGTCCACACTAAGGTTTAGGTCCAAAACTAGTTAATTAGTCTCTAGGGTCACTAACTAATGAAAATAATATAAGTAATATGATACTCTATACACATTGGTCTATAATAACTAACACTTATGTCTTAACTGTAATAGACATACTTATATACTACCTTAACTGCTACTTGAGTTCCCAACCTTGTACTGTACTCTATTGTTTGACTGAAGAGTAATACCTAATACATAGACACTGAGACACAAGACTACATACTGAACTGAATTACTGCTCACACACAGACACACCTAGCTACACACAGAGACACACATAGCTACACACAGGTTGACACTAACATAATTTAATACACAGGAACATTACACATACAGGTATTCTCACACTCACTGGTTATTGATGCACGTAGGCTCTCACACTGGTTTTATGTACACAGACACTCATAGTTCACATAGTATACACTCAGGTATTGGTACACCTAAACTCACTGCTCACTGACACAGGGAGACACACTGTACACTATTAGTTACTAACCTAAAGCATACACACTATAGTTAATAACTGACACACAGCCCTAGAACTAACACTGAGAACACACAGGCACAACTGAACTCCTCACTGAACTCACACAGTATCATATGCTAAAATACTGATACTCTACACAGGTATCAAACTGAACCCCTCACTGATAGACACACTGGTTCTCACCTACACTCTATATACAGGTATCTAATACACTTAACAGGGACACACACTCACTCTCACATCAGGTATATTCTGCACACACTAAAATTACTGATACATAATTCCTACAAATAATACCCCTTCCATCTACACAGGTATCTAATACCTACACTGTACAACACTCCCCAGACCCGACTGCACAGGAATCCCTAAATACATTCATACACAGCACAAAACCGTAGGTATACAACCACACACACATATATATATATATATATATATATGTATACAAATCAGGGTTCCTTAGAACTAGGTCAAAATTAGGTATTCCCTCCCATGGAGCATTTCACCAAACACATAATGTGCAAAAACGGATCCCACATCAAGAACTCCAAAAATACCCAAACCTAAACCCTAAATCGAAATCAATATTATAGGTAGGAGATGCAATCCTATCTAAAAGCATACTCCTATGCTTAGGGTTCACGAATTTGGGAGAAATCCCACGTATGAACACAAAACCCTAGTTCCTCCTAGATCTCCATGTAGAAACCCTAAAATCGAAATCTAAACCTCAGGGTGGGTTCCTAATGGGCATTAACAACAGAAATCAGAGATTAAATGAATAAAAATAGGGTTTTACCTAGGGGGATGGCTTCTTCAATGGAGGTTCTTCTTTTCCAAGGCTTCTTGAGCCAACCCCTTGCTTCTCTTTGCTTTGGAGGAGGAAAGTGAATTCCTAGGGCTTAAGATTCTGGAAATTGTGGGAGGGAATGGTTTTTCTTTAATGGAGTCTAGGTTTTAGGTTTTCTTCATGAAGGAATGGGTTCCCTTTTATATTAAAACCAAGCTAGGGTTTCTAATGCATAGTTTTAGGTTAAACCCCCTATGTTAGGTCATGAATAACCTAATTAACTAGGGTTTAGTCAATTTAGGGTTTGAGGTTCCACCTAAAATCAGAATTCTAGGATTTCTCTAGAATTGGTCTTCAAATTACGGTTTAGCCATACTGACTTCTAGGGTTTGACCTAACCCAACACAACCAACATCAAATAAATAGTTTTTAAAAACTCAGCAGATTAATTAAACACATAATTATTCCAAATAGTGAAATTACCCAAATGCCCTTGTCTGGAAATGTGGTAGTGACATTACTCATGGCTCGTTGATATGTTGCTCATATATTCTTCAATCCGAAGGGAATGGCTGTATTGCTGTATACTCCTAATTGTGTACAGAAAGAGATAAGTTTTTGTCATTAGGCGACATCTTAATTTGATTATATCCTGAGAATCCATCCATGAAGAACATACGTTCAAAGCCGCATGTATTGTCGATCATGACATCTGTGATAGGGAGAGAATATTCATCTTTTGGACAACCCGAGTTCAGATCTTGATCATCTATGCAGACCCGGACCTTCCAATTCTTCTTCATAAATATGACAACATTAGCTACCCAGTCGGGATGCTGCTCTTCTTAAATGAAGCTACATGCTATCAGTTTCTTGACTTTTGCTTCTACTACAACCATCATATCCGGACGAAATTATCGTTGTTGTTGTTTCACTGGCTTTGCATTCAAAAGAATATTGAGCTTGTGTGTAGCTATTTGAGGATCCAGGCCAGGCCTATTTTCGTAACTCTAGGCGAAGACATTAATATACAACTTTTATTAGTAGGACTAAAGCTTGTTTATCTTCTTCAGGAAGACTCTCGCTAATAAAGATTAATTTTAGAGAAGATTTTTCTCCTACATCAATTTGGACTACTTTATCCTCTATAGGTGGTTCATGTTTCTCAAACCAAAACTCCTATTGAGTATCCATCCGTTGTTCCCATGAATCATTCTTTAATGGTTCCAATAGTTTAACATCTTTATTATTTGGGCCAGTTGATACCATATTTACAGAGAAAGCCTGTTTGAATACGTCATCCATGCTTTCATTAAAATTTCACAATAATGAGTCAGAGGAATGAGAATACGTCTCTTTTTCCAATTCTGAACCTTTAAGACTTGTTGGTGGTGTAACATACCCCAAACTATGACTAGTCCGATGATAGTATATTTTCGGCTTGCCTTTTGGAGAGAAGTGACGTATATTAGTTAGTCTACGTTTTCCATAATTCAGTCCCAAACTAGACTTTAAGTTGTAGCCCACCCCTTGCATAATATTCTTGGTAGGTTGGCTGTAACGATACGGTAGTATATTTTCAATATCTTCGTCAGAATTATTAGTCGGCATGACTATTTTGTTTCTAGCTTTTCCAAAAATTATCTGACGTTCCTTGTCTTGTCTTGCTGGGAGTATGAAGTATGCGTCCTCATATGGCTCATATGATGAACTATATTGAAATTGAGATGTCACAGGTATGGAAAGAGGTTCGTGAAGATAAAGGGCCTCTAAGAATTTTTCATAAAGGGGTTCAACATCAATATAGTGCGAAGTAGTGTCTTCTTTATTCATGAAATACAAGATCTCTTTTTTCTTTTACATAGTCAACATAAACTTCACCCTTGACAGAAGGCTTGGCAAGATTGATGACTAGGGGTTGATTTATTGATGTTGGTTTCTTGTTATGATGATGGTCGATAACAAGTCGCTCATTCTTCGGCGTTAATTGTTCACTGCGTCAAAGGTTGATGACCAATAGAGGTGATTTATACTGGTTAATGCCAAAAAACTTCAAAGAAGTTGGATGAGTAGTACGTCCTTTGACTCGGATCATCAAAGGCTCTTCCTTTAGGGTATTCTCAGCTTTATCACCAGCTTGATTATCTTCTTCTTTCATATACTCCGATATATATAGTATAGAGTCATAGAAATAGGCTTTGACACCTTTGAATGGTTTGAGGTTAGTTACCACAATTTTGACTTCTTCCTGACTGCCCACATATTTGAAGTATTGGTGCAGGGTGGATAGTATAATTTTATGATCGTGTATCCACGAATGTCCCAGCAAAATATTGTAGGATACGTCAGAGTCGATCACCTAGCACGTGACTTCAGTACGTAGATCGCCTAGAATGGTAGTTCTAGTGGCAGACATGTTGTGCATTGGTATCTTCAATCCTCTCAGTAGGCTTTTAGAATAATACTAAGTGAAGAACCAGGGTCGATGTGAATCTGGTTCACTTTAATAGATTCGATATAACTGGTATAATACAGAGGCCTATCATGACGGTTATCCTTAAGTATCTTGTCATCTTGCGTGAAAGTAATGTTAGAAATCTTTTCGATCATGCTGTGGCATTGAGGGTACGCTAGTGGCTCTTCATAAGGAGTCTTTATTTAAGGTAAGCATGAGTCTGCATGTATCAAAGCTTCGCTCAAAGCTTCACGAGTCTCCTTCGACAAACAAAGTAACTCGAATATGGAAAGTCAGGCAGAAGTATTGGCTAGTTGTGCCAATATGTTAAAATTATAGGACTTTTCATGTCCTTGAGGTACTTTCTTCTTCATGGATTTGTCAAAGCATACTTCTTTTTGCTTCCCTTTCTCTGCCGCAGTAGGCTTTGATGGACCAGATTTGACTGTGACTGGATCAGCCGGATTTGATAAAGTAGAAGGAATATCAGGAGCATCTTTCGGGATAAACTCATGAGTTTTATGATAATCTTTTTTGGACCTGGTACCAGTCATGTCTTCTACTTCGGTCATCGGAGCAAGAAGCACCATGTTACAAGACTTGAATTTCTTTTTGGCATGCCTCCTTTTGGAGCAAGTTTGTGGACTAATTTGATCATAACCCAATCTGCTATAGGATTTGTTATTCTACCCTTGGAGTTGTAGAGGAATACATTATCCCTTGCAAAAATTCAAATCTTCAGATTTTTTGAAATTATACTCCATATTTTGCATCAAGCGTACAGATTGTTGGCTGTATTGATGAAATTATGGATGCTTCTCCTCAGCCATACTAGTTGAGGTTGATGCCCTATTTATAGAAAAAGAAGAGAGAATTTGTGTGGGAAAACCTTTATAAGAAAAAAGGATTTATTGTGCTCTATTAAACAAAATACTGCCAATCATGCACCATTACCGGTATGTCAAGCGAAGCTTGTGAGTAGAGCTTGGTGGGGCAATGTTCAAATTTTAAAATCTGATCTCGAGAGGTATGTTTTCTTGAGGTTAATCTTGCTATCTGTCTGAGTGGTGATCCGAAGAAATCATATTGCATAGTTTATACTTCTTGTCCTTCTGGGATTTTAAATTAGAAGATGTTGCTCCCTGGTTCCAATCTGGCAGCAGGTCGGGATGAATCAACATAATCTCGTCATAATATGTGGTAAGAGGCACCAACCCCTCTGTTTGTCTTCGAGGAGGCAGAAGAATTACCACTTCCATTGTAGCTCGAGGTATTGGAATAACGTCGTTAGGGACTTCTTGTGCTGGAAAATTACCAAATTGAAGAAATACCATATTGGTAGTGATCGTCTTATCCTTATTGTGAAGGGTGATATCTTTAGCATCTATTAACTAATATATTTTCTTTTTCAAGACATAACAAGTCTTGGTAGGATGATGTACATACCAATGGTATAAGTATTACTTCGGGTCATCTGTTTAACAGACTTCCTCCAGTCATTTAATATCGGACAACTGCAACCTGCTGTTTTTTATCAGACAGTCAAAAATGCTGTCGATATTGCTCTCGTCAAAGAAATATTTCTCCTTAGGTCTAAAAGATTTTGGAGGATTTTGTGGGGGAGGTGAGGTGGGTCATTTTGCCAAATTTATTGCTAAGGCCTACTTTCCTTTGCTGTTGCGATTATTCGTATTGTTGTTGTTGGAGGAGGAGCGCTTCCCTTCAGCATTAGTCATTTGTATAGTCAAGTTTTGTGCCACCTTCGTATTACCTTCAGTAGCTTCGGCCCCAATGATGAACGTCGTCCAGTCTTAAAATTGAGTTGGATCCGTCCAGAGCCCTACTATAGGCAGTAGATTCTTTTGGCAAGTAGCGAAAAATACGAAATTTGAAATACCCAAAGGCATCTTTAGAGTTGCTTGCCTGAAATGCTATATGAATTCGTGAGCATATTCGTTCTTCTTTTGTTTGATATGAGCGAAGAAATCATTATATCTATGCCTCCCTTATAGAATCATGAGAGGAAAAGATACTTAATGTCATCAAACGAGGATATATATTTATCAGTTAAACTGTTATACCAATCGTAGGCTATGATGTCCAAGCATCCTACGAACAATCTGGTAAGGAGAGCATCATCTTTCTGCAAGTGAGCCATCATCATATTAAAGTGGTTAATATATTGGCTCGACGATGTCTTGCCTTCAAACAAGACTATTGATTGGGGTTTGTATTTAGGAGGGAAGGAAATATTATCCCAATGAGGAGGATTAGGCCGTTTTACCCCCAGCTTATAGAGTTGGTATTTGTTCTTCAAAATATTAACCTGTGTGTGAAACTCCTAGATTATTTCAAGAGGATCTTCTAGATGGAGTAGTGTAACTGACTGGTAAGATCCTGGTTGAATAGGTATTATCTCCAGCGGAGGTCCACTCCTAGTATTGGGAGGATTAAGAGTTGGAGCTGCTGACTCTTGGTTTGGGCCTACTTCTGGATTTGTGTTACCCTACAGGGGTGTTATTCTAGGAGTAGGCTGTGTAGGTATGAATAGAGCCACTTGGATAGGAGCTGGTGTAGCAGAATGTTAGGTAGTCATTATTTGGTTCATATTTTATATCATGGTGTGCATGTCCCTGAGAGCAGCCTCTATTATGTTAATGCATTGTTCGGTACTTCCTGGTGGAGAAGCATCTTGTTCGTCACCGATGGTGCAGACGCTAACATCTCTATGAAAAACAGAGGGATTGGTAGAAAGAACTGTGTAGTTAGAATCTATACTGTTAGTTTCAGAATCAGGGGGATTGCTACCCCCAGCCTTGGATTTTGAGGAATGGAGATTCCCGTAAAGAACGAGCTCCCATATTCGAGAACATATAGTTTTGTATACTCCTTCAAAGAAGTCAACGTGTTGTTCAAATCTCCTATGTCTGGGTGTTCTTAAAAAACTGTCTTGATTGTCTTTCGCCATGGGAAAGATGCGAAGCCATGTATACTGGAGCAAAGAATGGTTCATCGTCATCTTACTCCTGGTTGTCAGCTTGATTTACATGTCAAGGTTTGAGAGACATAGTATAAGTCAATCGGTCAAACATAAACCATTTTACTGATGCACAACAATATTTGATTACAACCTTATGATAATTGTAACAATGTTTATTAGGAAACCCTATTGCAAAGTTAGAAGGATCTCTATCCTTACGCTTTTATACAATAAGATCACGTAAATCAGAAGAAGGAAGATAAGAGAAGAAAGGGGGCAGACTCTGCCTCTTGACATGAGATACATTAAATTTTCTATGCACATTTTTGGTTCCCTGCGTATAGAGTGCGGTGCTAGCTTGATTGGCGAGTGATTTGTCATCTCTCCAGCTTTATTTGTTTACGAATGAAAGGAAGTTATCCCTAGCAGACTTCTTATGTACACGCATACAAACAACACGTTGTTAAGAAGCATACCTTGCTTGGCACACTTTCTATGGTGCAGACAGAGTTCACGCAGTTTGCCTACGTGCCTATAATTTTGCACGAAGGTCTTGGCAAGGCGCACTAATAGTAGGCTTCTGACGAGTGATGCTTAACTTTTCCTCCACTATGCGCCTGAACATGATGTTATGGAAATAATTTTTTCTGGCTAACGCTTCATTAGTGCGCTTGTAGTTTTTCTTCTGTTGGCGTAGATTCTGGAAGAAAATTTTGTCTCTCTATGAAGAGTGTGCTTGTAGAGAGATTGGCTTAGACAACAGTATTTATAACTTGCTTGCCCCGC
The DNA here is from genome assembly GCA_036927795.1 of Iris macrosiphon. Taxonomy (NCBI): domain Eukaryota; kingdom Viridiplantae; phylum Streptophyta; class Magnoliopsida; order Asparagales; family Iridaceae; genus Iris; species Iris macrosiphon. The sequence goes on from JAYESA010000007.1 coordinate 85,879,992, forward strand.
ACATTACAAAAAATATGTGCAGGCTCATAAGCTTGGGTATGGATCACCCTTTGTTTGATATTGCACGAGTTGTGTGATTTCTATCCCTTTTTTAATGCAAGGGAGTTGTCCTCCAAGTCATTGATCTGAACTTGGTTGACAGAATTGACATGGGCGTTCTCGTCAATCAAAATACTTTTTTCCTAGTTGACAGCAACTTCGGGATATGTGTGAAGAGACTTGGGTACCTATACTTTGTAGGTCTTTCTTAACTTGAGTGCGGATAAGGGGCGAGCACTACCCGCAAAATAGAGTATTTCTTCGTATGCTTGTTGGTCGATGTCACGCTCCAGTCCCAAAATACGTAGGACAAGGAATACGTAACATACCAGCTATGCATTCGACAGATCTGGTCTGACCCAAATACGTATAAGTTGTATAATAACGGTAACTATCTAAAAATACTGAAAATATCTATAACACAATCAACATAAAGAACAAAATATCAAGAATGAGCTACATGTGCTAAAGTCGGCCACCCAGTAACACATAAGCTCGAATAGACTCAAAAAAATAAATATGAGTCTATAAAAACTAGGCTATATCAGAAGATGAATAAACAATATGAATCAATAACCATAACTCTGGTAGAAATTATATAAGTACCTGGCACCAATGCCCGCATAACAAGCAACACACATCAACAACTCCAAAGGCTCCATAACCGTCTATGCTGCAAAAACTGGCAGGGGACCAGGTCCTCAGTGGGACGTAACAAGGTACAAGAAAATAACAAGCCAGAAGTAAACAATATAATAAAACTATAATCCAGGGTAAACTACTATAACCAACTATGTGACATGCAAATGAGAGTATGGTATCATACTTCGGGCTGGTACTCACGGAAGATATCAAGGGACACTTACGTAATCTAATAGTATACTCAAGGCCCCGTGTGGAAGAACCAGGAGAAAGCTGTGTATATATATATATATATATATATATATATATATATATATATATATATATATATATATATAATACCTTAGCATCCGCAGAGGTAACCTAAAGCCTAATACACAATAAATAGTAATAAGTAAAATATGCCCAGAGCACGATGAAGACTCTCCCCACCCAATGTAGCCTCATGTCTCAATCAATACACGCAAACTCATGATCTCTAACTATCAGCACAAGTCTTAGTCATTATGTATGACTATAATTATCCCTATATCATGTATCCTGTAGTCCTATCCAGAGTCCAAGTACCACGAACAAGTCGAGAAAGACTATATCACATGAATATCGTATCCAGTGTGCTATGGTTGGATGTGCAAATAATGTTTGCACCAACATGGGTTCGTAAATATGACTCTCTGACTACATTACTCGACTCCGCAGAGAATATCGGTACCCGAATCTTGTTCGGACACAAAGTATCGTATAACGGCCCTCGGCTCAACAAGTATATCAACCAAGCCACACAAATATAATGTCTAAGCCGCAATAACACCCGTTTTTATTTCTCTGTTGGCTTTACCCTATTTTTAAAGTGCATAAATAATATCAAATAAATAATTTAGAACTATAAACATCTTGGCAAGGTACACTTGTCTGGTTCTGCAGTCAGTGGTGGTAAAAATGATCTCGCGTCCACTCCTTCGAGATTGAATTGACCTATCAATCAATTAATACGCTTAAGGGTCCAATCACGAATTCTTGTAATTATAACTTAATTATATAATTTATTTGATGCCATGCATAACCAAGTCCGTTATTATTTCTAACAATTTTGCTTACTTTTACAGGGTATCGGAACCTAGTTTCGTAGTTTCTGACCTCCAAAATTTAAGTTTAAGTCACAAATTAAAGGATATGAACATAAATCATAATAAATCATATAATATTGATTTAAATATAATTTATATTCATTTTAACTATTAATTCTCAGATTTGACAAAATAAATATATTTCAAGATTATAGCTACTTTAGGTTGACTAGTTTTGTCCGAAACTTATTCAGGACATTGCCAGTCCATTAATATGGTTTATATTTATAAAAAATTATATTATATTATATTATATAATATTGTATTATATTATATTCTAATTTAATATCATAAATTATTTACCTCTTTATTTCTTTCCAAACAACCCATATTTATGGGCAAAACTATTCCATAAAATCACCTGAAAACCTAAGCTAGTGTTCCTTAATTATAGAATTCAGATTTAACATTAAAATAATAGAAAATAATTTTAAAATACTCAATTTACAGCAAATAAATACCTATTAATTCAGTTTTTAAAATTTATAATGATTCCCACAAGTAATCGCATTAAAAGTCTCAAAACTAGTCCTACCGACAAGCGAATTATCACCAACCTATCATGAAAAATTCATATATTCCAATATGAGAACAAGATGGCAAAATATGGATTCTAAATCAATAATTTAACCAACCTAAAATGATCATGCCATGAGATTTGAGAAAGAAAGATTTAAGATTTACCAAAAACTTTGGAGGATTGGATGATGGTGCTTCTTCTTGTCCAAGAAATACTCCTCATTGCTTATGCTTGGCTTGCTACTTCCTTCTTGATGGGTTGTTGATGATGAAAATGGATTCTTTATATATTTATGGGAAAGATGGTGTTCTTCTTGGATGTTTAATGGTATTTGGATGGAGAGATGGTAAAAAAGGAGTATTTTATGATGTAGAGGTTGATGGGGGAGTTGTGGGGGTGAAATGAGGGAGAAGGGCTACTAGGATCGGCTGCAAGGAGGGAGAAAAGAGGATGGTCGGCTGCTAGGAGGGGAAAATTAATTATATTAGGTTTTAGGGTTAGGATTTGGTGATAAGTTGATATATATATATATATATGAGCTTTTTAAATAGATTTAAATATAGGAGGTGATTTTCTAGTGCTAATAGGGTTCGGCCATAAGGGGAGATTCTCTTGGCCGAATATTAGAGTGTGGGGGGGGGGGGGGGGTTGGTTGTTATGGTTGGGATTGGATAATGTTTGGTTGTTGGGTTGTTTAAGCAATTGGTTAGGTAGTTATTTACCAACTAGGATGCCACCTATACCACTTTCTATAGATAGATCTTCTATAAATAAAAATAAATTAATATAAATATAAATATAATATATATATATTAAATATATATATATATATATATATATATATATATATATATATATTCATAGGGATATTTGGGTACACTACATGCCTACATGTATTTGGGTTGGGTTTTGGTCAAGTTCTAGTAAAAAAAGAGGTAATTTTACAGTAACCATAATTCTTGACATTCGTCAATATTTTTGGAGCATGGGGAAGATCAATATAAATGCAACATCCATGTTCTTACTATATTAGAATCAATCAAGATTAATATCAATAATTTTGTTAGAAGAAAAAAAGTCGTACATTGCTCAGAATATCAAAGCAATGGCAAAGTGTCATATATATTAAAAAGAATTTTAGAAATTAATTCCACAAATCTATTTAATTAAACAAAATAATTAAAATAAATAAAAATTACCAAATTACCCCTATTCAAAAATGAGGGGGCTTACAATCTATCCACCTTAAAAGAATTTTGTCTTTGAAATTTAAGATCTTCAATAACATATTTTTTTCTCCATTAAAATTCAAGCAATATAATTATAAAGTCAAATCGCTTTTGTTATTTAACAAAGTCCTCAAAATTTACTTCATCCTCACAACTTAAAATTTTAAAGTAAATCTTTGAAATTCGAATTTATCTTAAAAATTTTAAAATCCAAAAATAATTTTTTTTTAAATCAAATTCTCAAGTCGAAACTCTTAATTACAATCTAATATTATTTTCTCAAAATCTAAATCTCATTTATAACAGTCTTCAAAAATTTAATAATTCAATCCTTCAAATTTAATTTCATATCAAAACTTAAAAAATCAAATCAAATCTTGAAATTAAAAAAAATTTAATTCCATCCTTGAAAATTTGTATCTCATATTGTAGTCATTTCTCAATCTTTTCTAATAATTCGATTTGACCTTATAGCCATAATTTATCTTGTCCTCACTGCCATTACGTATATACAAATTTTTGGTATTTAAATTAATGGTCATCCTCAAAGATCAGTTAATGAGTCAATCCTAAAAATTTAAAAGTTAAAAATAATCCTCAATTTAAATCCTACTAATGCATATCTCATGAATACATTTAAAAATTTAAGTCTCATCATCAAAATTTGAATTCAAAATCTACTTTATCACTCGTATCTCCCAAAAAAAAAATCTTCAAATTTTGAATTCAAATTAAGTCCTTAAAAGTTAATTATATAAGTGATAAAGTCAATCTTTATATTGTTATTCATTTGATATAACCCAACCCATAAATCAAATCTCAATATTATATTGAACTCCTAATACTCAGAATTCTCAACATTATCCTTGAATTCCTTGAATTATATCTCAAACTTCTAATTAAAATTTTAAAATTAAATCTTCAAAATTTAACCACTTCAAGAATTAACTCCTCAAATTTAAATTAAACTCAATTCTTACATTTAAAATTTATCATTATTCTACTCATTCAAATTTTTTAAAATCCTCAAAATTAAATCCATAAGATCCCAAGTCCTCAAATTCTCAAACTTGAGTTTAATTCCAACCTTCAAAATATAATTTAAATTTACATCTTGTAATCCACTATCTATGATGTTAACCTTCTTAATTTTCTCAAAATTTAAATTTAATAACCCAATACTCAAAATTTTAAATCCAATCTCCAAAAATTTAATTCTCCAAATTTAAATTCCAAAATTTAAGCACTACTAGATTTAAGCCCTTCAAATTCAAAAAGAAACCAAATTTAGTATATCATGGCATTTTCAGAATTTAAAATAAATCTTACTATATAAACCTTTAAACTTTATCCTCAAAGTTTGTCGTATTTCACCATTTTAAAATTCAATTCTCAAATAGTTTTCTCCTCAATTTCTCAAATTTTTGAATAAATTTTATTTTCTCGAAACGATAATACCGGTAACTTAATCAATTTTACCCTCTATAACATCATTAAACCTAACAATCAAAATAATTCATATATGGCATATCTAATTATAGTGAACCGTCTAAGATCACATCAAAATCCCAAAATTTATAATCTTTAATACAATATATCTTTATCTCATCAAATCCCAAAACTTAATTTAATTTTATCTATTCTTAAAATTTAAATCCAACCACAAGGTTTAAAATAATCTCATCTTAAAATTTTGAATTCCAAAAATTGATCCATCAAATTTTACTCCTCTATATTTTTTACTTTATATAATCAACCTCAATTTCTGCACCAAAATTTCTACTTACCTTCAATTCAAAAAATATGGTAAAACTTACTCAAATTCACCAAATATTATTTAACCTCTAAAATTTTCTTAAGGAAATATAAATCTATTTTAGCAAACTCTTCTCAAATTTTTAAAAGTTTAAATTCTATCATTTAAATTTTTTAATTTAAATCCAATTTATCAAAACTTTATTTAATAACTCAAATTCAATAATTCAAGTTTAAATCCAATCTTCTAATTTAAATCCAACTATTGCATATTCTCCTGAATAAATTATAATTCAAGTTTTCATCAAAAAAAATTGAATTTGATACTATTCTCTCGATCTTTTCTTTTATATTATTATTTTTCACATAATACTCAAATAATAAAATAATTATGAAATCTTGAAATTGAGATTCACCAATGCGCTGCCTCTTCATATCCTAAAATTCTAAAATTTAGATTCAAAGTCAAATCTTACCAAAATCTTCAAACTTAAATCCCACAAAATTTAAATGCCTCAAGATTCTTAAAAGCTAAATTTAAATTCATCACATAATCTCTTTTAAATTTAAACACAAATCCAATCATATCATAATCTTCAAAAATTTATGGTTTAATAATTTTGTCATATCAAATTCTCAACACTTTATCCTTAAAATTTAAAATCCACAATATTTAAATTCATCAAAAATATTTTAATTTAAAATTTTAAATCCATTTTATCATAATCGCCTTAAAATTTTAAATTAAATAAATCTCTAGCTCCTTATCTCATCATTTTTTTCTCAATTTAAAATAAAACACCCTTTTTTTATCACATAGAAGTTTAAGCATCAAAGCATCAAAGCACCAAAATTTGATAATTATTATATTCAACAATTGATTAACCTCCAAACTAATTCGCTAGTCGAGAAACCTACCCACCTTAGATCAAACTATCTTATCAAAACATAATGTTATATCCTAATATAAACTCACTCACATATATCTAATAGATTTATCTAATAGTCACCCATCACTTCTAATCTAAGCAATTGATAGAGTCCATCTTGTTTTAGGTTTCTACTGGTAATATCTTAATCTATTCTCACTCTAATATCTAGAAATTATCTATCATGATCTTCACTACTCAGGTAACCATCTACTTACAAATAATCTATCAAATATGTCTTATTCATCTTGATAAAAATCTTCTTCTAGGGAGATTACCGCACACGAGTGTTCGTCTCTCCGAGTTAGATAAAAATGAGAATCAAAGAATAAGAGTTCAAAAAAAGTATGGATGATTACAATTTTGAGGTTCAAGGATGATATTAGAAATAAAAAAGTTCCAATAGCAATTGTGGATTGAGATCCTAACAAACTTATCCTAACTACAGGTTCGCTCGGTATAATAACGTAAACAAAATGATATGCTCTAACCTGTATAGGCCACCACAAAAATATGTCATCCCCCAGTCCCAAAATACGTAGGACTAGGAATATGTAACATGCCAGCTACGCATTTGACTAGACTCTGGTCCAACCCGAATACGTATAAGTTGTATAATAAGGGTAACTATCTAAGCATACTGAAAATATCTATGTCACAATCCACATAAAGAATAAAATATCAAGAATGAACTACATGTGCTAAAGTCGCCCGCCCAGTAACACATAAGCTCGAATAGACTCAAAAAAAAAATATTAGTCTATAAAAATTAGGCTACATCAGCAGATAAATAAACAATATGAATAAATAATCATAACTCAGGTAGAAATGATATAAGTACCTGGCATCAATGCCCTCATGAAAAGCAACACACATCAGCAACTCCAAAGACTCCATAACCGTCTATGCTGTAAAAACTGACAGAGGACCAGGTCCTCAGAGGGACGTAACAAGGTATAAAAAAATAATAAGCTAGAATTAAACAGTATAATAAAACCATAATCCAGGGTAAACTACTGTAACCAACCATGTGACATGCAAATGAGAGTATGGTATCGTACCCGTGCTGTTACTCACGGAAGATCTCAAGGGACACTTCCGTAATCTAATAGTATACTCAAGACTCCATGTAGGGGAACCAAGAGGAAGCTGTATATATATATATATATATATATATATATATATATATATAATATCTTAGATTCCGCAGAGGGAATCTAAAGTCTAATACACAATAAATAGTAATAAGTAAAATATGCCCAGAGCATGATGAAGACTATCCCCACCCAATGTAACCTCACGTCTCAATTAAGACATGCAAGCTCATGACCTCTAACTATCAGCACAAGTCTTAGTCACTATGTATCACTATAATCATCCCTATATCATGCATTCTGTAGTCCAATCCAGAGTTCAAGTACCACGAACAAGTCGGGAAAGACTTTGTCACATGAATATCGTGTCTAGTGTCCTATGGTTGGATGTGCAAATAATGTTTGCACCAACATGGGTTCGTAAATATAATTTTTTGACTACGTTACTCGACTCCGCAGAGGATATCGGTACCCGAATCTTGTTCGGACACAAAGTATAGTACAACGGCCCTAGGATCAACAAGTACATCAACCAAGTCACAAATATATAATGTCTAATGCATAAATAATATCAAATAAATAATTTAAAACTGTAAACATCTTGGCAAGGTACACATGTCTGGTTCTATAGTCAGTGGTGGTAAAGATGATCCCGCATCCACTAATTTGGTATTAAATTAACCTATCAATCAATTTAATTATATAATTTATTTGATGTCATGCATAACTAAGCTCGTTATTATTTCTAACAACTTTGCTTACTTTTATAGGTTATCGGAACCTAGTTTCGTAGTTTCTGACTTCCAAAATTTAAGTTTAAGTCCACCATTAAAGGACATAAAGATAAATCATAATAAATTATATAATATTGATTTAAATATAATTTATTTTCATTTTAATAATTAATTCCCAGATTTGACAAAGTAAACATATTTTAAGATTATGTTACTTTAGGTTGACTAGTTTTGTCCGAACTTGTTCGAGATATTGCCAGTCCATTAGTATGGTTTATATTTATAAAAAAATATTTTATTTCATATTATATTCTGATTTAATCTCAGAAATTATTTACCTCTTTATTTCTTCCAAAATAACCCCTATTTATGGGCAAAACTATTCCACAAAATCACCCAAAAACCTAGGCTAGTGGCCCTTAATTATAAGGTTCAAATTTGACATTAAAATAACAAAAAATAATTTTAAAATACTTAATTTTTAGTAAATAAATACCTATTAATTCAGTTTTAAAAATTAATAATGATGGCAAAACTAGTCCCACCGACAAGCGAATTATAACCAACCTATCATAATTTTTTTATATATTCTAATATAAGAACAAGATGGCTAAAAATGGATTCTAAATCAATAATTTTGCATAATCTAAAATGATCATGTCATAGAATTTGAGAAAGAAAGATTTAAGATCTACCAAAAACTTTAGAGGATTGGATGATGGTGCTTCTTCTTGTCCAAGAAATACTCCTTCTTGCTTGTGCTTGTCTTGCTACTACCTTCTTGATGGATTATTGATGATGACAATGGGTTCTTGATATATTTATGGGGAAGATGGGGTTCTTCTTGGAGGTTTAATGGTGTTTGGATGGAGAGATAGTAAAATAGGAGTATTTTATGATATAGAAGTTGATGGGGGAGTTATGGGGGTAAAAGAAGGGAGAGGGACTGCTAGGATCGGCTGGAAGGAGGGAGAAGAGAGGGTAGTCGGCTGCTAGGAGGAGGACAAATAATTATATTAGGTTTTAAGGTTAGGTTTTGGTGATATGTTGATATATATATATATGAGCTTTTAAAATAGATTTAAACATATGATGGGATTTTCTTGTGCTAATAGGGTTCAGCCACAAGGGGGGCTACTATTGGCCGAATATGAGAGGGGGGTTGGTTGTTATGGTTGGGATTGGATATGGTTTGGTTGTTGGGTTGTTTAGGGAATTGGTTAGGTAGTTATTTGCCAACTAGGATGTCACCTATACCACTTTCTATAGATAGATCTCCTATAAATAGAAATAAATTAATATAAATATAATATATATATATATATATATATATATATATAATATATATACATGGGGATATTTGGGTGCACTACATGCCTACATATGTTTGGGTTAGGTTTGGATCAAGTTCTAGTAAAAAAAGAGACAATTTTACTCTAACCGTAATTCTAGACGTTCATCAATATTTTTGGAGCATGGGGGAGATCAAATAAATAAAACATCCATATTTTAACTATATTAGACTCAAACAAGATTAATATTATAAATTTTGTTATGAGGAAAAATGTCGTACATTGCTCAAAATATCAAAACCATGGAAAAGTGCCATATATATTAAAAATAATTTTAGAAATTAATTCTATAAATATCTAATTAAACAAAATAATAAAAATAATTACAAATTATTAAATTACACCTATTCCAAAATGAAGGGGCATACAGTCGAACTTCACGACCAAGGTCTTCTGCATCGAGACGACGGACACAGCGTCGCGTTGAGATATTACTTTCTCATCAGAGGAGAAAGTATTTCCCAAAAGAGTCATCATTTACTTTGCAATGAACAAAATTTTTGTATGAACTTTGTATTACAAAATATTAAAAGAAAGAAGAGTACGAAAGATCCTAGACAAAAATTTAAGTACAATTGATTCTGGGAAGTATAGGTGCAGAGATCTGATCTGCAAACGATCACTTTACTGCTTGGATTACACGACGATGAAGAAATATAAGGATACTGTGAACAACTTAAAGAGTTGGGTAATGTGAAAGCTTTTGTAACAACGACACAACAAGCGTCTATTTCTCTACTTTTGTTCTTGAACTTCAAAGATTTGAAATTACAGCCTTTGTAACGTACATAATGATCCTATATTTATTGGATTTTATAACAGTTATGACAGTGTGCACAAAATTTAGACAGTCAGATTTTATAACACTTTTGATGGGATAATATCCCATGATCTAGTGAGTGGGTGCACAACTTGCTGCCTACTTGACATATGGCATCCAATACGAGGAAAGCGTAGGTCATGGGACAGTTATTATTGCATATTTTACTAGGAACATGGCATATAGAAAACATAATCGTAACTTCTCTTTGTCAGTTAGGATCGTAGGCGCACTTTAGAAGTGGTTTAGAGACTGGCACACTTTTGGAAAGATTGGCTATACATGTGCACTTTTAAAGAAATAGCCGTGAAGACGCAATTATGAGGAAGTAGCCATGATGGAGCACTTTTGACGAAAAAGCCGTGATGGCGCACTTTTGAAAAAGTAGCAATGATGATGCACTTTTGAGGAAGTAGCCATGATGGTACACTTTTGAGGAAGTTGCCGTGATCGAGCACTTTTGAAGAAGTAGCCATGATAGCACACTTTTGAGAAAGTATTCATGATGGCACACTTTTGAAGAAGTAGCCATGATGGCGCACTTTTGAGGAATTATCCATGATGGCATACTTTTGAGCAAGCAATCGTGATGGCGCACATTTGAAGAAGTAGCCATGATAGCGCACTTTTGAGGAAATAGTCGAAATGATGCACTTTGAAGAAGTTGGCCTTATGGCGCACTTTTGAAGAAGTAGCCATGATTACACATTTTTGAGGAAATAGCCATAATGGTGCACTTTATAGAGGTTGGCCTTATGGCGCACTTTGAAGAAGTTGATTCGTACTTGCCGCTAAATAATAACCTGGGTCTGCGTGTCGTAAATCAGCTATAATGATGGCTTATGACACCCTCGACTGCTGTTCAATTATTAGACTCATTGTATTTAAGGCTCGAGAGAAAAAAATTGACATGCCAATTGTGCGCCTGTATTGGGTTGGATAAGAACAGCCTTATTGTGCGCCACCGTTCAGTTCTTTGGAAGAGTGCACCATCCTCTAAAGCAAGTAGAAAATGCGCCATCCTTTAGAACATAGAGAAAGTGCGCCATTCTTCCGATATTTAGTTTATTTGTAGGAAACTGCGCCATCTTCAAGAGGCTCACTTTTATGCTTCTACATGATCTTGTTGCGATTCTCATCCACCTTGTAATACTTTTCCAGAGACTCTCAAATGACCTTAGCTTTGTCCGTCTTGCTGTATGATTCGGCCAAAGTATCCTCCATGGAGTTCAGAATTAGCAGTTTGTAGAGGCTGTTGTTTCTCTCATACTTGTTCTGCTTAGAAGTTGCATTAGCAATCGCCCGAACAGTAACATCAACACCCTCTGGAACAACATGCTCCAAATCTGTCAACATGGTGTCCACCTCTACATGATAAAGATTAAGGGTCACCATTCTCTTCTAGATGTTGTAATAATCCCTGTCAAGATTCTCAAGTTTGTTAAATTTTGTGTTGAGAAGTTTTTTACGGTTGTTCTCTATCTTACCCGTATCTTGCTTTGTGATTGTTAGTCCCGGGGCTTAATCAAAGATGGAAGAACAGATTGTTGAAGTTGAGATCAGGAGTTCACACAAAAGTTTTCTCACTGATATACCTCGATCCAACGAGTAAATATATAATAATTCTGATTACAACTTATTGCTACAAAAATAATAATAAAAAAAGCTATCACCATTCATCCTTGCAATTGCAGTTGCAAATTGACAGAACAGATTATAAGAAAATTATAGGAGAAAAAAGAAGGATCTCTTCTTACGGGGTGATGGAGATCACCATTGCTAAATGCAAGATTTAACCCACACGATCTGCTCCCAGGAACCAACAAGTTCACGTAAAACTTCTGAAACGCTTGATGTTACCTCTTTTTTGGACTCGTACGAACTCTTTGGACTCCAATGTCGATAGCAGCATAATATCTCTTCGTCTCTCCTTTTTTGAAGAAAATTCTCAACGAGGCGACGAAGAAAGTATTTATAGAAAGGGTGGAAACCCTATCCGCCCATAAGTTATGAAAATATAGGAACGATTTAAATTCAAATTCCAAATAAAAGGATCTAAATAAAAGATCATAACTTTCCATAACCGTTAAATCTCGCAATTAGTAGGATCATGCGCCAACTGCGCTATCTGTGCATATTCATGTAGCAACCCAATCGAACTGCTCCTGCACACATAAGCCAGCAGCGCAGAAGCCCATGCGCCCACGTGTCCATGTGCAAAGTAGCACAAAGCTGTATAATGCCTATGCATACGCCCGCCCGATACTGACGTGCTAATTGTAAAGTGCGCCAACAAAGTGCCACTTTGCGCCCTTGAGCCCGAGTCCGAGTCCAAGTTGCTAAGCCCCTTTAGAGCTTAGCTCCTATGGAATTAAATCCAAGAGCATGACAAAAAGAATAAATGCTTTCATGGAGGAGTTAATCTTTTTTTCTCCTAATAAAATACCCCCACATTACACCCAAGTGCCCCACCACAACCCATGTGAACACCTCGACATATACAAAGTATTATATTGTGAAACCCACTCGGTGGTGTATCTATTGTGGGACTATCTTTACTAGTCCAAACTAAACAACACCAAAAATCTCCCACATATCTCAATATATATGGGTTGAGCGTTCCCTACAGTGATTGTCCATCATGCAGTAGGATAAATGTCACTTCGACTTGAACTTTCTGCATGGGTCGGATAACTGTATGATAGAAGAATGGACTAAGCCTTGAATTATTCACCATATCTGTAATTCTTTCCACTCACACAATGACATCAGCTGTGCTTCCGGATGCACATTAAAGGTCTTATGCATGCCTAGTTTCGGTGTATGTATTTTGGGCTTCTACAAGCATACCTTCAAGAGACAGCCTATATCTCTTTCCATACACTCTAAGTGAGTTCTTTTAAAGATTCTTTGGCCTGAAGCCTTGCTCTTCCTTGTGGTGCTACCCCACCATAAAATATCCCAAAGCTAAGGCTACACCTCATCGTGGTGTCATGCCACGGTAATATGAGGTCTCAACCTATTTGTAGTGCCACACTACTCAGCATGATGCCTTGCGCTTCCTTGCGGTATTACACCACTATGACACGGCTCGTGTAGCCGAGGCTTTACATCTTTTACCTCTTGGTGGTATCACACCACTTTAACATGAGATCACCGGCCTTTTTGTAGAGCTTTCTACCATACTTCATTCTACAACATTAGGCTACCTGCCTATGTATGGTGCTACGACGCCGTGACATGGCTCGCAAAACCGAGGCATTACCCTATCGAGAAACCTCATCGTGGTATCACACCCTTATAGTATGGAGTCCTTATGCTCCATTATAGTATTGTGCTACCGTGCTTCCTATAAAGCATACCAGACATTCAAAATGCATAAGAACTCATTAAGGCGTCTAAGCCATCCTTCCACATGACTTATTCTACACAAAGAATAAATAGTAGACAATAGTAGTTCTGGGTATGTAATCCCTCAATGTCTTAAAGGGCTATCCACTGTTCCTGATATTCTCCAAGTCAATGATCCTTCTTTAAACTAAAAGTTAGATGCCTAGTAGATTCTTTTTTGAGCTAAAAGCATAAAACTTTATGGTAGAATTACAAAGACACAATATAAGAATATCTTTAAGACTATTTTGATTATTTTGTCCTCGACCAGCTGGCGCTTGAGGCCTTTGGTGAAAGAATCTACCAGATTCTCCTGGCTTCGAATATCAATCATGGCAATGACTCCAGGCTTTATCCGATCATTCATTTCCATGTGCCTCAGCCACACAATCCTCTTCTTACCATTGAAGAGGTCATTTGATACCACCACTATGTAGCCTGGTTGTCACAATAAATCGGTACCGTCAAAATTTGTGTACCAACCAATAAAAGATCATACATGAGCTTCCAAAGTCATTCTGCTTTATCTGCTGCAACCCTTAGTGCATAGAACTCAGATTCCATCGAGGAATAATAGAGCATTGTCTGCTTTTTTAACTTCCACGATATATTAGCTCCACCCATGGAGAAGACGTATCCACTTATGAACCTTTCGCTCTCTACTTCTGAACACTAGCTTGTATTATTTTGTCCTTCACTACTGTCGGATACTCGTTGTAGTATAGTGCATACTTCTGAGTCCTCTTCTGATATCTTATTACTCTCTTTATAGCTTTCCAGTGCTTTACCCCTGGGTTGCTCGTTAAATGACTCAGCATTGCCACGGTGAAAGCTATGTCAGGCTATATGGTAGTTGGCATACATCAAACTCCCGATGATGCTTTAGTACTCCAGCTGCCTGATGCTTTCCCTAGGATTTGGGTTCAGCTTCTTGTCACACATGTACGGAGTATCGATCCCTAGAAGATCCAGATATCTATAGTGTGTGAGCATCTTCTCAATATAATGAGACTGTGACAGCTCTACTCCAGTGTCGGTCCGAATAATCTTTATCCCTTGGCCCGAGTCCGAGTCTGAGTCAGAATCGCTAAGCCTCTTTGGGGCTTAGCTCCTATAGAATTAAATCCAAGAGCATGACAAAAGCATAAATGCTTTCACGGAGGAGTTAATCATTTTTCTCCTAATAAAATATCCTCACATGATACCCATGTGCCATACCACACCCCATGTGCACACCTCAACACATACAAACTATTATATTGAGATACCGACATGGTGGTGTAGCCAATGTCGGACTATATTTTCTAGTCTAAAGGAAACAACACTAATAAATATCTTAGCATTATGTTCTTATCATTAATTACTATATTGTAATAAGAATATACACAAATTTATCATCTAATTCTTGGATATTAATGCATGAAATCTTAAAGACTACTTTTTTTTACATAAATAAGTATCTATGTTTTGGTATGCTCATCCCAAATGATTTTTTACTGTAATTTATCTGTCATAGAGGGCACTGTACGTTCACGAGTCGGTGGTATAAACATTGAATTTGATGATGACAATTTAGGCATAATTTTTCATATTCCAAATGAAGGTAAAGCCCTATGTAACATCACCAAATTTTACTTTCTTGAAAATATGACTCTTGACTTGTTCATGGACTCTATGTGTTCACCATATCTCCGTCTTCCAGGCAAACTTAAGGAAAAACACATGAATGATTGGTTCTATGATCTACACCATATGGTTTTCTCTACCATTCTTCCTAAGCAATCCTCCACAGATGAACTTACATACTTGGAGATGTATGATTTATATCATCTGCACTTTGGAAGAAAATTTAGTCTAACAAAGACCAGTATTGCATCCATGGAACGATGTTGTAAGAAACCATGTAACTTACGATACGAGTATTTACCCATCATCTTTGAGTACTTTAAGATTCCTATGGATGATTGTCCCCAGCTTGCTGAGCCCACTTATCTTTATAAGTATCATAGACTTGGCCAATTGTTCCTGGTTTACACATCCCGTTGACCTATCTCTTATTCATAAGACTGCTCTACCTCCTCCACATGTACCAGTTGTTACACTTCAGACCCTTCATACCGTGCTCCAGGATTGCTTCAGACTGAAAGACGATCATTACCGCGCTCAGGATTTTTGCACTATATTTCAATTCCAGGCTATGTCCAACTCTCTGATGGACATGCACTACAGTTTTGCTCATCACTCTGGAGGACCCATTGCTCTGGTTCGTGATCCATCTATTGCTGGCTATTGCATCGATGATCGAGATGCTCAGAGAAACTTTGACCCAATTGCTGCTCGCTTTGACCCCAACTATTTTGCTGAGATTGGTGAACCCTCGGCTAAAATGGTTGTGTTCACTATAAAGTGATTTTGGATTTAGATGATTTAATATTATTATTTCTATAAAAGTTATTATTTTTCATAATTATTGTTTGTATTATATATTTATAAATATCCTATTTCTAATCCCCATATAGTTTGGGGAAAATTATTTATTATCCCCTACATATATCACTATAAATTCTTATCTCCATACACTAGCTAGTTTGGAGATAACTTGTTTTTACACACTAGTTGGGTTAAAAAGCATCCATTAATCTCTTATGTCATGTCCAATTGAAACACCTCTGAATATATAAGATTACCCCATTCAAGTCCATGAACCTTTATTTGACTTCATGTTTAGTTAGCTGCCTTCTGAAAGATTTATTCATCCCCTTGATCCTCTCATATTTCAGCAATCTTACCTGTGTTAGTGATCAAACCCTTGTTGTCATATCCAGTTTGTCACCTCTTATAAAACATACTTCTAAGCCCCTATAACTCTATAAGTATCTTATCTCTAGCCCTCACAAACTAGGGATATCCCATATATGTACCCCTACAGGTATACAATTATCCTATTATGTTTCAGTATATTACCTCTAATAGTTATTTAATCTCCTCTGTTTATGTCCAGATAGCCGACCTCTGAATAAAAGAGATCACCCCCTAACATGTCTAAGTCCTCTACCTATGACAAAACCTTCTTTTGACCTTAATGTCTAGGTTTACCATTTTTGAACGATTCACTAGTTGCCCTCGATCCTCGCACATCCATATTACCTTTGTCTATAATAAATTATTGCTACTATATTTTTCAGTATTACTTCTGATAGTAATCAATCTTTTTCCATATCTAATTTGTCACCTCTAAACAAATTAGATCTCTTATGGTCATGTCTAGTTCATCACCTCTAAATAACCCACCCTAATATTAGTACCTAGTTCATTATATCAAATTCATTACCTATGAATGGACAAGTTTATTGATATATCGCCAATTGAAGACTATCACGTCTGTGTTACCACTGATAGCCTAAAATTAAGGCTTATCTCCATCAACCACAACTTAGTTGTAGGAACTATGGAAACTCTACTTCCACATCTCTTTAGCAATATAACTTCGACAATAGTCAGATCGTACAAAGACATTACAAATTACATTACACTTTCAAAATATATTAGAATATGGACTAGCCATCACAGTTTTTTTGAAAACTTTGAAGTTGGTCTTGTTGGCACTCACAAAATGCCCAAGTTTTAGTGCCATGTTTTCTATAGCTCTCAATATGTATCGCATGACATGGAGAACAAAGCACCCAACTTAGACGGGAGTTCTGTTGAAAGTTAAATTGATTTTTAGATTACTAAATAGAGAAACAGTACAAACCTCACAGAAATGGACATCGTGAAGTGTACCTTTCTTTTTCAAATCTATAGTGACAGGCCAACCTTTTTTCAACTGTATAAATTGGAGAATGTCACGACCTGCTCCCACTTTTGGGATACGAGTATGTGGCCAAGACCAGACTACACCGTAACATCGATAATAGTACATTGTCTAGACCTCGAGAACAATCATCAATCCAAATATTATCTTTTAATAATATCTTTTACTCATTCACAATCACTATATAATTACAAAATCCTCAATTTATATTTAGATAACAATTCGGGAACAAGCCAGCTAAACTTTAATTTAAAGAAACTAATAAAACTATAAACTAGGATAGGTCTCCAAAAATATATCTATCTCCAAGAAAGGGTCCATAGCAATTCACTTAAAATTGTCAGAGTATCCAGTCAAGATTGGAGCAAAGTACAACAATAACTCTATATAATATAATATAATATAATATAATATAATATAATATAATATAATATAATATAATATAATATAGAAAGGAAAGAACTATATAACTATATGCCATGACTAGTCAAGTGAAACATAAACACGATGGTAAAAATATGCAATCTACTATGAGGAGCAAAGAACTAGATTAGATGACAATAACAATCAAGGTCATATGTACATTATGTTTTTGAATACAAGTTTTTTACATATAGACTGGTTAGGACATATGATAATAAATACGTGAGGTGCAATGACTGCTATCAACAATGACATTGTAGATTTGAACATTGCGTAGACAACATGAATACTAATTTTATTCCCCCGACTCTAAGTAAACATAATCACTTTAACATTATCTTTAAACTCGAACAATGAACTTTGAATGAAAACATTAAGTAAACATGTATGGAAACGATAACAAGCATAACGCTCATGCACAAATCATTATGAAGAGAGAACAATGATTTACGAGAACAATGACAAGAATTTATATACAATATAGATATATGTATCAAAAGAATTTAAGTTGTTCTTGCCTTTGCCTTCGGATGGAATTGGACAGCTGATCAAGTATCCAAGCACTCCCCTCTTATCACAGATCTACAAGAATCCAAGATCCTAATAAAGTTTATGATTTTAACTAAAATATTATAAATAAATTTTAACTAGGTTTTTAAATAGTTATACCTATATTATTTAGTCAATTTCTATTTGTAAATAATACAGTATGAAATAAATAAATTCATTTTTTTTAAAATTAGATTATTTTGTAGTTTTATGTCAGCTTTACGAAAAACTAAATGGATCACGTTTTCGTATTCGGGAGCTCCTGGAATCACAAAAACACCGAAATATGTTTATTTTATGGACATCTGATACTAAAAAATATTTTTGGAAATATCTACTCCAAGTTAAGTCTATTAAAAAATATATTATGAAATCTTACATTGATACGGTTCTAACAAAAAAATTGGAGGTGAAATAAAGTTCGGACCTAGGAGATATGGTCCTTTCAAGTCGCTATGGTTGCTAAAAAATGAGGTTGATTTTAATATTGGATTATTTTGGACGAAAAAGAGAGAATCCTTGGGAAAGGAAGAGATAAAAGATGAGTTTATTTTATAAGTTTAGTAGATATATAATAGATTGAGACTAGTTAATTCGAATATGACCATGATTACTTAATTTGATAGGATTAGGATTAAGTTAAAGTAAGGAAAAGTTTAAAAATTATAGATATAATTTTATTGGGATTAGGTTTACTTAAAATTTTACTAATCCTAAGGATTTCTAAATTTATTTAAATGCTGATATGGTTTGATTCAAATGTGGTTATAGGATTATAATAATATTTATAATCATAATTAGTAAGGATCAATTTAAGATTTGAACAGATTAAGTTGTTTAAATTTTTCTATATTATTTTAATTCTTGCTTAACCATTTAAATTAATATATATTTATATAATATTATAATAAAAAATTCTTTAGTTTTTATTTTAGATTAAAATAATAATCTGATTCAAAAAATCCTAAATTTCTGGAGAGGGGACTTACAGAGAAGGACCTGTCAGATACTTTATCACGAGATTTTATGATATCTCGATGTGATGCCCTCCCACTAAGCTCGAGACAATGTTGGGGAAAACTTGCATGTACAACTTCTACGATCAATTGAAAGTAGCCATAAGAGATGTTACCGCCACTACCTATAGAGAGCTAACTCAACAACCAGAGATTACTAAGCGACTGATTGAATATCTCAATATCCCTTATTTCTCCTACAAAATAAATGAGTTAGGAGATGATGGCGACTATATCATAAATCAATCTGCCATCAGTAAAGATGATGTTGATTCATATTCAGAGGAGGGCAACATTGACGTCTCTGATTAACGACCTTTAGCCTCTGCATCCAGTGAAGGACATAAGTTCAACCTACTCTATGCATAAGGTAACTATGGTCATGCGTATGCAGGAAGTTATCAGCCTTACAACTAATGATCTTGTCCTCTATACCAATGAACCATGAACTTTTGCTTTTTATCCTACAAACTATTACCTACTTAAGACTCCTCAAACCGAGTCACATCAATCAAAGCACTCTTTACAAAAGCAATGACTGCAAATGCCTATCTCTTAACTCCAATACAATGATCGCCACGTTCCTAAGCAAGTAATGTACAATAATTTCAAATATTTCTAACAAAGGGAAAAAAAATTTAAAAATAATTCCAACTGATATCACCTCTAACGGAGTTCATCAATTGCGTATAACGTGCTTGCCTTGTCAAAAGAATCTGATACATGGTAATGCCACTAACTTTCCTAGAAAAGTCTTCAAACTCATCAAGTTAAAGATTTTCACTCACGATAAATCCTACTAGATTTTATAACCATCATGTCCAGTTCGTCACCTCTGAACGGTTCCTTCTTAAAATTATTATTCTTTTTTGTCATGGAATGTCCAATATATTACCTCAAAAATAGATAAGAGTACAAAATCTTCCACTATTACATCCTTCATAAATCTGGCAGTCCATTCTTAGTCTTGAGCAGGGTTAGGAATAATAATTTATCATATCCATATTACCTCTAAAAAATCTCAAAAAATTAAAAGATCTACGAAGTCTTACATTCCAGTGATACTTTAAAAAAATCGGTAAGGCAAAAGTTCTTCGACGACGTATCAATAACTAGAACCAATGGTGAAATCATCACTAGTATGGGGCAGTGCTTTTTCCCATGTAAATTATTTCGTTCACTGCTCGTATTTTTCGATAAGAGCCATGCTATAAAAAATAACTAAGTACAACGATCATATTGTTGGCTTGTGACTGGCCCAACAGTTGGAGGTAGACTCCTGGAAGCCTACGATAATTTCAAACTAAATATCGACTAGGTCAGAGGCGAGTATGAAGATCGACATAAGACATAATCCCTTATCATCAGGCTACCATCAAACTGGCCAACATATTTCTAAGGTTTTATATTGATTATGTACCTCGACTACAAAACACAGAGATCGATGCCCGAACAGGACCTGAAGCTCCCCTAGGGCTACCAGTAGAGTAGCATCACTCCATAATGGTAGCCAACAGACAGTTATAACTTACAAATTGATGGACCTTACTCGACAAAGATAGACATCGAGCTTTGTGACTGTCATTTCCCTGACAAATATTTTATTTTTTGGCCTCAACATGCCACTCCTTGAGACATGCATATGTCCGAAAGAAGAGTATTCCTTGTCATGTCCCAATTTTGCCGAATCAATAAGTTGCCACTAGTTTGATGTCGTACAAGCCTTAACTATGCTTGTACATGGCGTGCTTGTGCCCATTAACATATTATTTTTATAAAATTTATAATGGATAACAGAGAAATTTAATAATACAATTTGTAAGTGAAATAGATCTTTATTAATATCTTTTGTAGTAAAAATATTATGCTCTCAAACAACTGAGTAGAATATGCCAAACTTGGCTTACAACTTTTAGAATAGCAAAATGAGATATAATTGTTCCATGCATCATATCCCTTATTAACAATAAATAAATTACATCCAACCGAAGTCTTCTTTCTAAAATTTAATGCTTAAAAAATGAGTACAAAACATCTAAATAGTTGGACCAACTTTCAGGGTCTCCAATCATCGACTAGGTTTCCAACACCTGTGTAGACGTGGGTCCATACATTGGAGAATGTACTGGTGAGGGGCATTAACCTGAATCACCTATAGTTAGCATAATAATCATGTGACAACATACAACATTAATATTAATCTTTTTATTCTTTCCCTTGGTTCAATTAATAATTCATATATAATTGGAAATTAAAAACGTAATAACTTTCACCATACGATAATTCTTACACATTATCAATTATCTTTCCCTATAAACAAGTATTGGCTTACTCTTCCCTATATAAGATATCATTAGCGATGCAACTTGTCTATATGAAGGTCACTGGTGATATACCATCTTGGACTATTCTTGGAATTATTGTGTCACTTTCAGTACATGTAATTAGTCTCACAGAAGGTCCATAATTGTTGTGCTTATACTTTAGCGCCAGTTATCCATGTTCTTCCTAGGCCAAATCTATTCTCTGGCTGCAGATACCATTTGAGAAATTTGGGCAAAAGTTTCCCACGACCTTGCATGCATATGCAACTTAGCTATAAAAATATAACATGCATGATAATAAATTTTTTTAATAAATATAGGCACATATTCACATCTATGTTACCATATTTTCTCGAGCCATCACTTATAACTCTTACCGTCCAATTCAAGGACTTACCATAAATGATGACTTAATGGTCCCAGACTATTTTCTACATTTCTATCATTATTTACAACAGGTTAAGCATAATGTGCTTACTATTTTTTTATCTTTTAAAACTCTTGCTAAGGTATCATCGATGGAAGAATGCAACAGAGTAACAAAATAATTTCATTTGTTAAGCATCAAGATTTAGGAGCGAAGGTTCAAAGTCACACACAGTTAGAGAAATGGTCAAGAGAAAGAGATTTTTATGCTTTCGTCAAGTTTTGCCTACTTGTTCACCTGCATTTAAACCAGTAATGGTTTAATAAATCTTTTTTTCTCTAAAAATATGAATATAAAAATTGATAAAAACAAGCAATAAATTTATTCATAAAAAATATCTACGAAAATGCATTTACAAATCCAACATCGTAATCATTCAATCAAAATAAACAATAAAAAGATTTGAGAAAGTGACTCTTATATAGAGTTTATTATCCAAGACACAATTTACTACATATAGGGCTAAGTTCCAAAGAAGCCATTCCTTAGATGGGAAAGGGTCTCAATTTATTGTGTCCCGATCAATCGATACCGGTAAGATTTTTTTACATAATTCAATTCCAACTTGGATATTCATGCTACTAGCCAATATCGTACACCATGCTAGGAGTTGGGTACTACCGCCTCAACCTCCATATCAGATATCAAAAATTCCCCAACATGTCAACAACTAATATTAAAATACCTTGAAGCCCTACTAACTTAAGAGAACATTGGTGTAATGACCCTTGCATGTCATCCCTATAACACATATCAATCCTCACATAGTGACCTTCGATCGCAGTTTTAAGATAATTGGCTCACGCTTGAAAAAGGCTACCAGAATACTTTTGACTACCCATTGCCTCCGGTAGACTCGCCAATAAAGCGCATGGCTCTCCGGTGTTGAGCCGTCCATTTAAAAAGAGAAGACAGGGACCATATTCGGCCTCGATATCGAGTTATAGGAAAATGATTGCTACCAAGGCACCTACGTAGGCTATAGAAGAAGAAGAAGAAGAAGAGGACGAGGAGGAGGTAGGACCCCTTGCATTGGTGATTTGCCAACCGAATCCTAATCTTGATGCCGAGGGGTATTCCTACGTCCATTTAGCTTTATTGCTTTGTCCCATTTTTATGATACTCTTCGTCCGGGTTGATCTGAATTTATACAGAGACCGGGAGCAGGGGTGAGGACACTTCCTCCCTGGGCTGCTATAATAAGGATTTCTTACCGGGAGGAGTAGACGACGTCATCTTCTTGCAAACTATAAATTGGCAAGCCTGTCGTCGAGGCAGTGGGAAAGTTCGATGAGGAAAGGGATGCTTCCTTGGCTGACCCCTCAGTTGGAGACATGGGCGCCTTGAGGACGACCTTGTCTGCTTCGACGGAACCACAGACTTCGATACCTAACCCAGGTATATTGTTTCACTGTTTCTCAAGAGTTGATGTTTTTTGACTATAATTCTTCATTGTTTATGTGAAGATACTTACTAATTGCTTTGATTTGACATGCCCTTCATTGCCGATAAAAATATTTAACGTGGCAGCAGAAAAGAGTATGGCGGACGAGGTTCAACTAGGACTCGCCAGGCAAGACCAGGGTCAGTCCCATCTTCCTCCGTGGTTTAAGAACATCTTGAAGGACCTTCAATAGGCATGGGGCCTACTTCTGATACTGGTCTTCCTGGAGTGTTGGCTGTCGAGGAAGGTGCGAGGGGGAAAAAATAAGATCGGGGGGAGGCCGAGCCTCTCTCTTACTCTCCTACGGGTGGAGGACACCTAGCGGAGCCTCCTATTGAGGCTAGTATAGGGGAGGCCTCTATTGTTGCGGATCCACCTGGTATGGTGGATTTTTCTCTATCTTTAGTTGCCAGATCGTCTAAAGTTGGCACATATTTGGGTGCCCAGACTGTGGCGGTCGAAATTACCCAATTGTGTAGCGTTCGGGCGCTAATTTCAACTGGGAGGCAATTGGCTGAAGTTAAGGCATCCCGCCGTTCTCTAGCTACTTCTCTGCTTCATGAGCCATCTAGTACTATTGTGCCTACTGGACAGGCGATAACAGCCCCTTCTATTTTGACTCCTTTGACACCTTCCACTCTTTTTGGCGTAGAAGAGTCTTTAAGGATTACCATTTACAACTTCTACAAGCTGTTGAAGCAGGGAGTACATGCCATTTTTGGGCAAAATATGTCTTTTGCTTGGGCCAAGCATTGTGCCTAAGGTCAGATTGAGATTTTGAGGACCCTTCCTAGCCTCGAGCCAACAACTGACTTATTTCTCCAAAAGTTGTCCTAGGTGGAACAACGCCTGAATGAACTACACCAGGCACGGCAGGTTGACCTAGCTATCACAGTGGAAGAGAAACGTGAATTCCTCTTAAAATCCAAGGAGCGGGTGAAGGCTCCCTACGAACAAAGTAAGGAGGGCATGGAACGAAACCTCAAGCAGCTTGCACCTAAGCAAATGAGTTGAATGTCCGAGGAGAGGCCTGCCTTGTTCGGGAAGATTTTATGACCCAAACAATGGTTGAGATTAACGAGCAAATCGTGCAACTCAAAGCAAACCTTAAGACCTTGGAGGGTGATCTTCAGGAGGCTCACCGGAAAAAAAGCCGTCTGTGCACAGTCTAGTAAGGTGGTTCACTCTTATGCTGCCCTGGAGGCTACTTAAAAGAAGCTAGAGGGCAAGCGCCAGGACTATGCTCACTTCGAGGATCCCACGACTTTACCTCACGACGTTGAGCGCCGGGTTAGAGCGAGGATAGATGATGACATCGCCTGGCTTAGAGGACGAATAGAAGAATTGTGTTCTAATGCCTAGCCTTTAGCCGCTTTTCTTTGTTTTTTTTACTTTTTTCCCTACTTGATTTTGAATGGGGCATTAGTAAGTCCTCAAAAGTAGTTTGCTTTTGGTTCTCTATTTGAAAGAAAATAAAAGCTTTTTTTCTTTTTGTTGGAAATTATACGTGTAAACTTTGGGTATCGTACTAGAGGTAATATGGACGTAGCACAACACCACAGTTTGTTAAGGATATTCCACTGGAGGATCTTTGGTAGACCTATTACCTTTTGCGCACTTGGGTGCAAGTAATAAGTTTGAAGCAAAAATCCTATCAGAGGTGATATGGACGTGATAGGTTTTGTGGACCCATTACTTCTTGCACACCTAAGTGCAAGTAATAGATTCGAGACAAGCCCTGCTAGAGGTGATATGGACATGGCAGATTTTATGTACTTAACACCACTGGCGTACTTAGAGTTAAGTACGAGTTATAAGTTTAGATGACGACCGATATCAGAAGTAATATGGACGTAATAATCGATAGTCAAGTAAGAAGGTTCGCTCAGAGATAAGAAGGACATGGAAAACTCTACTGGAGAGGATGTGAGGATGATAGATGAGAGGTAATACAGACGTGAGCTAATCGATAGTCATACAGAGAGATTAGGTACGATCATGGTGTGGAAGAAAAAGTAAACGAGCCAGAGGTAATATGGACATCATAATTTTTTTTGGATGGAGAACATGGGCAGCTCATAGTTCAGATGTAATATGGACATGAACTGTTTGCTTTTGTTAAGAACATCCCACTGGTGATCTTTGGTAGACATATTACTTCTTGCACACTGGGTGCAAGTAATAAGTTCGAATTGAAACCCCATCATAGGTGATATGGATGTGATATGTTTTGTGGCCTTACTACTGCCGACGAACTTTGAGTTAAGTATGTGTGATAATTTAGATGAAGACCCATATCAGAGGTATTATGGGCGTGATATTCGATAGTCATATTTAGAGGTTTGCTTAGAGGTAATATAGATATGGCAAACCCCGCTGGGGATAACGGTTAGGACAATAGTTCAGAGGTGATATAGACGTGAACTAATGTCCAAGAAAACTGATTATGTGTGGTATACCAAAAAGTGTAGATAGACCTAAAGGTGGCTCCGCTAGGGAGCTTTTTAAGGATTCACTGTCTGTTGCGTATTCAGGATTCCTAAATATTGACAATGACTTTTATTTAAATTTTATGGAAGAGAA
Source organism: Iris macrosiphon (assembly GCA_036927795.1). NCBI lineage: Eukaryota > Viridiplantae > Streptophyta > Magnoliopsida > Asparagales > Iridaceae > Iris > Iris macrosiphon. The sequence goes on from JAYESA010000007.1 coordinate 85,906,203, forward strand.
GTGCATATTGTGCTTACACACTTACTGGGGATGAATAACAGGGAACATACACTGTATATTTTGGTTGTTCAACTGTTAATAAAGGGAGTACAAGTCTAGATTAGACATAGTACTTTTTAAGGAACTTGTTGTTGATAGGCATCATGAGCAATTCACTATTGGGTTTTGTTAGCCGGTAGGCGACGCTGGAGAACACGGTCTCCACAATGAACGGACCCTCCCATTTAGGTTATAATTTACCAGCCGTCTTGTGGGTCATAACCATCTGCCTTCTTACTCTCAAGATGAGGTCACCCACTTGGTAAGTTCTCTTCTTGACCCGTTTGTCGAAGGCTCCTGAGAGGTGGGCTTGGTACAGCTCAATACTCTGTTGAGCTAAGAGACGTTTCTCATCGAGCGCTTCTAACTCAAGCAATCGTCGGCAGTAATTTTTGTCAACGGTCAGTCGGTTGGACAGAGCCACTCGGAGTAACATAATTTGGTTATCGAATTGGAGGACCTCTTCGCTTTTGTAAACCAAAAAAATGGCGTGCTGCTAGTAGGTGTTCGGACCGTTCTGCTGTAGGCCCAAAGACACTCACCTAGCTTCTCATTCCAGTCATGCTTTTTGGATAATACGAACTTCTTGAGTAGCTTTATGATGGTCTTATTGAATTCTTCTTCCAGATAATTTATTGCTGGGTTGTAGGCAGTCGAAGCTATATTATGGATTCAATTTTTGTCACAAAATCGGTAAAAATTATTACTTATAAACTATGGACCATTATCGTGGATGATCCTCTGTAGCAAGCCAAAGTAGTATATGACGTGATGCTTGACAAAGTGGATCAAGTTTGAGGTTTTGACTTCAACGAGTGGAACAACTTTCGTCCACTTGGAGAAATAGTCGATGATAGACAAGATGAACCAATATCCCTTAAAATAAGGGGGACTAATTGGCCCGATAATGTCCATTCCCCATGCTTCAAACAGCCAAGATGCTACCTTTGGGTGTAGAAATTCTTAGGGCTGGTGGATAAAGTCTGCATGGATTTGGCACGCTTGGCACTTCCTCGCATAGTCAATAGCCTCCGCTACCATTGTCGGCCAATAGTAACCCATTCTCCGGAGACAATCCTATAGCTTGGGTCCGGGCTGATGGGTACCACAAACCCTATCGTGAACCTCATGGAGAGCCTACTTCGCTTCTAAATTTGATAGTAATCGTAGCATAAGACCGTCGTAGAAATGAAGATACAATATTTTGGTAGTCATATCATAATAGAACCAAAGGGAACACCTTCTGATGGAAGTGGCTTCCTTTGGTTTCTCGGAAAGAATTCCATAGACTGCATAGTTGATGAATGTGAGCCTCCAGCTTTGGATGCCGGTGTCTACTTCCGCTGTGTTGGTTAGGCACATGTAGAGGTTATTTTTTGGGAAGACCAGCTCTTAAACTACCATTGTGATCAATTAATGGGTTTTGACCATGACGGCCAGGGAGGCAGAGAGGTCGTCCAAGGCGTCAGCCTCAACATTCTGCAGTCGAGGGACCTGCTCTATAAAGAACCCCTCGAAGGTGGAGATTATTTCGAGTGCGGCTTTATGGTAGGGAATCAAGTCTTCGTGTCGGACCTCATACTCGCCCCGGACCTAACTGACTATCAGCTTGGAATCGTCGTAGGCCTCCAAGTAGTCTACTCCTATTTGTTTAGCTAGTTAGAGCCCAATGATGCGAGGGTTGTACTCTGCCACATTGTTGGAGCATTGATCTGTTAGGGAGTAAGCACGATTGATGACCAAATCGCCTAGGAAAATTAGTATTATCCTGATTTCAACGACAATATCGCCTTTAGGCCTTGTGCTTGTCGAAGAACATTCCCTAAATGGCTTCTGCGCTTGTGGTCAATTTTTAGTACGTTACTTCGTCTGGGATATTCTCATAGAGCTTCCAAGTTTTTGGTATAAGGTGGGATGCCAAAAAATCTGTCAATGGTTGGCCTTTGATAGCCTTTTGTGGGACAAATATGATGTCGTACGGTGATAACAGTATTCCTTATGGGGCTAGGCAAGAGTTGAGCGCTCCGAGTTTAGTCATAAGGACCCTAAGGGGATTAACTCGCAAGATTACATTGATGGTTTATCCTGTCACGTAATGCCGAGTATTCTGAATGGCGAAGACTAGAAAGAGGCACTCCTTCTTAATGGGGTTGTATCTATACTCTGCGTCGACCATTATTTTTCTGAGGTAGTAGATGGCTTATTCGTGACCTGTATCACTTTTTTGGTCTAGTAGCTCTTTGAAGGAGTGATCCATTGCCCGCACATATAGCAAGAAGGGTCTTCCCATGATGGGGCCCACCAATACTAGGGGTTCATGAGATACTCCTTGATATCTTCGAAGGCGTGCTAACATTCTTTATTCCAAACAAAGAAGACTCCCTTCTTCATGAGCTGAGAGAACGGATTACAACGCCCATAGAGGTTTGATATGAAACTCCTGATATATGCTAGTCTTCCTTGAAGGCCACAAAGTTCTTTGAGGTTCTTTGGCGGATGTATTTCAAGGATTGCTTTAGTCTTGTCGGGGTCTACATGGCTACCCTTCGAAGCTATGATAAAACCCAAAAATTTACTGCTGGAGACTCCCAAGAAGGATTTGGTAGGATTCATCTTGAGCTGGTGTGCACGCATGAGGTCGAACACAGTATTCAATTCTCGGAGGTGATCATCTTTAGAGCGACTCTTGATAGGAACGTCATCAACGTAACACTCCACTGTCTTGCATAGATGTTCACGATAGATAGTACTTATAGCACGTTGGTATGTTGCGCCTTTATTCTTCAGACCGAAGGGCATAACTGTAGCAGTACACTCATATCGACGTTCTGAATGATGAATGCTTCTCGTCGTCAGGAAAAATCTTGATTTTATTATAGCCTGAGAATCCGTCCATGAAGGACATACGCTCGAAGCCACAAGTGTTGTCGATCATTATATCTATGATCGGAAGAGAAAACTTATCCTTAGGGCATGCCGCATTCAGATCACGAAAGTCAATACAGATTTCAATCTCCTCATTCTTTTTGACGACATGCATGATATTGCTACCCAATCCTGATGTTGTTCTTCGTGGATGAAACCACTAGTTATTAGAATATTGACTTTAGCTTTGATGGCATTCATGATGTCCAGCGAGAATCGCTGTTGCTGTTGCAGGACCAGCTTAGCATTTGGCAAGATGTTGAGTTTATGGACCATAATTTGGGGGTCCAGTCATGGCATATCTTCGTAACTCCAGGCAAAGACATCGATGTACTCCTTGACGTACTGTATTAGGTATTCTCGATCCTCATTGGACAGACTTTTGCTGATGAAGATAGGTTTAGGAGAGGATTCGTCGTCCAGATCGATTTGTTTGACTTCGTCCTCAGTGGAAGGTTTTTGTTGCTCGAACCGTATCTCCCATTGTTAGTCTAAGCGTTGGGCCATGATTCTACTTCAAAGAGTTCAGGTGGATCATCTTCGTCTTCCTCAGGGTTAGCTGATACTATGTTGGTAAACAACGTTTGTTTGAACATATCCTCGATACTTATATTGGAGTCCCAAGCATATGATTCTGAATAGTGAGAGCGTAACTCATCTTCTTCATCCTAGCCTTCGGGGGTCATGGAAGGTGTGACATACCATAAGACATGCTTGGTCTTATGGTAGTAATCCTTGGGCTTTCCAGCAGAAGCGTGCAGACACAGAGGCAATCGTCGACCTTTGTCATAGTTTAAGCCCCTAGCGGCTTTCAGATCGTATCATATTTTTTGGATAAGGTGCTTGATTTGCGAGTTGTACCGGTAAAGTGGTATTTTGCCAGTGTCGAGTTCTGGCTCTAGTTGATCTGGAACGAAGGATTGGGTATTTTTTACTCTGCTGAAGATGATAAGTTTGTCTTCCCTCTTCCTTGCTGGAACAATAAAGTAGGAGTTTTGACTGAGGAGAATCCGGTCTGCATAGTGGTAGTCACCTGTGTATGAAGGTGTATGCGTAGACCGTCCTTAATGGAATACAATGTGCTTAGATGTGCCACATCTGAGTAGTTCAAAGATAGCCATTTATTCATAAAATAAGGTATAATATCCTCAGGAATTAAATCGTCAAGGTAAGGGACGTTAGCATGAGCGGCTAAAAACTCCTCTAGTTTGTTCTTCCCGAGATATACCCTATAGTACGAGTGATGGCTTCGGAGGTCTCCTATGCAGCTTTACCACTAGAGGTTAAAAAGTCATAGTAGGTATTGGATCGTTCTTTCGCTTTACCACTAGGCTTCGGAGGTCTCCTTCACTGGAAGGGGGAAGACTTTCGCCACCGAGGGCGGCTCCCGGAAGATTCCTTCTAATGTGCAAAATCCCGTCAAAGGTAGGGTTCCTTGTTGGGATGAAGACAAATAAGAACCCTGAGACATTGCTAATATTGTTCATCGCACGGATGAAGAGACATGTACGGCCTTTTCCTGTGTCTTATCGCCTGAATGCATAGACTTCTTATATGACTCGTCGCATGGATGTGCGGTTATATGATGCGTAATCCGTGGGTCTGTAGTATTGGTGATAACCCCGCTTTGTGCAGATCTATTATGCACCCTGTGTGGATGACACACAGGACTTTTTATTGTGATACTTTGCCATATGTGCTAGAGGTAATCTGGACGTAACACAATACCGTAGTTTCTAAGGATATCCCAATGGGAGATCTTTCGGTGGACTTATTACTTCTTGTGCATTGGAGTGCAAGTAATAAGTTTAAAATAGGCCTTGCCAGAGATGATACAGACATGGCAAGTTTGGTAGACATAACACTGTTGGCGCACTTAGAGTTAAGTATTGATGCTAAGATGAGATGACAATTTATATCAGAGGTAATATGGACGTGATATTCGATATTCAAACCCGAAAGGTTTGCTCAGAGATACGAAGGATAAGACAAACTCTATTGGAAGGATGTGAGGACGATAGCTCCGAGGTGACGTAGATGTGAGCTGATGGATAGTCATACCGAGAGGTTATGTACGATCCCGATATCTTTGGTGGAAGAAAAAGGAAACGAGCCAGAGGTAATATGGACGTGGCTATTTTCTTTGGATGAAAAATATGGGAAACTCATAGTTCATAGGTAATTTGGACGTGAACTGTTTGCTTCCATTGAGGATATCCTGCTGGGGGATCTTTGGTGGACTTATTACTTCTTGTGCATGAGAGTGCAAGTAATAAGTTCAAAACAAAGCCCTATTAGAGGTAATATGGAAGTGATAGGTTTTGTGGACCCGTTACTTCTTGTGCACCCGAGTGCAAGTAATAGGTCTAAGGCAAGCCTTGTCAGAGGTAATATGGACGTAGCAAGTTTTATGGAATTAACTTCACTGGCATACTTAGAGTTAAGTACGGGTGCTAAGTTGAGATAAAAATTGATATTAGATGTAATATGGACGTGATGATCGATAGTCAAACCCGGAATGTTTGCTCATAGGTAATTTGGACATGGCAAACTCGACCGAAAAGAAATATTAGGATAGCAGTTCAGAGATAATATTAATGTGAACCAATGTCCAAGGTCTCACTGAGGAGTGATTTGCTGGTTGTGGTCTACCAGGAATGTGGATAGACCTGAAGCTTACTCCACTTGGGAGATTGTTTGCATGATAGCTCAGAGGTAATATGGACATGGCTAGCGTCTAACGAGATTGGTTCTTGAGTTGTCCCTGCGGGGGTGTTCAGGAGGACCTGAGGACTGCTCCACTAGGAAGTTTTTGAGGATCAATTATTCGTTGCGTATCTAGGACCCCTGAATACCGATAAAGCCTTGTTGATGACAGGTAATATTGTGTGTAGGCACTCGCTAGGGATTATCCAAGGTATGGAAACCTTACACATCTTTGTTTCCCTGCTGGGGATAGAGGGAGTACAAGTCTAGCTTAGATGTAGTACTTCTTCAGGAACTTGCCATTAATGACCATCATGAGCAAGTCGCCGTTAGGTTTTGCCAGTCGATAAGCACCGTTGGAGAATACATATTCCACGACGAATAGACATACCATTTGGGTTGGAACTTGTCGGCCATCTTATGGCTCATAACCATCGGCCTCCTTACTGTCAGGACAAGGTCCGCCTTGGTAAGTCCTATTCTTGACCCATTTGTTAAAGGCTCCCGAGAGACGCGCTTGGTATATCTTAATGCGCTGTTGAGCTGAGTGATGTTTCTCGTCGAGTACTTCTAACTCTTGTAGTCATCAGCAGTGATTGTCTTCGACTGTTAATTGGTTGGAGATAACTACTCAGAGCGAGGGGATCTAGATCTTAAGAGGAAGGACTACTTTGCTCCCATAGACTAAGGAAAAAGGCATACTACCAGTTGGTATTCGGACCGTTGTGCGGTAGGCCCACAGACATTCATCGATCTTCTTGTTCCAGTCACGTTTATTAGAAGACACAAACTTCTTGAGGAGCTTGATGATGATTTTGTTGAACGCCTTAGCGAAACCATTTGCTGCTGGGTTGTAGGCAATTTACACTATATTCGGAATTTGGTTTTTATTGCAAAACTGGTAAAATATATGACTTATAAATTGTGAACCGTTGTTTTGGTTGATCCTTTGTGGAAAGCCGAAGCAGTATATGACATGATACATAACGAAGACGATCATGTTTGATGTTTTAACCTCTGCAAATGGTACAATTTTTGCCCACTTGGAGAAGTAGTCGATAATGGCCAGGATGAACCGATGGCCCTTGGACGAGGGTGGACTTATCGGCCCTCTGATATCTATGCCCTAGGCTTTGAACGGCCAGGATGCAACAGTTGGGTGTAGAAACTTCGAGGGTTGGTGGATAAAGTCTGCGTGGATCTGGTACGCTTGGCACTTTCTTTTGTAGTCAATGTCGTCTACTACCATTATCGGCCAGTAATAACCCATTCTTCGGAGGTGGTCCTTTAGCTTGGGCACTGGATGATGGGGACCGCAAACCCCATCATAAGTCTCGTTGAGAGGATGCTTCACTTCTGTATTAGAAAGGCATCATAGTAAAAATCATCATAGGAGCGGCGATAAAGCATTTTGGCAGCCGTATCGTAATAAAATCGGAGGTAACGTCTTTTGATGGAAGTGGCTTCCTTTGGGTTCTCGAAAAGAATTATTTAGACTGTGTAGTCGATGAATGGAAGTCTCCAGTCTTGTGAGTTAGTGCTCGTCTCTACTGAGTAGCTCAGGTACTAATAGAGGTTGTTCTTTGGGCAAACAAGCTCCTGACCAATCACGGTGATCAGTTTATGAGTATGGACAGAAACAACTAGAGAGGTTGCAAGGCCGGCCAGGACTTTAGCCTCGATGTTTTATAATTGAGGGAATTGCTTTATGAAAAACCCCTCGAAGGTGGTGATTAATCCAAGCGCGGCTCAATGGTAGGAAAGCAGGTCCTCGTTCTGAACATCGTACTCATCTCGGACTTGGTTGACGATCAGTTTGGAATCATCGTAGGCTTGTAGGTGGTCAACTTTCACTTATTTAGTGAGTTGGAGACCAATGACAAGAGCGTTGTAGTCTTCCATATTGTTAGAGCATGGCTCCGTAAGGGAGTGGACGTGGTTGATAACCAGGTCATATAGGGAGATCAATACTATCCCGACTCCAGCGACGATATCGCCTTTAGGCCCTGTTCTTGAAGCACCGTCGAAGAACATTCGTAAAACGGCTTCTGCGCTCATTACGGTGTTGGAGTCTACGACTTCGTCGGGGATCTCCTCGAAGAATTTTTGAATTTTTTGGCACTGGGTGGGCGGCCATGAAGTTAGCTAGTGCTTAGCCCTTGAGGACTTTTTGTGGAACAAACGTCATGTCGTATGGTGATAACAGTATTGCCTACGTAGCCAAGAGGGAGTTGAGTGCCCCGGGTTTGGTCATGAGAACCTTGAGGGGGTTGACTCGTGAGATCACATTCATCGTTTATCTTGCCACTTAATGCCGAGTCTTCTAGATAGCAAAGACTAGAGCAAGGCACTCATTCTCTACGGGATTGTATCAATGCTCTATACCGAACATCATCCTGCTGAGGTAGTAGATGGCCTTCTCGTGACCTGCATCACTCTTCTAGGCTAACAGAGAGCCAAGAGAGTGATCCATTGCTCGTACATAGAGCAGAAAGGGCTTTCTAATAACTGGGGCAACCAATACTGGAGGGTTCATAAGGTACTCCTTGATGTCGTCGAAGGCGTGTTGGCATTCTTTATTCCAGAAAAAGGATAATCCTTTCTTTATGAGCTGTATGAATGATTGACAATGCCCAGAGAGGTTCGATATGAACTTACTGATATAGGCTAATCTTTCTTGAAGGCCACGAAGTTCTTTGAGGTTCTTCAGTGGGATATTTCAAGGATTTCCATAGTCTTGTCGGGGTCCACATGGATAACCTTCGAATTTATGAAGAAACCTAGGAATTTGTCGCTGGAGATTCTTAGAAAAGATTTGATGGGATTCATCTTGAGCTGGTGCGCACACATGAGGTCGAACACAGTCTTCAAGTCCCGGAGGTGATCATCTTTGGAGCGAATCTTGACCACAATATTATCAACATAATACTCGACCGTCATATGTATATGTTCACGAAAGATGGTGCTCCTAGATCGTTGGTATGTACCACCCGCATTCTTTAGACCGAAGGGCATAACTGTGTAGCAATACACTCCTATCGATGTTCGAAATAATGTATGCTTCTCGTCTTTAGGAGACATCTTGATTTGATTGTAGCTTGAGAATTTGTCCATGAAGGACATACACTCAAAGCCACAAGTGTTGTCGATTATTATGTCTGTCATCAGAAGGGGAAACTCGTCCTTAGTGCATGCCGCATTTAGATCACGGAAGTCAATGCAGATCCGGATCTTCCCATTCTTTTTAACGACCGGTACGATATTGGCTACCCAATTTGGATGTTGTTCTTCATGGACGAATCCACTTGCTATCAGTTTATTGACTTCAGCTTTGATAGTGTTCATGATGTCCGGCCGGAACCGTCATTGTTGTCGCTTAACCGTCTTAGCATTCGGTAAGATGTTGAGTTTGTGGACCATAATTTGGAAGTCCAGTCCTGGCATGTCTTTATAACTCTAGGCAAAGACATTAAAGTATTCCTTGATGAGCTCTAACAGGGATTCCCGATCCTTATCATTCAGACTCTTGATGATAAAGATAGGTTTTAGGGAGGATTCGTCACCCAGATTGACTTTTATGACTTCGTCCTCAGTAGGAGGTTTTCGTTGTTCGAACTGCATCTCCCATTGTGTGTCTAGGCGTTGGGCCCACGGTTCTACTTCAAAGAGTTTTAGTAGATTCTCATTGCCTTTCTCAAGGTCAGATGATACCATGTTCAGACAATGTTTGCTTTAGAATTTTCCCTATATTGATATCGTAGTCCCAGGAGGAAGATTCTGAAGAGTGAGAGTGTAACTCATCGTCTTCATCCAAGACTTCGGGGGTTGTGGGAGGTATGACATACACTAAGCCATATCTAGTCTTATGGTAGTAGTCATCGGACTTTCCTGTAGGTGCCCGTAGTCGCAGAGGCAGTCATCAGCCTTTGCCGTAGTTTAATACCTTTCTGGCCTTATGATCATATCCCATCTTCTGGATGAGGTACTTTGTACGAGAACTGTACGGATAAAATAATATATTTTTGGTATCAAGTTCTGGCTCCAATTTTTTTAGGATGAAGGATCGGGGACTTTCAACTCTACCGAAGATGATGAGTTTGTCTCCCCCTTTCTTGCTAGAACTATGAAGTAGGAGTTCTGACTGGAGAAAATCCGATTGGATGCCTAGGTGGTAGTCACCTGTATATACAGGTGGAGACCTAGACCTTGCTCAAGGAAATATAGCGTGTTGAGACGTGCAACATCTGAGTAGTTCAAAGATAGCCGTTTATTGATAAAATAAGGTATCTCGTCTTCCGAAATTATATCATCGAGAGAAGGGATGTTAGCTTAAGCGGCTACGTACTCCTCCAGCTCGTCTTTCCTGAGCTCTACCCCCAGTGCGAGCGATGGCTTTAGAGTTTCCTGTACAGCTTTACCACTAGAGGTTCAGAAGTTATGGTAGGTGCTGGAGCTTCCTTCGGTGGTCTTCGAAGGTGGACGACCAGATGATCGGGCACTTTCTAGTACAGTTTCACCCTGAGGGGAGGAGCTGTGTCGGGAGCGCGTTCTTTGAGATGGGCTCTCAAGGGATCGTTCGATGTTGTCCCAGATGTCACTCCCCATTCCTGATATACATATTTGGAACATATTATTTTTCTTTCTTATATTACTTATTGCTTGCATGATAATTAGGTTGCATGTCATAGAGACTAGACCTATTCTTTGGTTCAACTAAACTCATGGTTTAATTGTTGGGTTGGTTTGGTCATGAGTGAACCCATGGTCTAAACCTCAACCCTAGCATATATAAGTTAACTTCTTTCTCTCTCAGCCCCCATTCTCTTATTTTACTCCTTCATTCATTTAGGCAAGTACACCTTGCACTATATGAGAAATCTTTGATTTTGATTCTTATTCTTTTCTTGCATTTTATTTGTCTAATATGTGTGCAATATGATTCTAAATACTTATAATACTCGAAGTTTTTAGTTTTGATGGGTGGAATTGAGTAGATCTACATTTCTAACTTAGAGTATTTATGGGTTTTTTGAGTTTTCTTGCTTTTGATCTATTAAACAAGTATTTTTAAAAATAAAGTCTTTATGTGGCCAGTGAAGTTATGCGGCCGACAAGTTCTTGGAGCTTTCACCATGGCCAAACCTGCTGTTTGGAGAAGACGAAGTCTTCATGCGGCTAGTGAGTTATGCGACTGAGAGTTCTATACGGCCTAAGAGTTCTATGCGGCCTGAGCTTTTAATGCATACTGACCAGCATGCGTCAATCTTGTTGGACGCATGACTACCATCACACAAGTGTTCTGGAGCGAATCCTTGAACTCTTATTTTCACTCGCTGAACGAATGAGAAATTTGCTAAGTCTAAAAGAGCAATATGTGACCGAGTGTCATATATGGCAAGCCGAGTATGCGGCCACTTTCCTTCGGGCGCATGACTCTGAATGTTTGGCACATCTTTGTATGATTTTGTCTTTTCTCTCTGATGCTTTATGGCTTGTCACATCCATCACTTCAGTAACTTTTCTCTGACATATCACTTCGACACTTGTTCCAAGAGAGTGGACTTTTGTCCGGAGCATCCGGCCTGGGGTAGAATGCAGCCTGGGGCAGCATAAGGTCGATAGTCCATGCGGCAACCATCTTATACGCCAAGTTGTGCATGCGGCTTAGCCATTTTGTTTAGAATGTTTCTTTGTTCTATGTGGTTGGTCTTGAAAATTGCTTGTGATTTATCCTAAGGAAGAATTGACTTAGTAACCCAACCTTGTACTAGATTTGACCATGTGCTAGGATTAACTATGTCATAAGTGACTAACTAGCTATGTATATAACATGAGCTACGCGTACCAATATGATAAGCCGCATACGACCAACTGAAAGTTTAGTAATTTGACCCAATTTCTTGTATCAGTGCTGATAAAATTACTACGTGCTACATGTACATGTGTTATAAATATGCACTGAGGTACGACATAACTTGCTTCGTGCTATGAGATTACATATTTTGGGTTATGCATCGAGAATGCCTCCTATACTATGCGATATATGATATTATTATATTATTTCTTGAGCACGGGCATGGTATGTGGGTCAACTACCAAAGCATGGCTAGGACTTGTTGTTTGTTGCATCACGCTCAGGTGAATCTAATTTGAGCTATCAAGTAACAAAGTGGTTTCGTATCTAGCATGGACCGTACTACGGTACGACATATAGGAGGATTAATTATGTGACCAGGCCCTGGGATTCCTAACATAACCATAGGGCTAATTTAGGCAACTAAAATTGGTAGAGCATTAGGAGAAATAAAATCTCAAGATTGTGCACATTAGCCACCTCAGACAACTGTCATGATGTGCAAGGCTGACCCCCATGGATATTGTTCACGTCCGAACTAGTGGATGGCATTATCCAAATAGTTATATTGTACATCCGTTCTATGTGATCTAGCACAGTAGCCTTATGAGGGACCGATGCATAATATACAAGTGCTATATGATCTCTATGGTTCAGTTAGACCCACTAAGCAGCTCACGATCTGACGATTTCTCTTATGCATCTAATCTGAGATAACTCAGACTCTACAGTATCAAGTCGTACAATTGATTGGCCGTTATATAACTGGACTTGGTAATGATTGGATTATTCTATGAGTAGTTTGGGGACATGGATTATCATAGTGTGATGGTTCAACCATTATCCTTGTTTGGTTGTAGGGTTGGTCTATTATGCTAAGATAAACTAGGGACCGAAACTATGACACAAAACCTATATTATACCTATTTATTGCTTTTGGTTTTGTTTTCCCATTTCGTGCTTCCTTTGTGGTACTTGTTATTTGGGGTCTAACCCTACTGGTTTTCTATTTCCAGGTTTTAAGCCAGTTCTAGAGGATCAAGCTTATTTTCCCCTTCCTAATGGTGTGCTCCAGGCGGATGGTCGCTGAGGGGCACGAGTGGATTTCTTCTTCCCTGCTCATTATTATATATTTTACTCTTTTAGGCGTTTAGCCACCGGCACCGGTTAGCCGAAAAGTTTGGACATTTAGTTTTATTTACATGATTTTAATTAATCAGACTGCAGCTGATCATGGTCATATACTTTTGCTACTCTACCAGCTTTTTATTTTCACAGCTGGTTTCCAGAATATTATGGCAGGGCATTTGGACGCCTTACTTTTTTGTCATATATGTTCTATGTTTGCTGTTCTTATTTGACTTATTAAGATATTAGACGTTCGTGTGACCAGAAGACATGGTCGGATAGGGTTCTTATCCTTCCCGTCCTGTTCTTGATATTTTTTGTGAATTTTTTAGGCCTTCTTCAGTTACTAGAGCAGCAGACATGGTCGGATAGGGTTCTCCTGGGCAACAATAAGAGGTAGCACATATTTAGAGTATGATTTAGGTAGAGCTAGTAATTGAGCTAGCTGACATAGTTGAACCAGAAGTTGGACATGTTAAGCAACCAACCCCTTATATCCCCGTACCAACAGTAGTACCAACATTACCAGCGGTACTTGATACCTCGGCATTACTTGAGATCCTTTGGGGAATGAAGGCTGCACAGCAACATCATATGGCAGTGCAACAGCACCAGTAGTTTCAACAGCAAGTACAGAATATCTTGTTAAGTCAACGTTTGCAGATGGCCCTTGAGAGAGGTAGAAGGACTGATTCGGGGGCATCGATTTGATTTTGCTGACTTAACCTAAGATACTTTAACGGCACGGAGGACGCCATCACTGTAGATGCATGGCTCCAAGATATTAAAGTTATTCTGGCAGTAGCAAGGGTTCTGGATGATGAGCAAGTTGACTAGGTCCGACTGCAGCTTTAGGACTTGCCCGTGACTGGTGGGCATAAGTGGAAGCCAGCTTAAGGTATCCTATATCTTGGGACAGTTTCAAGGCTCAATTCCAGGATAAGTACTTTGGAGTGATCGCATATTATGAGCTCCAGTAAAGGTTTATCGGTCTCAAGCAGGCCGATAGAACTGTGGATGGATATGCAGCCAAGTTTTACAGGCTGAGTAGATTTGCTTCGACCATGGTGGCTATGGAATTAGACAGAACAATGAGATTCCAGTAGAGGATTCAACTAAAGATTCTACAACTGGTAGAGAGACACGACTATCAGACTTATGAAGAAGTATTGATAGCAGCTCAAAGGCACGAGCTTACAATATAGAGGTTATCAGCAAGGATAGGAGGCCAGAAGAGGTCTCTTGCTCAAAATGGAGGAGGAGGTAGAGGAGTACCCCGAACGTCAATACCATCACTTGGATTTCGTATCCATAATTCAGCGCCGCGGAGGACGGCAGTTTCAACCGTAACAGAACCAGCTCGGTAGCAACCGAGGCAGCAACAACAATAACAGCGCCAGGGAACACCCGTAGGTTGAATCTACTGTGGCAAGGGAGGCCATACTAGAGATGTGTGCAGAGCAAAAAATAGGCTTTTCCTAAGGTGTGGTGATCCAGGCCAAAAGATTGTCAATTGCCCGATAATGTAGAGGCAAGGAGGGCCAGCCCAGCAGTTTTTGGAACTGCCAGCACCAACGGCAAAACAGTAAAGTGGACTAGCGGTAGTAGCACGACCAGTGGCTCAATGTCCATTATTGACGCAGGCACAGATATTCCGACAGAGGGACCAGCAGCAGGGCCAGCAGAGGCAACAACAACATATCAAATGGAGACAGCAGCAAGGAGCGAAGCGAGGACAAGGACAAGCATTCACTTTGTCCCTGGAGGAGGCTTTGGCATTAAGTGATGTAGTCGCAGGTAACATTTTTGTCGTATCTTTTCCTGCAATAGAACTATTTGATTTAGGAGCTTCACACTCATTTGTATCACAATTTGTAACACGTATTGGATTGTAGTTCGGGGCATTGCCAGAAAGGTTGAATATACTCACTAGTAATTGGCTCGTAGAAGTTAGTAGAGTGTGTTTATCATGTCCAATCATAGTGTGCGGGCATTCCTTACCCGCCAAGTGGATCTAGTTTTCTATGGGTAACTTCGACATAGTTCTATGCATGGACTGGCTGAGAGACAGTCATGCTACAATAATTACCATAGGGGTAGATTATTATTTAGTATCCCAAGCACGGAGAATTTTGTCCTTTAAAGAATCATGATGGCTTACGCGAAGACAGAGTTGTAGCAGTAGTAGTAGAAAAAAAAGTTTCCCGGGGTAGTCTAAGAATTTCTAGATGTCTTTCCTGATGAACTTCCAGGTTTACCCCAGTGAGAGATGTGGAGTTCTGTATAGAGTTGATCCATGGAGTAGGGCTAATATCTTATAAAGTTTACCAAATGGCACCATCCGAATTAGATATATTGTACCAACATGTAGAAGAGCTGAAGGCGAAGAAGTTCATTCGAACTAGTGCATCACCTTGGAGAGTGCCAGTAGTTTTAGTAAAGAAGAAGGATGGGTCATCCAGGTTATTTATTGCCTATAGGTAGCAGAAAATAGTGACAGTGAAGAACAAGTATTCATTACCAAGAATCAATGATTTGTTTGATCAATTGAGCAAGGCTAAGGTTTTCTCCAATATCGACCTTCGATCAGGGTATCATCAAGTGAGAGTTCAGAAGAAAGACATACCTAAGACAACATTTAGGTCACGATATGGGCATTATGAATTCTTAGTTATGTCATTCAGACTGACAAATTCTCCAGCGATATTTTTGGATCTAATGAACCAGATCTTCATTCCATAATTGGATCAGTTCGTGGTGGTATTTATAGATGACATTCTTGTTTTTTGCAGTAGCAAGGAGGAACATGAAGAACATCTTCGGAAGGTCTTTCACATTATGAGGGAGCACCAGTTATACACGAAACTCATCAAGTATGAGTTTTGGTTGGATCACTTGTCGTTCTTGGTATATATCATCCCGGGAGCAGGAGTAGTAGTAGATCCGAAGATGGTTGAGGCCGTAGAAATTTAGCAAGTTCCTAAGACAATAGCAGATATACATAGTTTCTTGGGCTTGGTGGTATATTACAGAAGGTTCATGGCAGACTTTGCAAAGATTTTAGCACCATTGACTCGATTGACGTGCAAGGAAGCTAAGTTTGATTGGTCAGTAGAGTGCTAGACATCATTTGAAGAATTAAGAAAGAGATTGATTTCTGCTCCGATTCTCATGCTTCTATTGCATTTTGGAGGTTTTACAATGTATTACAATGCGTCAAGCAATGGACTTGGGTGTATATTTATGCAATATGGAAGAGTGATAGCTTATGCATCACGGCAGCTTCCAGATAACGAGAAGAATTATTCGACTCAAGATTTGGAGTTGGCGACGGTAGTATTTGCACATAAGCTATGGAGGCACTACTTGTATAGTGACCGGGTGGAGATATTTATGGATCACTAGAGCCTAAAGTATGTATTCACCCAGAAGGACCTGAACATCAGGCAGATGATGTCACGCCCCAGTCCCAAAATACGTAGGACTAGGAATACGTAACATGCTACCTACGCATTCGACCAAACTCTGGTCTGACTTAAATACGTAAAAGCTGTATTATAATGGTCACTATCTAAATAATCAAGTAAATCTGAATAACTATGTCTAAATCCACCATGAACAAAAAATATGAGAAAGAGCTACATGTGCAAAAGTCGACCGTCCCGTAACACATAAACTCGAATAGACTCGAGAAGAAATATGAATCTATAAAACTAGGCTACATCAGCACATGAATAAACAATATGAATAAATAACCATAACTCCTATAGAAATGATATAAGTACCTGGTACCAATGCCTGCAAGACAAGCAACTACATCAGCAAATCCAAAGGCTCTATAATTGTCTATGCTGCAAAAAATGGCAGGAGACCAGGTCCTCAGAGGGATGTAACAAGGTACAAAAATAGTATGCCAAAATATAACAGAAAAAAACAAGTGCAATACCGGTGTAATCTATCATAACCACCTAAATGAGACACAACTTTGAAGACAATATTTGACACGTGGACTGTCCAAAAATAAAGCCGTAGCTCCAAACACAAAGATACACGGGGTATACCGTAGATCTGAGCACAGAGTCACACGAGTGATACTACGACTCCGGATACAGGTATACTACATAAATAGGAATATATACATATATATAGCACGTGCAGAGTAGCCCAAATGTTTAGTAACTGTCTTTTCCTCCTAAAGCGGTCAACGAGTATTCGTTGAACCTAAACCTCTATCTAACAGTCTCGTCATACTGAAGTAACTAGAACCAATCACGACCCTATAGTCATCCCAAATTTTTGGTCATGCTGACAGTATCAGGATACATGAATTCTGGCATGATGACGGTGTCTGAATGTGTCCTAGGGTTCCGATGTAACCAAGTAGGTGCATCAAGGTATCGCAAACATATATCAATTGTTACCAGATATTATCAACGAACATCTGCATCCGGTTATGACCCGGACGCTAAGTATGATCAATAATCAGTATAACATCATCAAACCAAAATCTCTAATCCCCTACTATTTATCACGGTGCTTTCAGTCGCTCAAGCTATGCTCATCCTCAACCACACCATCCTTGTATTCAAAAACTTTATTATATATATTTAATTTATTCATTCTCAAATAAATTTGTCACGACCCACACCCAGAATTTGGGCATGAGTCATGGGTACGTCCAGCCTATGCCGCAGCATCCGCGGTAGAACGCTGTCTAGGTCTCAATAATATACTAAACATAACTCACAACCTGTCAATGATATCAAATCCATAAAGAGTACAATAAAATAAACATCTCTCAATATCTCATAATATATACTCAATCACAATAACTTTAAGAATATAAATGGCACGTTAATGATAAGAAAGAATGACATAGTCAAATACCCTATCTTAAAATAGAGATAAACCACAGTCTAGCTGCCCAACATAATAAGTCTCCATAAGTCTCAAATTAAACTCCACATAAGTCTCAACATATCTAAAATAAACCTCCAAGCATAAAATAAATGCTGTCTAAACAGCTGGAGGTAGTATCTCCTCAAAAGGAAGGGACTCCTCTAAGATCTCTGGTGTATAGTCAGCATCTATACCTGGTCCATAGTGCGTAGGACAGAAGTCCTCAAGATCCTCTGGAAAAAATATTCAGTCATGATTTGAGCAAAGTACAAGCACTAACAGCAGTTCCATGTATATTGACAAAAACTATAATATAGTGTAAAGAAATACAAGATAGATATAAATACTGGCAATAATAAATACTGGAGACAATAAAATACTAGAAATAGAAATACTAGAGCATATATCATCATCAATGGTACAACTAGCAACGAACAAAAATACAAGTGCATGCTAGAACAATAAACTGGAATATAAGTGAATGCTAGAACAATGATCTAGAAATATATGTATAGAATATCTAGCTAAGTGTGTAAAATATCAGCATATCATGTGATCGGCTTGGGACTGATCAGGCTTGTTATATATGATTAGCTATGATTCATGTAAGGTCAAGCTAACCATCCGGATAGCTATGATACGAGCAATGGTCAGGCTAATCACATATAACAGGCTATGAGGCATGTAATGGTCAGACTGCACCGACGTGAGGTGTGGGTGAGATATAATGCATGTAGAGTTGGGTATGATCACATAAGCTACTAATATCTTCCCGTCCCAAGCTTGCACGATGGATCCTGTAAATTTCCTCACCCAAAATTAGGTCTACTTGGCATAGATAGAGAAACTAGGACTAGTTTGTATCAAATTGGACATAGGACACGACATTTATTTAAATTTGCAATATTTGTATCACTTAGTGCACCTTACCGTTGCTTCGATAACTAGAGCACTACACTAGCCATTGCCTTCCTATAAACTTCACATCCTTGTCCTAGACATGCCCCCCTCTATCTTGACCTTTGTGTACCTTATAATTATGCTCTCTTGTGCTGCATTTTAGTCGCACAACATTCGTCGTGGACGTTTGTACTTAATTCTATATAAATACGACTTTGTATCCTTGTGCGTTCTAATCGAAATTGGAGATGCAATTTTGATCCATTTCGTGCAATCCAAATTAATGATAAAATTCTACTCTGAGCTCTCTTTATCCATGACACTTATGTTCCACCTAATTTTATCCCTATGTACTTCTAATTAATTCCAGAACACCATGCACATTAATTTTAAATTAATTTAATCCAATTTTCATCTTTGTGCAATTTACCAATTGTTGGGTATTTTTATGCAAAAATGCATTAAGGTGTCCACACCATTGGACAATACAAGAAGAAACCCATTTTTTCCTTCACATGAATTGTTTCTATAATTTTTGGAATGTGCAACACGTAACATCGCCCCTCATTTTAAACCTATCCTTGTATTTTAAATAATATAATTTATAGCCCTCCAAACACCCCCATATAAGGCCAAGCCCATCCCAAGAGATGTTGACCAAGCCCAATCTCTTATGTCAACCCCCAAACCCTAATCCCCACATATATAAATACAAACTTTTCATTCACAAAACCCTAAAACCAAACTACATCAGCCGATCCCTACTATTCAACATCTTCTTCCTCCTTGTACAACCCGAGCGGACCCTCCGTCGGCCAGTCTTTCACCGGAACAGCAAGTCCCGCCAAAGCACACGAGACCACCACCTTCTTTCTCTCTTCTCCGACCAACTGAACACCGCCGACACCACGACCTTACCCCGCTGCTCAACCCCGACCCGCAGCCATCTCCTCCTCCTCCACGACACCCCGGACCACCCGCCGCTCGCCTGAAGACCGGAGCTCGATCCTGCGTAATCTTCTTCGACCTGGCCATCACCCCGACCCCTCGACCTCCATCTCCATTCACCACCATAACCATTAACATCACCACCACCACCATTGTCTTTGTTCTCCTCCGCCTAAACCAAAATATCTCGACCATACCACCACTCTACACCAACACCACCAGCACCACCTACATCGACCAACACCACCTCCACTTTCCTTCCCTGAACCACCTTGCCTCCACCACCAGTAGCACCTCTTCTTCTTCCTCCTCTTCCCGGCCCTCCCCGGCCACCTGATTCTGGCCGGAGCAACACCAAGCCCCCAGCAGCCTCCAACCATCCACCATTGCCATCATCTTTACCACCATTAACTCTAGCGCAGCCAACATCTCCGCCTCTTTCCTGTCCTCCTTCCTCCCTGTTCCTCCTCGACCGCTTGAGCATGGCCGGAACAGTAAACTCCAGTAGCCCATCATCACCATCATCCATGATTATTATCACCACCATCACTATATCATCATCACCATTATACTCATCATCATCACCCCACCCATTATCCTCATCATCATCATCCCATCATCATCTATATCATCACCTCACCATCGTCATCTCACCCTAATCCTTAAGCCAATCATTATCACCCTCATCGTCCCAGTCACCATCCTCGTCATCACCATCATCCACATCATCATCTTCATCATACGTAATCATCATCATCACCCTCGTCGTCATCGTCGTCAACCTCATCGTCATCATCATCAATATCATCATCGTCATCGTCGTGCCTGTGCGCGCACCCCGAAGTTCAAAACCGTCCCTCTCCCCTTTTATGTGTGCTTGTGTGTGCTATTAGCATTGCTTATTGATAGTTAATGGGTTTTAGACCGCATCGGTGAACCCAATGACTTGTACGCGTACACGTACTCGTATTAGAATTAAAGTGATATATAAATATATATATATATATAAATATATGGAGGTATTATATATGTAATTAAATGCTAAATAATAATGGTGACTATATATGTGACTAGACTGTACGACCATAGGACACTGTGAATTATTCAGTGTTTACCTTGACCATTTTGACCCTAAGAACATGTTAGATGACTGCCATTATCTATACTGACGTACTGGCAAGCCCCGTATCATTTTGACTGTCTGTTTTGTAAAGCAATTACAGACGCGATACCCGTGCAACTAGACGCACACTTGACCCTAGTTGACTAGTGTCATACCTAGCTATGCCCTGAGTTTAATGTATTTATGGTTGTGTATGTGTTAGTGTAATGACTAATATTGTATTTTATTATATTATATGTATAGAGGACCGATTGGATTTATCTGTGCGACTTCAGGAGCAGGTTATTGGTACTACACAGCTTTCTTGCCAGGCAAGTATACCTTGCCTTGTTGTACTATTTAAATTTTATATTACTAGTTGTATATTTATTATTTTAATATTATATAATTGTGCGCGTCTGAGAGAGACTCGGGTGCAGTCAACGAAGGCATTGACGTTAGGATTGTATCTGACCTAGTGTCTAGTGCACCCACCTAAAGTTGTAAAGTTATTGGTATGAATCCCCAGGCCTTAACACGTATCATTTTACATCACAGAGTGAGCTCATGTAGGGACGTGTGCCTCATACTCGACTGGCCATCAGTGTGAGCAACATGTGTGACTGTATTTAGCTTAGTTGTTTATTTCTATAGAGACTTGCATTTTAGTACGAGATGTCCACGTTGTGTTCACGACTTGTATATCTACATTGGGCGGGGAGGACGACTAGTAGGCGTATGGGACACCCACTTTCTTTATACAGTTGCCACGTTCTTCGGAGCGATATGGACGATATACTATACTGCTGCCACATTCTTCAGAGTGATATGGACGATATACGATACTGTTGCCAAGCTCTTCGGAGCTGGACGTTATTATATAGCGCCCTTCTATGGTGGCATATGTGGCATATACTAGCCAGTCATGACGATTGGTGAATTACGTCAGCATATGTCTAGCCTACACTTTCCTATACCCTCAATTTGTCCTCAAATTGCATTCACTTAGATGGTTAGTACACCTATTTTATTTATTCAGTATTTAATTTATGGCATGCTTCTATGTATCTTGTTATGTCCCTCTGAGGACCTGGTCCCTTTCCAGGTGTAGATGTTCATGAGTATTCGCTGGAGCGCAGATCCAGACTTGCTACTTATATTCCGAGGAGGTCTTCTCTTCGAGTCTCACTGATTATTGGTTATTGTAGTTATATTATTGTGTTTGCTTTTATATTCTAGTTCGGTAGTGGATTTGTTTCCATTCGACTATCATCCTTTAGATACTTTATATTGAGATCTATTTTCATAGATATTGGTTATTTATTTATATTTGATTTCTGTGGATGAGATTAGATTATACACTGTGACTTGTGATAGTTTTACCACTTGTGAATTATTGTTCATAATACAGCATACACATCTGTTATGGTTTCCATATATTGGAGTTGCCATATACATGCGGCTGGCATGCTTACGTGTCCTAGTCCTACGTATTTTGGGACTGGGGCGTGACATATTTTTAGTGGTGGCCCATGCAGGTCAAGAGCATATTGTCTCGGTTACGTTACTGTATCGAGCAAGCCTGTAAATAGGATTAGAGTATAGGATCTCATCCACATTTGAATATGACTCATCCTCCTACCAATCTATTCTATTTGAATAATTGCATCCTGCTAGATTCATGTGCTTTCCTATTAGTTTCTTGAGTATAGCCTCTGTTAGAATATATGAAATTGTAAGCCCCCTCGACCAATTCAGGATTAATTGGAATTAAATCAAGAGACTAGGATTTATTTGGAATTAATTAGGATTAATGTGCGTCAATTATACGTCTTAATACACCTTGTCGTTGCTTCGAGGTTGGAACATCCTACCATTAGTATCTTCCACTCGAAGTCACGAACATCTTTTAGACGTGCCAGACTACCCCTCTGACCATTGTGCAACCTTAGATACTCGTTATTGCGTCTCGCCTTAGCTACGCAACATTTTTAAGAGAATGCCTTGCATTTGTTAATTTAATTAAATTCGAGGTCAAGTTCACATCAAACAAGCCCGATCAAGCCCACATTGCACTCTACCACGTGGACCAGCCCCCCAACAAGACAGGACAGGCCCACACTCGAGGTCAGCCCATAACCTCCATTACCATATATAAATACAAACCTTCTCATGCAAACCCTAAAAACCTATTATTCACCATCCCCTTCAAACCCTAGCTGACCTCCCCCATCCAAACTGAGTTCCCCCCAACCGGCTAGACACCCACCATCACAGCCCCCCCGATCACCAAACCACCATCGCCAATGCCACCTGCAACCACCGGACTCCGCCACCCTCACCATCAACCAACGACCCTCCTTGCACGCCGCTTGCAACCGACTATGTCACGCCCCGATTTTGCCCAATCGATAATCATCTCCCGGGCGTGATGCCGTGCACGCGTAGGACGAGCATGCACAAGGCCTAGGCATAGTAATAATCTTTAGAACATATGCAACAGAGTACGCAAAATGAGAAGGATGCCATTGGGGCTTACAACTTGGATACAAAATGAGATAGTTGTTCCCATACATCACATCCTTTACTAAGACTTCAAAATAATACAACATAAACACCTGTCGGCGAAGCTATCGTCTTGCCACAGAGCCGCATATAAGGGTTGTGCCTGCTCCAAGTGCATTGTACAAGCTTTAAAAAGTCACGGACGGAGTACGTCGGATACTGGACTGGTTGGAGAAGGAAGAAGCTTCAGCTCCTCGCCGTGTCGCTCGGGCTCGAGGAACCTGCTGCAACGAGGGTCAGTACTATGAAAAGTACTGGTGAGGGCGAGCTAACCCAACTAACCGAATCCAAGTTTGTTCATATGAAACATGCAATATTATTATGGTCTTTCTATCTTGCCTTAGTTCAATTTACATGCAAGCATTGAATATGCGGTTTACAGAACAAACGTGCTACCGTTAGGTAACTTTTACCTTCCCGTCTGAACTGCCTGCATAAAACTTACCATTTTTCTTCCCTGCCACGAAGACACCTTAGTTAAGCAAGAAAATACAGAATTATATGTACATTGGGTCATGGCATATCATTGCCACCATGGACAATAGCTACAGTAAGCGGTGACCCTTGCAGCTCGGGTAGCTAGCCCCGCTCCAAGGCCTCCTCCGCCTTACCCGTGCTAGTCTTGCTAGCGCAGTTATCCGAGTTCCTTCCGGAATGAAACGGCCCCAGTGCCCCAGGTGTCGTTCGCAGGAACTAAACCTTATGCACAAGTTGTCCGACCGAATTAAGCATTATACTAAGTCAATAGATAAAGCATTCAAACCACAAGAATGTATACATCTACTTTAGCATAGTGCATTTGACATAGTCTTCCTGTCCAGTGATTGCATTTCAATATAGTTTGCACAATACATTCGTACAGTTATATAGGATAAGTTCTAGCTACAACTGAAGCATGAATATATAAATACATAGCGGACAAGCACGCATCAATGAGATCGCTTGAGTATTCTATGTAAACAAGCATTTCAAGTGTTTTCAAGTCTAACTCATCTTTCTCTTGACTCAGTTTTATTCTTATTATGATATCGTTGGAGCCGGATGCATCATGAGTCAATTATTATTAGAGTGAAGACTTGGTAGAAGGGTGCTAATCGAAAATAAGCCACTCACAAGTTGGAGAACTAGGAGAGGAAGGACGAACTTTAAGACTCCGCTCGTGCGTCATCTACCCGATCACCTGCACGCACCAACAGATGATCAATATCTCCTGTTTTGGTCTCCGAGGTTCGATATGAAATTGTGAGACCCTAAGAACGAAAAAAATGAAATCCATCGAAACCGTTCAAGAAAACGCAAGTCATAAAACCAACAAGAAAGCAACCAAGCGGCACAAAAATGGGTAAGGAAACCAGCGCAACAAAAATGCCCCTCTCGACTCTGTCGCCGAGTCCTTCCTTGAGGCACGATCCGTTGAATATGGGACCAGATTTCGAAGAAACCAATCCATAACAAGGAAAGGATCTTTATTCAATCTGTCCCGTTCGGATGGTCGTAAGTATTTCTTGGCCGCGCTTCCCGAATAGGGGGAACGTGGCATTTCATCATAACCATCCAAAAGAAAGTTTCATCCCAAAACTTAGGAATAGAACCTACCGCTAAGGAATAATGAGGGAAACCTTTCCCTCATCTCAGATTCGATTTCCCACGTCGATTCTTCGATCGCGTGGTTCCACCACAGAATGCGCACTAACGATACTGCCCTATTCCGTAACTGCTTTTCTTTACGTTCCAGGATCTGTATGAGTTTTTCGGCGTACGACAAGTCCACCTGCAGATCTAACAGACCCAAGTCTACCACATTGTTTGGATCGTGCACATATTTTCTTAGCTGTGACACATGAAAAATATCGTGCACATCTTATAGGGCTGGCGGCAAAGCAATTTGATAAGCAACTGAAGTGACTCGTCTGAGAATTTCAAACGGGCCAACGAATCGCGGACTTAACTTCCCTTTTATCCCAAATCTCGTCACACCACGTATGGGCGAAACTTTTAAGAATACATGGTCCCGTACTTGGAATTCAAGAGGGCGACGACGAACATCGGCATAGCTCTTTTGCCGATTTTGTGCTACTTTTAACCGTTCTCGAATCAGCCGAACCTGCTGTACTGTTTGTTCAACCAGTTCTGGCCCAAGGATTTGCCGCTCTCCAACTTTATCCCAGCAGATCGGTGACCTACACTTTCGCCCATACAGCGCCTCATACGGAGCGATCTGGATGCTAGACTGATAACTGTTGTTGTAAGCAAATTCGGCTAGCGGCAGGTTGACGTCCCAACTTGACTTTGAATCGATCACGCAGAGGCACAGCATGTCTTCTAGTACCTGATTCACCCGTTCTGTCTGGCCATCGGTTTGAGGATGGTAGGCTGAGCTGAATTTCAACTTGGTCCCCATCGACGACTGAAGGCTTGTCCAGAAACGTGAGATGAATCGTCCGTCCCGATCTGATACTATGGAAACTAGCACTCCTTACAGCCGGACTATCTCGTCAAGGTAGGTCTGGGCAAGGCGATCGGCGCCCCAAGTACTTTTAATGGCCAAAAAGTGTGCAGACTTGGTTAACCGGTCGACGATGACCCAGATTGCGTCGTTCCCGCATTACGTCCTTGGCAGACCAACAATAAAGTCCATGCTGATGTGCTCCCACTTCTATTCCGGGATAGCAAGATTTTGCATTTCTCCGCCCGGCCTCTGATGCTCTGCTTTCACCCTCTGACAGGTTATGCATTGCGACACGAAGAGC
Source organism: Iris macrosiphon (assembly GCA_036927795.1). Classification (NCBI taxonomy): domain Eukaryota; kingdom Viridiplantae; phylum Streptophyta; class Magnoliopsida; order Asparagales; family Iridaceae; genus Iris; species Iris macrosiphon. The sequence continues at coordinate 85,932,019 of JAYESA010000007.1, forward strand.
GCCACATCTTTCTTTATACCGTGCCACCAGAAGATAGCACAAAGGTTCTTATACATTTTCGTGCTCCCGGGATGGATAGTATAGGCCGCGTAATGTGCTTCCGTGAGGATTTCCTTTCTGAGTTCTGAATCATTGGGGATGCATAGCCTTCCTTTTACTCGCAATGTCCCATTCTCATCCACTACAAAGTCTTTCGCCTTCCCCGCTTGGACCTGCTCTCGCATTTTTTGAAGGAATGGATCGTCTCTTTGAGTAGATGTGACTCTCTCTATCAGATTGGGTATAAATCGCATCTGAGCAACCCGCGCGCCACGATAACAAATTCTGAGTTCGATGCCCATTTCTTCTAAGTCCCTTCGTAACCTGCGATCGACGGACAGAGATCCCGCAAAGACTCGACTCAACGCATACGCTACCACATTTCCCTTACCAGGAGTGTAGTCAATCGTCAAATCGTAATCTTTTATCAATTATAGCCAGTGCCGCTGTCGAAGGTTCAAATCTGCTTGGGTGAATAAGTACTTTAAACTTTTGTGATCGGTATAGATTCGGGAAGGCACTCCATAAAGGTAGTGCCGCCATAATTTCAACCCGAACACAATTGCTGCCAGTTCCCGATCGTGTGTGCGATAATTCTTTTCATGCTTTCTTAGCTGTCTGGATGCATAGGCTATCACTCTGTCTCGTTGCATAAGTACACACCCTAAGCCCTGCCCTGAAGCGTCACTGAAGATTTGGAATCCCGATGTCTCGTCCGGTAATGCAAGTAACGGGACAGAGGTTAGGTGATGTTTTAACTCATGAAATGTAGTTTCGCAGTCGGCGGACCACTCAAACACGACTCCCTTCTGTTTGAGGCGAGTCAGAGGTGAGGCAAGTTTATAAAAATCCTTTATGAACCGTCTGTAGTAGCCCGCTAACCCGAGAAAGCTTCAAATTTCACTAACTGATGCAGGTCGTTTCCACTCGACAATGGCCTCCACCTTCTTCGGATCGACTGAAATGCCTCCCGCAGAAATGATGTGCCCTAGGAAAGATACACTGCTCAGCCAAAATTCACACTTACTCAGTTTTGCATATAACTTGTTGTCTCGAAGGGTTTGTAGCACGGTCCGCAAGTACTCGGCATGCTCCGCCCCATTCTTCGAATACACAAAGATATCATCAATAAACACTACTAAAAATCGATCGAGGTACGGCCAGAACACTTGGTTCATCAAACCCATAAAGGTAGCAGGGGCATTGGTCAAACCGAATGGCATTACTAAAAACTCATAATGGCCGTAGCGTGTACAAAAGGCTGACTTTGGCACATCGTCCAGCTTAATTTTGAGCTGATGGTAACCCGAACTGAGATCGATTTTCGAGAACACGATAACAGCTTGCAACTGATCAAAGAGATCATCTATCCTGGGAAGGGGGTATTTGTTTCGAACCGTTGCTTGGTTTAATTCTCGATAGTCGATGTAGAGTCGCATCGAGCCATCCTTTTTCTTAACAAATAGTACCGGTGCCCCCCACGGAGACACACTAGGCCGAATATACCCACGATCAAGCAATTCTTGTAGCTGAATTTTCAACTCTTTTAGTTCTGCCGGAGCCATTCGATACGGAGGTTTGGAAATAGGTTGGGTTCCTGAAAAAGTGTCGATGGTGAATTCTGTCTCTCGATCGGGCGGCATACCGGGCAACTCGTAGGGGAACACATCAGGAAAATCTGCCACAACGGGAATGGACTCAACGTTTGCACAATCTTGCTGAGTGTCTCGAACTGAGGCCAAATACCCCATGCAGCCAGAGTGAATCATCCGTCGAGCAGACATTGCCGATATCACCATGCAGGCATATGACGCTTCCGACTGTGGACTGCACGAATAGCAAAACTCGGTCTCGCCAGGAAGACGGAATACGACTTTCTTCTCCGCACAATCGATAGTAGCAGAACAAGCGCCTAGCCAATCCATTCCCAGAATGATGTCGTAGTCCCCTATGTCCAGAACTATCGCATCAAGTGACATTTTCCTCCCTCCGATGCAAATGAAGCCATCTCGATAAACTGAATCGGCAGGCAAGCTTGTGCCTGACGGAGTACTGATACTAAGCCTTAGGTCTAACGGGGTTTGAGTGAATCTATGTTCCCTAGAGAAGTTTGATAACACAAAACTGTGGGTAGCACCTGAATCAAATAACACTCGTGCAGGCACATTATTGAATAGCAACATACCTGGCACTACGGTGTTCGAGGCAAGCGCCTCGTCCCTCGTCAAGGCATAGACCCGGCCCCCAGTGTTCGAACGACGCTCTTTTTGCTGCGCAGCCCGATTCGCTTGGGGTCCCTGAACTAAATTTTGCTATTCTGTACGGCGCTGAGGGTCTCGGTTGGGGCGATCAGATAGTCACGAGCATAATGGCCCAGCCGACCACAGTTGAAGCATCCCTGATTTCGATATTCGCTTGCCTGGCGCCCTGTACAGTTGCATTTTGCACAGCGCTACCCTTGGTTCCCCCCTGATTGTTGCCCTGGTTGCCGCCATGATTTGGACGCTTGTTTGCGTTGTTTCCTTTTGTATTACCTTAGCGCTTATGATTAGAATGTTGTACAGCGCCCCCGGTAGAGGAAGGACATCGCGGCTCCAAGATAAGGGCATGGTTAAGGACTTCCCTCATCGTCTCATATTGCAGAGGAACTACGTGCGCGTGGATGGAAGTTCGTAGGCCACCTTCAAATCGTCTAGCTCGGCTTACTGCATTGGGCAGATAAGAACTAGGAAACTTTGCCAATCGGTTGAATTATGCGGCATACTGCTTCACCGTCATCGTTCCTTGTTGCAGTCGTACGAAATCATTATCTTTTTGACGATGAATGGGTGTGGGGATAAATTCTTCTTCGAATACGCCACGGAAGGTGGACCAAGGTATCATCTCGTCGTCATCACCCGCCGAGAGCGATCTGTGATAAACATCCCACCAATCGTGCGCGTTCATCCAAAGCTGGAGTTGGGCGCAGGCGACTCGTTTGTCATCAGGTACTTCTAGGAGCTTAAAGTGATCTTCCAACTCGGCCAACCAATCTAATGCCACGACCGGATCCTCCGTCCCTCGGAAGGATATGTTGCAGACCTTTTTGAAGTCAGCAAAGTCGAAGGCAGTTACATACTTCTTCTTTGCATTTTGGGGTACGATGACTTCGTCTGTTGCTGGCTCCACCGGTTCCGCTATTGTTGTTGCGGATTGGTTAGAAGCCAGGGTCTGAACAATTTGCTGCAGAGCGTCTACCTGCTTCTGTTGGATCTCAAATCGTGCTTCTAGATTTTTCTCGAACTTGTCTTGTCGGGCCTCATCCCTCTTATGTTGCGCTTCTAACATCAGCATCATTCGTTCAACCGAATCGACAGAGGGTGCAGGCCGCTGGCTCTCAGAACTAGCCGAAGTGCCTGAAGTACTTGCATCAACTTGGCCTATTGCTTGGGTTCGAGCCATTCCTGCTAAAACAAGTAACTTATATCAGTCTCATATAGTATTACGGACTAACTGTATGGAACGTATCTCATTTTGTACCAATTGATTCAAGAGTTAACTCGGACGGGACAGGGTCATCTAGGAAAACTTTCTGACTCAAGATTAAAGGATCTGAAGCTTTGCTCTGATACCACTATGTCACGCTCCGATTTCGCCCAACCGATAATCATCCCTGACTCAAGATTAAAGGGCGCACGTGCACAAGGCCTAGGCATAGTAATAATCTTTAGAACATATGCAACAGAGTACGCAAATAAGATAAGACACATTGAGGCATAGAAAAGTTTCTTTTCTTTTATTGATAATGAACATCTGTTTACAGACTCTTGACCCAAAATGAGAAGGATGTCACTGGGGCTTACAACTTGGATACAAAATGAGATAGCCTTTCCCATACATCACATCCTTTACTAAGACTTCAAAACAATACAACATAAACACCTGCCGGAGAAGCTATCGTCTTGCCATGGAGCCGCATATAAGGGTTGCGCCTGCTCCAAGTGCTTTGTACAAGATTTAAAAAGTCACGGACGGAGTGCGTCGGATACTGGACTGGTTGGACAAGGAAGAAACTTCTGCTCCTCGCCGCGTCGCTCGGGCTCGGGGAACCTGCTGCAACGAGGGTCAGTACTATGAAAAGTACTGGTGAGGGCGAGCTAACCCAACTAACCGAATCCAAGTTTGTTCATATGAAACATGCAATATTATTATGGTCTTTCTATCTTGCCTTAGTTCAATTTACATGCAAGCATTGAATATGCGGTTTACAGAACAAATGTGCTACCGTTAGGTAACTTTTACCTTCCCGTCTGAACTGCCTGCATAAAACTTACCATTTTTCTTCCCTGCCACAAAGACACCATTAGTTAAGCAAGCAAATGAAGAATTATATATACACCATGGACAATAGCTACAGTAAGCGGTGACCCTTGCAGCTCGGGTAGCTAGCCCCGCTCCAAGGCCTCCCCCGCCTTACCCGTGCTAGTCTTGCTAGCGCAGCTATCCGAGTTCCTTCCGGAACGAAAAGGCCCCAGTGCCCTATGCGCCGTTCGCAGGAACTAAACCTTGTGCATAAGTTGTCCGAACGAATTAAGCATTATGCTAAGTCAATAGATAAAGCATTCAAACCACAAGAATGTATACATCTACTTTAGCATAGTGCATTTGGCATAGTCTTCCTGTCCAGTGATTGCATTTTAATATAGTTTGCACAATATATTCGTACAGTTATATAGGATAAGTTCTAGCTACAACTGAAGCATGAATATATAAATGCATAGCGGACAAGCACGCATCAATGAGATCGTTTGAGTATTCTATGTAAACAAGCATTTCAAGTGTTTTCAAGTCTAACTCATCTTTCTCTTGACTCAGTTTTATTCTTATTATGATATCGTTGGAGCGGGATGCATCATGAGTCAATTATTATTAGAGTGAAGACTTGGTAGAAGGGTGCTAATCGAAAATAAGCCACTCACATATTGGAGAACTAGGAGAGGAAGGACAAACTTTAAGACTCCGCTCGTGCGTCGTCTATCCGATCACCTGTACGCACCAACAGATGATCAATATCTCCTGCTTCGGTCTTCGAGATTTGATATGAAATTGCGAGATCCTAAGAACGAAAATAATAAAATCTATCGAAACCATTCAAGAAAATGCAAGTCATAAAACCAACAAGAAAGCAACCAAGCAGCACGAAAACGGGCAAGAAAACCACCGCAACGGTAAGGCCCCTCTCGACTCTGCCGCCGAGTCCTTCCTTGAGGCATGATCCGTTGAATATGGGACCTGATTCCGAAGAAACCAATCCATAACGAGAAAAGAATCTTTATTCAATCTGTCCTGTTCGGACGGTCGTAAGTATTTCTTGGCCGCGCTCCCCGAATAGGGGGAACAGGGCATTACAGACTTCTCCCAACCGCCTCCAGTGTCTCCCACCACCATTGGCCAGCCGACCCGACGCCCCACGACCAACCACCACTAGGCACAGCCGCTGCCGCCGTACCCGACTCCTGCCGCCGCTGCTGCACATACTGCCTTTGGTGCCGCCACTGCGTTGTAGTCGACCGGAGATCCATTGATCACCAGAGAAAGTCGACGAGATCCCCTAGTTCCATTGAGCAGGTACTCGATCTCCAACCCCTCCTTCCTTGTATCCTATCGCCATAGCATCGTGTCGTGTATCGTTAAATTGGACACGAGTAATGTAAAATAAAATCCTATATGTTTGTGTATAAAATTGATTAGATTAGATGGTAATTAATTTGGTTAGATAGTCATTAATAAGTAGTAATCACCCAATGGGGTGAGACTGTCATCAAGGACTAATATTTTACCTGAACGCCTGGACATAAATCTAGTATGATTGAACATGGAAACCAAGGACGTATTCGTACAAATCAGATATAGTGGCAACCCCTTTACCTTTAATAATTATTGTCTCAAGACACACGCTGACAAGGACAGAACACGCGTACATCCTAGCTACGTACACCCGTGAAGCCGTCCTCGATCAGTAGTGAACTTGTGGCAATTCTTAAGAGCAATGTAGAGTCTGTTCATTGTCTTAGTGTCTGATACTAGATTGTTATATTATATTGTATGTTTAGGGTTGATGAGAACATAAAATATCATATTTTTATTCCTTAATATATACTCCTTTATGCTTATTTAATGTCTAAAGATACTCAATACTTTTATATTTTGATATAGGATGCAATTGGAGTCACTAAAAGCAAAATGGATCTAATTATCAATTCTGGACAGTTCTGACACCTTGTAGAAAGATGGTCATAACTTGCTCATCCGAAGTCCAATTGAGCTGATCCAAATTGATTCGGAAAGCTAAGTGATAGAGGAACAATTTTTCTATTTTTAGTTTCCCGAGATTCTGGCTGCATCATGGACCCAATCACGCTTGAAGTTGAGTCAACTATGCTGTGTAGAAAAAGTGGAGCTGAAATAACCATTTCCCAACTTGTTCAAAGATTTTATTTTATTGTTTGGGTTGTTGTAACTATTAGAGGATTTGTGGAAAGATATTATGATCTTCAAACAACTAATTTAGAGTCTATAAAAGGGATAGAAATCAGGAGGAAATAGAGAATAACACACAACTCTTCTTCCTCTTCTACAATATTCTTTTGAAGTTTTCTTGAACATGCGGAGCTAAAAGTCTTGTTGGTCGAAAGAAACGAAAGCCTCGGAATGAATAAAAACTTGTGAGATCTAATCTGTGTTAAAATTTTTGATTTGTACTTTGAGTATCGAATATTTTCTTATGCATATTTTCATGATTATCTTGTTTAATGACTATGATGCGTACTACTTTATTATTCCTGACAATCTAATGCTAAATTAGATATCGAATCTGTAATTGTTTGATCCCTCTAATTTGTGAAGCAACCAAGATTTAAGAACTGCTTTGTTTTATTAGATCTTAGGAGAAAAAGTTTTGACAAAATTAAATGCAACCGCTTGTGCTTGTGTTATTTTGCTTCATCGATCTGATCGAGTTTAATACGCTACTAGATTAAACCTTTAGCGCTTGTCTGGGGTTGTTTAGTAGTTAAGGTTAATTAGATCGCTTGTTTTTAATTAATTATGAGTGAAAGAAATAGGAAAATAATTCCAACGATGAATATTCAAAGTATGAATTAATATATACTTGCATCGATGATCAGTTTTAAGATTCCAATGGTGGATGTTGACTGAGACCAACATTTTTTTTTGATTATTTTAATACTTTAATTGTTTTTAGCTCTTTTTAATTTGCTTTGATCCAAAACTCTCCCTCCATCCTATTTTACATAGCATAAAGATTAACTAATTACTCTCCGTGGGAACGATCCTTACTCTCACTACTACATATTATTTCAAGAGTAAAGGTTTTATTTTTGGGTGCCTACGATAGCACGCCAAATTTTGGCACCATTGCCGGGGATTAATATTAGTTGATTATTTTGCTTTTTGTGATCTTTATATCGTTCTTGTGATCAAATAATTTTCTGTCTATTAGCAAAAAAAAAAGTTCGGTAACAGGAAATGGCGGCCAATTCTCAAATATTCGGCATTTGGCTAGATCTTTCATCTAGTCATGCTGATGAGGTAAATATTTCTTCCCTAGAACAACAAATTTCTTGTTTAACTTCTCTTGTTCGTCAGTTGGTTGTAGGTAACATGAAAACAACAAGGGCTTGTGGGATTTGTCTAGTATCAGGGCATCCAACCGATATGTACCCAACTCTTTAACTATGGAAATCCATAAACAAATCATCCTGTCAATCAAAATCGCCCAAGTTACCAACAGTACAAGCAACCATATCCTAAACAATAACCAAACCAAACTTCTAACTCTGGTATGTCTTTAGAAGATATTGTTAAGTCTCTTGCCACTAATAATTTACAATTTCAACAGGAGACAAGGGCTAGCATTCAAAGCTTGGACAATCAAATAAGCCAAATGGCTACAACAATTAATAAGCTAGAGGCACAAAGTTCTGGAAAATTACCATCTCAAACGATAGTAAATCCAAAAGAAAATGCAAGTGCAATCATTTTGAGATGCGGTAAAGAGGTTGACATTCCAGTAAAAGAAGTACCTGCAACGTCAAAACAAGAAGAAGAGAAAAGTACCATGGCAGACTCGAACGTCCCCAATGATGATGAGGTACCCAATTGTAAGTTTCCACCCCTTTGTGATTATAAGCCAGTACCTCCTTTTCCTCAAACTTTAACAGAATCTAGAAAAATTGAACAAAATAATGAGTTATATGAGACTTTTCGTAAATGTGAGGTAAATATTCTACTTTTAGATGCTATCAAACAAGTACCTCGCTATGCTAAATTTTTAAAAGAATTGTGTACAATAAAGAGGAAACAAAAGCTTAAAGGATATAAAAAGGTAAAAATTGGGGAGAGTTTTTCTGCAGTAATTCAACAAAAACTCCCTACGAAATGCAAAGATCCTGGAATATTTTCTATGCCTTGTAAGATAGGTAACAATAAATATGAGAAAGCCATGTTAGATTTAGGAGCTTCTATCAATGTCATGCCATATTCTATATATGAATCTTTAAATCTTGGACCTCTGAATAAAACTGGTATTGTGATTTAATTGGCTGATAGATCTAATGCCTATCCTAAGGGAGTAGTCGAGGATGTTCTTGTACAAATTGATAATTTAGTTTTTCCTGCTGATTTTTATGTGCTTGATATGGAAAATGGCGATCAAACTGCTCCAATTTTATTAGGAAGACCATTTTTAAAGACATCCAAGACTAAGATAGATGTTCATAGTGGCACACTTACTTTGGAATTTGATGGTAAAATTGATAAATTTAATATTTATGATGCCATAAAATATCCTGATGATGATAATACTGTTTATTCCATTGATGTGGTTGATTCTTTAGCACAGGATATTTTTGAACTTGATGGCAAAGATGTATTGGAAGTGGCTATTAGTGAGCATCTTGAAAAAAAGCATAAGGAGTTAGCTTTGAGTTCTGATTTGCAGGAAACTGTTGCAGCATTGAATGATTTTCCAAAAATACAACAATCAGGTAACGTTTCTTATATTTCATTACGAATTTCTAACAAGAGGCCTTTACCCTCTATTTTGTAGGCCCCTATTCCAGAATTGAAGCCTCTCCCTAGTCACCTCAAGTATGTATTCCTTGGAGATGGAGGAACATTACCAGTGATCATCTCCAATAAACTTAGTGTACCACAGGAAGAAAAGCTTGTTCAGATCCTTAAGGAGCATAAGACGGCTATTGGTTGGACAATTACGGATATAAAAGGAATTAGCCCGTCTACATGCATGCGTCATATCTTACTTGAGGAAGGAGCAAAACCTTTCCGTCAACCGCAAAGAAGATTGAACCCACCCATGATGGAGGTAGTAAAAAAGGAGATCCTAAAACTTCTTAAAGTTGGAGTGATCTATCCTATTTCGAATAGCCAGTGGGTTAGCCCAGTACAAGTGGTTCCTAAAAAGATGATGAGTTAGTTCCCACTCGTGTCCAGAATGGGTGGAGGGTTTGTATAAAAATTAAATGCTGAAATCCGAAAGGACCACTTTTCTTTACCTTTTATTGATGAAATGCTTGAAAGGTTAGCTGGTCATTCTTACTATTGTTTTCTTGATGGTTATTCAGGTTATTTTCAAATTGCAATTGCTCCGGAGGATCAAGAAAAGACAACTTTTACATGCCCATTTGGAACTTTTGCATATCGTCGCATGCCATTCGGTCTTTGCAATGCCCCAGCTACTTTCCAAAGGTGTATGGTTAGCATATTTTCAGACTATGTTGAGCATATTATAGAAGTATTTATGGATGATTTCACAGTTTATGGAGACTCTTTTGATAAATGCTTGCATAACCTTACACTTGTTCTTCAAAGATGCATAGAAACTAATCTTGTGTTAAACTCTGAAAAATGCCATTTTATGGTTGACCAAGGTATAGTTTTGGGTCATATTATTTCATCTAAGGGAATTGAGGTAGATAAAGCCAAAATCGATATTATTCAATCTTTACCTTATCCCTCAAATGTGCGGGAAGTTCGTTCTTTTCTTGGACATGCAGGTTTTTACCAAAGATTCATCAAAGACTTTTCCAAAATAGCGTTACCCCTTTACAAGTTGCTACAAAAGGATGTAGCTTTTGAATTTGATGAAGCATGTAAAAAGGCATTTGATACACTAAAGAAACTACTAACTTCTACCCCAATTATCCAACCCCCTGACTGGAACATGTCTTTCGAGATAATGTGTGATGCAAGTGATTATGCAGTAGGTGCTATTTTGGGTCAAAGAATTGGAAGAGCATCTCACGCCATTTATTATGCTTCAAGAACTTTGAATGAGGCGCAAAAAAATTATTCTACTACTGAAAAAGAACTTTTAGCTGTTGTTTTTGCTTTAGAAAATTTTTGATCTTATTTGCTTGGTACTAAAGTTATTGTTTATTCTTATCATGCAGCTCTTCGCTATTTGATGACGAAGAAAGAGGCAAAACCAAGGTTAATTCGATGGATACTTCTCTTAAGTGAATTTGATTTGGAGATCAAAGACAAAAGAGGGACAGAAAATCGTGTTGCAGATCATTTAAGTCGTTTAGTTCATATGGAGGATGAACTTTGTCTATAAGAAACATTCCCTGATGAGCAATTGTTTGCTTCAAGTGTGACATTGCCTTGGTATGCAAATATTGTAAATTATTTGGTTACTAATATGTTTCCTTCTGACTTGTCAAAGGCTCAAAGCGATACGATCAAAAGTGATGCCAAATACTATATATGGGATGACCCATACTTGTGGAAGCACTGTGCAGATCAAGTGATAAGAATGTGCGTTCATGAAAATAAAATTATTTCAATTCTCACCTTTTGTCATTCTTATGCATGTGGAGGATATTTTGGAGCAAAAAGGACGGCAAAAAAAGTATTAGAATGTGGTTTCTATTGGCCGTCTTTATTTTGTGATTCATATTCTTTTTGTAAAACATGCAACAATTGCCAAAAGACAGGTAATATATCTCAAAGGAATGAAATGCCACAAAATCCTATATTATTTTGTGAAATTTTTGATGTTTGGGGCATCAATTTTATGGGACCGTTTCCTGTATCTTTTGGTTATGTTTATATTTTGCTTGCTATTGATTATGTATCAAAATGGGTAGAAGCTAAAGCTACTAGGACTGATGATTATAAAGTTGTTTCAGATTTTATCAAATCCAACATATTCTCCAGATTTGGGATTCCAAGAGCCTTAATAAGTGATCGAGGCACTCACTTTTGCAATCGAACCGTGGAGACATTGCTGAGAAAGTACCATGTGACCCACAAGGTGTCAACTGCCTATCATCCACAAACTAGTGGACAAGCGGAAGTGTCAAATAGAGAGATCAAGTCCATCATTGAAAAGACGGTCAATCAATGTAGAAAAGATTGGAGTTTGCTCTTGGATGATGCTTTGTGGGTGTCTAGAACTGCATACAAGACGCCTATCGGTATGTCACCTTACCGGTTGGTGTTTGGAAAACCATGCCATCTTCCTGTTGAGTTAGAACACAAGGCTTATTGGGCTATCAAGAGTTTCAATATGAAGGCATATGAAAATTGAGAACATAGGAAGTTACAACTACAAGAGTTGGAGGAAATTCACAATGACGCCTATTAGAATGCTAGAATTTATAAAGGGAAGACGAAGAATTTTCATGACAAGATGATCTCTTGGAAGGTGTTTCAAGTTGGTCAAAAAGTCCTTATATACCAGTCACGACTTTGTCTGTTTTCGGATAAATTGCGTTCTCGTTGGATTGGACCTTTTATTGTTACTAATGTTTTTTTATCATGGTGCAGTTGAAATTCAAAGTTTAGCAACTTCTAAAGTGTTCAAGGTAAATGGCCAAAGGCTCAAGCTTTTCTATGAAGGTTTCAAAGTTGAGAATGTGGATGAATTGGACCTTGAAGATCCAATTTGTATCAATTGAAGGAGGAAACATCCACGACAATAAATAGAGGCAACCCAAAGGGAGTTTGTTCTTGTTCTTATTCTTATTCTTTCATTTTATTTTTATTTTTTTTATTTTGCCTTTTTCTTGCATTTCACCTTACATTGGGGACAATGTCAGTTTTAAGTGTGGGGGAGGGGATTTACTTTATTTTAAGCATTTTTAGTTCGCTATTTTTCTAAAAATAATAATAATAATAATAATTTTTTTTAATAAAAGAATTTTGGATTTTGGTTTTTAATAATTTTTGGTTATGTATGTCATGAATAAGATTCAACTAGATTTGAAAAATTCATACCATGATTGAATAAATAATTTTTTTTTTCAACTTACAATTAATTAGTCTAGTTATTTTTTATTGAAAATGGTAGTATCTAAATTGGTAGACAAAAGCCAGTGAGGATTTGAGCCTTTAGACTGACACATCAGTCTCATTATTCTTCATGAAAGATATTCTTCCACTAATTTATTTCTCTAGAACTTGTTTTGATTCTCTTCGAGGTCACATTGACACATGCATGCATGAACATGATTAAGGCCATCTTTGTTATGCGTTACATAAGCCAAATAGCCCACCTTGTAATTAATTTTCTTTTTGTTGAACCCCTTTGAGCTTTATTGCCTTTTTCTTGGTATACCCACATTACAAGCTTTCAACCAATAATATTTATACCTTTACCCAAGTCGCAAAGCTAGTGGAGCATTGTTGATCATTATGATATGTATGGGTGTACGAAAAAATAAGAGTGGGGGTGTCTAAATTTGTGGTTTAGTTACAACCCACAAAATGGAACATATTTTCATCCTCAAATTTCCTAAGTTCTATTATTATTATTTTAAAAAAAAGAAAAAAAAATAAGGGTGGAAGTTGTTTTACATTGTTTAAATGCTTTAAAAGTCAAATTGAAGAAGAAGTTAAATGTAGTGATTGATTTTACATGTTTTATATTGATCTTGAGTTATTTCAATTTTGCTCCACTAGTTTTGATGGCTTTTGAGCTACACTCCCAAATATATTCCATCTTAATCCTAAGCCACGTTACAACCCATGAAAAGTCCTTATGATTTATGTTATGCATGTGATCCCAGTGGTGTAGAATGAGATGATATGCAAGCTTATGGTAGATCATTTCTTTTGGAATGAATTTGAGTAAAATATATACCTTTAAACACATGAGAGTTGAGTATTTATACCGTGAGGGTCTACCTATTTAGTTTACTCCATTTTTCAAGTAAAAATATCTACTAAGTAATTAGAAGTTGTTTAAAAATATATGTTCATGATATGTTATGAGTTTTGAAGAGCTTGGCTATTTTTTTATTTATGATATTGCAACCTTGATTTCTTTTTGGAAAAATAAATTAGAGTTTCGCCCGAGGACGAGCAAAGGTTAAGTATAGGGGTATTTGATGAGAACATAAAATATTAAATTTTTATTCATTAATATATACTCCTTTATGCTCATTTAATGTCTAAAGATACTCATTACTTTTATATTTTGATATATGATGCAATTTGAGTCACTAAAAGCAAAATGGAGCTAATTATCAATTCTAGACAGTTCTGACACCTTGTAGCAAGATGGTCATAACTTGCTCATCCGAAGTCCAATTGAGCTGATCCAAATTGATTCGAAAAGCTAAGTGATAGAGGCACAAATTTGCTGCTTTGAGTTTCCCGAGATTCTGGCTGCATCATGGACCTAATCACGCTTGAAGTTGAGTCAACTAAGCTGTGCACAAAAAATGGAGCTGAAATAACCATTTTCTAACTTGTTCAAAGATTTTATTTTATTGTTTGGGTTGTTGTAACTATTAGAGGATTTGTGGGAAGATATTGTGATTTTCAAACAACTAATTTAGAGTCTATAAAAGGGATTGAAATCAGGAGAAAATGGAGAACAACACATAACTCTTCTTCCTCTTCTACAATATTCTTTTAAAGTTTTCTTGAACATGCAGAGCTAAAAGTCTTGTTGCTCGAAAGAAACGGAAGCCTCGTAATGAATAAAAACTTATGAGATCTAATCTGTGTTTATATTTTTGATTTGTGCTTTGAGTATCAAATATTTTCTTATGCATATTTTTATGATTATCTTGTTTAATGACTATGATGCATACTAGTTTATTATTTCTGACAATCTAATGCTAAATTAGATATCGAATCCATAATTGTTCGATCCCTCTAATTTGTGAAACAACCAAGATTTAATGAACTGCTTTGTTTTATAAGATCTTAGGAGAAAAAGTTTTGATAAAATTTAATGCAACCGCTTGTGCTTGTGTTATTTTTCTTCATCGATATCATCGAGTTTAATACGCTACTAGATTAAACCTTTAGCGCTTGTCTATGGTTGTTTAGTAGTTAAGGTTAATTAGATCCTTGTTTTTAATTAATTGTGGCTGAAGGAGATAGAAAAAATAATTCCAACGATGAATATTCAAAGTATGAATTAATATATACTTGCATCGATGATCAGTTTTAAGATTCCAATGGTGGATGTTGACTGAGACCAACATTTGTTTCTTTTGATTATTTTAATACTTTAATTGTTTTTAGCTCTTTTTAATTTGCTTTGATTCAAAACTCTTCCCCCATCCTATTTCACATAGCATAAAGATTAACTAATTACTCTCCGTGGGAACGATCCTTACTCTCACTACTACATATTATTTCAAGAGTAAATGTTTTATTTTTGGGTGCCTACGACAGCACGCCAAGGGTCATTGGATCAGCCAGGAGACACTGCAGGAGGAGACTATTGTCATTCACATCCAGAGGACCTTGCCATATTTACTGTCTAATTTAAATTATGCAAATGTTGTATAGTATGCTTGCTGGTTTGCTTTATACCACTGTGCGCGTCCGAGATTGTCTTGGGAGCATTCGACGGATACGTCGATGATTAATATACATTGACTTAGTCATTAGTAGACTCACCTCATTGGATGATATCCTATTTTTTTCCAAGACCTGACACTTTTACACGTATTCATAGTGACAAATCTCATATTGGGATGCGATTTCGCGCGATCGACTAGCTATCGCTGCGTGTGACATGCATCACGGTTAGCAAAAAATTCAGGACTATTTCAGTATAGAGACTTGGCATTTAGATAAGGGGGTATGCGTGTCGATTATTTGACTTGTATATCTATATTGGGCGGGGAGGACGACTAGTAGTTATATGGGACACCCCACTCCTTTACACTGATATCGCACTCGACGGAGTGATACGGACGTATATATATATTACTGATACCACGTTCTGTAGAGTGTTGGATGTTACTTGGTGATGTTACAAATATCACACTCTATAGAACGTCGGACGTTACTGTATTCCTGCGCCCGTGTTATAGGGGGCATGTGTGGCATATACTAGCCGGTTGCCACGAATGGTGAATTACTTCAGCATATGTCTAGCCTACACCTTCCCATATACTCACATTGTCCTCACCATTGCATTCACTTAGATGGCTAGCATACCCTTTATTATGTTTATTTTATTCATTATTTATATATGGCATGTCTCTATGTATCTTGTTACGTCCCTTTGAGGACCTGGTTCCCTTCCAGATTTGGACGAGGCTTACTACCCCACAGTGTATGGCCCCGGACAGGCGACGAGTTTTGCTACCACAGAGGAGCTAGAGGTTCTACCGTCAGAGTTTCCGTGATCACTTGGTAGGCCTTCCGCCTAGATTGAGTGCATCATTATCCAGTCAGCCGATGCCCTAGTCATTATCTTTTATCTATCATTTCAGTACTTTATTTCGTCATAGTAGTGGGTTTATTCCCATCTGACATTATTGGTTGTACTATGATATCTTGAGACTGGCATTTATCTTTCAGCAGTTTATTTAGTACTTCTTGCTCTTTATATTATGGATGAGATTAGTTACCTGTTATTGACTGATATTGGGACTTGTTAGTATTTAGGACAGCGTAGCACTCTTCGCTAGGATCCATTAAATTGAGATATCCTCGGAGACGTGTCAGCTGGCTATTGCCACGTGGCCTGGTCCCGTGTACTTTTGGGACAGGGGCGTGACATGGTTTTATTGGTGGCCCATGCAGGTCAACTTTTTTGCTTGTGGTATGGAACCATGCCCAGCGAGCCTGCAATAGGATAGAAATTATTAGGTCTTATCCATTTTGATTCGTCTTTGAACTTCCTTTATACTGCTCCTAAATATTAGCATCATGTTTGTTTGTTCTCGTACTCTTTTAATGAAGACCTATCTCTTACATCAAGATGAACTTGCACAGTGGACGAGGAGCACTCTGTGCCACGGTGCCAGATAACACCACTCAAGGAGGGAAGGTACCCCAGGGACAACCCCCGCTACAGACCCTACTGATACATTGGTACGAGATATCGCAGGGCGATCCAATATCGCAGCCTGAGGGACAGACTTCCCAAACGATTCCCATGCAGCATTTTTAGGGACAGACCTCAGAAGCCACATCGATGCCGCAAACTGAGAGGCCGATATCTGAAGAGACGCCTACTGCACAACCAGAGGTTCCATTACCACCACCTCCACCGTACACACCCCAGATGCCACAGCTAGATGGAAAACCACAGATGCTTCAGTTCTTCCAAGCAATGATGTAAGCACAGTGGCAGGAGACAAAGACATTGAGACAGAGTCTCATGAAAGTACTAGAGAGGATACCTGTCACAACACCAGTACCATCACCTCCACCAGCCCAGACAGGTGGCACTGTTAGATGGTTCTGACAGATGGGACCAGATACTTTCTCGGACAATGAGATTGCCGAGAAGATCTCCGATTGGGTCGCCAACACGGAGATGTTACTAGAGGCTTCACAACTACACCCCGACCTTTGGATGACCGCAGTGAGGGCCCAACTAAAAGGCAACGCCCATCACTGGTAGGATTCCATTGAGCGTAGTATAGGCAAGAACTAGACGTAGGAACAGTTCTTAGCGTACTTCAATGAGAAGTATTTCCCAGCTACAGTCAGAAATGCCCGGTACTCCCGATTCCTACATCTAGAACATGGGAATATGACTGTTGACGCATATGACACAGAGTTCAGCCGCCTTAGCAGATTTGGTGTCGTCCTGATACCCAATGATCTTGAGAAAGCCCAAAGATTTCATCACGGCCTCAATTTCGAGCTACAGAGGTATACCACTACACAGACGAGGATTTCTTATGAAGAGGTTCTTGCAAAGACGAGAATCCAGGAGGCCATCGTCAGAGGAGCTAGACGTTCCGGCACGACTATACCAGCCAGAGCCCAGCCCAGAGCAGGAGAACCGATCCGTCATCTCGGAGCACAGACACAGCAGAGGGCAGCGCCATACCCATAGCAGGAGCTTCTGACTTGTCACCATTGTGGAAAAAAGGGACACGTCATTAAAGATTGCCGGAAAAAGTTGGGATTATGCATGATATGTGGATTAAGTCAGCACCTTGTCAGGGATTTCCCACAGCGCAGAGAGGCAGCACTGCAGACAGGACATAGGCCAGCAGCACCAGTCCCGAAGATACTACCCCCACCAGGAGGCCAGCGACCACCAACACCCGGAGGATTTCAGAGGGGACCACCCTTGGCCCCACAGTAGGCACAGTTTGAGCGAGCCCGACAGTAGACAGGAGGACAGAGGCAGGGAAAAGCCTTTGCATTAGCAGTTATTGAGGAGGAAACCGAAGGAGAAGCAATCACAGGTACCATTTTAGTTGCATCATTACTTGCTACTGCATTGTTTGATTCTGGAGCTACATTGTCATTTATATCTAGTAGATTCATAGCAATGCATAGAGTAGCGACTTCCCCCTTACTTAAGAGTTGAAAGATTCTTACCGGAGGAGGTATCGTGCCGATTACCAGCACTATCAGAACGTGCTCGGTAGTCGTATGTAGTAGAGAGATGAGGGCGCGATTCTTGGTATTGCCTATGCCGTACTTTGATGTTGTGTTAGGCATGGACTGGTTAAGCCAGTATAATGTTGTACTGAACTGTCGAAAGGGTAGCGTCACCTTTAGACCGCCAGATCAACCGGAGTTCGAGTACATGCGAGGGACCGTCGAATAAGGAGTAGGACATATAGCGGGAACTTGCATGGCTATGGAGATTGCACCCCCACCAATAGTTGCAGAATTTGAGGATGTATTCCCTGAAAAACTGCTAGGCTTACCGCCAGATAGAGACATGGAGTTCACCATCGAGCTAGTACCAGGAGCAGCACCGGTATCTTCTAATGTATACTGACTGGCAAAGAAGGAGTTAGACGAGCTGAAGCTACAATTAGAGGAGTTGCAGAGCAAGGGATTTATCTGTCCTAGTGCATCACCATGGGGAGCACCAGTGTTGTTCGTACCTAAGAAAGATGGAACAGTACGCATGTGCTTTGATTACAGAGCCCTTAATGCTCTGACTATCAAGAACAAGTACCCCTGCCGCGGATTAATGATTTATTCGACCAGTTGATAGGAGCAGTGGTGTTCACGAAGATTGACTTGAGATCGGGTTATCATCAAGTAAAGGTGCAAAGAGAAGACATTCAGAAGACAACATTCAAGACTCGTTATGGTCACTACGAGTTCTTAGTAATACCATTTGGGCTGACGAATGCGCCAGCTGTATTTATGAACTTGATGAACAGAGTATTCCACCAATACTTAGACCAGTTCATGGTAGTCTTCATCGACGACATTTGGGTTTATTCGAAGAGCTACGAGGGGCACGAAGAGCATCTAAGACTAGTGGTAGAGATACTAAGGAGAGAGAGGCTTTATGCCAAGCTGAGCAAGTGTGAGTTTCTTCTGGATCGTGTCGCTTTCCTTGGACACGTTATCTCAGGAGATGGTATTTCTGTGGATCCGGTAAAAATTTCGTCCGTAGAGACATGGCCAACCCCTACCAATGTCTCAGAGGTGAGGAGTTTCCTAGGACTTGCCGGATATTACCGGAGGTTCGTAGAAAACTTCACGAAGATTGTAGAGCCAATGACCCGCTTGACCCGTAAGGAGCAGGAGTTTACCTGGACCAATGAGTGTCAGAAGGCATTCGACGAGCTGAAGAAGCGTTTGACTACTGCACCTATCTTGACCCGGAGGATTCGTGATCTATAGCGATGCATCCGGAAAAGGATTAGAATGTCTCCTGATGCAGCATGGAAAGGTTGTGGCCTATGCTTCGAGATAATTGAGGACCCATGAGAAGAACTATCCCACCCATGACTTGGAGCTTGCAGCAGTAATTTTTGCCTTGAAGCTTTGGAGGCACTACTTATATGGAGAGTGAGTGAAGATATTTACTGATCATAAGAGCCTAAAGTACGTCTACACCCAGAAGGATCTGAACCAGAGGCAGAGACGATAGCTCGAGGTAATGACAGACTTCGAGATTGAGCTACAGTACCACCCGGGAAAGGCCAACGTAGTAGCTGACTCATTGAGCATAAGACCCATGGCATTCTTCATGACTACCTAACCACATCTGTTGAGAGAGCTAGAGCAAATGGGTATAGAGATCGTTATACCCGGAGTAGATGGACAGTTGTCGAGTTTCTAGTTGCAATCGACATTAGTGGAGAGAATCAAGGCCGCCTTGCCAACTGACGTCAGATTCCAAAGGCTTAGACCGAGGACAGAGGCTGGGATACAGACAGGACTGAAAATACATGAAGATGGGACTTTGAGATGCGGAGATCGTCTCTATGTTCCAAATGGAGAACTTTGTCAGGAGTTGATGACAGAGGCACACAGTTCAACCTATTCTATTCATCCAAGAGGCACGAAGATGTACAGGGACTTGAGACAGTACTACTGGTGGCACAGAATGAAGAGAGAGATAGCACGCTTTGTGGCCAAGTACCTGGTGTGTCAGTAAGTCAAGGCTGAGCATCAGAGATCTTTAGGATTTCTTTAGCCGTTCCCTATACCGGAGTAGAAATGGGAGCATATCACTATGGACTTTGTTACGGGCTTCACAAGAAGTCCTAGTAGGCAAAATGCAGTATGGGTAATCATGGATAGACTCACCAAGTCTGAACACTTTTTATCCTTCCGAGTTTGGCAATCGACGGAGGCCTTAGCAGATATGTATATGAGAGAGATTGTGCGCCTACATGGAGTGCCAGTTAGCATCGTGTCTGACAGGGATACGAGGTTCACGTCTTACTTTTGGCGGAGTATGCAACAGAGTCTCGGTACTCGCCTGAAGTTTAGTACAGTGTATCACCCACAAATGGATGGACAATCAGAGTGCACCATTCAGACACTGGAAGATATGTTACGAGCGTGCATGCTTGACTTCGGAGGATCATGGGAGGACCACTTGCATCTGGTCGAGTTTTCCTACAACAACAGCTATCAAGCGAGCATCCAAATAGCTCCCTATAAAGCATTGTATGGAAGGGAGTGTCATTCCCCAGTATGCTTGAGTGATATAGGCGAGCGACAGATTCTCGGATCAGAGTTGGTTGTTCGTATAGTAGAAAAGGGGAAGAAGATCCAAGGGCACCTTCGAGCAGCACAAGACAGACAGAAGTATTGGGCGAATGCGCATCGTCGACCCTTAGAGTTTCTGGTTAGAGATCACGTATTTCTAAAGATCTCGCCTACTCGAGGGACTATCAGATTCGGAGGCAGAGGGAAGCTGAGCCCGAGATACATTGGACCATTCGACGTGTTAGAACGCGTCAGAGAGGTTGCTTACAGACTAGCCTTGCCACAGACCTTGGAAGGAGTTCATGACGTCTTCCATGTATCTTAACTGAGGAGGTACATATCAGATCCGAGTCACATACTTGACCACTCAGAGATCACAGTTGGCCCGAGCTTATCATACCAAGAGAAGCCTGTTGAGATTCTGGACAGGAGTGAGAAGGTATTGTGAGGTCAAACTATTCCTTTAGTTCGCGTCGCGTGGAGACATCATGCACCAGGCGAGTCGACTTGGGAACGCGAGGAGGATATTAGACAGTGCTATCCCCACCTCTACGAAGGACTAGGTACGTATTAGCATTTTAAATTCAGTCAGAACTTCTTACCATGCGTATGTTTTAATTTCGAGAAAGAAATGCTCTAAGGAGGGTAGATTATAAACCCCCTCGACTAATTCAGGATTAATTGGAAATAAATCAAGAGACTAGGATTTATTTGGAATTAATTAGGATTAATGTTCGTCAATTATACGTCTTAATACACCTTATCGTTGCTTCGAGGTTGGAACATCCCACCATTAGTATCTTCCACCCGAAGTCACGAACATCTTTTAGACGTGCCAGACTACCCCTCTGACCATTGTGCAACCTTAGATACTCGTTATTGCGTCTCGCCTTAGCTATGCAACATTTCTTAAGAGAACGCCTTACATTTATTAATTTAATTAAATTCGAGGTCAAGTTCACCTCAAACAAGCCCGATCAAGCCGATATTGCACTCTACCACGTGGACCAGCCCCCCAACAAGGCAGGACAGGCTCACACTCGAGGTCAGACCATAACCTCCATTACCACATATAAATACAAACCTTCTCATGCAAAACCCTAAAAACCTATTATTCACCATCCCTTCAAATTGAGTTCCCCCCAACCGGTCGGACACCCACATCACAACCCCCCCGATCACCAAACCACTACCGCCAACGCCGCCTGCAACCGCCAGATTCCGCTAACCTCACCATTAACCAACGACCCTCCCCGTATGCCGCCTGCAATCGACTGCTCCCGACCGCCTCCAGCGTCTCCCACCACCATTGGCCGGCCGACCCGACGCTCCACGACCGACCACTACTAGGCACAGCCGCTGCCGCCGTACCCGACTCCTGCCGTCGCTGTTGCACATACTGTCGTTGCTGCCGCCACTACGTTGTAGTCGACCGAAGATCCGTTGATCACCGAAAAAAGTCGACGAGACCCCTAGTTCCATTGAGCAGGTACTCGATCTCCAACCCCTCCTTTCTTGTATCCAATCGCCATAGCATCGTGTCGTGTATCGTTAAATTGGACACGAGTAATGTAAAATGAAATCCTATATGTTTGTATGTAAAATTGATTAGATTAGATGGTAATTAATTAGGTTAGATAGTCATTAATAAGTAGTAATCACCCAATGGGGTGAGACTGTCATCAAGGACTAATATTTCACCTGAACGCCTGGACATAAATCCAGTATAATTGAACATGGAAACCAAGGACGTATTCGTACAAATCAGATATAGTAGCAACCCTTTTACCTTTAATAATTATTGTCTCAAGACACACGCTGACAAGGACAGAACACACGTACATCCTAGATATGTGCACCCGTGAAGCCGTCCTCGATCAATAGTGAACTTGTGGCAATTCTTAAGAGCAATGTAGAGTCTGTTCATTGTCTTAGTGTCTGATACTAGATTGTTATATTATATTGTATGTTTAGGGTCATTGGATCAACCAAGAGACACTACAGGAGGAGGCTATTGGCATTCACATCTTGAGGACTCAGGCAAGATACCTTACTATATTTACTGTCTAATTTAAAGTATGCAAATATTGTATAGTATGCTTGCTAGTTTGCTTTATACAACTGTGCACGTCCGAGATTGTCTCAGGTGAATTCAACGGATACGTCGATGATTAGTATACATTGACTTAGTCATTAGTAGACTCACCTCATTGGATGATACCTTGTTATTTTCCAAGATCTGACACTTTTATACGTATTCATAGTGACAATTCTTATATTGGGATGCGAGTTCGCGTGATCGACTAGCTATCGCCGCATGTGACATGCATCACGGTTAGCTAGAAATTCAGGACTATTTCCGTATAAAGACTTGGCATTTAGATAAGGGGGTATGCGCGTCGATTATTTGACTTGTATATCTACATTGGACGGGGAGGACGACTAGTAGGCATATGGGACACCCTACTCCTTTACACTGATACCACACTCGACGGAGTGATACAGACGTATATATATATTACTGATACCACGTTCTGTAGAGTATTGGACGTTACTTGGTGATATTGCAGATACCACTCTCTATAGAACGTCAGACGTTACTGTATTCCTGCGCCCGTGTTATAGGGGCATGTGTGGCATATACTAGTCGGTTGCCACGACTAGTAAATTACGTCAGCATATGTCTAGCCTACACCTTCCCATATACTCACAGTTGTCCTCATATTGCATTCACTTAGATGGCTAGCAGACCCTTTATTGTGTTTATTTTATTCAGTATTTATATATGGTATGTCTCTATGTATCTTGTTACGTCCCTCTGAGGACCTGGTTCCCTTCCAGATTTGGACCAGGCTTACTACCCCACAGTGTACGGCCCCGGACAGGAGACGAGATTCACTACCGTAGAGGAGCTAGAGGTTCTACCGTCAGAGTTTTCATGATCACTTGGTAGGACTTCCGCCTAGATTGAGTGCATCATTATCCAGTCAGCCGATGCCCTAGTCATTATGTTTTATCTATCATTTCAGTACTTTATTTTGTCATAGTAGTGGGTTTATTCCCATCTGAGATTATTGGTTGTACTACGATATCTTGAGACTAGCGTTTATCTTCCAGCAGTTTATTTAGTACTTCTTACTCTTTATATTGTGGATGAGATTAGTTACCTGTTATTGACTGATATTGGGACATGTTAGTATTTATGACAACGTAGCACTCTTCGCTAGGATCCATTAAATTGGGATATCCTCGGAGATGTGTCAGCTAGCTATTGCTACGTGGCCTGGTCCTGTGTACTTTTGGGACTGGGGCGTGATAGAAATCTCTGCTGTTAGGATGATAATTAGGGTAACATTCCTAAGTAGAACACAACTAGGGTATTGACACATCACTAAGTTTAGAATACTTAATGAATCCTAGTATTCCTTACTACACAATGAACCCTAGCGTCCCTTACCTATAGATTAATTTACCATTATCCATCAATGTGTTTATGTCTGACTTGAGAGTAGTATAAATACTACTAGGATTAGTTAAAATTTAACCATAGTATTTGACCCTAGTATTGAGTAACCAGTAGAAATCCAAGGTTGGACATTAATACTGAACCTAGCTTTTCATGGTGAGATAGTACTAGAGAACTGCAACTTTAGTATCTCGTCTTATAGTAGCCCAACAATACCTTAGGAAGTCTAGAGGTATGGATAGAATATTCCTTTGATTATACCTCAAACACAGAGGTTAGCTACCACCTTCCCCTTAGAAAACCATAATATTATCTAGAGTCCCTCTATTTCTAACTTTATATCTTGTACCTCTGAAAACTTAGCACTCATAATTTGTACGACGACTAAGTATGATCTTCTATTCTTCATCTTTCAATTCGTGCCACCTAACCTTTCTGATTTTAGGTCATGTGATTTTATTTCATATTAGGATATATAGTTTGCTAGGATTATAGTTGTTACTCTTGAATTTTGAATTATGTGATTGGTAGTTAGAACTTGATAGTTTAAGTTATTCTTGTAGATTATGACCTAATGTTTATCCCTTAGCATGGCTAGGACTTATTGTTTGTTGCATCACGCTCGGGTGAATCTAATTTGAGATATCAAGTAACAAAGTGGTTTCGTAACTAGCGTGGACCATACTACGGTACGACATATAGGAGGATTGATTATGTGACCATGCCATGGGATTCCTAACATAACCATAGGGCTAATTTAGGCAACTAAAATTGGTAGTGCATTAGGAGAAATAAAATCTCAAGATTGTGCACATTAGCCAACTTAGACAACTGTCATGATGTGTAAGGCTGACCCCCATGGATATTGGTCACGTCCGCACTAGTGGATGGCAATATCCAAATAGTTATATTATACATCCGTTCTATGTGATCTAGCACAGTAGCCTTATAAGGGAGCGATGCATAATATAAAAGTGATATGTGATCTCTATGGTTCAGTTAGACCCACTAAACAGCTCATGATCTGACGATTTCTCTTATGCATCTAATATGAGATAACTCAGACTCTACAGTAGCAAGTTGTACAATTGATTTGCCGTTATATAATTGGACTAGGTTATGATTGGATTATTCTATTAGTAGTCTGTGGACATGGATTATCATAGTGTGATGGTTCAACCATTGTCCTTGTTTGGTTGTAGGATTGGTCTATTATGCTAAGATAAACTATGGACCGAAACCACGACACAAAACCTATATTATACCAATTTATTACTTTTGTTTTATTTTCCTATTTCGTGCTTCCTTTGTGGTACTTGTTATTTGGGGTCTAACCCTACTGGTTTTGTATATCCAGATTTTAAGCCAGTTCTAGAGGATCAAGCTTATTTTCTCCTTCCTAATGGCCTGCACAAGGCTGATGGTCGCTGAGGGGCACGAGTGGATTTCTTCTTCCCTGCTCATTATTATATATTTTACTCTTTTAGGCGTTTAGCCACCGGCACCTGTTAGCCGAAAAGTCTGGACATTTAGTTTTATTTACATGATTGTAATGAATCAGACTGCAGCTGATCATGGTCGTATACTTTTGCTACTCTACCAGCTTTTTATTTTCACAGTTGATTTCCGAAATATTATGGCAGGGCTTTTGGACGCCTTACTTTCATGTCATATATGTTCTATGTTTACTGTTCTTATTTGACTTATTGAGATATTAGACGTTCGTGTAACCAGAAGACATGGTCGGATAGGGTTCTTATCCTTCCCGTCCTGTTCTTGATATTTTTTGTTATTTTTTAGGGCTTATTCAGTTGCTGGAGTAGCAGACATGGTCGGATAGGGTTCTCCTGGGCAACAACGGGAGGTAGCATATATTTAGAGTATGATTTAGGTAGAGCTAGTAATTGAGCAAGCCGGCGTAGTTGACCCAGAAGTTGGACATGTTGAGCAACCAACACCTAATATCCACGTACCAACAGTAGTACCAACAATACCAGCGGTACTTGATACCCCGGCATTACTTGAGATCCTTTGGGGAATGAAGTCTACACAGCAACATCATATGGCAGTGCAACAGCACCAGTAGTTTCAACAATAAGAGCAGAATATCTTGTTAAGTCAGCATTTGCAGATGGCCCTTGAGAGAGGCAGAAGGACTGATTCGGGGGCATCGGTCTAATTTTGCCGACTTAACCCAAGATACTTTAACGGCACGGAGGATGCCATCACTGTAGATGCATGGCTCCAAGATATTAAAATTATTCTGGTGGCAGCAAGGGTTCTGGATGATGTGCAAGTTGACTAGGTCCGACTGCAGCTTTAGGACTTGCCCTTGACTGGTGGGCATAAGTGGAAGTCGACTTGAGGTATCCTATATCCTTGGACAGTTTCAAGGCTCGATTCCAGGATAAGTACTTTGGAGTCATCGTACATTATGAGCTCCAGTAAAGGTTTATCGGTCTCAAGCAGGCCGATAGAACTGTGGATGGATATGCAGGCGAGTTTTATAGGCTGAGTAGATTTGCTTTGACCATGGTGGTTATGGAATCAAACAGAACAATGAGGTTCCAATAGGGGATTCAACTAGAGATTCTATAGCTGGTAGAGAGACACAACTATCAGACTTATGAAGAAGTATTGATAGCAGCACGAAGGCACGAGCTTACAATGTAGAGGTTATCAGCAAGGATATGAGGCCAAAAGAGGTCTCATGCTCAAAATGGAGGAGGAGGTAGAGGAGTACCCTGAACGTCAACACCATCACCTGGATTTCGTATCCATGATTTAGCACCACGGAGGACGGCAGTTTCAACCATGACAGAACCAGCTCGACAGCAATCAAGGCTGCAACAACAGTAATAGCGCAAGGGAGCACCCGTTGTTTGTATCTACTGTGGCAAGGGAGGCCATACTAGAGACGTGTGTAGAGCGGCAAATAGGCTTTTCCTAAGGTATGGTGATCCAGGCCAATAGATTGTCAATTGCCCGATAATGGAGAGGGAAGGAGGGCCAGCCCAGCAGTTTTCGGCACTGCCAGCACCAAGGGCAGAACAGTAAAAAAGACTAGCGGTAGTAGCACGACCAGTAGCTCAATGTCCATTATGGATGCAGTCACAGATATTCTGACAGAGGGACCAGCAGCAGGGCCAGCAGAGGCAACAACAACATATCAAATAGAGATAGCAGCAAGGAGCAAAGTGAGGACAAGGACAAGCATTCACTTTGTCCCTGGAGGAGGCTTTGGCATTAAGTGATATAGTCGCAGGTAACATTTCTGTCGTATCTTTTCCTACAATAGAATTGTTTGATTCAGGAGCTTCACACTCATTTGTATCACAATTTATGACACGTATTGGATTGTAGTTCGGATCATTGCCAGAAAGGTTGAATATACTCACTAGTAATTAGCTCATAGAAGTTAGCAGAGTGTGTTTAGCATGTCCAATCATAGTGTGCCGTCATTCCTTACTCGCCAAGTAGATCTAGTTTTCTATGGGTAACTTTGACGTAGTTCTATGCATGGACTGGCTGAGAGAATCATGCTACAATAATTGCCATAGGGGTAGATTATTATTTAGTATCCCAGGCACAGAGAATTTTGTCCTTGAAAGAATCATGATGGACTGACGCGAAGACAGAGTTGTAGCAGTAGTAGTAGAAAAAAAGAAGTTTCCCGGGGTAGTCCAAGAATTTTTAGATGTCTTTTATGATGAACTTCCAGGTTTACCCCAGTGAGAGATGTGGAATTTTGTATAGAGTTGATCCCTGGAGTAGGGCTAATATCTTATAAAGTTTACCAAATGGCACCATCCGAATTAGATATATTGTACCAACATGTAGAAGAGCTGAAGGCGAACAAGTTCATTCGAACTAGTGCATCACCTTGGAGAGTGCCAGTAGTTTTAGTAAAAAAGAAGGATGGGTCATCCCGGTTGTTTATTGACTACAGACAGCAGAACATAGTGACAGTGAAGAAAAAGTATTCATTACCAAGAATCAATGATTTGTTTGATCAATTGAGCAAGGCTAAGGTTTTCTCCAATATCGACCTCCGATCAGGGTATCATCAAGTGGGAGTTCGGAAGAAAGACATACCCAAGACAACATTTAGGTCACGATATGCGCATTATGAATTCTTAGTTATGTCATTCGGACTGACAAATTCTCTAGCGATATTTATGGATCTAATGAACCAGATCTTCATTCCATAATTAGATCAGTTTGTGGTGGTATTTATAGATGACATTCTTGTTTATTCCAGTAGCAAGGAGGAACACGAAGAACATCTTCGGAAGGTCTTTCACATTATGAGGGAGCACCAGTTATACGCAAAACTCATCAAGTATAAGTTTTGGTTGGATCATGTGTCGTTCTTAGGATATATCATCTCGGGAGCAAGAGTAGCAGTAGATCCGAAGAAGGTTGAGGCCGTAGAGATTTAGCAGTTCCTAAGACAGTAGCAAATATACATAGTTTCTTGGCCTTGGTGGTATATTACAGAAGGTTCATGGTAGACTTTGCAAATATTTTAGCACCACTGACTCGATTGACGTGCAAGAAAGCTAAGTTTGATTGGTCAGTAGAGTGCCAGACATCATTTGAAGAATTAAGGAAGAGATTGATTTCTGCTCCGATTATCATGCTTCTAGTGCATTTTGGAGGGTTTACAATGTATTACAACGCGTTAAACAAAGGACTTGGGTGTGTATTTATGCAATATTAAAGAATGATAGCTTACTCATCGCGGCAGCTTCGAGAATACGAGAAGAATTATTCGACTCACGATTTGGAGTTGGCGACGGTAGTATTTGCATTTAAGCTGTGGAGGCACTACTTGTATGGTGACCGGATGGAGATATTTACGGATCACTAGAGCTTAAAGTATGTATTCACCCAGAAGGACCTTTATATGAGGCAGATGATGTCACGTCCCAGTCCTAAAATACGTAGGACTAGGAATACATAACATGCCACCTACGCATTCGACCAAACTCTGGTCCGACTCAAATAGGTAAAAGTTGTATTATAATGGTCACTATCTAAATAATCAAGTAAATATGAATAACTATGTCTCAATCCACAATGAACAAGAAATACAAAAAAGAGCTACATGTGCTAAAGTCGACCGTCCCGTAACACATAAACTCGAATAGACTCGAGAAGAAATATGAGTCTATAAAACTAGGCTACATCAGCACATAAATAAACAATATGAATAAATAACCATAACTTCCATAGAAATGATATAAGTACCTAGTACCAATTCCTGCAAGACAAGCAACTCCATCAGCAACTCCAAAGGCTCTGTAATCATCTATGCTACAAAAACTGGCAAGAGACCAGGTCCTCAGAGGGATGTAACAAGGTACAAAAATAGTATGCCATAGTATGACAGAAAGAAACAAGTGCAATACCAGTGTAATCTATCATAACCACCTAAATAAGACAAAAATTTGAAGATAATGTTTGACACGTGGACTGTCCAAATATAAAGCCGTAGCTCCGAACACAGAGATACACGGGGCGTACCATAGCTCCGAGCACAGAGTCACACGAGTAATACAACGACTCCGGATACAGATATACTACATAAATAGGAATATATACATATATATAGCGCGTACAGAGTAGCCCAAACGCCTAGTAACTGTCTTCCTCTCCCAAAGCGGTCAACGAGTATTCGTTGAACCTAAACCTCTATCTAACAGTCTCGTCATACTGAAGTAACTAGAACCATTCACGACCCTAAAGTTATCCCAAATTTTCGGTCATGTTGACAGTATCAGGATAAAAAAAGTCTGGCATGATGACAGTGTCTGAATGTATCCTAGGGTTCTGATGTAACCAAGTAGGTGCATCAAGGTGTCACGAACATATATCAATCGTTACCAGATGTTACCAACAAACGTCTGTACCCGGTTATGACCCGGATGCTAAGTAACGATTCTGATCCAAAGCATGCACAATGCATAGAATAAATAAATAGAAATCTAGAAACTGAGATACAGGATGGCGAGGTACACTTTCCTGGATCCGGATGCTGAAGGTTGGGCTCCAGTACAACGTCCAAGTCCGCGGATCCCAAAGTACCTAGAGACGAGATATAAGATAAATCAATAAACTATCACGATGCTATTCTAAAATAAAAGATGACACATGTCTAGCATAGGCTTCATTCTTAGTTACATATAGCTCACATAGATACTAACTAGAGGGTTGACCCAAGTTGACAAAACAAAAGTTGTATCAAATACGATCAACAATCAGTATAACATCATCAAACCAAAATCTCCAATCCCCTACTATTTATTACGGTGCTTTCAGTAACTCAAGTTATGCTCATCCTCAACCATACCATCCTTGTATTCACAGACGTTATTATGCATATTTAATTTATTCATCCTCAAATAAATTTGTCATGACCCGCACCCGAAATTTGGGCATGAGTCGTGGGTACGTCCAGCCTACGCCGCAGCATCGACGGTAGAATATTGTCTAGGTCTATATAATATACTAAACATAACTCACAACCTGTCAATGATATCAACTCCATAAGGAGTATAATGAAATAAACATCTCTCAATATCTCATAATGTATACTCAATCAAAATAACTTTAAGAATATAAATGGCACGATAAATGATAAGAAAGAATGACATAGTCAAACACCATATCTCAAAATAGAGATAAACCACAGTCTAGCTGCCCAACATAATAAGTCTCCACAAGTCTTAAATTAAACTCCACATAAGTCTCAACACAACAAAAATAAACCTCCAAGCAGCAGGTAGTGTCTCCTCTAAAGGAAGAGACTCCTCTAAGATCTCTGGTGTGTAGTCAACATCTATACCTGGTCCATCGTGTGTAGGATAGAAGTCCTCAAGATCCTTTGGAAAAAATATCCAGTCATGATTTGAGCAAAGTACAAGCACTAACAGCAGTTCCATGTATATTGACAAAAACTATAAGATAGTGTAAAGAAATACAAGATGGATATAAATACTGGCAATAAGAAATACTGGAGATGATAAAATACTAGAAATATAAATACTGGAGCATATATCATTATCAATAGTACAACTAGCAATGAACAGAAATACAAGTGCATGCTAGAATAATAAATTGGAATACAAGTGAATGCTAGAACAATGATCTAGAAATACATGTATAGAATATCTAGCTAAGTGTGTAAAATATCAGCATATCATGTGATCGGCTTGGGACTGATCAGGCTTGTTATATATAATTAGCTATGATTCATGTAAGGTCAAGCTAACCATCCGGATAGCTATGATACGAGCAATAGTCAGGCTAATAACATGTAACAGGCTATGAGGCATGTAATGGTCATGCTGCACCGACATGAGGTGTGGGTGAGCTATGATGCATGTAGAGTTGGGTATGATCACATAAGCTACTAATATCTTCCCGTCCCTAGCTAGCACGATGGATCCTGTAAACCCCATCACCCAAAATTAGGTCTACTTGACATAGATAGAGAAACTATGACTAGTTTGTATCCAATTGGAAATAGGATACGACATTTATTTAAATTTGTAACATTTGTATCACTTAGTGTACCTTACCATTGCTTCGATAATTAGAGCACTACACTAGCCATTGACTTCCTACAAACTTTACATCCTTGTCCTAGACATGCCTGCCTTTTATCCTGACCTTTGTGTAACTTATAATTATGCTTCTTATGATGCATTTTAGTCGTACAACATTCGTCGCGGACATTTGTACATAATTATATATAAATACGACTTTGTATCCTTGTGTGTTCCAATTGAAATTGGAGACGCAATCTTGACCCATTTCGTACAACCCAAATTAATGATAAAATTTTACTCTGAGCCCTTTATGTCCATGACACTTGTGTCCCACCTAATTTTATCCCCATGTACTTATAATTAATTCTAGAACACCGTACGCATTAATTTTAAATTAATTTAATCCAATTTTTATTTTTGTGTAATTTACCAATTATTGGGCATTTTTATGCAAAAATGCATTAAGGTGTCCATACTATTGGACAACACATGAAGAAACCCATTTTTTCCTTCACATGAATTTTTTCAATAATTTTTGGAATGTGCAACGCGTAACATCGCCCCTCATTTTAACCCTATCCTTGTATTTTAAACAATATAATTTATAGCCCTCCAAACATCCCCATGTAAGGCCAAGCCCATCCCAAGAGATATTGAACAAGCCCAATCTCTTAGGTCAACCCCCAACCCTAATCCCCACACATATAAATACAAACTTTTTTATTCACAAAACCGTAAAACCAAACTACATCAGCCGACCCCTAATATTCATCATCTCCCTCCTCCCTGTACAACCCGACCGGACCCTCCGCCGGCCAGTCTTTCACCAGAGCAGCAAGTCCCGCCGGAGCACACGAGACCACCACCTTCTTCCTCTCTTCTTCGGCCAACTGAACGCCGCCGGCACCACGACCTCACCCCGCAGCTCAACCCCGACCCGCAGCCATCACCTCCTCCTTCATGACACCCCGGACCACCCGCCACTCGCCTGAAGACCGGAGCTCGATCCCGCGTCATCTTCTCCGACCTGGTCATCACCCCGACCCCTCGACCTCCATCTCCGTTCACCACCATCACCATTAACATCACCACCACCACCATCGTCTCCGTTTCCCTCCGCCTAAACCGAAACACCACGACCACACTACCACTCTACACCAACACCACCTCCATCGACCAGCACCACCTCCACCTTCCTTCCCTGAACTGCCTTGCCACTACCACCAGTAGCACCTCTTCTTCTTCCTCCTCTTCCCGGCCCTCCTCGGCCACCTGGACGGAGCAACACCAAGCCCCCAGCAGCCTCCGGCCATCTACCATTACCATCATCATCACCACCATTAACTCCAGCACAGCCAACACCACCTCCTCTTCCCTGTCCTCCTTCCTTCCTGCTCCATCTCGGTCGCCTGAGCATGGCAGGAACAGTAAACTCTGGCAGCCTATCATCACCATCATCCATGATTATTATCACCACCATCAATATATCATCATCACCATTGTACTCATCATTATCACCCCATCATTATTCTTATCATCATCACCCCATCATCATCCATATCATCACCTCACCATCGTCATCTCACCCTAATCCTTAAACCAATCATCTTCACCCTCATCATCCCAGTCACCATCCTCGTCATCACCATCATCCATATCATCATCCTCTTTATCACCATCATCCACATCATCATCTTTATCATCCGTAATCATCATCATCGCCCTCGTCATCATCGTCGTCAACCTCATCGTCGTCATCATCGTTATCATTATCGTCATCGTCGTGCCTGTGCGCGCACCCCGAGGTTCGAACCTGTCCCTCTCCCCTTTTTATATGTGCTTGTGTATGATATTAGCATTGCTTATTGATAGTTAATAGGTTTTAGACCGCGTCGGTGAACCTAATGACTTGTACGCGTACACGTACGCGTATTAGAATTAAAGTGATATATATATATATTTATATATATACATATAAATATATGGACGTATTATATATGTAATTAAATGCTAAATAATAATGGTGACTATATATGTGACTAGACTGTACGACCCTAGGACACTGTGAATTATTTCGTGTTTACCTTGACCATGTTGACCCTAAGAACATGTTAGATAACTGCCATTATGTACACTGATGTACTAGCGAGCCCCATATCATTTTGACTGTCTGTTTTGCACAGCAATTACAGACGGGACACCCGTGTAACTAGATGCATCATTGACCCTAGTTGACCCGTATCATACCTAGCTATGCCCTAAGTTTAATGTATTTATGGTTGTGTATGTGATAGTGTAATGACTAATGTTGTATTATATTATATTATATGTATAGAGGACCGATTGGATTTATTTGCGCGACTTCAGGAGCAGGTTATTGGTACTACGCAGCTTTTTTGCCAGGTAAATATACCTTGCCTTGTTGTACTGTTTAAATTCTGTATTACTAGTTGCATATTTATTATTTTAATATTATATAACTGTGCGCGTCCGAGATAGACTCGGGTGCAGTCAACGAAGGCATTGTTGTTAGGATTGTATTTGACCTAGTGTCTAGTGGACCCACATAAAGTTGTCGAGTAATTGGTATGACTCCCCATGCCTTGACACATATCATTTCACATCACAGAGTGAGTTTATGTAGGAACGTGTGCCTCATACTCGACTGGCCATCGGTATGAGCAACTCGTGTGACGGTATTTAGCGTAGTTATTTATTTCTATAGAGACTTGCATTTTAGTACGAGATGTCCAAGGCGTGTTCACGACTTGTATATCTACATTGGGCGGGAAGGATGACTAGTAGGCTTATGGGATACCCACTTCATTTATACTGCTGCCACGTTCTTCGGAGCGATATGGACGATATACTATACTGCTGCCACATTCTTTGGATCGATATGGACGATATACTATACTGCTGCCATGCTCTTCGGAGCTGGACATTATTATATAGCGCCCTTGTATGGGGGCATATACTAGCCAGTCTTGACGATTGGTGAATTATGTCAGCATATCTCTAGCCTACACTTTCCCATACCCTAAAGTTGTCCTCAAATTGCATTCACTTAGATGGTTAGTACACCCCTTTTATTTATTCAGTATTTACTTTATGGCATGCTTCTATGTATCTTGTTATGTCCCACTAAGGACCTGGTCCCTTTCTAGGTGTAGATGTTCATGAGTATTCGTAGGAGCGTAGATCCAGACTTGCTACTTATATTCCGATAAGGTCTTCTCTTCGAGTCTCAGTGATTATTGGTTGTTGTACTTATATTGTTGTGTTTGCTTTTATATTCTAGTTCGGTAGTGGATTTGTTTCCATTTGACTATCATCCTTTAGATACTTTATATTGAGATCTAGTTTTATAGATATTGGTTATTTATTTATATTTGACTTTTGTAGATGAGATTAGATTATACACTATGACTTGTCATAGTTTTACCACTTATGAATTATTGTTCATAATACAGCGTACGCATGTGTTATGGTTTTCATATATTAGAGTTGCCATATATATGAGGCTGACATGCTTACGTGTCCTAGTCCTACGTATTTTGGGACTGGGGTATGACAGATCCCAATCACGACACCTCATGACAGGTCTCGATGATGCCAACTCGTGCATACATAGTGTCAGAATAATATACGCTATACAACTAGAATCATAGAGATAATTAACATAATAAAAACTGTCAGAGAATGTACTCGCTTGTGGTCCTTTGCTGGCAATACTAATGTCCTATTTTCGAAGTCTTGTATGAATAACCCAACAATCCTATAGACATTATTTAATGATAATACAGAATCAGTCGATACACTAACATACATACAATCAATAGTACACAATGAACTCAGAGATGACGCTAGGGGTGACGCTTGTTATCTAACAGGGTCAAGTGCATCTAGCTGCATGGGTGTCACGTCTGCAATTGCTGTGTAATCAGGCAGTTAATCACCAACACAGGTCTCACCAGTACGTCAGTGTACATAACGCAGACAACTCATAATTCACAGGGTCACATGGTCAAGTAATTATGGGATGTCCATAATTAACACTAGGGTCTCAAAGTACATATACAAATATATTCATACTAGTATTAGTATTTAATTACTTATATATATATTCATATATTTATATATATATCAATATGATTATAATACTCATACGTGTACGTATACACATACAAGTTTGGTTTACTTGCATAACATCTAGCAATCAATATCTAATGAACTTGCCATGACAACACACGCTAAAATCCTAACACCATCATACATATATATACACAACATAAAAGTAACAACTCGAACTTGCGCACACGTGAACGAGGGGGTATTCGACGTCGAGGTAGGCTGCTGTCATTCTGGCGAGGCTCGGTCCGGTGCAGTCGAGGGAAGTCTTCGGTTCAGCGGAGTCGGGTTCAGGCGTTTGCTATCGACGAGTCGTCGAGGGGATGGTGAAGTCTTCGGTGTCGACAAGATGGTAGCAGCGTTCAGTCGAGGGGGCTGATGGATAGCCACGGCGGGATCTCAGGCGCTGTGTTATCGGCTCCGGCGGTCCAGTGGATGGGTAGTGTTTATAAGATAAAGTCAGGCGGGTGTAGTAGGTCGAGGCATCGACGGGAGGTCAGGTCCGGAGTTAATGGCAGTACAGCGGTGATGGCAGGGGTCTGGTGAAGATGATGGATGGGAAGGAGAGGTCCAGCGGTGTCGTGAGAGGAGTAGACGGGGGTCGGGATGGCCGGCTCTGGCGAGTGGATGAGGATGGAGGCGTGTGCAAGAAGAGGGAGATGGCGGAAGATGGCAGACACGGGCTGCTCCGGTCAGCTCAGGCGGGAGGATGGAGAAGACGAACAGGAGATGGGGGGGAGAGGTTACGGCTAGGTTAGGTTTAAGAAAAGAAAAAGTTATATATATGTAGAGAAGAGTTTGGAGGTTAACCTAGAAGGTTGGGCCTAGTCAACATCCTCCTTAAAAAAGGGCTTTTTGCTTCTCATGTAGATATTTGGAGGGCTAGGATTGCATTGTTTCAAAATGGAGGGCTAAGGTTTAATGAGGGTTGATGTTGAGTGTTACACACTCCAAAATTATGGAGAAAATTATATGACCAATCAATGAAGGAAAACAAGGTTTCTTCATGTGTTTGGTCTAATAGGGTATGGACACCTGAATGCACTTTTGCATAAAAGTGCCCAATAATTGAAAAATTACACAAAGATCATAATAGAAGGCTGGCACGTCTAGGACAAGGATGTAAAATTTGTAGGAAGGCAATGGCTAGTATAGTGCTCCAAATATCGAAGCAACTGTAAGGTACAACAACCAATTAAAATCACAGCTATTAAATATAAATAAATATTATGCAATATTAACACATTAAATTAAATAAATAAAAAGACAAAAATACCCCTATTATGGAATGTGGTAGTGACAAGTCTACCCTCCTTAAAAGAATTTTGTCCTCGAAATTAAAATAAACTAGCATAAGAACAAACAATCAAACAAAATTATACCTCAAGTCTTAAAGAGATACGGATACTGCTCGCGCATTTCGTCCTCTCTTTCCCAGGTTGACTCGCATGGAAAGTGGTGTCTCCATGCAACACGAACCAAGGGAATAGTCTGGTTCCGCAATACCTTCTCTCTACGATTCAAGATCTCTACGGGTTATTCAGGATAGCTGAGAGTCGGTCCAACCTTGTTCTCCGAGTGATCTAGTACGTGACTAGGATCTGCCACATACCGTCTCAGCTGTGACACATAGAACATGTTACGTACTCCATCTAGAATAGGCGGCAAGTCCATTCTATAGGCCACTATACCGAACCTTGCGAGGATACTGAAAGGTCCGGTGTAACATAGACTAAGCTTTCCGCCTCTACCAAAATGAATCGTGCCCCGTGTCGGAGAAATCCGTAGGAACACCAAATTGCCATCATAGAACAAACAATCTTAATACGCAATCTAAAACAGAACAATCACAAACCAAAAATAACAAAACCTATACTTAAAACTCTAGGGGTCTACGGTGGCTATCGGCCCAATGCCGTTGTCTGTCGTGCGCCACTCGTAGTCTATCTTTGATGAGTTTTACCTTTTCTGTGCTATCCAGGACAATTTTTGGTCCTAACAAGGCTCTCTCTCCGATATCATCCCAAGATAACTGTGTACGACACCTTCGTCCATATAAAGCCTCGAATGGTAACATCTCAATGCTAGCCTGGTAGCTGTTGTTGTAAGCAAACTCTACTAGGTGTAGATAATCCTTCCAAGAACCTCTAAGATCCAAAACACAAGTGTGTAGCATATCTTCAAGAGTCTGAATACTCCTTTTAGATTGTCCGTCTGTCTGAGGGTGATATGCGGTACTAAACTTGAGATGAGTGCCCAAGCTAGCATACAGACTCCTCCAAAAGTGGGAAGTGAAACGACTATCCCGATCTGAGACAATACTCACAGGAACCCTATGTAATCTGACAATCTGCCGCACATACATCTCTGCTAGCCTCTCTGTCGATGTACCCATTTTAAATGGTAAGAAGTGGCCTGATTTGGTCAACCTATCTACGATGACCCAAATTGCTTCCCTTTCTCCTGGAGAACGTGGAAGCCGTAAAACAAAGTCCATAGTCACGTGCTCCCACTTCCACTCTAGAATGGGTAAAGGTTGAAGCAATCCACCTGGCCTCTTTCGATCTGCCTTTACCTGCTGGCACACTAAACATCGGGATACAAAGCGTGCTACCTCGCACTTCATACCATACCACCATACGTGCTCCCTCAGATATCGATACATCTTGTTGGCACCGGGATACATCAAATACTGAGAGCGACGTGCCTCCTGCAAAACCTTTTTGTGTAGCTCTCCACTCGGCACACACATCCTCGTATCGTGCCTTAGAGTTCCATCATCCGCAATAGTGAAGTCATCTGTCAATCCTGTCCGAACCTGTGCCCTGATACTCCTCAGGGTCTCATCATCATACTGTGCAACTCTAATTCTATCCATTAGCTCTGATTGTAATTGCAATCCCTATATCTGAATCTCCATACCTGGAACTAGCACTTCAATTCCCAAGCTCTCAAGATCGGCCAATAAATGTTTATCTGTAGTCAAGTACATAGCCATTGGATACCTGGTCAAGGCATCGACGACTACGTTGTCCTTTCCTGGGTGGTACTATAATGAGATGTCAAAGTCTTTCATCAACTCCAACTACCTCCTCTGCCTCATGTTCAGCTCCTTCTACGTAAATACGTACTTTAAGCTCTTATGGTCCGTAAAGATCTCCACACGCTCTCCGTACAGATAGTATTTTTACATCTTTAGAGCAAAGATAACTGCTGCTAACTCCAAATCATTAGTGGGATAGTTTTTTTCATGAGGGCATAATTGTCTTGAAGCATAAGCAATTACTTTTTTGTGCTGCTGAAGAACGCATCCCAAAACTTTTCCTGAATCATCATTGTAGATAGTGAACCCACCTGTCCTTGATGGCAACGTCAAAATTGGAGCTTTCATTAATCTCTTCTTCAGCTCATCAAATGCTGCCTGACATTCCTCTGTCCAGACAAAATCCGCATCTTTCTTGGTCAGCCTAGTCAATGGTTCTACAATCTTGGAGAAGTCTTGTACAAACCTTCTGTAGTATCATGCTAGTCCGAGAAAACTCCTGATCTCTGCTACCGAACTGAGGGTAGCCCATGATTCCACTGCCTCGATCATCTTTAGGTTAACTGAAATTCTGTCACCCATCACCATATGTTTAAGGAATTCAACCTTGTCAAGGAAGAACTCATACTTTGAAAGATTTTCGTACAATTCCTCTTTCTTGAGAGTCTCCAAGACCATCCTCAGGTGCTCTTCGTGCTCCTCTGGGATCTTCGAATACACAAGAATGTTGTCGATGAACACCACTACAAACTTATCAAGTTACTGGTGAAATACCTTGTTCATCAAGTTCATGAATACTGCTAGTGCATTGGTTAAACCAAACGGCATTACCGTAAAATCAAACTGGCCATATCTGGTCCAAAAAGCTGTCTTCGGTATGTCTTCTCTCTTCACCTTCACCTGGTGATAGCTTGACCTTAAGTCTATCTTTGAAAATACTTTTGCTCCGCTCAATTGATTGAAAAGATCATCTATCCTCGACAGCGGGTATTTGTTCTTGATAGTGAGGTTGTTCAGAGCTTAATAATCGATACACATGCATACCGTGTCGTCCTTCTTTGGTACGAACAATACCGGAGCTCCCCATGGCGATAAACTGGATCTGATAAAACCTTTGTCTTGCAGCTCCTCAACTTGTTTCATCAGTTCTACCAGTTCGCTGTTGTTGACTCTATAGATGTGTTGTGAAATAGGCTTCGCTCCTGGTACCAAGTCTATAGAGAATTCAATATCTCTGTCTGGCGACAAGCCTGACAACTCCTCTGGAAATACATCCAGGAACTCCGCTATCAGAGGATGTGGTAACTCCTCTTCTTCCTTTCTAGCTCCATAAAAAGTGCCTCTGCTCTGCTTTGCTGCTCCTCTGGCGACCTCAAACTCTTGCTCTCCTGGTGGTCAAAATATTACTCTGCCTTTGTGACAATCTATAGTAGCATGATGTCTACTCAACCAGTCCATTCCGAGTACAATATCGTATCCCGAAAGTGGCATGACGAGTAAACTCACGCTCAACTTTTGGCCTCCCAATGATACTCTTCGATCCTTGCGATAATCACGGAATAGGATAATGCCTCCTCTAATCGTGATCTTACAAGTCCTATCTAATGGTTCCATTTCTAAATGATGCTTAAGAGCATAAGATATAGATATGAAACTATGGGAAGCACCAGAATCAAATAATGCAAGTGCTGGAATAGAATCGAGGGAAACTGAACCTGAAATCATGTCTCCAGCTGGCTCGGCCTCCTCGATCGTCATGGCGTATGCGCGTCCCTGGGGTGTACCTCTCTGCTGTCGCTGGTGCTGAGAAAACCACTACTACTGTGTTGGAAGTGGAGGTCCCCTCTGCTGGTCTCATAGTACAGTAGGTACTCTGGCTGGTCCCCTCTGAGCGGCCGCTCTACCCTGACGAGTCTGAATAGATGGACAATCCCTCAGCTGATGTGCTGATGATCCATAGGACAAGCATGTACCCAACCTCTTCCTGCAGACGTCACTAGTGTGTCCTATCTTCCTATAATACGCACACTGGGGAGCGGGCTGAGTCTGCCTCTGTGGCTGCTGCTGCTGGGTGTGTCCTTGAACTAGTGCCTAGTGCTGCTGCTGGTATGACCTCTGTTGTTGCTGAAAGTGTGGGCGCTTGGCTGATCCTGTACTACCACTTATTCCTTCAGATGTGTCACATCCTCTCTTGGGCCTGAGGTCCAAGTCATCATCAGTAATCTGGGCATCCATCAGAATACCCATAAATATAGCAGTGCGACGTCCCGAAGTACGAGACTTGATCTCTCTAGTCAACCCCTTCCTGAATTTTTGGGCTCTGTCTCCTGGGTCTCTAATCATTGATGGCACGAAATGACGGCAAAACTCTGTGGCGTATTCGCCAACTGACATGCTTCCTTGGACCAAGTCATGGAACTAACTCTCCAAGGCTCCTAGGGCTACGTCAGGGAAGAACTTCTCCTTGAAGAGTTCCTTGAAGTCCTCCCAAGTAAGTCCTCCAACAGTGAGTCTCGCCTCCATACGATACCATGTCAGTGCGATATCAAACATCTGACTGCCGGCGGCCTCGATCTGAAGAATCTTCAGAATCTGCGCTAAGCGCAAGTTTCTCTCTATATCCTCTAGCTATTCGTCAGCATAGAGTACCCCCTCGGTTCCTTTGAACTCTCGAGGCATTATCCTCTTGAAGTCCACTATAGTACCCAACCTCTGGTGCTGCTAGCCAGGATGCTGCTGGTGTTGTGTTACTCTCTCAACAGCCTGGAGAGCCACCTGATGAGCATTCTCCATGCTCTCTCTCATCATCTCTATCTGTGTTTGGTGTGCCTCTGCTTACACCCTCTGAGCCTCAGCTTGAACACGCTAAGATTCTGCTATCACTCTCTAGGCATCTAACATGCCTCGGATCAGTGTGAGCATCTGTGCCCCGTCAACGGGCATACCTCCAGGAGATAGAGTCGGTGGTGGTGGAAGATTGTCCGTCACAGCTGGGTCAATCCCCTGAACAGGTGGAGGAGGAGGAACCCTAAAAGTTGTAGATACTCCCACATGAACAAGAAATGTAGGAGGAACTCCAGATGTCTGTTCGTCAGGTCAAGAGGTGGCAAACCTCTCCCAAGCTGCTGCTCCCAGTCTCAAAGACCTAGTCTTCGACAGCATCCTGAAGACAGACCGAAAAGAATCAATTAAGGTAATAGATACAATATCATCAAGGAAGGACAGTAAAATTCCAAAGGAAACAGTTATACAGAATAGCATTGTAAGATCAGAATTACCTAGTTGTGATTGAGCATACTCTCATCCTAAATCATATTTCCTAACGCAGGCTCGTAGCAATACTCTAAGTGAGCACCACAACGACATCGCTCTAAATGCAAATCTAGACCAGTATGGGCCACCACTTCAAATGTGTCACGAACCGCACCCGGAATTTGGACATTAGTCGTGGGTATGTCCAACTTACGCCACAGCATCGGCGGTAGAACGCTGTCTAGGTCTCAATAATATACTAAACATAACTCACAACCTGTCAGTGATATCAACTCCATAAGGACTACAATAAAATAAATATCTCTCAATATCTCATAATGTATACTCAATAACAATAACTATAAGAATATAAATGGCACGATAAAAGATAAGAAAGAATGACATAGTCAGACACCATGTCTCAATATAGAGACAAACCATAGTCTAGCTGCCCAACATAATAAGTATCCACAAGTCTCAAATTAAACTCCACATA
Organism: Iris macrosiphon; assembly: GCA_036927795.1. Lineage (NCBI taxonomy): Eukaryota > Viridiplantae > Streptophyta > Magnoliopsida > Asparagales > Iridaceae > Iris > Iris macrosiphon. The sequence continues at coordinate 85,974,438 of JAYESA010000007.1, forward strand.
AGTCTTAACATAACTAAAATAAACCTCCAAGCATAAAATAAATGCTGTCTAAACAGCTGCAGGTAGTGTCTTATCTAAAGGATGGGACTCCTCTAAGATCTCTGGTGTGTAGTCAGTATCTATACCTGGTCCATAGTGTACAGGACCGAAGTCCTCAAGATCCACTAGAAAAAATATCCAGTCAGGATTGGAGCGAAGTACAAGCACTAACAACAGTTCTATGTATATTGACAAAAACTATAATACAGTGTAAAGAAATACAAGATGGATATAAATACTGGCAATAAGAAATACTAGAGATTATGAAATACTGGAAATAAAAATACTGGAGCATATATCATCATCAATGGTACAACTAGCAATGAACAAAAATACATGTGCATGCTCGAACAATAAACTGGAATATAAATGAATGCTAGAACAATGATCTGGAAATACATGTATAGAATATCTAGCTAAGTGTGTGAAACATCAGCATATCATGTGATCGGCTTGGGACTGATCATGCTTGTTACATATGATTAGCTATGATTCATATAAGGTCAAGCTAACCATCTGGATAGCTATAAGGTGAGCAATAGTCAGGCTAATCACATGTAACAGGCTATGAGGCATGTAATAGTCAGGCTTCACCGACGTGAGGTATGGATGAGCTATGATGCATATAGAATTGGGTATGATCACATAAGCTACTAATCTCTCCCCATCCCTAGCTAGCATGATGGATCCCAATCACGACTCCTCGTGACAGGTCTCGATGATGCCAACTCATGTATACATAGTGTTAGAATCATGTACGCTATACAACAAGAATCATAGAGATAATCAATAAATAAAAACTGTCAGAGAATGTACTCGGCTGTGGTCGTTTGCTGGCAATACCAATATCCTATTTCCGAAGTCTTGTCTGAATAATCCAATAATCCTATAGATATTATTTAATAATAATACAGAATCAGTCGACACACTAACATACAAAAAATCAATAGTACACAATAAACTCAGAGACTACTCTAGGGGTGACGCTTGTCATCTAACAGGGTCAAGTGTGCATCTAGGTGCACGGGTGTCACGTCTGCAATTGCTGTGCAATCAGGCAGTCAATCACCCACACAGGTCTCGCCAGTACGTCTGTGTACATGAGGCAGACAACTCATAATTCACATGGTCACATGGTAAAGTAATTACGGGAAGTCCGTAATTAGCACTAGGGTCTCAAACTACATATACAAATATATTTATACTAGTATTAGTATTTAATTACTTATATATATATATATCCATATATTTATAAATATATCAATATTATTATAATACTCATACGCGTACGTATATGCATACGAGTTTGGTTTACTTGTATTTCATCTAGCAATCAATATCTAATGAACTTGCCATGACAACACACGCTAAAATCATAACACCATCATACGTATATATACACAACATAAAAGTAACAATGCGAACCTGCACGCACGTGAACGAGGGGGTGTTCGATATTGAGGTAGGCTGCTGACGTTCAGGCGAGGCTTGGTCTGGTCCAGTCGAGGGAAGTCGTTGGTTCAGCGGGGTCGGGTTCAGGCGTGTGTTGTCGATGAGTCATTGAGGGGACGGTGAAGTCTCTGTCGTTAATGAGATGGTAGCAGCGTTCAGTCGAGGGGGCTGATGGATGGCCGCGGTGGGATCTCAGGCGCTGTATTATCGGCTCCGGCGGTCCAGTGGATGGGTGGTATCGAGGGGATGAAGTCAGGCGGGTGTAGTCAGTCGAGGCATTGAAGGAAGGTTGGGTCCGGCGTTAGTGGCAGTTCAGCGGTGATGGCGGGGGTCCGGTAAAGATTATGGATGGGGAGGAGAGGTCCAGCGGTGTCGCGAGAGGAGTAGACATAGGTCGGGATGGCCGGCTCCGACGAGAGGATAAGGGTGGAGGCGTGTACAGGAAGAGGGAGATAGCAGAAGGTGGCGGACATGGGCTGCTCCGACCGGCTCAGGTGGGAGGATGGAGAAGATGAACAGGCGATGGGGGGGAGGTTACGGCTAGGTTAGGTTTAAGAAAAGAAAAGAAAAAGTTATATATATATAGAGAAGAGTTTGGAGGTTGACCTAGAAGGTTGGGCCTGGTCAACATCCTCCTTAAAAAAGGGATTTTTGCTTCTCATGTAGATATTTGGAGGGCTATGATTGCATTGTTTCAAATTAGAGGGCTATAGTTTAATGAAGGTTGATGTTGAGTGTTACACACTCCAAAATTAAAGAGAAAATCATAAGACGAATCAATGAAGGAAAATAAGGTTTCGTCATGTGTTGGGTCCAATGGGGTGTGGATACCTGAATGCAATTTTGCATAAAAGTGCCCAATAATTGGAAAATTATACAAAGATCAAAATATAAGGCTGGCACGTCTAGGACAAGGATGTAAAATTTGTAGGAAGGCAATGGCTGGTGTAGTGCTCCAAATATTGAAGCAACAGTAGGGTACAACAACCAATTAAAATCACAACTTTTAAATATAAATAAATATCATGCAATATTAACACATTAAATTAAATAAATGAAAAGACAAAAATATCCCTATTCTGGAATGTGGTATTAACAAAATTAGTTATTAATTAACAAGCTCTCAATTAAATAACCATTATTTTTTTAATTCTAACATTATTTTACATATATAGAGCTACTCCTTAATATCCACCATAAAAATTCACATGTAGTATTCATAAACCCTAACCCTAATTAGGTTCTCTTAGCATAACAACATAACTATACTAAAATAAGACGGGTGAGGAGTTACCCCGGTGGTTGCGGGTGGTGGCAGCGGCGATGTTGCAGCTCCGGTCAGGGATGGCATTGACCGCAGGGGTGGCGCGCGTGTCGACCGAGGTGGTGGGGATGCTCGAATGTGTGAAGAAGGTATTGCTTAAGGTGGTGGTCGTGGGGGGTGAAGCTGGACGTGGAAGTGGTGGTGCTAGATGTGGTCGTCGTAGTGGTACTGGCCGTAGTGGTGGTGGTCGTGGGTGGTGCTGGTGATGGAGGGTGGAGGTCGAGGGTGGTGCTGGTGATGGCGGGTAGAGTTGTAAGGGTGGTGAGGATAATGGTCATGAAGGTGTTGGTCGAGGGTGGTGCTGGTGATGGCAGGTGGAGGTCGAGGTGACTACAGTAGCTGCTGGAGGTGATGATGGCGGAGGTGGTGGTCGTGGTGGCACTGGAGGAAGGAAAGAGGGTGGTACGGGTGACTGGAGGTGGCAGCGGGTGACTGGAGGCAATGGCGGAGGTGGCGAGTGAAGGTGGTGGTCGTAGTGGTTCATGGAGGAAGGGAAGAGAGTGGTACGCGTGACTGGTGGTGGCAGCGGTTGACTGGAGGCAGTGACGGAGGTGGCGAGTTAAGGTGGTGGTTGTGGTGATTCGTGGAGGAAGGGTAGAGGGTGGTACGGGTGACTGGAGGTGGCAGCGGGTGACTGGAGGCAGTGGCGGAGGTGGCTAGTGAAGGTGGTGGTCGTGGTGGTTAGTGGAGGAAGGAAAGAGGGTGGAGGCTGCTATGGGTGGTTGGCGCAGTAAGGTGGCCGGAGAAGAAAAGGGTGATGGTCGGAGTGGTTTCGGGTGGAGTTGTAGGTTTCGTTGAAGAAGAAGAAGATGATGAAGAAGAAGAAGTGAAGGAGAAGAAGTAGTGAATAAGAAGAAGAAGAAGAAGAAGAAGAAGAAGAAATGGGAAGGAGTAGGGCTCAGCTGAAGGAAAGAAAAGGGAGAAAAGAGAGAGGGTGGTTTTCCTAAGCTTCTAGGGATTATGACCAGCTCATTGGGAAAGGTGTGAAGAGAAGTTTTTATAGGAGAATGGGTGGTAGAGATGAAGGTGCATTTTGAATCAAGGGCCTTGATTCCTCATGAGAAAAATGTAAAAAACAAATGGGGAGAGAGAGGGTGCTTGACCGGACCAAGAGAGGGTTGGGGGTTTCTTTATTTGACCTTAACCAATATGGTAGTGATACCTAGCACCCTATTTGCTAATAAGCCCCTAACCTTTGGGTATTTGTACATAAAGAAAAAGTGGTATTTGGTGGGGGGTTTCTTTATTTGACCTTAACCAATAGGGATTTGATGTGGGAAGTGGTATTTGGTATTATGTAGGGTGAGGGGGTATTGTGTGTTTTGTATGGGCTTAATGAAAGGGGTATTCGATTAAATTCCGGTTGGGTTAGGATTAGTTTAAGTTGGTGTCCAAAATTTACTTAAATAAAGTGTCATGTGCTCTTAAATTAAATGGGGGCACATGGGGTCTTAATTAGGAGTGACACAAAGGTCATGAACAGTGTAGACTTGGTGTCAGTCTTGGCCCGTTTAATTGGTTCAACGTAATGGGTTGAGTTTGTGTCCCAAAATTGATCGCAACGAAATAGGTACGCGACATAGGATTAAAGAAGTAATTTTATGACTGGGAAGTTGTGCAATTAAATTAAAGCACAAGGGAGTGTGTTTGTGAGTGACGAAAAAGTCCAGCACTTAGGTTGGCTTGTCAGGTCAAGAGTACAACAATTTATTGGAAATTAAGAGCCGTTATTGGGCTCCAAATATTGTAGCAACGGTAGGGTGCACCTAGGGTTTAAATTAAAGTACCAGTCAACGTAGCCAAATTTCTAAACCTCAAATACCCTGATGCTAAACCAAAATTTCTAATTCTATCTAGTTTACCTAAAATAATAATTTAAGGGGATTTACATCCTTTCTACTTAGAAGAATTTTGTCACCAAAATTAAAAGTAAAGCACGAATGAGAGTTACGAGAATTTAAAAAAAGTTAACTGGTAATCGAATGCAGTACGTAAATTCGTTCCTCGGTCATAAAATAAATGCTGGAAACGCTATCGAATGGATTCCTCGTGCTCCCAGGTAGACTCGCCTGGCGAATGATGCTTCCATGCAACTCTGACCAGTCGAATAGTATGTTCCCTCAAAATCTTCTCACTGCGATCGAGTATCTCCACTAGCTGCTTTGTATATGATAAACTTAGCCTGACTGTAATATCTAATTGATCGAGTACGTGACTAGGGTCTGTCACGTATCTCCTCAACTGCGATTCATGAAAAATGTCATGCACTTCTTCTAATGATGGAGGCAATGCAAGACGATAAGCCACTTTGTCCACTCGCTCTAAGAAGTCAAAAGGTCCGATGTACCTCGGACTTAGCTTTTCTCTGCCACCGAATCTGATGGTACCTCGAGTGGATAATATCTTCAAAAATATATAGTCACCTTCCTTGAACTCCAAAGGTCTGCGGTGCGCATCTACCAAATGCTTCTGTCAGTCCTGTGCTGCGTGCCGGTGGCCCGGAATCTTCTTTACTTTCTCCACTGTCTGTGTCACCAACTCTGGACCAAGTATCTGACGCTCTCCTACATCACTCCAATATACCGGTGACCTACACTTCCTGCCATACAGTGCCTCATAATGTGCCATATGTATGCTGGCTTGGTAGCTGTTGTAGTAGGAGAATTCCACCAAGTATAGATGGTCCTCCCAAGATCCTCTAATGTCGATCATGCACACTCTCAACATATCCTCTAGTATCTGAATCGTGCGCTCTGACTGGCCAGCAGTCTATGGATGATATGCAGTGCTAAACTTGAGGCATGTTTCTAGACTCTCCTGCATACTCCTCCAAAAATGTGACGAGAATTTGGAATCACGATATGATACAATGCTGATAGGCACTCCATGTAGTCGTACTATCTGCCTCATATACACACCTTATAAAGTCTTTAATATAATAGGATACCCTAATAAGTACCAAGATCTTTTCCTCGTATATCCTAACAAGATTTTTATCTTTATTTACAAGAACAAGGTTATTTTGTAGAATCCCCATAAGGCAATTACAGTATTAGTTGATTCTTGTAAATTGGATAGCATGCCTCACAACCTAGTACCCTATAGTCCTTTTGACACATTAATAAAGTGTAAGTGAATGAGACAAACTATAGGCTAGCATAAGCAGATCGTGTTTATCCAGACTATAAAGATTTAAAGGCCTATACCCCCATTTGGTTGATCCGAGACTTGGACAAAAAGTTAGCATGACAACTATATAGGCACAACCATCGGATGAGTCTTAGATTTGTGATAAACTTGAACTATTCATCATAATCTCAAATACTTACATTTTTGGACTATCTTGACTCGTGCTGCTATTACAGCCTAGTTTTGCAAGCTTATTCCTTATCAAGCTTGTTCATGACATATGTATTATTGGGGGCCCACACTAATACATTGTCTAAATTAGAATCAGTATATTATGGTCTATACAACCTTAGTACACTTGGTTCGCTCTTTGCATTACTATTTTATGTGGATTGAGATATAGTTGACTTAGATTGTTAGACGAATATACTTGCCCTATAGACATGTAAGTATATATCATGCCGGTTACTAACTGTACTAATACGAGCATAAAAAAATAGACCAAGATAGGATCTTAATTCAGAACCTATTTAACAAAATTTCTCTTCGAATTCGATTATCTCCCTTGGCCTTCACAATTGAACTTGTTCGTTCCCTTTGACATCACTATCTTTGTTTTTCGTCTTTCCCTATTTCGAAAATGCGAATGCTCGTGCATGATATAAGTTTGACACACGGATAGTACTAGATATACCCCACAGGCCAATCACATTACTTTGTGACTATCTTTGT